>OY971419.1:3240000-3865000 GCA_963853865.1 Helleia helle
TAATTATATAAGCTAAAGAACAGTGCCTTAATTTTTATATGAAAATATTAACCGTTATAGAACCTCTTTAAATGTATTTGTAGTATAATTATTACATATACTCAAATATTTTTTATAATTGCTAACTATAGCATATGTTTTTGATAGCATGTAAAATCGAGAGACTGATTATTTTTGGCGTTAAGTTAAATAAATAACATTTAATTTTTTATGATATTTTCTGTACCCCTATACCTCCTGTACTAAAATTTATCATTACAGTTTATGCAACAGAAAGTAGATTAAAATCATATTTTGAAATGCTCCATTTGATCATAATATTAAACTTATTTTAGTATCAAACACAAAACGGTGTCCCTTGTGTCAACACTGCTCTATTCCGCATACCTACGACATGCGTCCAACTCAATAATTTTTCTGTTGTATTATTATCCTCGGTAGTCAAATCTAGGTGCTCAATTATTATGCCACTAAGATATTTTGCAGATTTAGCTTTAAAAACCTGATTTCGATACAGGGGCCTGCATCTTAATGCATCCTTCTTTTGTCAAAAATAAATAATTATAGCGCACGGCGTACACACGGTTGGCAACACCATTCGCCGCGTCGGGAGATTACGGCGACACGATATCGGGAATGATTGAGACTGCGCCCGACATTAGCGGCCGCATTTTATAAGTCATTACTTCAGTAGTCCGCGAAGAGTCAATACGAGTGCGTCGTTCCGGCGACCGTCGTAACGGACCTGTATCATTAATAATATTAATAGTGAAGTCTGTACTGTATTAAATTCTTGTAAGCCATTCTAAATTGAATATAGTTTAGCGCGCAAAAATAATTCTTTGAGTTTCCGAACCCCATAAACTATACAATTGAAATAAATATTTGCAAATCTCAAGAGCGAATGCCTTATTTCCGTCGTAAATTGTTTTCGCAAATTAATATTTCATTTAGAGACACCGTAGCAGCAAAGAGCCATTCCCTGAGCTAGAAAACAAGTATAACAAATGTGTCTATTCTGATATTTAAAAATCCAAAATGTATGGTCACAATAGTAGAAAGTCTATAGTCGAGGGAAGCCTCGACTAAAGACTTTCTAGGCAAATATAATTTACAAAAATATTGCGACTGTCACTAACCTTCACAATTTCAACGTCATTTTTGTTTACAAAATATTTTTTGAAATTTTCTACGATGTCTGGGACGCTACCCCGTAAGGTCCCTAAAGACGGGCCGGGCCCTAGGGGGGCTCCGGATTGTTATTACGTAAGTACCTACCTATTATTATTGACCCCTAAATATATCTGGAATTTTGATGTCTTAACTGAATGAATCGAAGTCATTAACAACGTATTGCCTAAACCTGTAATATATTATTGACCCTACATAGCTCTGGAAGTTCCATGTCTAACTCGATATTAACAATGCTAAATCCATGGAATATCTATTTCTTGTTTTATTTTGTCTTTATAAAAACCTTTTGACTGTTTAGCGACAAAAATGTAGGTACTAGTTGACAACTCATGTATATGAGTAAACCTAATAAATATGTTTTTTTAAAAGGAAAAACATTATCATAAAAAATAATTTGATAGAAAGTGCCCTCTCTCCGATCGGGTGACGCTCGCCGGCCGAGAACCATGTTGCAGATTCTCGGAGGATGTTTATGTACAACAGTGGACATCTATCGACTGAGATAACCAAATGAATGAACCCATTTTCCCTGAAAGGGCTGTGCTTGTGCCAGGGCCGGATCTACCTATGGGCTTTTTGGGCTGCAGCCCAGGGCCCCGAGCATACAGGGGGCCCCCATTGAAAATAATAGACGATCGATATTATGAAGTAAAAAAATAATTATTAAAAAAACAAAAAAAAAAAAATAACAAAAAAGGGAAAAACAAGCGCTACAATTTGAAGAATAGATATGTATACAGTCCACCGTGTATTATATTTATACTATATTGTATTATATTACATAAACAACAGATATATTTTAATGTATTAAAAATGAAATTTACGCTTCATTTTGACCCCCCAATCAATGGGTTTGGTAAAAAAGAATTAACCTCACATTATGGCATCCAAAATCTGCAATTTTGTTTTTTTTTCTTTACCTAACTTGTCACTTGCGCTATCAAGACGAACCTAACGACACCTAAATCCTTCCAACCGATCAGGCTGTTCCAGGGAACTGTTTAGAAATCTACATACATACACCTGAAAAACATCACCCTTCTTCTGTAGCAGTCGGGTAAAAATCACTCCGTTAACCTGTATGTCAGTCTGTCAACCTGAACCCCCGGGTTATGACCTCCCACTGACACAATATTATAATAAAATTTGGTGAGAAGCTCGGTCGCACAGCAAAATCTGTGAATTTAGAATTTCAATCATCATTATCATCAGCCTTTATCCCTCCACTGCTGTACATCGGCCTCCTTTAAGTCATGAATTTGAATAAAATGAAAATATATAAATTTAAAAAGTATGACAAATATTACATTAAAAAGTTTTCTTAATGAAAAAATAAATATGTGCGTATGGAACTAGAGCCACAACTTCACATCGAAGGAGCCGCAGGTTGTCAACCTCTTTTTCTCACCGGGAGATGCTCTTAGACATCCTGCGGGGGAGGGGGATTCCCCTGGCGGGAATTTGGACTCGCTGCGCCCGAAAGATGGTAAGGTGGACGCAGCTCTACCCACTAAAACCCGGCGGTGTTCTCCTCGTCGTGCGGGACCTATGGTCATCCGCACCAGCACGGTGAGCCTAGATGCACTCTCCTCTATAGGGAGGTGGCGTCCCATCCGTCTTCTCCGCTTAAGGCATCCTGAATACATAAGGGTACCTTATAGCCCGGACCTTACGCACACGCGGTGGATCCCCAGATTCACCACAAATAGGTGCCCTCACGGCGGTGCAACCTCCTGTCGCCACCGCGCTCTTCTACGGGAAGAAGCCTCTCCCACTCCGCCTCCTCCGACCTGACCTCCTGGACCGCCTGTAATGCTCTATCACTGACGGTCATTGCTCGGATGACCGCATGGAGCGTCGGTTCGTGAGTGCGCCAGTGCCTCGGCCAAAGCTGGGCAACCGGCAGCTGCTCCTTCTAATCGCGGAGAATACTATTTCTCAGGCGCCTCCGCCAGCTCTCCTCTCTTTCGGTTTCATCCAAGACCATCCAAGACCTCGGCGTCTCCTCTCCTTCTCCGGCAGAAATGAGGTTGCCACCAATACCTGGTATTGTCCTATACCAGGGGTTGGCATACAATGTCGAGTTATCGACTTAATTCTTAATAAGTCCTTCCCATAAATTGTGATTTACAATGTGATGAGCAAATAAAGGAATTTGGAGCACAAAAATGCAGAAAGGTTATTGTATAAATTATATGGTACACAGAACACAGAAATAGCAGTTACATATGAGTACACGCAGCATTAGCACCCGAATCAACTCAATTGGAAAAAAAAAATATATGGTACAACGTCTCAATTACCCTTCCAATAATGTTGCTTCAAACATAATATAATCAATAGTTTTTTTGTCCTATTTTTTCTTATTCTGTATACCTACATCACTGTAGAAAACAGCAATAAATTGCCTTTTTTGATAAAATGGCAACGATTTGCTTAATTTTGTGGGCCCCTGAATAGTATTAGCCCAGGGCTCCACAAATTCACAATCCGGCCCTGGCTTGTGCCGCTACCTGCATTGGTAACACCATCCTGCGTTTTTATTCATGAGCTATTATCGTTGCAGTTTTTTGGAGGCAACCGAGCAGTCGGAGCCTTACGGAGACTACCGACGCCCATAGACATCCGCACAACCAAAAGTTATGCAGATGCGCTGCCTCCTTTTCCTTATCCCAACCAATGGGCCACTCGGTGTTGACGCCGGTACGTTATGTGTGCGACCCCGGTCTTGCAGGCCCAAGTCGGCTGCATAGAAGCATGGCACTACCTCTTACATGTTTCATACAAAAGGGTTGGACAGGTGACATTACTTATTATTATTATAAGTAATTACAGTATACTTCTCTCGGGGTAAGTAACCCGCAGCTCCCGGCTGAACTGACATCATATAAATTATGACACGTCGGTATTGAAACAACAACATTACAGACATCGAGGGTGCTGAACTCCACGTTCCGCTACGAGAAGTTCGTGCGGAAGTTGCGGGCCTTGGAGGAAGAACAGCGACGAGGGACGGAGAACAGACTCAAGGAGCTGAAAGATACGCAGACCAGCGACTTCTTTATACGATGCGACAGACGGTACCTACCTATATATATACATATTACATATAAAGTAGTAATATTTGTGAATTTAGATGTAGGGGGGAATAATAATAGTCTTCGGAACAACTCATCATCATCATCATCATCATCAGCCTCTATCTGTCCAAATCATCGGTATAACCGTTTTTTGATCAAGTTACAGAATTGCGACCTCACCTAGCACACGAAAGACTTAGTATTCCTGATTTTGTTGAATTATGTGGATTTTAGTTGCGCAGTTCCGTTGTGAAGAATTCTGATGATTTTATATTCCTAACCACAGTGTTTCTCAGAATGCTGCACGCACTCGTATTAGATACTAGCTGTTGCCCGCAGCTTCGCCCGCGTTAAGTTACTCAACTTAACTACTGTTCGTCAAAGCGTGATGTTATATAGCCTTCCTCGATAAATGGATTATCTAACACTGAAATAATTTTTCAAATCGGACCAGTAGTTCCTGAGATTAGCGCGTTCAAACTAACAAACTCTTCAGCTTTATTAGTATAGATTAGAAGCAACGGTTTTCGATTTTTATAAAAAACAATTATATGAATTGGCGTTTGCCTAACCCTACTCAGAAAATCCTAGAAAACGATTCTGTCCATAGTCGACATATGAAGAGAGAAAGCCATGATTGATTCTCACGATTTAACGACAAATTTGAAGATTGGGTAGAAATTACAATTTTTACGGATTTTATCGCGGTTTATTAAGATTTTTAAAACGTAAAAATTGTTTTATTATAATGAGTGAAATTCGCGTAAACATTAGAAAACAATATTTTATATGTTTTGTAGGTGAGACTAGGTGTCCATTTTTTTTAATTTGGCGGATGATTCTCAGCATTTCATTGTTACAGATCGCTCATCAACAACGTCGCCCGTCGGAGTTGATCTCTGTATGGCGTCTTATCAAGATGACCTGAACGAGAAACGGAAGAGGTTTTGTTTCTGAACTACATCATTATCATCATCCAATATCCATTATGCTTAAACGTTGGAATTTAGATGGTACCATCGAGCATATAACTGGATAGATTAGTAGGTAATCATCATCATCATCATCAGCCTCTATCCGTCCACTGCTGAACATAGGCCTCCTTCAATGGAGTAGGTATTGTGAGCAAAAAAAATCCGAAATTGGTCAGTGATTTCTCACTGACGTGATAGCAATTCAACCAACCAGTGATCTGTGTGTACGTCCCATCGGCCAATCATTCATCAATGGCCATCAGTCGGCCAATCAGAGCGCAGAACCGGCGCAGCGTCGCAGCACAACTTTGGTGGAATTGTTATCATACAAAACACACACTAATTACCGCTCTATTCCGGTTATAATTATGCTCGATGGACGGCACCTATGCCTCGGTGCCAGTAAGGACACTGGCTGTCCTGCACTTTTTTCTGAAAGCTGTTTGACCGAAGAAATCAGTAGGGTGGTGGTACCCCATGCCATTTTGAGCACGGCCAAGCGCATCCCATGTCATAGGTACATGGAACTGCAAGTGAATCAATAAGCTCTGAAAGAGAAACGAAAAAGGTTTTATGTAACAGTTTTAAACAAATATAATATTATGTATATTGTACCTATCTACTCATCTTTGGGGCTAGAGATGTCACCTTCGTCAAGAACCTAGACATGCGCTAGTATGACACGTACGTACTGAGGGTTCCGGTGTTTTCATGTACCTAATATAAAAACAAATTTACGGTTTTCAGATTTTTTTTCCTTAATATGTTGTGAGGCCTAGCTTCTTACCAAATTTCATGATTCTGTAGGATGTCAATGGGAAGTACCCTTTTGGTTTTGGTTTGATAAACCGTCAGATAACGGAGTGTTCCTATAGGTAAAGGGTTTGTCATTATGAGGAACGGAAACCTAAAAACGGTCTCATTAACGTTTTTGGATGGATTAGGTTGAAGGAACTATACGCGAATGAAGAGGAAGCGAACATCCGTATGTTCGTGGAACAGGCGCAGGCGGGGGCTGCGGCCATCTGGCAGGACAAGGTGGACAGACTGCACTACCTGTTGGAGAAGAGGAGGAGGGAACACGCCGAGAAGTATAAGGATACTCCCCTGTTAGTTGTGTTACGTGTCATAATAACGTATATTCAATCTGTATTTAGATTCTCAATTGAAGCCTAATTATATACATCAACCACGAGATCCTCAGAATTCTACTTAAAGAGCTATGTGTGAAACAATACATAATATCTTCAGCAATCCAATCATATGCTACTGCCGCAGAATTTTACCACCGGACAATCGCGTCAATCGTCAAAATTTCACCCACACTATCTCGAATGTGCTGAAATCAACACCTGCTCGATTTTTACGATTTGCTGCCTCGCACGACCGCTATATGGTACCAGCTGCCACCTACGGTATTTCCGAACCGATACGACTTAGTGACCTTCAAGAAAACAGCATATTTATATTTGAAAGGCCGGTAACGCGCCTACTAATCCTCTGGTGTAGCTGTTGCTTATGGATGTCGCTGACCCCTGCTACTTGGACAGCTTGAAATGTCATATTCTATGTATTGATGATTACTGATTAAGCTATCTTATTTTACCTTATGTCTAAAGGTAAAAAAGATGGCTTAGGCCTCAGATAATCAGATATGAATAGTCATCATATGACGGTCTTGTTTAATCAGATCCAAGTGTACCCATGTCCTGCCGTACATCTACAAGCTCCGTGCGAAGGAGGCGCAGGAGATCCAACTGTACCAGATGAAGGAGAAACAAGCGAGGAAGATGTCTGAAAAAGAGTTCGACAAGATGTGGCATGAGGTCGCCATGAAGGAAGCTGATGCGCTTGTGAGTGAATCTAATAAAATTAAAAAACAAATTAAAGATTTTTAAAGTAAAATTTCTATTGGCGCGAATTGCAGTAACATCGATTCGGATGTCGTGATGGCAAACGGTATGACAGCGTTTTTTTTTGTTTTTTTTTATGTTAGTTGGATAGGCAAACTGGCAAACGTACCACCTGATGGTAAGTGGTTGACGTCGCCCATGAACATAAACTAGTTTACCTGAAACGAGCCCAGGCAACTCCTTTATGTGTTGCCTATCCTGAGACATAAGATGTTAAGTCTCGGTGCCAGTAATTACACTGCCTGTCTTGCCCTTCTCTCCGAAACACAGCAAAGCTGTTTCACGGGAGAAACAAGCAAGATGGTGGTACCCATGCAGCCGAGAGCGCGGCACAGCGCTTCCCTCCCACCGGTAAGCGTTATGTCGTGACTCGTAGTCGTGATGTCCCCCACTCTGCCGCCGCTTCTACTTCGTGTGTGTGCTCGCGTATTTAACTAAGCACGTAGCTAACTTTTTCAATATTTTATCCCAATTTCCGACTTAAGGAAGTCATCGAAATTCAAAAAGATCCCATGACATTGCACCAAGATTCATATCACGGAATTTCTGTGATCATATAATATACATACATATTATGTCAAACTTCATACCACCTTAAACTGACGGTATTTACTTTTTATGTTAATTGGATAGGGAAAATGATAGTAAGCGTCAAGCGGGAAACGCAGTTAAATAACCACTGCATCATTCTACCGTCACCTAACAATGTTCTCCTGAAAAAAAAATCATTCTCGAATGTTTATCTTGTCCTTATAACCAGTCCGTGGCTCCTGGCTATACTAAACTTAGGGCTTAGTCAACATGAAAGACACCCTAGACTTGTAGTTCCGAATAGGTTCAGTTAGATATAATATTGTACCAGGCGGCTCGCATGGAATATGATGCTATGGAGAAGACTAGGAAAGACATCGAGTGTAAGAAATATTCGGACTACCAGCTGGAACAGAGACGCATCCAGCGGGAAAGAGAGAGGGAAATGTTGAAGGAGGAGACGAAGTGGTTCAAGGAAATGTGGGATATGGAGGAGAAAAAAGAAATGGAAGGTACATTTTTCTTGTACATACGCAGTCCATTTTCAGAAAATACTTAAAAAATCCTGGGTAGCGCTTTAAATGCGTATTGGATCACTACCACCTTTGCTGTATTTTGGGTATTAAGGAATTGGGCATAAATTATGAATTTTGGGAAATCACGCAAATATGAATAGAATGTCCTTGAACTGGATTATGTTCATGGGTGACGTTGATCGCTCAGAATCAGATAACTTGTTTAGCATACCTATCTATTAACATGAAACAGACACATTTATCAGATGTACAGATGTAGATTTTAGACTGGCTTGTTGGTATAGACTCTAGTGGTTATTGACCCTGACTGCTAACCAGAAGGTCGTGGGTTCGATCCCCACCCAGGACAAATGTTTGTGTGATGAGCATGATCATTTGTTCTGTGTCTGGGTGTAATTTATCTATAATATGTATATATTTAGAAATATTATATAAGTATGTATCAATTGTCTGGTTACCACAAGAACGGGCTCTGCCTAGTTTGGGATCAGATGGCCGTGTGTGGGTTGTCCCAACATATTATTATTATAGATCAGAGACTTTTTCATCATCATCATCATTATAAATATTTTTCCGTCTATGAGACAATATGGCTTCGATACAGTGGCCGGTTCTGATTGAATACGGGTGGCGGGAGGTCGACCGTCTCAGCATCCGTTCACTTATTATATACTTATTGTTTAAGCCAAACGCCAAAGAGCTGATAGGGTCAGGGAAGAAGCGAATGAACGTAAGAAAATGCTAGAAGAAAAACACGAGAAGCAGCTGAGAGACATGGAGAAAGAGAAACTGGTGAATGACACCTGGTACACGCTCACCAACCAACAGCTGAGTAGTGATAAATCGATGGCGGAACTCAGGAAACGTAAGCAGGTAATGCGGAACCATCGTTATTACCAGCATCTTTCCGTCCACAACGTTAATTCATCTGTCAGTTTTATTGATACGTGACTGTCCACGTTTTTTGCTGACCTCTTTCTTGAATCGAAAGTGCTACCCTCTTCTCTTCTTCTTAGATTAATAAATCTAATTCACCTGGTTGAGCTGTATATAATAATTATAAAAAAGTGCGTGCGTAAAAAAGTACACTTTAAATCTCGTTTATATTTTATACAGTATACTCGCTTGCACCCTACTCTCACTCCATGACTACGTGCTTCATGCTACGTTCGCTCTTTCTCACTCTCTCTCTCTCAATCGGTCTCAATCACTCTCCCTCTTCTTGGACAAAACGTTGCACATTTTCGTGACGTTTCATCCGTAAAAAAATTTACCCTCATGCGCGCAAAGAAGTTTCACTTCAATAAAGAAACAAATTTTACGAATTTTAACGCGGTTTAATTTCAAATGTAATAAAATTTTAAGTAAGATGTTTATATTCCCGTTCTCTTTCCTCCCCCTGTGACAAAGAATTGCTGTAAAGTATCAGAAAAGTCGGGAGTATAAAATTTTAACCTTAATGATGAAATCCATGAAATCCGTAAAAAATTGTTTCAATAGGGTGAAGACTGAAGTATGTTCTTAGTGAATAGAAATCTAAAAATAATATTTACATAATAAAATAACTTTATTTTTATAGTTAACATTAATGATATTTACAGAGAGAAGTTAATGAATGTAATAAGAAGTTAATAGAGCTGAAGATGCAATATGAAGGTATCGATGCGTGTCTGGAAGAAGACTTCCAGAAGGAGGCGCAGAAACGACAAGACCAAATGGACATGAAGCGGTGTGAACTTCTCGCGAGGTCGAATAAAAGCGAAGTAAGCTGCGTAATGCTATTAATATTAAGGCCCAGGTACACTATATTATTATTAGGCAAACGATCTACAACGATAGTAGTGTCGATCTAGAAAATATGATGATGTTGCGTGGAGGAATGAAGAGTCTTTTAGATTCATAGACGTTAGAACTATTCCAAACAATAGGCGTGCATTTGGAATAAATGGATAATACAATGTTAATAAACAAAATTATAAAATAATATATGTAAAGTGTCGTTGTATAACTTATGACACTAACAAAAAAATCACATTTGTTGTAATATAATATTGATTTTATACTTTTTTTATGTATGTTGTTATCGTTAATAAATAATCAACCTGGTGACAGACAGACACGCGGACGGACTGCGGAGTCTTAGTAATATGGTTCCCGTATAGCCGAATGTGTGGATAATTGCACAAGCATGGCAGCGAACATTTGAAGTTCAATTTTGTCATGGAAACTCTTGGTAACCTCTTGGTAACCTCTAATTTCCGTTACTCGCAGTTATGACTAACACACAAATACTGATTTTACATCCATTATTTTGTCAATTTACCTATTAAGATAGAAAGACAGAAAGAAAAATATTTTATTGTTCACACCAAAGATCAAAACATAATCACAACGTAGTTTCATATACCTACATTAATTATTATTGTATTAATATTGTTTTCAGGAAGGATTCAATGTTGAATGTAGAGGGATTATCGTGCGGGATAACCCCTCTACATTCAACATTGAATCCACAGAACAACATCCCAACATCGGGACAGTACAATGGGGTGAAGTTCCCGTCCTGCTCTTTTGTGCCCTCTTCTCATAAGAGGGGTACAAAGAAGCTTCGCCCAAGGCTCACCCTAGGCTACTGAGCCCCACCGCCACGTCAAGGCCTGGACCATGGTGGGGTAAAGAAGTCCACTGCCGGATATAGGCCATAGCCCAAGAATTTACCAAATAATAATTATTATATCCGTTTACTGGCTGCCTGGTTTAATGGCAAACATGCCATTTCATTAAAAAAGACAGGCAGCGTAACTCCTGCCGCTGTTAATGTGGGGACGTGGTAGTTCCATGTCAACTAATATAATCACGAGCGACGTCGACCACTTACCACCGTGGCTCATCTGCCACCCTACTTACATAACATATAAAGGTTTTATAAACTCTGCTCCAAGCCCATGACCCCGGAAATAAAGGCGGAAGGGCCAAACAATAGCAACGCGGACGCACGAGGAAGGATTGTACAAACGTTGTATTTTCCTGTTGATTCACTATCAATTACCTGTGTACCTGTGAATTATACTCCCGATGAGTTACTCATTACTACTATGCATATTAGATTAATAATTTCAGTAATTTGTTGCTAAACTTTGTATTGGACAAACATTATTAGTCCGATGGTAAGTAAAGCTTAGGACTAGCTTGCAAAGGGCACTATTAAGATGTTTTTTTTATATTTTATTTAACTGCACTAATGTCGGGGCCTTTTAGGGCCCTAAATATACGTCCAAATATAAGGAGTATATTTGTCATTGAAACAAAAGACGAACAACAAATGTTATTCACATACAATTTTTAAATATACGATCTTCGTTAAAAATCCTTCAATTAATTAAATAGGTACCTTATGCCCTTACGTGTCAGTAAAATTATTTTGTTGTTGTTAATGGAGTCAGATATTTATAATGAGGATGATTTAAAGTTATATATTATATATCCCTATAATAATTCCGCGAATTTTTATGTAAATAATCAATTCTTAAATTTCTACTGTAACCCCAAACGAATCATCATAAAAAATAGTTTCGAAAAAATGAAACTTAGATTAACCAGGTACCTCAGGAGCGGTAGCTTAGATCCCCACAATATCTTTTTCTTGACAGTTCTGACACATCTTACCATCTCACCTTTTCACATTAGGACGTACACAAGGCTATGCTAGATCAAATAAGGGATCGTGAGAATGCCAGGAAAGTCCTCAAAGAGAAAACAGCGGATGGGAACGAATACCAGCGCCAGTTGTCGGAGCAGTTGCAGAGATTGGTGGATCTCAAGCAGATGACGGATGGGCAAGCCAGGAAGATGTACCAGAAGGACTTGCAAGAACAGATACAATATCAAAAGTTGTTGAAGGTATTTTTAAAAAGCATATACAAATGGACAAATAGCGTTTATTGATAGAGGTCTTTGTCTAGCGGTAGATGGAAATGATGATCTTTATACTTAGGTTAACGTAGATACACTTGGTTCAAAAGCATTAAGTGCCTACTGATAAAGATAATATAAGGGTCCTCGAAAATCAAATGAAATTGAAAATAATATTGCAGAATTATAAGGAAATAAGTATTTAATTTTGTCACGGTTTATTACGATCTTTACATTGGTGTCCAGCCGTGACCGTGGACTGATACGCTTAAATCTAGGACGTTTGGACTACAAAACGTGTTAAAGAACTCGAAACATTTTTACCGGTGGTAATGATGTGCAGCGCCGCACATCCGTCTCACCCTACTCTCATTCTGCTTATTTCTTTTTTGCTGTGTTTCGGAAAGAAGTTTACCATCTTAAGTCTCAGGATAGGCAGTACAAGAATGAGCTGCCTGGGCTAGTTCCAGATGAATTTGTTTATGCCCCATCAAGTTTATAAATAAAAGAATATTTAATCTTTGTAGGAGCGTGCTAAGCAAGAAGAGATAGACCAATTTAAGAAATTCCAAATTGCGAGTCAAGAATACGAAGACGAGTTGAAGAAAATGACAGCCAGGTAATACTTTAAGTGCACTCATGTACCTATATCTGCACGTGGTCAATTCGATCGAGGCAAAGCTACAAATGACCTAATCGTCTAACGATAGTTGTATTTAAGGACATAATTTATATTATGGCCAGTCACCATCAGCTCCGTAACGTGGGTGCTTTTGGCGCCTAGTCACAGGGTGCAAAGCCAAAGTGCAAACGCTAGAAGTGCAGAAACGATTTAAAATAGCATGATCATGGGTCAGAAGATTTTCAATTTCAAGGAAGAAAAAACACAACACAACAACACATTAAGCTTGGGGTAAAATCAGTTTTGTCATGAAGTCGCGGAGGTAAAAGTAATGAAAAGTTAAGCAATCCTGGCATAGATACAAAATATACATATCGTTACAGGCCGTCGTTCAGCGACGAGGTGCATCCATTCACGAAGCGGATTCGCCAGGGCGTGGTGATGAGAGACAAGTGTCCGTGCTCGCGGCCTGATTATTGTCAGTGATGCATTAAAATATATGCATTTTCATAATAAAATGTTTCATTAAAGATTAAAACGTATTTTTTAAATTTTTCGAGGTAGTTGTCTGTTTAAACTTTTCGAGTTAGTACCTAACAAACAAAAGGAAACTGATTTGCTCGCCTTGGCAGTAAATCCAACTCGAATGGTGTGACGGCAAACGGTGTGAGGCTGTACCTAATTTCTTTATTTTATTTTATCTCACGTTACACATTTTTATTCATGAATTTTAGTATAAAAATAATATCAACCCTTATACGTCCCACTGTTGGGCACGGATCTCCTCCAAAAAATCAGGCGAGGAGGGTGTTAGGCTATAGTTCTCCGATTCATCCGAATCCGTATACAGTACCTTTTTGAACGTCAATTGAATCTACCACCGGTTCCAAGCCCACCGAGAAGAACCGGCGAAACAAACTCAGTGGAACTAATCTTTTCAGTCAAGAAATCAGTTTTCTAGTAAAATACAAAAACCGTTTAGCGTTATTTCGAACATGGAAGTCTTCTGCCATTACCTCCAGGTAGCTAAATGTAGAGTAAGATTTTCCTCAAGTAAAGAAACCCATTAAATTAAATTACAAAAGGCAATAATTATAATAGTTGCAAATTAAATTACCTTAATAATTATTTTATCTACCAATAACCACTACTTAATTCGTCCGTGATGTAGCTATGTTTTATTCCAGAAATAAGGGCGGTACAAGTTGGTACCGAAACCTCATGTCTTAGAAAACTCGTTTCAATGATGAATTTGGTAATAAATCACCTAATACTAGCCCTTATAATCCTAGGCTTCAGTTAACTTAATATGTAGGATCAAAGCACACATTTAATAATGATTAGGGCCACCTAATGATTATTAAATGGGTAAGTTGGAAGGGTCACCTTCTCCCAACTTACCCATCTCAACTAACGTAGCATGTTAGTTGAGGGTCCCCACCATGGTTCAGGCCTTGTCGTGGCGGCGGGGCTCAGTAACCTAGGGTGAGCGGTGCACCTTGGGCGAAGCTAATTGGGCCGAGGGGGCTCTTTGTACCCCTCTTATAAGAAGAGGGGACAGAAGAGCAGGAGGCAAGGGGTGAGGATGGGAACTTCACCCCATTGTTGTTTTCTAATGTTTGCGCGAATTTCACTCATTATAATGAAACAATTTTTTACGGATTTTATCGCGGTTTATTAAGATTTTTACAAGCCCGACGTTTCGGATACTTTACAGCAACCATGGTCACGGGAGGACTGAGGTGACAGATGTCCTAATGTTACAACTTTGTAACATTAGGACATCTGTCACCTCAGTCCTCCCGTGACCATGGTTGCTGTAAAGTATCCGAAACGTCGGGCTTGTAAAAATCTTAATAAACCGCGATAAAATCCGTAAAAAATTGTTTCATTATAATTCACCCCATTGTACTGTCCCGACGTTGGGAGGGGTTGTTCTGTGGTGCGGGACAACCCCTTTGTGGAGGTGGCGTCGGTCCCTTACGGGACTGACTAGCCGTCGAGGTGCCCTGTTTGTTTTCTAGATCCGGGGCACCTCACCAAAGGCGGCATTGGTGGCACTCGCCGGGTTTTAGTGGGTAGAGCTGCGTCCATTTACCAGCTGTCGGGCGCAGCGAGTCCCACATACCCGCGTGGGGAGACCCACTCCCCCGCGGGTTGCCTTAGACAGAGCATTTCCCGGCGTTAAAGAAAAAAAATGTTAGTTGAGGGTGAACAAAGATTAATTTTAATATTATTTAAATCAAATTACCATTATCTCTAAATAAAGCACACCTCGACATAAAACCCTCACTCTTTCCAATTTTCCTCTAAACTTCTAGAAATTTATTAAATTTGCTACTACATTCATAGCTCACTTGCCTTGCTATTAATATTGGGGTCGCAGAATTACGTGTAGATTGTCACGTCAGCCTTGCCGTAACGTTATCAGTAGTATCTCGTTCTCAGAATCGTGTCCACAGATGTCCCCTCATTTTTATGCTACAAATGTGTATCCGCACGTCATATACGTACAGTTAAGAGGATAAGCTCTTAATTAAAATTATCATAGGAATTAAGATTCCTCGCAGAACATCCAGAACTCGATCCCTACAATCGATCTGAAACCAGCAACACAAAGGGTTGATCGACGTCGTCATCAAAGTTGCTAATAACTCGAAAATTAGAAGGTGTTATATAAATTATTATAAAATATCCAGTTTGTAATAACTATTATGTACCTTATATGGATATTAATTAAGAACTGCCCTTCTGATGCATTATCTAAAAGATGGAGAAAATTGTTGGCATTTATTTTAATATAAATCACGAAATACTACACTAATAGGTACCTAGTAAGGAAAGGATCACAATTAAAATATTACCAATTTCAAGTGACTATAGGCCATAAATAAATGTAAATGAAGTTACATTGGTATAAACATAAAGCAAGTAGGTAACTATAATTCTTAATAAGTAAGATTTTTGATTGCAACATATTGAAACGATTGTACAAGTCACAATGATTTTCCTGTAGGAAGTACTTGCTTTATTATAAAAATATTCTTATTTCGAAGGCGACCCGCGATGATTTCATTAAGATTTTCCTCAAATAACGTGATCTATATAAGAGTGTGCTTAGGAAGTACAATCACAGTTTGATATAAACATTTAAGATGTTAAGTGTGTGGGCATTCATTTTATTACTACCCCTAGTAACGAGTCATGACGTAGCGGTAGGTCTTAACTCGTATGGGCGGAAAATTTTCGATGAGAACAGACAAGCGAGTCCGGCGATTTGGAGACAGAAAGAAAATGTAACTATCGAAGCCTCTGACAATGAAGTGATCAGTAAAGTACTGGTTATCGATATGAGACCAGAAAAGGACGGAGATGCTAAAATTGTAGATGGTGGAGAAAGACAGAAAAATGTTACTATTGAATTAAAAAGTCCCACTGTGTTTAGGGGATATGATTTTCATATAGAAGTATATGCTGTGCCAGCAGCGCACGTATCGGACATCGACAAACAATCAACAGAAAATTCCAGCCAAAATATCACTGTATCTGGAAACGATAATAATTCCACAACTGAACCTTCAATTGGTGATGTTAGTCCCGAAACTACGAATACTGAAGAACCTGCACAATCCGACTTAGGCGAAACTATGAGAGACGCCAGAAATTTAAACATGAAAATAGAAAACGAATCGATTGACCCTGAAACAAGAAACACAACACTTACTTCAGAAAACGAAACTGACACAAATGCTGAGAATGCAACCACTGAAAGTAGTCTCACAACGTTATTAGCAACAGTCACAACCAACTTGCCAGAAATACAAAGCACTGATCAAGTGTTCCCCGATTTTCCACCATTAACCGGAATGGATGGAGATGAAACAAGGCACATTCGTAAAGTTGGGGATGATTTATACACTACCACCGCTAACATTTTAAGCTCAACATCTGAAACAGATAGCACATCAGAGTCATATACTTCCGAAAATGCAACGGATACTACGACAGATTCAGATATTTCAACAACTACACTCAGTGACGAATCTGCGACTATGTCCCCCGATAGAAACGGTAAAGATATACTTGATTTCGATGATTTACTCAGCACAGATGGAGAAGAAGCAAGGTATGCCCGTCATACAGATATTAAATCAGATTCGACCACTGTCAGTGATATATCAACAACTGAAAATAGTCAAACCACAACACTAATACCTGATTTAATGAATGACGGCAATGTCACAGAAGATACAAATCTTTACGATGAAACAAGACATTACCGTGAAGCGCTATATAATGCAACAAGTGAGATGACTAGGAACACTGATAAATCTCTTACAAATAACGAAGGGGAGCAAATACCGCCAATACTTCAAATAATTATTGAGAACGGCGCTTATGATATGAATATTATGACGAGTAAGCCTAATGAAGACGTATATGATATTAATGAGAGTAGTGGACACTATAATAGCACAGAAGTTTATGAAGATATCAACGTTACAACACCGGATCCTGATAGTTCATCTACTACAATAGCCAGTGCTGATAGTACTGAAAGCAATACTGAAGAACAATTTAGGAAAGGGCGTGGTATAAGTGATGAAAATGATACATTTAAACCTGACACGAATGGTGATGAACCAAACTACCCGGTGTTTGTTGATCCCTCTGTTATAGATAAATCAAATGCCAATGACGATTATGTCTATGTACCTATACTAGCGGTTATAAGTAAACACAACTACCCCGTTTTTAAGGGTGTTTTAGATAGTATATCTATGAATGTCGCTTTTCCTAACTCAGAGACAAATCCGGCCCCTGTTAGTTATGAAATGCCAGACGATGAGAACACACCAGTAGCAGCATAACCATGAGTATTTAATTACATTGATTAAATTATATTTGTAAACTTATTTAATTTTGTAAATATGGTAATAAATAATAAAATATAAAATTTCGATTTTAGACTTGAGTTATTTTAGTAAACCTAAATATAAACCAGTTAATAATAATGTTATATATTTATCATTTGTATCAAAAATATTCTTGAACATTATTATATAACATCTCAGATACATGTGGTAATTGAGATATGGTCTTCCAAATTGTTGAGAAGTTCTCCTATTAGGTATTAGTTATTTATAAAATGTTTCGAACTTGGAGCAATAAAGTCAACTTAAGAAATAATTATTGTGGCTATGCCTTTAGAAACCTTATTGGTACCTTTATTCCTAGCCTAATACACAGTCTATATAGTTAATAGCATAAAAATAACAACTGCAATTAGCAGCTATAACAGACCGTCTGTTTGCCCCCTCTTCTATAAAAAAAAATACATATCACCTATGTCTCAGAGTCAATTCCAGTCAATTTGTGAAAGTTGAGGTGTAATATTAATAAGCAAACATAATTTTGTTTTTTACAACCTTTAAAAAAAAGTTTAAGGACAGAAATCTCTCATCCACGCTCAAAATAAAAATAAGTATTGACTATCATTTTTATTTGTTTTCAAAAACTGTAAAAATATTATCATGTTATTGTTAAGGTCAAAAATAGTATCAAAAATGTATAAATTCATAAAATATAAATAACAGGATATGAGATGAATTCACTCAAGTCATTTAAAATAAGTGGAGTCAATATAAAAAAATCTTTGGCACAATGACCAAAACGAACAAGCAATTTTTGCTTAAGGAATGTCATTTACAATATACAAGAGGTATATATTTGACCAAGAAGTCAAAAAGTTGTACTAGTAATTATAACATAAAAACAAAATCAACGATCGTTCAAGCAATAGTTTTCACATTTGTTCAGTTAATATGGTTAGGTGGTACAAATTCATATAACTGATTTCTTTTATAAACTAAATTCAAAAACATACAGTATAACAATAGTTAACATAGCCTTTTATTTTGTTCTAATTTATGACAGCACATCGGTAAATTATAAATAAGCATAAAAATATACAATTATTGTAAATTACATAAATGAATATCAAACAATATTGCATTAAAATCTGTTCAATATAAATCTTTCATGCTATAGAAAACATCTCCATCTGTGGTCAATTATTAAATGCCAACATTGAAAAGTTATACTTTTACAACCATACATAATCTTTTTTGGCTGTTTGTCAGTAATTTTAATATATTCCTTGTTACTTTATGTATAATCTGCATAATACTATCTTAAGCTGCTTTATCTATCCTTTCCTAACTAAAGATATGTTAATAACATGAGATTATGCTTTAAAGCAGCTTTCTTTAATCATAATCTCTTCTTGCGTAACAAAATATGCTCACACATGTAGCATCTAGCATTTAATCAAGGAATGTACTGGAATGTTATCGGGAATGTTGTTGCTGCCATTAAGTGCGACTATTTCCATGACAACCAGACAGCCAATCACTTTTGCTCCACAACTCTGAAGCAATTTACATGAACTTGCAATTGATCCTCCTGTAGCAATTAAGTCGTCGATAATAAGACACTTTGAACCGGGGTGAACTGCATCTTTCTGTATTTCTAGGATATCCTGAAAGATAGATATAAATAAGATGTATGTAAAAACTACAAATGATACCATTCTATCTGTTGTTACCAGGAGAGATGTGTTTTAACAATGCTTAGGGTAAAAAAATTGCAATTTCTGGACAGCCCTGGGTCACTGCCCTTTAGTTACTAGAACTTGCACTAAACACTAGGACGTAGCGCCATGCTGCCTTGCAGCTGAATGGGCCGGCGCGTCCGGGGAAGTACTTCGCTCTCACATAATATCGACGTCAAATGGCGGCAAATGTCGTCGTGTTTCGTTCGGTTTGTGAGAGATCCGGTGGCCCATCCCCCCCCCCCCCCCCCAACATACATGACAGCACAGACTACGCAAAGACTACCCCAGGAGGGTACCGGTCGCACAAGCACCGGAGAATAGGCTCCCGGGCTCAGGACACGTACCTGAACCCGGAAACCTGGGCAGCCCCGCGTATTCTGGGGGGGGCGAATCTGTGCTCAAGACAAAAACTGCCCGGGGTAAACGGAGCAGTCGGCAGAAGTCCCCTACCACTATGACCGTGGATTTCTGTAACATAAGGGGACTACATAGCAATCTCAACGCTGTTCACTACCACCTCCAGACGGCGAAGCCGGCCCTGCTCTTATTGACCGAGACTCAGATATCTTCTCCGGCTGATACTTCCTATCTCTCTTGTCCGGGGTACAAATTAGGACACTTTTTTGTACCGCGGGCTGGAGTTTGCGCGTACATCAGAGAGGATGTCTGCTCTCGTCGCCTTGGCAGTCTTGAAGGTAGGGACCTCTCCATCCTCTGGTTGCGCATAGACAGCGATGACCATCCCCGCGTCTATGCCTGCCTATATAGGTCCCACAGCGGTAATGACGAAACCGATCGACTCATAGAGCACATCCAAATGGCTACAGATTCCATCTGCATAGATCGTGATACTTGGTGATTTCAACGCCCATCACACCGAGTGGCTCGGCTCACGTACAACCGATCATGCAGGAAGATCTGTTTACGACTTTGCCTCAGCATATGATCTGACACAATTGGTGGTATCACCAACTCGTATCCCTGATGTGGAAGATCATACGCCTTCCCTGTTGGACCTTCTGCTGATCTCTCACCCGGACAATTACGTGGTCTCCGTGGACGCTCCACTTGGCTCATCGGACCACTGTCTGATCCGGAGTTCTGTGCAAGTTGCCCGCCCATCATGGCCACGTTTTGCCAGCTGCTGCCATGTTTGGCACTATAGGTCAGCTGATTGGGATGGAATGCGGTCCTTCTTCGCATCCTACCCATGGGGGCGAATTTGCTTCTCGCTGGATGATCCAGACATCGTTGCCGATTCTGACGCCGAGGTGGTGCTGCAAGCTATGGAGCTTTTTATTCCAAGCTCTTCAGTGCCTATAGGCGGCAAATCCCAGCCCTGGTTTGGTCAAACTTGTAAGATGGCTGCACGCCACAAGCGGTTAAGCTACCGAGCCTGGGCCAATGCATCGATGTCACAGGATGTAAAGACCAGCGCATTAAAAAAGGAGTATAACTTTGCCTCCAGGTCCTTCAAAAGAGCTATTGCTGAGGCAAAAGCGGAGTACGTGAACAGAATTGGCGAGAGATTGGTTCGACTTCCTTCGGGAACTCGTGCATTCTGGTCACTCGCCAAGGCTGTTCAAGGGAATTTCTGTAAGCCATCCCTACCATCTTTGCACATGAGGAACGACTCGTTGGCCCACACCGCGAAGGAGAAGGCCGATCTTCTAGGCTCTCTTTATGCTTCCAACTCGACTTTGGATGACCAGGGAAAAATACCACCGACGATCCCTCGGTGTGATACCTCAATGCCGGAAATAATTTTTCGACAGAGCTCCGTACGTAAAGCGCTTTTTTCGCTGGACATCCATAAGTCGAGTGGGCCTGACGGCATCCCTCCGTTAGTGCTACGTACTTGTGCTCCTGAGTTGGCACCCGTCCTTACGCGTCTTTTTCGGCACTCATACTCATTAGGCGTCGTCCCATGCTCGTGGAAGACAGCTTTGGTACACCCGATCCCTAAGAAAGGGGACCGCTCAGACCCGTCCAACTACAGACCAATAGCCATAACTTCCTTGTTCTCAAATATTATGGAATCCATAATTAACTGCCAGCTCCGGCGGTATTTGGAGGAGCACCAGCTGATTAGCGATCGCCAATATGGCTTTCAACGGAATCGTTCAGCTGGTGATCTTCTAATATTCCTAACGCATCGATGGGCGGAGGCAGTTGAGAGCAAGGGGGAAGCACTGGCGGTTAGTTTGGACATAGCGAAGGCCTTTGATCGGGTGTGGCATAAAGCACTTCTAGCGAAGCTACCATCATATGGGCTTCCCGAGAAATTATGCAAGTGGATCACCAGTTTTTTAGCAGACAGGAGCATCAAGGTCGTTGTCGACGGTACATGCTCGGACCTCAAGTCTGTTAATGCTGGTGTTTCGCGAGGCTGTGTACTATCTCCAACCCTGTTTCTTCTGCATATCAATGATATGCTGCAAACCAGCGGCATTCATTGTTATGTGGATGACAGCACTGGAGATGCCTTATACACTGGCCGCTCTAATATTTCTCGGGAACAAGTCGATGAGTGTCGGAACAAACTTGTGTCTGAAATCGAGTCTCTGTTGACCAAAGTCTCGGAATGGGGACGACTTAACCTGGTCCAATTTAACCCCAACAAGACACAAGTTTGCGCGTTTACCGCCAAAAAATCACCCTTCGTCGTTCCTCTACGATTTGATGGCACTCCCCTAACTGCCGCAGCCAGCATTGGGATACTTGGCGTCGACATATCGAGAGATGTGCAGTTTCGTGGTCATTTGGAAGGAAAGGCTAAACTAGCCTCTAAGAAACTTAGCGTGCTCAATAGGGCGAAGCAGTATTTCATGCCTTCACACCGCCTTCAATTATACAAGGCGCAGATCCGGCCTCACATGGAATACTGCTCTCACCTCTGGGCTGGAGCGCCCCAATACCTGCTCCTTCCATTTGACCGCGTCCAACGCCGGGCGACTCGAATCGTCGATGATAATGTGATCTCCAATCGGCTTGATCCCTTGGCGCTGCGTAGAGATGTCGGATCGCTCTGCATCTTCTACCGCATCTACCACGGGGAGTGTTCTGAGGAATTGTTCGGATTAATACCTGCGGCAGAATTCCACCACCGGACATCGCGTAAGAATTCCAAATTTCACCCACACCATCTTGATCTCCGGAAATCCACAACATCTAGATTTTTACGGCATTTCCTGCCTCGCACTACAAATATATGGAATCAGCTGCCACCTATGGTGCTTCCGAACCGATACGACTTAGGGACCTTCAAGAAAAGAGCATACTCACATGTGGATGTCGCTATTCACTTACCATCAGGTGAACCGACTGTCCGTTTGCCCCTTCTATATAAAAAAAAAAAAAAAAAAAAAAAAAAGGACAAATGTAATGTAAATTATTTACCTAATTCTCATAAAGCACATAAAAATTGGTGGTTATCATAATCATATAAATTGTCTTAAAAAAATTCTAAGTGTTTTGAAACTTCCGGCGCGTACAGCTCCGCAACGGTAGCCCACACGACAAAACTTCCAATGACAAAAAATATTCATAATGATCAGCCCTTCCCGATGGATACATAAAAATAGGGGGTAATACTGAGAAGAAAAAAAAATTGAAAAATATTCTTAAGGGTTTTTAAGAAGAACTTTGGAGATGAATATCTTTTTAACGGTGACAACTGGAAAAAAAAATTATTAGTAAAAAATGTTTGTAGTTGTAGGTTCTGTATGTTAAGCGTTAAAAAATTGGGGGTTATCATGACATCAAAAATTTTCGAAAATTTTCTAAGTCCCAGCCCATAGAGCCCCTAAGGCTACACCCCAACCTAATTCTCAACTAATTTCTCTTAGTATTCCGGTGAGAGATTAATCACTTACCTGTTACATATTATGTTACTGCCTGATCACGCATCAGTCAGATTATCTACTTCTACGAGTATAAAACTGTTTAAAAAATTTACTTACCGATCCATATTCTAAATCATACTTGTATGAGATAACTTCTCCCGGCAACTTGCCCTTCTTCCTAACAGGTAAGAACCCAATTTCCAATTCAGCAGCCAGTGAAAAAGAAAATAGGAAGCCGCGCGATTCTAATCCGACGACAAATTCAGTCTCCGGATATTTTGTACGAACAACTTCAACCAATAAACTTTGTAGCAGTTTACACGTAGCACCATCGGAAATAGCTGAAAATATGTCCCTGTAATTTTCATTCATATTTATAAACCAAGAAAACATATGTATTTTACATAACGAGGAATAAATTTTACCAAAATAATATTCCGGGTTTAGGATAATTCTCGTAAGTCTTTATTTTCTTTTTTAATTCAGCCACCCGTCTATCATGATTTGAATTCATGTTAATTTCTTTATCAAATAATTATTTGTCTATTATTATATATATTAACTAAAAAATATTGAGAATAAATGTAAAATTTCGTGATAACTGATAACCTCAAATTTAAATTGACATTTGACATATTCACTTTTTTTTCGTTACTATTGGGACAGTTTTAACACTAGAGGCCATGATGCCAATTCTATCGTAATCAATATTAGCTCAAAGTATAAAAGTCTAAAATCTTTAGTAAATATAATCAAAATACTGCAGAGAGAAAGGGTAGTTTTGTTGCTGTCCATTTTTTAAATAATTATAAGTGGTTTTATTGTGTATTTATTTCCAGTACCACAATGGCTGAGCGGTCCGAATAACGGAAAAAATACTATGACATGAGTATAGTTTTTGTGATGACTAAAATAATTTTACGGACACTTTTCATACATATTCGGAGTGGGGAAGGATAGATGATTAATTATTGGTGACCGAAGCCGGTGGGGCGAAGCCATTCGTCTTGGGGTTTATCGCTGTTATTCCAATTTTTTTGGCTTCGACCTTACCAAACAAATACAGATAAAACTAATATAGGGATGTTGACAGTAATTATATAAAAATATAATTTGGATGTTAATTGCTAGTTTCTATGATGGAATTCTGAAAAAATACAATATTTTCCCTTATTTTTATTTGATTAAATTAATATTTAATAAATAAAATGTAGCAAAAAAACATAAGCAACACCTGCTTCCAACATCACAAGAGAAGATTATATACATGGACCTCTCCCGGTGGCCGTTATCGAAACCAAATTGACTTCATTACAATCGCGAATCGATGGAGGTCGTCAATAACAAACAGCAGAACATACCCGGGAGCCGACTGCGGCACTGATCACCAATTGTTAGTCGCAGACTTACGGACGCGATTAAAGGTGTGTCGCAAGAAATCCAGTCAGGTTGTGCGGATCACTCATCTGGAACACGAGTTTCTCCAGAAAAGTACAGAGTCTGAACTCGCTGAACTAATCTCCAACGAAATAAGCAGGAACCCAGATGAACAATGGATACGCCTCAAGTCGATAGTCTCTTTTGCGCTAAATTCGATGGTAAAGAAGCCCAGAAACAAAAAGGAGTGGATGTCAGATGAGGTTTGGTCAAACATAGCCTTGCGCAAGGAGTTGAAAATAGGAAATAGATCAGCTAACTGCGAAGAACAATACGACAAACTCACCAAACTGATTCAAAGGCAGTGCAGAAGGGATAAAAACCAGTACCTGGAAAATATCTATACGGAAATAGAGCGCCACGCAGAAAAACACCAACCTGCTGATCTCTTTAAGATGGTAAAAAAAATAACACACAAGTTTAAACCTTCATCGTGGACAATAAATGATAAAGATGGCAACCCTATCAACAACGTCAAGGGATCTGCGAAGAGATGGAGGGAATATTGTGAGGAACTTTACCAAGATCTACCTCAATCGACCCAACAAACAAACACCACATTTGACATTGAACTGACAATACTCCGATCGGAAATTGATGACGCAATCCGAAAGCTGAAAAAGAATAAATCCCCAGGACCAGATGGCATAACTGCAGAAGTTCTGAAAGGATTAGGTCCAAATGGAATAGCCTGTTTACATAACATCTGTAACGGTATATGGAGAACCGGGCAGTGGCCATCAGACTGGGCACATTCATCTATTCTTCCGCTTGATAAAAAAGGCACAGTGCGAAATTGCAACAACTACAGGACAATAGCATTAATAACTCATGCAAGCAAAATTCTTCTGTACGTCTCGAATGCAAGGTTGCGGGCCTTTCTGGATTGGCAGATACCACAGGAACAGGCGGGCTTTGTCAAAGGAAGAGGAACCAGAGAACAAATTCTAAACATTCGGTTGCTGATAGAAAAGTGTTATGAATATAACTCCCCTATGTACATGTGCTTCGTTGACTATCAAAAAGCATTTGACTGTGTGAAGTGGCAAAAACTGTGGGAGGTCCTTTCAGAGATGGGAGTCCCACCACACCTTATATTCATTGTTCGCAGACTTTATGAATCTGGGTTTGGTACCGTCACGATTGGAGACATTACGTCGAGCCGTTTCAAGTTTGGTAAAGGCGTTCGACAGGGGTGCGTGATCTCCCCTATCCTGTTTAGTATCTACGGCGAATACATCATGCGGCGGACACTCGAAGACTGGAAAGGTGGTGTAAGGGTAGGTGGGGTCAGAGTATCTAATCTCCGGTATGCAGACGATACTACCCTGTTGGCATCAACAGAAGCGGAAATGAATGAGCTGTTGACTCGGTTGGAACATGTCAGCTTGGGCATGGGATTATCCATTAATAAAAGCAAGACCAAGCTCATGGTGATAGACCGCTTCGAAACCATCCAACGCACTGGCCTTTTGCAAGCATACGAAACCGTAGACCAGTTTCAATACCTTGGCTCCGTAATAACAAACAAGGGCGGCTGCGATACCGAGATACGTCGACGAATTGGAATGGCCAAGACGGCAATGACCCAGTTGAGTAAAGTCTGGAAAAGCAGAAATATAAGCAACAGAACAAAAATCCATCTGGTACGCGCACTTGTCTTCTCCATCGCACTGTATGGTGCAGAGACATAGACACTTAAGGCGGCTGATAGGCAAAGAGTTGATGTTTTTGAGCTTTGGTGCTAGCGTCGTCTATTGAGGATACCATGGACAGCCCATCGTACAAACATCTCTGTATTACAAGAACTCAAAATGGAGAAGGCACAGCGCTTGTCATCTGTCTGCTTACAACGGATAATGCGATACTTCGGTCATGTGGGGCGTAGATGTACGGATAATCTGGAGAGAGTAATGGTGACGGGAAAGATTGAGGACAAAAGACCTCGTGGCCGAAATCCCACACGATGATCAGACCAGGTACCTGAACATTTTGGATTGACGGTCAGCGCTGCACTACATCAAGCGACGGAGCGGAACCGATGGCGACAGCTGACAGACGAGATAAAGAGGAGTCACGATCCTCAGCAATGAGGGAACGATCAAGAAGAAGAAATCAAATGTAACAAAATTTAAAATAGGTCACGTGATAATAAACGGAAATGACGTCACCTGTTCCTGTTTAGCGGAAGTGGAAGAATATTGACGTACTTTTATACACCATTTTCCGTACGCAGTACATATTGTAAAAACTATTTTTCAGGCGTTTTGACAGTGTACACACACACAGGTACCGTACAACAATTATAAAACTTAGCAGCCATTTTTTATTAACGACAAATAGAATCATTTTATCATTTTTACGATGTTTAACAACATAATATGACGTCACGTACGTGACAAGTGTTAGCGTTTTGGAGCGAAATTTAAAATGCATTAAAAATGCAAGATTTTATAGGCATTAGACGTATTTAAGCAAAAGTTCATAATATTTACGCCTCTATTAGTATTTATAAATGATCTATAAACATTTATGAAAAATGTCGACATCCCTATTCACTACGATAGAATTGGCAGCATGGCTTCTGGTCTTAGCCTATTCCAATAGGAACAAAAAAAAGTACAATGTTTACATTTTACAATTGTCATTTTTTTTTAATTTTAAAAACAACGGCAATTTTTTTTAAATATATCATATCTTTCGCATTTTACTTTTATACACAATATTATTAGTTAAGATTCGCTTTGCCGCTTTAGTACGGAAAAGTTAACACTTAACCGACAATGTTATCATCAACAGATTTAGAAAGGCTAATTACAGTGAAAAGGCGTGAGATAGAACACGAAAAAACGCTGCTAGGCTTGAAATCACCGCCAAACAATAATATCGTGAGTAAATTACTATCTTCGCTTATAAACCTGTTGCAGCAAGTTGAGATTCTATTGATTTTTCTGCCAGTCTCTGTTTGACGCCGCAAGTGAACGGTTATTTGTGTTCCGGCATAAAAGTTTTCAAAAAAATATTCTTTATTTGAACTATGTATAAGTTACTTAGTTACAACACTTTTTAGGTATGTTTCTTTGTTTTACCTAAAATAGTAGTAAGTTCTTTTATAAATTTATTTATATTTTACGAAAATAATTAGATAATAAGTATTTTAGATAAACTTCAGAACTTTGTTTTATTTAAAATTGCCATAAATTTATAAATCATTTGCCAGTGACTTAACATAATCATCTTTGCCAGATTTTTGTATGTTGTGTATTTTCTCTATTTTATTTTTCAAGTGCTTAGGTAAGTAGAATTGATAAAGTGCTATGCTGTTTTTTGGAAAATATGTTATTCAAATTTTTTTCTAACTTAAAACTTATTAAACTTATTAAGTACAAATAAAAGTTCCACTTACAGAATTTTAAAATTAATTTGGAAAATCCAAAAGTGCACGCCTCACACGCTCACTGTGTTTACGAATTGAAATTAATAATAATTGCCTACAAGAGAAATCAATTGAAAATAGAAAAAAAATGGTGGTAATTTTCATGAAAGAAACCCAGAAAATCTATCGAATTTCGTGAATATCTTTAAAACAGTTAAGAGTTCAATCATGATAAGAAATAGAGTTCATTCTTGAGAGTGACTGAAGTATTATTCAAAAGGAATTATTACAATTAATTGTTTATATTTTTCTAAAACGAGAAGACAACGAAAAGTGCACAGACCAACGGACACCTGTATATATAATTGTGTAGATATAATTTTTTGATCACATTTTTTCTTATTTAAACTAAATTAAATGGATAAAAAAATATGCTGACTTTATAATTTAACATGTCTATGTCTATCCGAAACATCCTTTTTTTAAATAATTTTGTGCTTAACTTAACATATAAAGAAATTTTATCTTGCCATATATTGACACAGAGCGACGTATTGAGAGTAAAGCACACACAAGCAAGCGTGCGAGGCGTGCAATTAGTGAAAAAGTTATAATAAGGAAATCTACATATCTCATTTCTTTAACAGACTTTATACCTTATATAAATGTGGTGGCTTTTTAATATATTTTATATTCAGCCAACCTACATCTGGTATGTAGGTTGGCTGCATGCACTGACCAAACTACCTCCTTGCCTTTCAAATTTTGGTAGATTATTAATATGATTATTATTTTTGGAGCTGATCATATTAAGAAGACTACAGGTAATAAACTCAATAATACAGCTGTTAAACAATCATAGCAAGCATCTTCATTCTTTCTTAGACTAGTCTCAAGTGGGTTTGTATATGTTCTTTGGTAACGCTGACCTCTTTCCATCGGCTGGCACATCTGCCAGTTGTGCCAGTGCCTATCCAACAAACAAAAAATCTGTCATCATTACTTTTACCAGATCAACATACCATCTTGTTGGAACTCGGTGGTCAACCAATTCTTCATCACCAGTCTGCTTCAGCAGTTTGTAGGAAAATTGTCTATTAACTCTATGCGAAAGAGTAATGTGGACATAGGCTGTCCACATTACTCTTGTTAGTTTTTAAGTGTTCTCTGACAACTGGAGGTTACAATTGTTACCCATTTAAAACCCCCAAAGATACCACATTCCATTGCATGCTTAGTTACCGCAAATTAGTGGATCAGTTTTACTGACAGCCACGTTTCAGCCCTGTAGGTTATTATATATTTCTTAATGACATTTGAATATTATGCTTCATGGTTTAGCCTCCTAGAATCGCGAACGGATCTTGGCCTAAATTCTCCTTATAAGTGCCGTCAGGAGTGGTATAACACATGATTTAATTTAATCAGATATACATTATCGCTTCACGCCTCACCCACTTGAGTACAAGGAAGATAACTTAGCCTTTTTGTTTTCTTTAACGCCGAGAAATGCTCTGAGGCATCCCGCAGGGGAGTGGGTCTTCCAACGCGGGTGTGTGGGACTCCGCTGCGGCCGAAAGATGGTAAGATGGACGCAGCTCTACCCACTAAAACCCGGCGAGTGCCACCAATGCCGCCTTTGGTGAGTTGCCCCGGATCTGTTGAGCAAACAGGGCACCTTGACGGATAGTCAGTCCCTCAAGGGACCGACGCCACCTCCACAGAGGGTTGTCCCGCACCACAGAACAACCCCTTCCAACGTCGGGACAGTACAATGGGGTGAGGTTCCTTGTCCCCCTGCACTTTTGCCCGTTTTCTTATAAGAGGGGTACAAAGAGCCCCCTCCGGTTAATTAGCTTAGCCTAAGGTGCTGGGCTGGGCTCACCCTAGGCTACTGAGCCCTACCGCCACTTCAAGGCCTGAGTCTTTAAACATGGTGGGGACAAGGAAGACAACTTAGTCTGACTGAAGTTAAGCATTACGTCACAGCGATTGTTTGATGTGAAACAACTATCAAAACCCCTTGGCAGAAATATTGACTCTGAAAACGGCATGACGCTCATTTGATATGACTCTAATATTAACTGAGGTGTTTCACATCCGGCGGGCGTCCCGAGAATGGCAATTAAAAAAAAAAAAAACTAAACCTGACTTTGATCCGGCCAATTTAAATTGAGCGTACTGTATGGCGCTTATCATAAGATACTTCTTCATTTACCTATATTAAATGGAATATCGGGTATTGATTACGCATTAGGACCAACTGCTCCAGTTATTTTATTTATATAATAGGATATCGATAGACACTGCAGACCAACACTTTATCTATACTAGTAAAATAAAGGTATTGTTTGTTTTTGGATGTAAAAAGTGATCTTCGAAACTACTCAACCGTTTAAAAAATTCTTGTAACAGCTTGTTTTTATAAAATTGCTTTTTTTTGACACATTTAAATGCTCTGAGGCATCCCGCGGGGGAGTGGGGACTCCCCAGGCGGGATTGTGGGACTCGCTGCGCCCGAAAGAGAAACAGCTCTACCCACTAAAACCCGGCGAGTGCTACCAATGCATTTGGTGAGGCGCCCCGGATCTGTTGAGCAACAGGGCACATCGACGGCTAGTCAGTCCGCTAGGGACCGACGCCACCTCCACAGAGGGGTTGTCCCGTACCACATAACAACCCCTCCCAACCTCCCAACTGTCCCGAACAGTACAGTTTTGTCCCCTCTTCTTATAAAAGGGGTATAACGAGCAGCTCTCTCGGCTCAATTCTTCAAAATCGCCCAAGGTGCTAGGTAGTTTAGGCTACTGAACCCCTCCGCCGAGACAAGACTTGAATCATGGTGGGGAGAATTCAGGCCCTATCCTATCCTATCCTTGATTTCTATCTTCTCTATCCTTAATCTATTGTAAATAAAACAGTAGAGGACGCGCATCTAACGTGTTGTGGGCGGATCCCCAACTGTTGGATTAGCAAATCGCTCGTTCATCATCTTATGCAATGCAAAAACGTATTCGGTTTTAACACACATGTGGTGCCCCCGATCGGTAATGATTTGGAAGTAATAATGATAATTTAATTTGTTACAGACCGCTGAAGATATAAATCAGAACGAGAAAAATGTGACGTTCACCAGGCCAAGGGCTTACTCGGAAAATGATAAGTGTGATAGCGTTGTACGACCTGACGACAGCAGAACCAGTGCAGAGGGGACTGAGAAGTTAGTAGATGAACTAGATGGAGCCATCCCGCCTGACTTAGAGAGATATATTCGGGTGAGTTTCAATGTACTTGAGACTAGTCGTTTCGTTCGGTTTAACGCCCCTAAAATGAAAAAAAGGATTGTGTGGTTTTATGAAACCACGGTAAAAGTGAAACCACGGTAAAAGTGAAACTTTTTTTCACATTATAGACATTTAACTAAAAATTTTTGGAATAACATTCCATTAGGGGTATAAAAATCACTTTATAAATCTTAATTTTATACTTTGAAAACTTGGCGTCGACCGTCACGCGACATGCAACACACAGACGAAAAAGTTTGAGACGATGTAATAAAAGTTTCACTTTAATAACCGCTGCAAATAGCCTATATCTTCCCTCCCCAAAATTCCTTGGATTTTCGACTCTTAAATGAGATTTTTGTCTCATCCTATTAGTACCAGATATAAGTGCATGTTTAGGATCGTTACTGTATCGATATCTAACTTGCCGATGAAATTCGCAGTAATTCCAGGATGTTGGTTTGTTACCTAAACTCAAGCGAGAGTCGAGACTACTCAGATGCTCTTGTTATGTCCTTAACGTCCAGTGTACACCAAAATATGATGATGAAAATATTAAGATATTAGCTTTTAGGATGTTCTGAAAGCATCTGAGGTAAATATATTAAAAATTATAAATGCTACGTACCTACTAAACTTGCCCGGTCCGATCTCGATAAAAGTAGTCATTAAGATAATGCATTGTCATAAGAAGGATCAATCAATCTCTCAATCGTTACAGAAAAATACTCGGCGCCTCCAAATATTTTACTGTACCGATTGGGCTTAAAGGCCATCAGGCCGAAAAGTCTAGCCCTTCCGAAAAAAAAGATAAGAGGGAAATTCAAACAATTATAATCTCAAAAGTATTTGGACTTTAATACTGCAAATATTTTTACACAACTTTACGGTCTGGTTTGGCCATCTTCCAGATTATACTCAAGTCTATAGACTTCCTGGCCGTGGATCCTTGAACCTGCATGGCTCCAACTAGTGAAAGGTCAGCGCCGAGTGTTTAATCGGATGGCACTGGAATTATTGTCGACGTAATGTTACTCCCACGTACAATTCTAATATGCGTTCCGTCCAAAAAATATATGCCAAATTGGCAGAATGGCTAAGAAATGAAAAAAATTGCCGCACAACGACAAAACAAATAAATACATAACCGGTCACAGGGACTGCCGAATCCCACCATGGTTCAGGCCTTTTTGTGGCGGTGGGGCTCAGTAGCCTAGGGTGAGCCGCTGCACCTTGGGCGAAGCGAATTGAGCCGAGGGGGCTCTTTGTATCCCTCTTATAAGAAGAGGGGACAAAAAAGCAGGGGGCTAGGTGCGAGGACGGGAGCCACTGATTGTACTGTCCCGACGTTGGGAGGGGTTGTTCTGTGGTGCGGGACAACCTCTGTGGAGGTGGCGTCGGTCCCTTGCCTGACTAGCCGTCGAGGTGCCCTGTTTGTTTACTAGATCCGGGGCACCTCACCAAAGGCGGCATTGGTGGCACTCGCCAGCGGGCGCAGCGAGTTCCACATGCCTGGCCTTGCGCTGACATTATCAAATTCGCAAATTTAACAAGCCGGTGAATACTCGTCTAGATAATAAAAATGTAGTTGTAATATGTAATACATAGTTATATAATAATGGCATCACACCAGCGATCACATCACCGGTGGGAGGATGCGCTGTGTCGAGCGTCTGTCTGCATGGTACCACTATTTCTACCATCAGCTTTGCTGTGTTTCGAAAAAACGGCAGGACAGGCAGTTTAATTACTGACAGTGAGACAGCATCTTACATGCTTTACAGTACTAAAACTATTTAAAAGGGGATATTTAACCTGTTTTTCACTTTTATTTCGCGGCGCTCGATATTATGATTTATCTACGAATCTCGAGTTCTCGTGAACTAGACATGCTCTGCAAATCGAACATAAAAAAACAATTACTTAGCCAATGAATACAAAAATACCCATCTAATAAAAATCTAGGAAATGTTCCTGATTTTCTATAAATACTATGCGCAATAGATTTGATCTAATAACCAAAGGACGCTACACTTACTGCACAGTGGTCCTTTGGTATAATCGCTCATTGTTACTCCGAGGTCAGTGTATGCATGGGTTGACAAATATGATACATATCTTAGAATAATGCTAATTATGTGTGTTTGTATACATGTGTGATACAGGCTTCTACTCGCGACTTCATCTGGAGAACTTTAACATTGTGCAAGAAGTATCCTACTGGGTTAATCCAAGTAATAGGCTGTTTGTATGCCAATTTTCGACCAAGTTAGTTTTGCAGTTTCTGCATCACTGGCTAACAAAATTCTAAGCTTATCAACATTTACATATTTTATAAGTTGAATATTCCACTAGTTATTATTGCCTACACCTGTGAACTACAACTGAAAAACCACAGGAAACTTATGTTTACATTAGGAATACGATATATCCCGGATAAGAGGTAGCCTTATAAATTTTAGAGATAGTTGAGCTGACAAACTGACATAATCGTGACCGCGGCAAAAAGTATAAGTGAAAAGCGGGACTAGTGCTTATTATATTCGTTCCAAGTGCCTCATTGATGCGTTGACTCCCTGGAGACCGCGGGGTCTGTTTATCCTTCACTTTTTATGGAACACGGCAAAGCTGCTTCGTGAAGGAATTAAGCTAGATGGTTTATTTATTATTTATTTAATAGGTTCACCAACAGCGCATCATATTACATACAATATTCACATATAATATATTAATAAGGTACAACATCTGATATGTATGCTACACAAAGGTATATACAGCATTCACCCACAAGCACAACATAGTTTATAAAAAACTTAAACACGTTATTGCTTGAGTAGAAAACAATTTGGAATTTTTAAACTTAGATAATGACTATATTTTTTTATAATACATAAATCAATAAAATGTAAGAGGTAGTGCCTTATTGCTTTGAAGCCGAATTCGGCCGGCATGACCGGGGTGGTAACTGGTACCTCTCGCTCACATAACACCGGCGAAACCCAACAGCATAGCTGTCACTTGGACAGCTATGCTGTTGCGTTTCGTGCGGTTTCTGAGTTTCCGGTGGTCCGTTTCGGGGGATAGGGAAATGGAGGGCAACGCATCTGCATAACCTCTAGTTGTGAGGATGTGTATGGGCGTCGGAAGTCACCATAAGGCTTCGACTGCTTAGTTGCCTCCTTATAGCATAAAACAATTCATAATATGTTATTTCGTTATGCTACTAAATGAATTAACAAATGAAAACAGGAAAAGTTATACTTACAGTTAGATCGTAATAAATAAGCAACACGCAGTATAGATGTGGCCTGTGCAATAGACATTGAACAATGTTGACATACTGACTTTTGAGATGGTTGGTGCCATGGTGATGGACCAACTAAGTAATCTAATCGGTAGTTTTTCTTCAGACTTTGTTAGTGCAAAAGAAAAGAGCATACTCATATTTTAAAGGCCGGCAACGCACCTGCTAATCCTCTGGTGTCTGTGGATGTCTCTTTTCACTTACCATCAGGTGAACCGACTATCCGTTTGCCCCCTCTTCTATATAAAAGTTATTGACCCTTTGTTTTGATTTGAAATAAGGACGAATAATAAATAACAGTCTGAATACGATAACGTTACCTAGATAATTAAGTTGAGAAATATGCGAATATTGTTAAATATGCATAACATTATATAAAATTTTGCATTACGTTACCCCATCGGTAAAGGTTGCATTCTTGAGTGAGTCTTATAAAGTTTGTAGAGCGTGACGTCGTGTGATTGTGCGATCATTTTAGTGTCTACAACCGTTTTCGAGTTATTTGCCAAAAAATGGTGAGTTACTTTAACATTTTTAATTCAGATGTTTTTTTAATTCCTGATGTTCAATTATCAAAATTATTTGACCAAATAACCCCCAAATACTCAAACGAATCTCAAATTTAAGACGTACTTGATTGCTTGGGGACCGCGCATGACGTCCCTGCGGCCACTGCGGGGCGCGAAGGAGGACGTCCCCCTTTCGAATATTTCTTAAGTGAGCCATCTGCTCATTTACTGTACCGATTGAGCTTAAAGGCCATCAGGCTAAAAAGTCTAGCCCTTTCGAAATAAAAAAAGACGTACTTAAACTCGTATCCTCCCTATTTTTTCTTTGAATCTGACACGTCGTAGCATGAGTACGTACGTCTTAAATTTGAGATTCGTTTGAGTATTTGGGGGTAAGCTCACCAACGATGACCAATTTTCTGTCGCACCGGCTGATAAACGAATGCTCTCCAATAGAAAACCAAGTTTAAAATGGAAATACTTACATTATGGCTAATTTAAAAATCTATTGCATTACGTAAAAATAACTATAATTATCACGAAGCTAGAAATTATTATGTTCAAGTAGTATAGCGAAATATTATGAGACGTTTAGGCTATGTATGCTTGTAAGATTGCTTGCAATTCGGCTGCAAAGAAGCCATGCTGCTTTGCAGCCAAATTGGGCCAGCAAGACCGGGGTAGAATCTCTCACTCACATGATACTGGTAAACTAACCGTAAAGTGCCAGCTAGCTGTCGCGTTTCACGACGGTTTGTGAGTTTCCGGTGGCCCATGGGTGGGATGCGGTGAAGGAGGGCAACGCATCTGCATAACGTGTAAATGTGTTTTTTTATGTTAGTTGCATAGGCAAACTGGCAAACGTGCCACCTGATGGTAAGTGGTCGACGTCGCCCATGAACATAAACTAGTTTACCTGGAACGAGCCCAGGCAACTCATCTATGTGTTGCCTATCCTAAGACATAAGATGTTATGTCTCTGTGCCAGTAATTACACTGCCTGTCTTGCCCTTCTCTCCGGTACACAGCAAAGCTGTTTGACGGGAGAAACAAGCAAGATGGTGGTACCCATGCAGCCGGGAGCGCGGCACAGCGCTTCCCTCCCACCGAACTACCCACTACCCACGAACTACCCACAGGTGTATGGGCATCGGTAATCAACCAGGCTAATAATTTACACAAACAGATGTTTTTCCTGGACTTTCCAAAAACAATAACGATATATATTTTGTTACATAGTGGACTATATATTTTTTCATTTGTAAAAACAGCAAGCTACTGGCTAGTTGGAATAAGAATCGAGTCGAGATGGAAAATATGAGTGACAATATTTAAAATAATTGACACTCTTAAACCACTTCCACATACCCGCGTGGGTCTCCCTACGCGGGTATGTGGGACTCGCTGCGCCCGAAAGCTGATAAGTGTACATAGCTCTATCCACTAAAACCCGGCGAGTGCCACCGTTGCCGCCTTTGGTGAGATGTCCCGGATCTAATGAGCAAACAGGGCACCTCGACGGCTAGTCACTAGTCAGTCCTCCAAGGGACCGACGCTACCTCCACACAGGGGTTGTCCCGCACCACAGAACAACCCCTCCAAACGTTGGCTCAATTTGCTTCGCCCAAGGTGCTGGGTTCACCCTAGGTTACTTAGCCCCACCGCCACGACAATGCCTGAACCATGGTGGGGATCAGGCCGGAGACGGAACGTGTCATAAATAACCAGGTGGTGTAGACAATCTCCCTCTCGTTTTTTTTAGGTTTCATTTTTATAAATGACAAAACGGAAGCCTTATAGGATTACTCCGCTGTCCGATTATAGAATCATGTTTGGTAAGAAGCTATGTTCATAAAATAAAAATAATCTGGAAGCTATTAATTTGTAATATTACTTAAAAACACGTTTTCCTGAACCTCAGCACGCGAGTTATGACTCGTGCTACTGTCACTTTTTTATGCCCTGAATGTTTAGAACGATCACGATGATTGTATCTGCAATGAAGAACAAAGGCCTAATTATACAGCATGACTTCACAAGTCGCACGCCATAAACATCGTTAGTGATCGCAATTTCCATCACGTGGCCGAAACAATCGCGGATCATTCAAAACTATGACGTTACACTCATTTTGGTGTACGCTCGAGTGGAAAAGTTTATTAGGTTTCAATATATAGCTTTCACAGATTCATAATATATTCCGATAAGCTTGTCTAGAAGGGGAGTAGACGTGTTTACTCCTGCTTTGCTGTGTTTTTTAGAGAGAAGAGCAGCAAAGAGGAATAACTGGCACCGAGAGACTCGTTACGTCTCACGATAGGCAACACATGTTTTCTGATGTCTGTTGCCTGGGATAATCCCAAAAATCACGTGGCTCATCTAACCCTTTACCTATCTCAGTAACATGAAGGCCTAACGGCTGCTCTGTGTTCTTAAGAACAGGCGACGTAATTGCTGGCATTAAAACTTTCGTCTCATGGATCATTCGTGCGTTATTTGTGTGCCCTTGAAGTTTAATGATACACATCTAGCATGTAATCGGATAGAGTAGTAATGTGAGCCATAAAATGCCGAAACTGGTCAGTGACTTGTCACTGACGTAATATAAATTCAACCAACCAGTAATCTGTATGAACGTCCCATCGGCCAATCATTCATCAAAGGCGATCAGTCGGCCAATCAGAGCTTAGAACCGGCGTAGCGTCGCAGCACAACTTTGGCGGAATTTGTTTTCATACAAAACACACATTACCGCTCTATTCTGGTTATTATATTATGTTCGATGGATATACACTTAAGCCTGGCACGAATAAAGGGTTCGTTATTGTGAACATAATGTTCATAAGCGAAGTTGAACACTTACAATCTGGCTCGTTGCCTATTTCTCCTTATACAAATTAAAATGTTATATATACCTAAAAAAACCTTGAAACGACTTAACCTATTTCTATAATTCATGTGTAAAATCCACCACTAGAAAAAATACTTTAATAATAAAAACATTTTACAAAAAATTAAAACCGACTTCAAAAATACTAAACTAAAAAGTAATAAAATAACAGTTTCTTTAATATTTGTGCTTACAGCATATAATCAACTTAATCTTCTACTAATGTACAAACTTTGCGTTTACCACATCATTATAGTTACTTTTGGAGTCGGTGTTAGCCAAGGTAGGTAGGTAGATAATGTACAGCAACAAATACGACACCGACTCCAAAAGTAACTATAATGACGTGGTAAACGCAAAGTTTGTACATTAGTAGAAGATTAAGTTGATTATATGCTGTAAGCACAAATATTAAAGAAACTGTTATTTTATTACTTTTTAGTTTAGTATTTTTGAAGTCGGTTTTAATTTTTTGTAAAATGTTTTTATTTCTTAATTTTTAGTGATTCCGAAATGCGTCGTCTTGGCGTTCATTGAAGGAGGCATGTTCAGCAGTGGACGGATAAAGGATGATGATGATGATGGTGATGGTGATGATGATGATGATTACGATGACCGCGACATACTATGGTGTGCTACCAAAGCATCCTATACAATTGTTACTTCGACACGTAATAAAATGATCATATCATCAAGATAAACAAAACCAACCAAATATGCATTATTGGGAATAACTAAAAAACGGCTTGTCAGATCTTAATAAAATTAATATGGGACCAAATTGGAAACACCAGCTTTCAAACAAAAAAATAACCATCGAAATCCATTCACAAACGGCGGAGATATCGTGTCACATACATACAAAAAAAAAAAAAAAAAAAAAAAAAAAAACATACAGACGAATTGAGAACCTCCTTTTTTTTTGAAGTCGGTTAAAAATTCTCATCCAAATAGAGCCACCCGTTTAACAGATACAGTGCAACAGACACACATAGCGGTCAAAACTTTAACACCTGTTTTTGCGTCGGGTAAAAACAGAGAGATACCAGCAGTGCCAGCAGTCATGACTTGTCATTGAACGTGCTAGTTACAGGTCGATGTCATTTAGACCACACATAGAGACAGTCACCAAAAAGGCCAAATTCGTCTTGAGCCTTTTATATTTCTTAATTAACAAAAACAGCAAAATGCCCCTCAGGCATAAGCTAACCCTGTATAAAACTTGTATCCGACCCATTATGTCATACTCTTGTGTCGCATACGCGCATGTGCCACAAAGTCGACTTAATGCACTACAAATAGTCCAAAATAAATTTTTACGCATGGCAACCGGTTGCCCGTGGTACGTAAGAAACATCGACCAGCACAGGGACTTCAGATTAGAGTCCGTTAGGGGTCACTTCAAAATGACGTCAGAACGTCACTTTGAAAAGGCACTCCTCCACCCAAACCCGCTCATCGTGAGCGTAGCAAACTATGCCCAAGATAGCTCAGTTCCAATTAGACATAGGTAACCTAAGCATGTTTTAACAGATCCAGCTGACGAAATCTCTCAGCTACTAATGCGCGACGCAAAAGCGCGACGCGAACGTCACAGCATATACAGACACACACACGGTGCTAGGTACACCTGCACACCGCTTGGGCCTCGGGGTCGTAAGCGACGTCGAACCCTACACATGGAAACCACATCGATTCGGATCGATCGCGGAAGCTTAGGTTCGAATCCGATACGAGTAAACACAAACCCAGACCGCGCAAACAGCGCTAGCACTACGATACCAGAGGGAGGGATGAGGGCCGGCCCTCATGATGATAGGTTAAATTCAACCGTAAAATATTCGTCGACCGTATCGGATTTGACTAGTCCAAATCCTGCTCTCCCGAGCAGCGCGCGCGATGAAAAGCGCCCCCCGCGGGGCGCGGAGGGGGGCGTCCCCCTTTGGAATATTTCTTAAGTGAGCCATCTGCTCACTTACTGTACCGATTGAGCTTAAAGGCCATCAGGCCGAAAAGTCTAGCCCTTCCGAAAAAAAAAAAAAATAATGATTATTATTATTTTATTTTTATGATCTTTAAGTTGTGCTAAAATAATAAATATAACGTCATTATAATATCTGCGCGGATGTATTTTAACGAATGTAGGAGTCACACAATTGTTAGGGCATAAACTGCGTTAAGCGTGCCTCTCGCGTGTCCATACAAAAACGACCCGCGCGTGCCCATGCGCGTGCACACGCTCGTGAGCCCGTCGCGTGATACTTCCGTGCAATGGGGCACGCATGCACGCGACGTGATCACGCATCACGTTGGACGGGTCCACGCGCGAAGCCCGCTAGCGGGTGCACGCGCGTGCTTGTTCAGTTGACAGCGCTATCTCGAACCGACCGCACGCGCGTGCCCGGCCCATAACAAAAAATGACAAATTTTGATACAGAAAGGGTAATTGTTGAAGTTCAGTGTCGTCCTGCCATATGGGACCAATCAAGCGAAATATTTAAAGACCGGGACGCTAAATCAAAAGCATGGCTAGACATTTGTAAAGTACTGTTTGAAAATTATGATGACTGGAGTGAAGCAGAAAAAAACATACAAGGTAAGTACCTACACTCTTTATTTATTTTATAATAACGTAGGTTAGGTAAACTATTCTTTGCGCCAAATTTTTATTTTTAATAATCTATGCAATTAGTTATATATAATTAGTTATTTCAATTTTATTTGTGTCAATTAAATGTTTTCAACAATTAATCCAACTATAAAATTAAAACTGGGAATATTTACAATAATTTACCTACGTAAATATAAAATCATGCTTATATTCAAAACTAGTGCAGAGATACTGCGTATTTCTGAACATTGTGAAATTCGTGTGAACAATGTCCCATAATATTGGTATGGTTTTATATTGCTCGATAGATTCCAAAGTTCTTGCTTTCGGCCACGCGGTCGCCGCCATTTTGCGCGTCACGAGACAACCAGTATGTTCACGACTGCGAGCTTCACACTACTTTACACTATCGGTGTATTTAGGGTTCAAAATCATTTTAGGGCAGAAACAGTGGATCGGTAGGTAAATAAATAAAACAATTATCAACTAAAATATTTATTATATTGGTTTTAGAATTGGGCCAGTAACTTTGTAAAATAAGCGTGCGTTTTGTAGTTTTGTAGGTTTTTCTTTGACATCTCTCAACTTTAGTTTACAACAATCTAAGTTATTTGGTTACATCCGATGAATTTAACAAATAAAATCATTAGGTATATTATTAAAATATGCCTGCTATGTTAATAAAAAATGTGTGGTAAAAAACCGTGAAAATTCAATTATTGAATGTACATAAATTATAAAAAAGCCAACTATCTTCAATAAATACTGCGATCTTGCCATGACAGCTGTCCGTCTGCAACGAAATAATCTGCGAAGTTATCGCGTAATGTATACGAATCTCTGTGGGTATTTCCAATTAACCCCCGAACTGAACGTATATGGTCTGGTATAATGACAATATCATGAAAGTCATTAATTTGACTTCTTGATCTTATAAAATTATGCAAAATACAAATTGTTTTAAGAAAACAAATTGCTTTGTCTTTTCCAACGTTCAATGGACGATGGAGTATGCGAAATTTATTAGCCATGATACCAAATGTACACTCAATATAACGTCGCGCTCTCGTTAACCTATAATTGAATATTTTTTTTTTGTAGTTTAAATCGAGAGCTCGAGCATATGGCCGCATGACATGGCTAGATAACCCAAATGCTTCATCTCCTACAATAATATAGGGCAAAGCTGCGGTTGCAGCAATGTTGGTTGGTTTATCATTGTGTATTACGGGCAATGCTTTGGCAGGAGGAATATCTATTAAGTCATTATAATGAAACACTTTTTTACGGATTTTATCGCGGTTTATTAAGATTTTTACAAGCCCGACGTTTCGGATACTTTACAGCAACCATGGTCACGGGAGTCCTCCCGTGACCATGGTTGCTGTAAAGTATCCGAAACGTCGGGCTTGTAAAAATCTTAATAAACCGCGATAAAATCCGTAAAAAAGTGTTTCATTATAATGAGTGAAATTCGCGTAAACATTAGAAAACAATATATTAAGTCATTGTTGATTTGTTCGTACAATCGGCTTTGTGTGAAAATTGCGGAGTCAGATTCTTTACCCTGCACTCCCACGTTTATATAGGTAAACTCATAGTTGGCGTTACACATTGCAAGCAGTACAATAGAATAGTAATGCTTATAGTTGTAATAGAGGGAACCACTATGTGGAGGTCTTATAATGCGTATATGTTTTCCGTCTATTGCACCTATGCAGTTAGGAAACTGGGCTTGCGTTAAAAAACCTTTTTCAGTCTCTTCCCATAGCGCACGGGAAAATTTTGGTATACATTCTTCCTTTAACCTTTCAATTATAATTTGACAAACTTCTGTTACTATTTTTCTGACCGTGGTTAGTCCTGTATGATACGCCAGATGAATATCGACGAAGGTATGTCCACTAACTAAATATCTGTAATAAAATAAAATACCTGTGTTATTGTTTCAGTGAAAAAGCTGCAGCAAAGATGGAAAACTGCAAGAGACACTTATATAAGAGTGAGGTCTACTAAAAAAAAACTTAAATCAGGCTCCGGTTCCAGGGCAAATAAAACATACATTTACTATGACATGCTGTCATTTTTAGATTCAAACTCGAATACCCAAGGAGAAGAATCGGCAGACAATTTTAATCAGTCAGTAGAGCAAAACGCGTCACCGAGAACTTCACAAAATAATACGATTATTGAAGAAGATTTGATTAATGTACCTAGAACCAGCTCCAGCGTTACCAAAGAAACACGATCTTCCAAGAAACATAAGTGCGAATCGCCAACTGATTTCGAATTAGAGTTGTTAAATTGCGTGAAGAATAACACTGCAGATAATATGGACGAAGACTTGAATTTTTTTAAGTCATTATTACCAACTGTAAAAAAATTGAGTTGCTTTAAAAAATTAATATTTCGTACGAAAGTATTAGAAGCTTTGATTGATATAGAAAAAGAAATGATTATTACCATTGATGACCTTTCATTAACGCAAAATACGGTAACGAATGATTTAGAATCCTTAAATGTAATATCAGATACGAACAATGAATAAATAGGTAACAAGAAAGACTTTGAAGATTTGATTAAGACTGTTTAATTATTAAGAACAAAAGAAAGAGAAGAACATGAAGAACTATTTAAGTTAGTAAAAAGCGCAATTTTATATTTATATTTTTCTGGTCTCATGTGCAATTATTATGATATGCAAGGGCATTCGCCAAAAGTTTACAAGCCTTGAGGTGTAATGTTCATAAGGAAAGAAACGGGGTCGATTCGGACACTTTTATCTTAAACCCTATTTTGGGGTCAAATAAAAAAGTGTATCAATAGACCCCTTTTTTACTTAATGGACCTTTTTTTTGAACCTACTCATAACATTGCTCCTTCATATGTCCTCTTCTTAAATTTAATCTTTTATGTAGTAAACTGTGATTATGATTGTGATGATAAATAAGAATTTAAAATAATATTAGTACCCGATCTAGTAATAGAAGGGAATAATTAATAAGGGAAATATTCATATGTAAAAACTTGCAATCAATATGCGTCATTATAATTAATACTTTGTAAGGTAGGTATATTAATATAATTAAGACATAGACTTATTGTACTGTTTTAACTGTTATTGTGTTTTTTTATTTTAAACTTGAACCTGTGATTTTATTAGTGTATTTCAAATGATTAATCAAAAACTAATTGTAACGTAGCGTTTATGCAAGACACTGTGATGACTGTTGTGATTAAGTATATAAAAAAATTAGTGAATAAGTAGGTATAGATAAAAAAAAAACGAAAACGATAAAACTGTGTAATTTAGAAATAACAAAATATAATTAATAAATGTAAGAAACTGTGATTAATATGATGATTAATAAGTGTGCGGTTATGTGTTTCGGTCCTAAGAACAGAGTGAACCACATCAAGAAAAACATTTTAAGCCATATTCAGGTGTCACTGCCGAAACAATAAGAACTTCTTCTTCTTTCTTGCTTGATGTGGCTAAACAGTAATGTGACTTACATAAATTGGCAAAAAAATATGAGTGTTCTAAACTTTTGTTAAATAATGACTGTTTTTTTACATGAATAAAGATGATTATTAATATCGAAATGTCTTTACTTACCGCAATGTCATTGCAAATCGTTCCATTGGTGATACGATTGACGTAGATTTCAATCGTAGATTGTTAGTCTTCAAATAGGGCTCCAGTTTTGAATATAATTCATCATAGACTTGTAATGAAACTTTAAAATATTTGAAAAAAAACCTTTCATTTTCTCTTAATATACCAAACTTCACCACGAATTCCCCGCACAGTAACCTAGATTCAACGTACGGGCTTACTGGCTGGCGTCTTTTTTTGGCAATTCGTCGTCGCCGTCGTCTTGATAAATAATACAACATTAATTTATCCATAATTACTCGACTGTACACCTCCAACGTCAAAATTGTACTGAGAAAACTGCGTTACGCGGATGCACGCGCCGATGCCCGCGCATAAGCACGCGAACGTGCTCACGTGCGTGCACCAAAAGCGTGGCCCGCGACGTGCTCACGTGCGTACACACGCGTAACGCAGTTTATGCCCTTAGTGCCAGGCAGGATTTATGTATATGAGCCGCGAGTCTGGGATCCTTCGTTCTCTAAACCAGACTTTCTGTTGATGTCCTATACTATGTATTTATACCATGTATATATGTATACTATATATTTAATGAGACTAATGTGTCTGGTGTCTTATATTTGTTGGAGACGAAATAAGGGACAGATGTTAGAGGTTCTCTATATTCTATGATGTACATCATCATCATCATCATGATAATATTCAATTGTAACTTGTTCTTTTTGGGTCTCCACTCTTGGACCTTATTGGCCCATCGGCCATCCGTTCTCATCGTTCAATGAGCTTATTCTTCGCGTGATAACCGTAGCGTTAGTTCTCTGGCGGATGTCTGACATAGGGTATACACAATATAATAATCTTTCTCTCTCTCTTCATTTAAGAGCCCTGTTTATGTCAGTGCAGTAATCGCCAATCCTTCCTTCTTTCGGCCAATACCTTCACCTCCTGAAACGATACAACCTGTACTTTCTCCTTGATCTGATATACCTATATAATAAGCATCGGCCGGAAATAAATGTAAGTTACTGCGGGCGCGGCTCCGACAGCTATTAGTTATTATAAAGATACTTATATAAATAACTTACAAAGCATATTTTAATTAAGTTAATGTGATGGTAATATTGCCGCACCCTGCCGGCCGCGCCTCGCCCGGTATTGACCGGTTATGGGGTAGGACCAGGTCTTGGCGGGAACGTGTATCCAACAGCGATTACGGTAATATTTCTTATCTATGCTAAGGCAAAATGTGACTCTTGCTGTCATTTAATAACGTGCTTCTACGGTAATATTTTACCCGACTACAGAAAAGCGCAAAGGGTTATGGTTTTAGCAGTGTATGTATGTGTATGTGTAGTCTAGTCTTTAGTCTATCTTTAGTACGTATTAATCACTTTCCGATTTGGATAATGAGGTGTCATTCAATTCGTTGTTCAGTGCCCAGCAGTGGGATAAGTGTTGTTGATAATAATGATGATAATGAAAGTATACTAATCGCAGATTTAGATGTAAAAGTTTGTAAGTTTTATTGATTGTTACTGGATCATTCAAAGCTAAACAATTTCGAAGTTCTTATGAAATTTAGAACATTCTTATACATTATCATTTCTAAATCATCGATCTCAACAAGATAACTCACAATTTGTTATTATTTTGATGTTGATGTGTTTGCTTAAATGTCTCAACAATTATGCTACCGGTAGATTAAAAAGTCCCACGACCATAGCTCGGGAAAAAAATAGTGGTTACAATTTTGTATACGAATCCCACACGAAAATTTGAATTTAAAGTATGCACCCAGTTTTCAACGTCATTGAATTCATTATTCATAAACTTTACGGCTGGGATCATAAATTGGAATTTCATCACGGAAAACAAATTGGAATATGGAACATCCTCCTGGAATTCGTATAAAAAATGGAACCTCTTGCAACAAATTAATATATGGAACTACGTCGGAACACTTATCGGAATATGGAATGAGGAATCCTCGAACACCGATTGCACCAGATGGGCGTTTCAGTGCAAAATCAGTGTGCGGATTGCGCTAGTGGGCGATGGTTGCGCAGCCCCTTAGTCCGCAGTATCGAACTGCAACGTGCAACTCCTTTGATCAATTACGGGAGTACGGGATTTTACCAAAATATTTTCAGGAATAAAGTCATTTCAATCAAATAAAAAATTCCAACCGAATTATCAGTATGATAAAGTTGTAAATCCAGCCTCAATGTGTTACAGTGTTTGAGTGTGAATCGGCAATCGTCGGGTGAGTTGTTAATATGTACATCCTTGTATTTTGCCTTAATTTTCTTTGTCCAATCGTGTTCAAGACGAAATCGTTTTTTTGAAGCGTAAACTTCTTTTAGCGCGGTACGCATATTTTTAGATGAGATAAAATCTCTGGACTCGCGACACCGTTATGAGACGCTATTTGACGTTTATATGACGTTTGATTTATTTATATAAGATTATGCAATATTTGTTTACATAACCAATCGTCAAAGACGCTGAAATGTCAATGTCATGCGGCCATTTTGTGCGCCGTTTAAATTGTATAGGTTGTCGTCATAATCTATTGCGACCTGTATTATAGGTACATATTTGAATTTAATTATTTTGTTTTCACTTCTATCGGCAGTCCCTGTGACTGGTTGGGTTTTTTTTTTGATAATTATAATAATTATTTTATAGCCTTCCTCTGGATATAAATCTGTTTTTTCCAAATTTTATAAAGATCTTCTCAGCGGTTCGCGCTTAAAAAGCTAACAGACATGCAGATAAAACTTTCGCATATTATGTTAAGACTCGTGTGACCCAATCTTGGTTGATTGTTTCGACCAAACTGCATAATTTCATTTAAATATGTGCAGTCGTTTAGCAGTGGCGGTAATAACTAATAAGTGATAGCGAGTGGGGGAGAGTCGTAAGCCACGCAGATATCCAGCAGCCTAGTACCAGCCTACATGATGATAATGATGACGAAGATGGTATACATATAGCTAGTACAGTACTAAGGTATCCCCACCATGGTTCAGGCCTTGACATGGCGGTGGGGCTCAGTAGCCTAGGGTGAGCCCAACACCTTGGGCGAAGCTAATTGAGCCGAGGGGGCTCTTTGTACTCCTCTTATAAGAAGAGGGGACAAAAGAGCAGGGGGCAAAGGATGAGGATGGGAACCTCACCCCATTGTACTGTCCCGACGTTGGGAGGGGTTGTTCTGTGGTGCGGGACAACCCCTCTGTGGAGGTGGCGTCGGTCCCTTGCAGGACTGACTAGCCGTCGAGGTGCCCTGTTAGCTTAACAGATCCGGGACCACGGGGTGGGGACTCCCAGGTGCGAGTCCCACATTGGGTCCCAATCTACCCGAAGATGGCTGCATCCATAAGGATTTCCCTGCGATATCAAAAAAATGCATGAATCATTCCGCAATAGCGAAAATTATTCATCAAACCCGCAATTATTTATGGAGAAAATAGTGTTCTTGTTAAGACCTAGATAGTACGATCAGCTCAAATCGCTGCGGTTAGGTTCCATGACCTACAAACTGTAATGACCGTATCACGTGACCCGATACCATCTTCCGCCCAAACAAATCTGAACCATATAAACGTTTTAATGTAGACGATCATAACTTTCCATCCATAATGAATCCTTGCTTCTCTATAGTACCACTATTATACCTTAGTACTTTTTTTTATTTTTTCTTTTACGCCGGGAAATGCTCGTAGGCATGCATGGGGAGTGGGTCTCCCCAGGTGGGTATGTGGGACTCGCTGCGCCCGAGAGATGGTAAATGGACGCAGCTCTACCCACTAAAACCCGGCGAGTGCCACCAGTGCCGCCTTGGTGAGGTGCCCCGGAACTAATGAGCAAACAGGCCACCTCGACGGCTAGTCAGCTCCTCAGGGGACGGACGCCACCTCCACAGAGGGGTTGTCCCGCACCACAGAACAACCCCTACCAACGTCGCGACAGTACAATGGGGCGAGGTTCCCGTACTCGCCTCTTACCCCCCTGCTCTTTTGTCCCCTCTTATAAGAGGGGTACAAAGAGCCCCATCGGCTTAATTAGCTTCGCCCAAGGTACTGGGCACACCTTAGACTACTGAGCCCCACCGCCACGTCAAGGCCTAAACCATGGTGGGGATTCCTATGCTATCCTATAAAATAAGTAAAAATCCTTAAAATACAATATTTTAAGTTTTCGAAATCTCCCTTATGACATTCTAGTTCGCCCGATTGTTGCTGCCCTTTACTGCAATTAATTAAATAATCATGTTCGACAGACGGCTCGAAAATGAAAAGCAAACGAAGGGACAGGGCCTGTATAATAATTAATGTGTTTGACGTTGGCTCCTCACACGATAGGCTGTCCTACTTCTAAAGGTGTGTTATGAACGACACGCTACCTGATCCAAATAACAGCTATATGAATAACGTATTTGGCGCGGGCAGATGCCACAGCCAAAATGTCTAGACTCAGACTAGACATCCAGACATTCTGTAGTCATGGACCTCTTTTAAAATTGAAAATGTCCTTCAAAAAAGCCTTCAAAATTTAATTAAGAATACACTATTCGTGTTTTTCACGAATTTTCGTGTAATTCACTATTTTCTTCATTATGAATATTTGTTATGTATTTTTCCTAGGTATACGGATCGCCAAAACCCTTTTATGGACTGTATGGTCTCTTTAGATAGTTGTGTTCTATAGATAGTTATGATCTCTATAGATAGTTATGGTCTCTATAGATATTTGTGGTCTCTATAGATAGTTGTGGTCTCTATAGATAGTTATGGTCTCTATAGATAGTTGTGGTCTCTATAGATAGTTATGGTCTCTATAGATAGTTGTGGTCTCTATAGATAGTTATGGTCTCTATAGATAGTTATGGTCTCTATAGATAGTTGTGGTCTCTATAGTAAATTATGGTATCTCCAGTTGGATCAATTACGCTTCTGTATTATCAGTACTTTGAGACAAAATATCAAAATCAGTTGAGTCACTGCGATAAGGGTGAACATACATTGCGAGGTCTTACATAGAATATGTTTATTAATTTCGATAGATATATCTGTTGGTACGTCGTCGTTTCAAGCACCGATAAGAGTAGTATTAAACCATTGACGTATTAAAAACGGGTGTTGTAAGTTTTAAGAAGCTCTTTTGTTATTGCGTACTTTTTTTTATAAATGGTTAAAAAGATAATCGACAATTTTAAAGTTGTTTAAATGTAAACTGGAATTACAGGCCCTTTATATAGTAAGAAACAGAAACATGTGATTGTAGTGAAATTGTAGAAATTACTGGATGATTGAGCTATTGGGAATAGCTGAACACGTGCAAGTGGAATAAATTATGGTGACCTGGTTCCGGAGTAAGTGGTCGACGTCGCCTCTAAAGTGGGCTATTGCGATATTGCAAAAATACTACTAGGAAATTACAGTGGCTAAATCTTTTAACAATTTACTTAAAGAGTTAAAGATTATGCTTAGAACCGTACTTACTTTGTAGGGGCAGGACATGCTACGCAGAGGTAGTTGATTTGGATACCGCTAAAATGTTTATATGTATGTAAATCATCGTCATTTATCTTTCCCGTCCACTTGGACATAGGCCATCCAATGAACGCCAAAATTGCTGTCTAAAAATAAATCTGATTAAACAATAACAGCCAATTAAATAGTCGTAACAATACAACTTCATCGTAGTAAATTAATGAATTTGCTTCATCACGCGAACAAAGTCACGAATATTTTTGTTGAATGTTAGATATTTTCACACGTTTAGAGAATGTTAAGACGTATATTTTACTCATGTCCGTCTTAGCTGGGGCCCTTTTGGAAAAAAGGAGAACGATGATGCTGATAGATCATAGCATCATCTGAAATTGTAACGATTAACCATACCAAGTATAGATACTTGGTATGGTTAATCGTTACAATTTCACTTTTTTTCTTTTTCTTTAACGCCGGGTAATGCTCTGAGGCATCCCGCGGGGGAGTGGGTCTCCCCAGGTATGTGGGACTCGCTGCGCCCGAAAGCTGGTAAGCTGGTGGACGCAGCTCTACCCATTAAAACCCGGCGAGTGCTACCAATGCCGCCTTAGGTGAGGTGCCCCGGATCTATTGAGCAAACAGAGCACCTCGACGGCTAGTCAGACCCTCAAGGGACCGACGCCACCTCCACAGAGGGGTTGTCCCGCACCACAGAACAACCCCTCCCAACGTCTGGACAGTGCAGTGGGGTGACGTTTCCATCCTCACCCCTTATCCCCGTACTCTTTTGTCCGATCTTCTTATAAGAGGGGTACAAAGAGCACCTCCCTCGGCTCAATTCACTTCGCCCAAGGTGCTGGGCACACCCTAGGCTACTGAGCCCCACCGCCACGACAAGGCTTGAACCGTGGTGGGGGTTACAATTTAATTTGACATCCATACAAATATAAATACTAAAATACTGGTTGGTATTTAGAATGTCCTAATCTCTGGAACTTATCAGTCGGACTTAAAGTTATTTTTCTTTGCTTTTAAAGTTATTATTCCATACTTTTAAAGTTATTTTTCCATACTTTTAAAGTTATTTTTCCAGACTTTTATAGTTATTTTTCCATACTTTTACAGTTATTTTTCCATAATTTTATAGATATTTTTCCATACTTTTCAGTTCCGAAATTTTATAATTTTCGACTTGGTACTAGTCAACTGCCTATGTTGTGGTTATTATGTCTACCTTTGGAGTGTAGTTTGACAGAGTTGGAAGTGGAGTGGAGTATCGCCGGGCTATACTTAACTTTACACGTAAAAGTGCTTAAAAACTTTTTTATGTAGGAGCATCCCCATGAAGTTTTTTTATATTTATTGCTATAAACCATTGTATCAGAATTCATCTGTAACTGTTCTCATCTCGGGTCTCAGTAATAGTAATTCCGTTGTCACCGTTTGGACACGGGACTCTAAAAAAGTATCTACATTGTGACGCGGACAGGAAGTCCACAGGTGACAATTATGCGGAACGACACTTCCGCCGTTTTAATTGTTTGACACCCGTCTTTCCTTGTTTAAATAATTACAATTAAAACTTGTATCAAAGTATTGAATAAATTATGTAGTTTTGGATTAATCATGTAATATATTTTACCATTCTAGTAGAAAACAGCAGTACATTATTGTAACTACAATCATTTACAATTCATCATCGATCCATATTGACTGCAACATGTAGATCTCATTCAATAAACAAGACACTGGGAGGGAAGTGCTGTACGCTCCCGTCTGCATGAGTACCACCATCCTTATCCCTTCTGCCAAACAGCTTTGCTGTGTTACGGAAAAAGGCTAGGACGAGAAGTGTAATTTACTGAAACTGAGGCAACCGTCAGTAGTCACGTTCATAGGCGACGCTTGAGCTTTGCCTATCAAGTAACATAAAAAAGTTGGAGGTTGACCTGTTGACCGCAACATCTATCCTTCCCCTTTGGCCCATCGGTCATTAGTTTTTTTTTGAAGAGGGGGCAAACGGATAGTCGTTTCACCTGATGGTAAGTGAAAAGCCACAGACACCCGCTACACCAGAGCATTAGCAGGTGCGTTGCCGGCCTTTCAGATATGAGTATGCTCTTTTCTTGAATTAGTAATGACGGACGAGTTTATGAATGTTAGCGCTAAATAATAAAATAGTTGTTTGCAATAGGATTGTGTAATCGCCGTGTCCACTGCTCTAAATCTTTACATTATTGGCTTAACCCAGTCTAGATAACAGCCTTTCTATACATAATTGTAAACTGTGAGATGCGTTATATTTATATAAATAGCTCTCACTAGCAGACCCGGCCACGCGTTGCAGTGGCTAAGATATATAAAGTGTGTAAGGTATTATAATTAATAAACTAAATTCGAAATAATTGCTTACGAATGATGACCATAACGTTATAGCCGGTTTAAAAAATCAACGGGATTGAGATTTTAAATTGAGCTCAAAATTTTAAAACAATTGATAAAAAAATATGTAGAGTTGATATTAAGCTCAAATAAACTTATTTTTTATTTTAATTAACATCACTAATCAGTGCTGAACAATATTGGTTAACCTGTTTCTAGCTAACGCAAATAGATAATTTGATGCTTTTCCCACATGTGAGCATGCAGCGTATTTAGTACGTAAAGTTACCCATGGGAAAAACATAGATTTTTACAAATTTTAATCTAAACCGCAAAAGGACATTGTTTGGCCTTGAGACTTATTAAAAGACATGGCAAAAGCTAAACGAATAAGAAACTGTAACCTTCTGAAGTGTATCGTACATTCTGACGGTATCATTGGAATATGTGGCAACAGGACCAAGTCTTCTTTAAACTTTCCAGTGAAAATGGTTGCTTCAATAATATTTTAGGCGATTTCTTTGATGACTTCGTGTACCGTTGCATCATCATCATCATCATCATCATCGGCCTCTATCCGTCCACCGCTGAACATAGGCGTCCCTCAATGAACGCCAAGACGACCGATTACTTGCCACTCGCATCCATCACGGACCGGCCACCGCAAGAATGCTAAGAGGTGCTAAGAATCCCCGGGCTACGGATCGCTACCGTTGCATAATCGAGGTGAATTCAAATTACGCAGAAGAATAATAGGTGAACAATCTTGTATCAAAGATATGGTGGCATTTCGGGTATTTCTATAGATATTCGGGCGTGTTGTTTCAACACTGATTGAACGTTTCCACGACAATGGTTTTGTCTATGTTCATACCTGTGCTTACAGTTCATACTTAGTGACGCGCGCTCTCTTATATTATGTATACTCTAAACTGTCAAATGTCTAATGGCAGCTTGAATCAAGCTTGAATGCTGAATATGACGTTCGCCCACCATCTAGCAAAGTAAAACAATGCCTGACTGCAACTGCCAAAAATGATTTTTTGTTGTGACCGTGTCTTGGCAAAAATCAAAGATATTAATAATGTTTTACCAGTTGCACCTGGTGCGTCTAATAAAAAGAAACCACTTTGCTCAGCAGCAACAGTCAGCATAATCCTATTCGGTCAAGACTGTCGCTTCATTATACATAATTATCTGTCGTGTGATCTATGTTTGAACATTTTTCTGTTTCTCAAGTTTTGTGCAATATATCTTCCGTCATACTATTTTTGTATTTTTCCAAAAAAGTGGATGCTTGGGATGAATCGTCATTTTTGACGCGTCATCAATTAATGACGCGTCATTAAAATAAAATTTCAATCAGTTGACGAACGTTATTCGTCAACTTTAATGCTACGTCCCAATGGTTATCTTCTTCTAGAAATTGCAGTTCGTGACATCTTGGTATGTATTGAATACTCGGCCATTTACTGCTCGCAAAAAATAAAAGATTTTGGTCCAGGAACATGCACCAATAACAAACGTAAATAAAAGTATTCACGTTATTTTGGATTTACCGCGTAAAGTCGTTCCAATGTCTTAGCTTTGAATATACTTGGACTATAATGGAAGTAGATATTTTATTAAACGAATACTGTAAAATTATAAATACTGTTTTAATAATAATAATATCTATGAACGCTTTTACACTACGTCAATCTGGTCCCGAGGTAAGTTCACGAAGAACTTGTGTTACGGGTACCAGACAACGGTAAATATATTTAATACTATACTATACATATATTTAAGATTTTATTTTATAATACACATCCATGACCCAGGAACACAGAAAATATTTTTTGTTCCCTGGTGGGATTCGAACCCGCAACCTCCGGCTTGAGCGTCAACGCGTTTACCACTGAACCACAGAGGTCGTCAATTAATAATGAAGGTCTAATACGTCATCTTTCTGTCTAAATGAGTTTTGGATTTGACATCATCTTGAGAATTTGACATCTGCATACAGTAACAAAATATAAACATTTAATTTGCAATAACAAATATTGAGATCAATAATTGAGACAAAAACTACCCTATCTCCCAAGTTGGACCAAATTACAAATGCTTACAAAATTTGATAAAAATTGGTTCAGTAGTTTAGGAGTCCATCGCGGACAAACATCGTGACAGGAGATTTATATATATTAAGATTATAGTTATATCACGTATAATCACGTCAACACAGTACGGAGTACCCAAAGAGTACGCCTTTAATTCGAAAGAACTAAATAACGAAATCAAAGAGCGGTTTTTAATTATTTTACCGTCGTTTATTACAAAAATTGTACCCGAAATTGAGAACCTTTTTTAGAAGGCGGTTAAAAATTGTTCCGTAACAGTTGGATATTAATTTTACGCGCTACTTACGTTTCATTTTGCAATAATATTCATCTTCAGGTCTTGTTTTACTACCAACTAACGAGGGTCGCTTGTGTAACATAATAGAGCACTTATAAGCTTCCTCGTAACTTTCATATTAAATCCCTAATGCAAATGATTCAGAGCCACCAACCCGTGAACTACTTCTCCAATAATTATCATAGTGGGCGACCAATGTACCGTGGACGGCGCGTCGTTAATAATGATGAAGCACGCGCCAATTTCACGCGCCATTACCGAGCCAGCGAGTTCTTACACCCCGACACACTTGATGTGTTTATTAAAATACTTAACATTCTCCACACCATACCACATTCTACATATTACTTGTGGTCTATACGTCATTAGACGGTTAATAGTCAGTCCATAGCAATATCAGCTGGGGCGGATCTATTTAGGATCTTTTTGGGCTGCAGCCCCGTGGACTTGCCCCTGGACGGTCCCTTAAAAATAAAATGTATTGAAAATTAAGATTATTCTAAAACCCTGTTCGTTCAATTCGTCCGATTCACAGAAATTCAAGTACCTCGTATATAAGTGGGAGCTTATGACGGTGTATGGACTGGTGACAGAATATCGTGAGGAAACCTGCATGACTGATGAAAAAATACTTAATGGTGTGTGAAGTTCCCTCATCCACCATTGGATCAGCGCATAAGAGAACTATGGTTCAACACCCCCTTGCGTGTTTCCAGTAGACATTCCAAGCATTAGGACCTGCAAGGGTCGATGAAGGTAAACGTTTGTTTTTTCTTCGTGAGGAAACCTGCATGCTAAGTTTAGGTCTTTGGAGGTGGGTTAAAGTTCACCATCCCGTTAGTGAAAGTAAACTATGACCCAATATCTTTCTCGCTGGATACAAGGAGACTCGTGCAGCAGAGAGACACGTTTAGGGGTCTATAATGAAGGTAAACGTTTGTTCGTTTGTTTGTTGCCAGCGTTACCTGGGCCTGCCCGTGATGTTGAAGACGGGCGAGTTCTCCCCCAACAACCCTCTGGTGCGAGCCGAGCGGAGCCCGGGCGACGCACTGTTGGGTCTGGGCGAGTACGAGCGCCGACGGAACACGCTGCGGAAGGCGCAGCAGAGACAGTACAGAGAGTACTTAGATCAGGTACTGCTCACATGTACATAAGGATGAAACGACTTTACGAGGAGGACTTCTTCGTGACCATGGATGCTGTAAAGTATCCGAAACGTTGGGCATGTAAAAATCTGTGATAAAATCGGCTAAAAGTTGTTTCAGTAATTTGTGTAAACATTAGAAAACAATACTTACAAGGAGTTGATAGCCAAGCAGCTCAATATAAAAAATGACTTATATGATTAAAGCTTTTTTAATTTTTGATATGGAACATACGTTGGCGCGTCTTGGCATTATAATTTCAATATGACCCATCTGTTGGGGTGAAAATCTCTCGACGATAAGTTGTATTAACTTACACGCGATTTACTCAATACGGAATATTTTATTCGCCAAACCATAATGTAAAAAGTTGTATTTCATATAAATTTAGTACAATTGTGGACCCTGTTGGGCAAGCAACTTGCAAGTAAATAGAGAGGAGACGCGTCTAGATATTTTAAAGACTTAGAATACGACTATGACTTGTCTGCCCCAAGACGTAACTTTTAGTACCATTAATTATATAATCTGTTTTACCCATTGAGAAATACATAACGCATACTAGTGTGGAAAAAATGCACAATATTCTGTAGTAATTAGTATATCATCAAGAGATTATATTAAATGATTATGTGTGTAACTAATTTTTTCAGCAAGCCAAGAAGAAACAAGAGGCCAAAGAACAAGCTGAGCGAGAGCGCCGAGAACGGGAGGAGAAGGAGAAACTCGAGGAGGAGAGAGCGAGACAGCGGCTTGAGTTAGAGCGAGAGAGAGAGAGGAGTCCGGAGAGACGTCGGGCCAGCTATACGTATGTCTCCGGCGCCAACAACTCCTATGTTACGTGAGTGATAACTGCAATTAATTTACATTCCTATCTAAGGTTTAGACCCTTTACCCTACAGTTGGTACAATGAATTCAATATGTGTTTACAGGAAGGTAGACACGGGCGTACAGGTTGACTACAGGAGCGCGCCGCTGTCTGTCGCCGTTCAAACTGATGGGGAACTATACACGGTATGTTCTTAGCCGACCTAGTGCCTGGCCGGCTTAGATTATACTCTCTAAGCTTGCTAAGTCTTTACAGCTCTTTGATGTCTCTAACAGCAAAAGGCCACCACTCTCTTTAGAAAGCCACAAAGTCACTAAGCCAACCACAACAATGCTTACCTCCACTTAGATCAGGTAATTCTTTAATAATAAATAAAAAATAAATAATTAATAATTTTTTTTTATATTTATAGAAGAGGGGGCAAACAAATTACACCATAGTATAGGATACGGATATAAAACGACCTTCAACGAGATGTTTATTTGATGAAACATATTTTATATTTAATTTAATATGTCAATATATATATTGCATATGGGTTGCCTAACAAATTTTAGTCTAGGGTATGTTAAATTAATAATTTAAAATTGTTTTAAAATTTAAACATTTCACCGGTATTATAAGATAAATTCTATACCAATCGAAAGTGCCCATAGAATATGCAAACGTTAGGTTGCCTATTCTTTTCCGGTCCGGTATAGATTTACCTGTTTATACTTAGCTACCCGATAGTTGTGACTGCACCCACCTCCTTTGATGTTTTGTGGTTTCTTAACCTCCTTACGTGATCAAGGGATATTTACGGATCGCCGTAAATAACGTGTATCGTTGCAGCCGAGCCAGCTGCTGACGCAGGCGGAGCGCGAACTGTCGCCGCACACAGCCGAGCCGCGCGCCCACTGGAGCCGCCGCCGCAGCTGCGGGGACTACGGTGAGGGCCGCTTATTAGATCCGAGACATCTGACGTCTCTCTCCCTCGTACACGATAGGCATCATTGTTTGCTACCAGTAGGTAGGAAACCGGCACATTTCATAATATTGCCTTGATACATGTGTGTATTTTGCTAACCATATATTATATTAATACATCGATAATATAACCAGATAGAGTAGTAACGTGAGCCATGAATTCCGAAACTGGTCAGTGATTTGTTAGTAATGTAACAGCTATTTAACAAATCAGTGATCTGTAATGTATGTCCCACCGGCCAATCTATCATATCATATATATTCCAACCCGAACAGGAGGCCGTGTGGTCACAGACTTCACGGTTGACGGGGGGCAACCCCCCCCCTTTTACACACCAAAAGTGAGCCATATCGGCTCACACAAATCCGATGTAGCATTAGGGCCTTTGGGCTGTTAGCATAGATCATTTCGAAAAAAAAAATCATCAGTCGGCCAGTCAGAGCGCAGATCCGGTTCTATTCTGGTTATATGCTCGATGTATTAATATTTTCGCCTTCTCCGGATGCGGTTCCAGCGACCCAGACTAGTTGACAGATTGAACTATTATGTCCTCGCTACAGTTCGAAGAGATCTTATAGCCTATGTTGTACACAGATCGCGGGGGCGTGGTCGGTGCGGCGGGCGGGGCGGCGACGGTCCCGCGGTACACGCCCTCCATCCTTGACGGGGACGCCATACAGCGAAGGAACCAGCTCGCCGAACAGGTACGTACATGCATCACCTTCAAGAGCATTCTCATACTTGAAAAGCATTTAAAGCAAGCCCTCCTGTGTTGGTATCTATGGATATCAGATCTCTTACCAGGCTGCATGGGTACCACCATCTTGCTTGTTTCTTCCGTGAAACAGCTTGGCTGTGTTTAGGAGAGAAGGGCAAGACAGGCAGTGTAATTACTGGCACCGAGACTTAACATCTTATGTCTCAGGATAGGCAACACATAAATAAGTTGCCTGGGCACGAACCCTTGAACATAAACTAGTATACCTGGGTACGATTCTGGTATACTAGTTTATGTTCATGGATGACGTCGACCATTTACCATCAGGTGGTACGTTTGCCAGTTTGCCTATCCAACTAACATAAAATAAAATAAATAAACATCTTCTATGAAAAAAATACAGGTGGGTATGATTAATCTGGAGAACCAGTCCATGTAAGTCTATTTACGATTTATGTTGTTATCATGTTTATCATACATCAACAAACGTTTTGGATGAATATAATAATACCTCTGAAGTCAGACCCTTGTTGCGTGTGATGTGTTGGTTTTTTTAGATACTACCTACCTGCTTATTTCTGAAACACTAGTTGTGTTTTGTAGAGCAGGGAATGACTTGACATCAATTACCATGCTACGTCTCAGGATAGGCAACATGTACGCAGCTCTACCGACTAAAACCCGGCGAGTGCCACCAATGCCGCCTTTGGTGAGGTACCCCGGATCTAATGAGCAAACAGAGACAGGCTACTCAGTCCCCAAGGGACCGACGCCACCTCCACAGAGGGGTTGCCCCACACCCCAGAACTCCTCCCAACGTCGGGACAGTACTAGACAGACAGTCTTCTTATAAGAGGAGTACAAAAAGCCCCCTCGGCTCAATTAGCTTCGCCCAAGGTTCAGCGGCTCACCCTAGGCTACTGAGCCACGTCAAGGCCTGATCCATGGTGAGGTGCCATCTGGTCTGCCAGTTTGCTTATCAATAACATATTGTCGACAGGAGGCGGCGGAGCGCCAGCAGTGGTACCGGCGCGAGCTGCGGCATCAGGTCGCCGAGCAACAGCGGCTGCGGCACGAGCGCGCGCAGCGGGAACGGTACGGACGACCTTGCCCGTACCACCAAACCCTGCACTGAGAGACCAGAGCCTCACGCTTGCCGAACATCGTTTCCCTCTCCCACCTAGGGCATCCCGCCCTAATACACAGTACTCTCATTAGACGCTCACAATACTGCCTCCGCCGTAGGTGGCGAAGACTTTGTCCGGCCGTCGGTCCCGTGATCGACAGGAAGGAAATTAAAAGCCCCGCGCTCATATCGGTGCCCCGTCTCTTAGATGACGGGATGGGGACCCCAGAAGAGCCTCCAAACACACTCAAACTTAGAAAGGTTTGAGCCTCGTGGCCTCTCCTATAGACAGATGAAGTTAGAGCAGACCTCGGTCTTTTAGCATAGATCCTTAGAATGGTTTGAGCCTTCTGGCCTCACCTATTGACAGCTGAGTTAGGGCAGACCTCGGTCTACTAGCTTAGATCCTTAGAATGATTTGAGCCTTCTGGCCTCACCTATAGACACATGAAGTTAGAGCAGACCTCGGACTACTAGCTTAGATCCTTAGAATGATTTGAGCCTTGTGGCCTCACCTATTGACAGCTGAGTTAGGGCAGACCTCGGTCTACTAGCTTAGATCCTTAGAATGATTTGAGCCTTCTGGCCTCACGTATAGACACATGAAGTTATAGCAGACCTCGGACTACTAGCTTAGATCCTTAGAATGATTTGAGCCTTCTGGCCTCACCTATTGACAGCTGTAGTTAGGGCAGACCTCGGTCTACTAGCTTAGATCCTTAGAATGATTTGAGCCTTCTGGCCTCACCTATTGACAGCTGTAGTTAGGGCAGACCTCGGTCTACTAGCTTAGATCCTTAGAATGATTTGAGCCTTCTGGCCTCACCTATAGACACATGAAGTTAGAGCAGACCTCGGACTACTAGCTTAGATCCTTAGAATGATTTGAGTCTTCTGGCCTCACCTATTGACAGCTGTAGTTAGGGCAGACCTCGGTCTACTAGCTTAGATCCTTAGAATGATTTGAGCCTTCTGGCCTCACCTATAGACACATGAAGTTAGAGCAGACCTCGGACTACTAGCTTAGATCCTTAGAATGATTTGAGTCTTCTGGCCTCACCTATTGACAGCTGTAGTTAGGGCAGACCTCGGTCTACTAGCTTAGATCCTTAGAATGATTTGAGCCTTCTGGCCTCACCTATAGACACATGAAGTTAGAGCAGACCTCGGACTACTAGCTTAGATCCTTAGAATGATTTGAGTCTTCTGGCCTCACCTATTGACAGCTGTAGTTAGGGCAGACCTCGGTCTACTAGCTTAGATCCTTAGAATGATTTGAGCCCCGTGGCCTCTACTATAGACACATGAAGTTAGAGCAGACCTCGGTCTACTAGTTTAGATCCTTAGAATTCATCTGTGCTCTAATGTGCGTAATTGCAATGCAGCCACTACCACTTACTACAAAAAACAAAGATATACAAAAAAATTATGTTGTATATTGTAGGTTGCGCTATACACTTGCTGCTTATATTTTATTGCAGATATCACAGTAAGGCCTCGTTCAGACACTCTTTATTCAATCATTCATTCATTTACACATTTATTCATCCATTTCTATCAGGCTGCTGGAGCAAGCAGAGATGCGGCGACTGGAGGGACAGCTGCGGACACTAGAGCTGGCCCAGCGGCACGAGACCTCCCGCCAGCGCGCGCTCGTCGATACCGTAAGAACGTTGTTTTTTATATTTGTTGAATAGACGAGCCACCTGATGGTCAACGTCGCCCATAAACATTAATAAAGACACATTTTTCTAAAAAATAAAATTACGGAATTGATTGAATATTTTACTGAAAATATAACTCTCCTACTACCTATTACATATAAAAAAAAAATATATGTAACGCCGTATTATTATGTAACGCCGGGTAAAATATATTATGTATGTAAGGCCGGGTAAAATATATTATGTATGTAACGCCGGGTTTGATAAGCACCAATATCCGTAAAATTTTGGTATCTCATGCAGTTAAAATAAAATTTTGAAAAAAAAATTAATTTATTTTTTTTAGATGAAGGAAAGCGCGAACGAATACGATAAAAAGAGGACCATGTTACAGCGGGAGATAGACGCGGAACAACAGCTGCTCCTCAAATCGGGACACGCTCGGCACGTAGACCCACCGGCGTACGACATACTCGGCAGACCAGACAGACACGACAAACTCGACAGACCCGACAGACAGTCAGCCTACTCCATTAACATACCTGACAACTCGATATTCTCCCACAACTACGACCTCGACAGCTATCTCAGGAGAAACCTTAACCCAATCAAAGACAGAATATCAACATTCCATAACACAGAGAGTAACGTATTGGAGAAGGGGCTACACGAGCCCAAGTCACGTGACCTTAAAGATGGCGCCGCCATACGAGACCTCGACAAGGACAGGCTGAGAGATGTCCGGTTCGACGGCGAAGCGAAGTATATACCAGAGAGATCGATAGGTGAACTGAAAACAAGAGAACCACTGAAGAGTACGTACGAGATAAAAACCATTGATCGTAAAGAGGATACCCTTCCCATACCGGTCTTGCGACATTCTCCCAAACATATCCCGAGCTCCGAACCGGAGACAGGGTTGAGTGAGGCGATGCGGATGGTGGATGAAAAGTGGAGGGTCCCGGTGGTGCAAAAGAATATCTTAAAGAATCTACCAGGCGAGGGCAAGGGTGTCAGCATACTGACCCAGTTGGGCTCCATACGACGACAGCTGCAAATGGAACAGATGAAGCTAGACAAGATGCTGTCCAGGAATAATCAAGCCTAGAACAGGAGTCAAGTCAAGCAAAAATTGAAAGAGAGACGGATATAGGCTGATAGACAAGATGCTACGCAGCAATAATGGAGCGTAGGATGGGTCTTTGTGTACATTGAATGGTGATGATACATACAAAAGATGGTAATGATGCTGGAATACTGGATGGTGGTACTGACAGGACCACAGGTAGGGGTAAAATTCGAAAGTATTCTATAAAACGATTCTGAAAGTTCTTTGTTTATTCAATCTTAATTTTTTTTGGACCAAAATGTATTTTTTTACCAGAAACGCATTTGTCACATTTTTGTAAGCAATATCCTTTTTTGTAAGCCGCCTATCGTTCGACGAAACTTTCTGAGAATTATTCCCGTTAATATAGAAAAATGTTATATTAAATTGTTTTTTCTTTGAACGTGTTGGTACAACGATGAGAAAAAAGACCCATTTGTTTTCAGTGTCAGTTCAGTTTTATAAGTATAATCATTATAATTCTAAGGAATAGTAGAAGCAAAAATCGATGGAAGTAGTACAAGATTCAGTTACCATTACAACAGAGATTATAAAAGTTAATAATATATGTTTTACATAGTTGTTGTTTTAATATTTTTCATAATCTATTGTAGACATTATGTAGTTTGTATTGTATACCGTATCGTAATGGTCAATAGGAATATTGGGTTAAGTTTTTTTAACGATTACAATTTCGCATGTAACTATATTATGTTACAATTTAGTACTAATAAGTTACAATTTAGTTTTAAGTGAGCATAACTGGAAAGACTAATGTAGAAATTCAATTAGTATGTTATTTTAAATACGCGTCCAATTTTTTTAAACGATTTTCTTTTATACTTCCATGTGTTTTAATTAATGTCTACAAATTAATATTTCATTTATAGAAAATAATTTTTAAATCTAAAGTCTGGTTTAAGTATTCCGCGTCGTTTAGGATTTCTATTCTATTTTTAAACTGCATTTTTTTTATATCTTTTTACGATTTTTACAAGGAAGTACTTTATCAACCGTCCTTTGTTGATTCATAATACAAGAACTGATATTTTATTTGATTTTTTATCATATACTGTTCTTTAAATATTATAATAGTATGATCTAGACACAAGCCGTTTGCCCACAGTGCTGCCATTCTTTAAACATCCTGTTTTCACAAGGGAGGTGATACAAACAGTTTTGTATAAAAATCGCAATTTTGATAATCCCTCTCTTGTGGTTGTTATTGTTGCATGTATTATTTAATTATTATTGTTGTAAAAGACATTTAATAACATGCCTTCTTCACATTACTTTATCTTTATATGTGATTCAATTTTAATAAAATGCGGCCTCCATGTTAACTTACAGAATATTTTATAATTTTTAGATTATTTTGATGGCCATATCTTAGATTGATCAAAAATAGCTTTTTACTAGAGATTTTTTTAAAAATAAATAGAGAAAGGTAATTCATATTAGGCTAATTTATGTATAATATAATTATTATACATACATGTAAAACCTTTCGAGTAGTTTGGTACAAGTGCAGTGAAGTCAGGTCAGGTTTAGTGTTGTCTAAAATATATTCAATCCATAGATACTAGTGCCAAAAAATTTCCGATCTTTTATAACGTTTGCAGCGTTATTTTCCAAAACATTTAATTTTAGTATACATATGTTTAATGGTATGCCAGCACGTTTAGTAGATTGTTCACAGTTTTAATAGGAGCCATAATGGTTTTAGCTCTGATTATCTTTAAAGAATACTGATGGTTGGGGGAAGCAGTGTTCTTATATATTGCGAATAGGTAAGCAAAAAATAAAAGTGAATAAGAAATTGTTGATAATGCTGAAATATCGAGCACCGTGACATAATAATGGTAAATGTTTACGTAGCATGTCCAGTGAAGCTAAACATTTTCAGTTGACACACAAATGTTTTACACAGATCTGTGCTGTTGTAGTTTCTCTACTTTACTGTCCGCATTTAGTGAGGCCTAAGGAATAACTATTTCATATCTTTTGTCAAAGAATGGCCTTAAATATTTTGATTCTAAATATGAATTTATTAATAGTTTAGTGAAAGTATATAATGAAAAAATTGGTCGTCTAAGACGTCTGGCAGGTGTGAAACATCAGTGCTAATATTAGAATTCATGATTAACAAAAAAATATTGTGAAAGATGGAATGTGACAGTGTAATGCCGTTTGTCGTAATGGCATTAGAGTCAAATTTACTGCCTAGGGGCGCCAATGCTCAATACATGCCTAACATCTGAAATTGAATTAATGTTTAAGCCAGCTTTGAGCTAACGCGAATGTATACGTCCAGTTTTATAACTATTGTAAAATTAATATAATATGTGATTTGAAGAAGAAAATGTAAATTTTATCATTTGAATGTTAAATAATTTGACTATTGTTCGGTGTTCAGTAAATGTGTAATATTATTTGTGTTTTGGTATATTATTGTACCATTTGTTTAGGGGTAGGTATGTATACTATACGAGTTTTACTCGACCGAGGAATTGGCCCCAAATATTGCCTTCTTAAAAGACTGAGCGAATTGAGTGGTAGATAGCGGAATGTGATAGAGATGGGAGTTAGTTATTTTTGTAAGCGAGTTATATTTTTACACGCTTCTTAACGATAATGCCAAAGTCCATGCACGTAAGTATTGTTATTGTTCATTACGCGAATAAATTAATGCCTTATTACATATGGTTTTATTACTAACTATAAACTATTGTCACCGCACACCTGATAGGTACTTCTAGGTTGAACATTTCAAGGAGCTACTGACTACTTCAAGACTATTTTGATAGAATTGTCAATTTTAAGCTTTACTCATAAATTTTATATTTTAAAAATTTCTATTCCAGAACCAGGTTGATAATCAAACTAGCATTCTATGGTTACAATCGCAACTTGTACATAAAAATGTCCCTAACATCACAATGACATATATATTTCATATATATTTATATTTACATATTACATATTCGCGATATATATCAGTGAAATATATCGCGATAGTAGAGGAGTTGTACTTATTAACCAGAGTGGCGCGAGGGCGGTTAGAAGGGGACGATGAGAGGAGACGAGAGGTTAAACAGAAGAGCATTTTCGTTATAATTATTTGAGTAAAAGAGATTATTGTAATAAAAGTTTTTAATTTAAGTTTATCATCTTCATAATATTTCTTTAAAAAAATCACAACATCTCCTCAAGAAGTTTTAGACATTTTTTTTTTGTTAATACTCAGAATTCACAAAAAAAAATGTTTTTTACAAATTAAGCTCAAAACGTTATCTATTACTTTGAAGGATGGAACCTCATGTAGGTGTTAAGAAAAAAATCAACATTCTATCTTCCATCTTAATATTGAAACCATGATAAAATAAGATAACCCAGGATCATTTAAACTATTTTATACATATAAAATAATTTAGATTTCTTTGGTAATACAAAGTATAATTTTAACACAAAAAAAATGTCACCAGAATGTCTACAACAATTGGACCAGTAACCGAAGTATACAAGTAAAGAGGACCATATCATGAAAGAAAACTTAAGTGTCTATTTTTAGCTGTAAATAACAGTATTAAAATAGCAGTTTTAGATGGATTGAAAGTGTATGTAAATGTGTGGGTGTACTCATTTCTTGGTGCACACACATTTAAAAATTGGCCCTGTGGCGCCACCTTTATTCAACACTTTTCGGCGGACATTTGTACACAGTGATGGTACTTTTTACTTCTATACTCCAATTAATTGCTATCACTGTATAATTGAACTTGTACAACCATTTCCAAAGACCTGAGTATTTAATTTTTATTAAACCAATGTAAAATAGATGGCTCTCATATAATATAATAAATTTAAATAAACAAAATTCTTACACAACTGAGCAACAACTTAATATATGAACACTACGTCACTGTGGGTGCCGTAGGAACTCTTGCAGTGTGGGCCCGTTCTTGCCCAGCGGGTCCTTGGGGAACATGATCATATCTCCCACCCACGTGAACTGCAGCAGACGGTTCTCGATGATGAATCTCCACCTTGGGTTCTCAATCATGAGGTCTCTGTAGTAGTCACTAGAAACTATGACCCCGTCAAATTCAGCCGCACACTGGACTATGTACCTGTAACAAAACATTAAACTTCACTAATGTATATAAATCGCCAATCCTGACGAAACTGCTGGCAACAGTTAATATTACGTAGAAATCTTTATGTCTACTATCTGTTATCAAGCCATATCAAGTAATATAACGTGGGCTACAAATACTATAAATACTTAATAAATACATACAGATTTTATTAAATTGAATAAAATATTACCCTCACAAAAATTCAAATCCTTTCTTCCTATAAGTACAGTACCTGGATGACCGAGCTTCGCTCGGTTTTTTTTTTTTTTTTTTATAAATTGTCTTTTGGAAAATGATTCCTAGCTAGATCGATTTATCACCCCCGAAACCCTCCCATATACTAAATTTCATGAAAATCGTTGGAGCCGATTCCGAGATTCCAATTATATATATATACACACAAGAATTGCTCATTTAAAGATATAAGATAAAGTCAAAAACAATACTTTTAAATCTTATCATTTCATTATATTCCTTAAGGCTTGTGTTCTACCAAAGATGTGTGTGTGTGTGTTGTTGTGTCAGGCCCCGATCATATATAGCGCCGATCTGTGAGTCTTCGATAGTGCGTTTCAGGATTGTGGCGCTAATTGGTCCGCTACACCCTCCTTGCCTGATTTCGAGGAGACCCGTACTCAACAGCCCTCTGTATGAAATATAATAATATCAACCCTTATATGTCCCAACATGTAAGGGTTGATATTATTTTATTACATATACGATATAGAGGCCTTCAATAAAATAACATAATCATATTTGAAAAGCCCTCCAATGTATGTCTATGAATGTCACCGATCACTCACCGGTGGGAGGGAAGCGCTGTGCCGCGCACCCGGCTGCATGGGTACCACCATCTTGCTTGTTTCTCCCGTGAAACAGCTTTGCTGTGTCGGAGAGAAGGGCAAGACAGGCAGTGTAATTACTGGCACTGAGACTTAACATCTTATGTCTCAGGATAGGCAACACATAAATGAGTTGCCTGGGCTCGTTCCAGGTAAACTGGTTTATGTGCATGGGCGACGTCGACCACTTACCATCAGGTGTCACGTTTGCCAGTTTGTCTATCCAACTAACATAAAAAAAAAAACCACCAGACAACCCAACTGTCCGTTTGCCATCTTATCTACATATAAAAGGATAACCTGTCATCGTAGGAGGAGATCATTCTGCCCTGCACCTCCCTGGAGGGCGTATACACGACGTGACCTTCTCTCTCCAGGCGATCCAGCAGTTTACCGTTTGTGCTCTTTCCATATTTACACCTGCAATTTGTGTGGTTATAACAATTTACGCCAAAATTAAAAAACAAAAATTGAAAGGTTTTAACTAAACTAGAACCCCCAACGCAGCAGATGACAGAGAAAAAAAGTGCTCTAGAGCACTGTAGCTATCATTTATATTAAAACACAATTCTATAAGGTAAGGGTAATGAATTATGTAACTTTATTTTTACATAAATAAATAATTGATAATACTTTGTATGCATTTTACTATTTATAATTTACTTTGTATTTAAATAGTATGCCAAACATTGTGTTACCTGAAATGAGGCACAAATGCTTTAACAACATGATCCTTTTGCAAAAAATAGTCGATGCAAATCTGTAGGCCCTCTACTGAAAATCTTTGTCCCTTGGTGTGCCTAAAACAATAAAACATAATTTAATAAAAAAAGGTACAACCTTAACAATTTTTACAGAAAATATTTATTCCTGATGTGCCACTTTCACTATTTAGGATTTGGTGCAAAGTGAAATCGCTTAATTTTATCAATTAAATTTAGAATCAGTTTAGGGGTCATCATCAATATTATAACCCTTATATGTCCCACGGTTGGGCACGGGTCTCCTTCCCAATATCGGGCAAGGAGGGTGTTGGGCCAAAGATCAACCAGGATCAAACCCAAACCTTTCACTTTGAGGCCAAGTTCATATCCATTAGACCATTGTAGCTCACTTTGTGAGTTGTGGAGTAATGTAATAATGTTAGCAAACCGATTGGATTAAGTGTTTATTACCTAAATATTGTCGAGTTATAATTTCAATTTTAAATGTCAACATACAATTCATGATAATAACAAAATTATAAATATGAAACAACTGTTATCCGTGGGTTTACCCAAAATAAAATTAAGCCTTAAAACTTGGCTTCAAAATAATAAGCCACAATACTTAGCATATTTATTGGTTGGAGGGATGCGCTGTGCCACACTCCTGGCTGCATGGATACCATCTTGCTTATTTCTCCCGTGATACAGCTTTACTGTTTGTCAGAGAATGGCAAGACAGGCAGTGTAATTACTGGCACTGAGACTTAACATCTTATGTCTCAGAATAGGAAACATGTGAGTTGTCAGGGCTAGTTCCAGGTAAATTAGGTTATGCTCATGGGCAGCAACCATCAAGTAGCACATCTAACAGTTTGCTTATCCAACTAACATGAAAAAATATTATTATTTTATTTAAAAAAAAGTAGTTCCAGAGCAACAGAAACCAATCAAACACAATTGTCCCATTCTTTATATCAATATAACATAGATATTGACAATACATACTGCATTGCAACGTTGCTTCCATCAATAACAATCATTCGTAAGCCTTTTCTATTTTTGATGTCTTTCCTTGGATTATAGATATTGCTACCTATACTGTTCCTTGATATTTTTTGACCAAGAATCACTTCTTTGATGTATGTATCTTCTACAGTTTCAGTAGACTGGTTTATTCCATTCTATAAAAGTAAATAGTTTCATATAGTCCAGTAGTCATGTAGGGTTTCAAGTCCATATGACTATATCATCATTATCAGCCTTTGTCAGACTAGTGCAGGACAATCTTGTAAGAACCAATCGGCCAGAGGGCTAACAAACCTCACCATGGTTCAGGCTATGACGTGACTGTGGAGCTCAGTCTAGGGTGAGCCCAGCACCTTGGGCGAAGCCAAGGGGGCTCTTTGTATAATATTTGTACCCAAGAGGGGTACACATAGTGTACATTGTTGATTGGTAATCTCAGATTATACAAACTCTTTTGATGTCAACTACGATCTGTTTGGTTTTTAAGTATGTATTATATTTTGAATTACTTTAAATTTGGAATGTCAGTTTTTAGATATAAAAGATGGATTGTGTAATATTTTATAATTCCGTCAAAATCAATAGAAGAAGTAACATGTCTAGTTTTCTGATATAATTTTTGTATTCTCTATAAATTTCATAATGATCATATTTAATCAAATATAAATTCTAAATGTTGATATTCAAATAATTAGTTTTTCTGATTTATTGTGTCTGACTTTGAAGGTGATCCCATCAGCCACATCTCCCATTTCAAGAGGTTATGGGCCCAGCAATATCTATATTTAAAACCATTGAAAAAGAAACAGTTGAAGAAGTGGTACCAATTGACTGTGTTGGGAATGAAGAGAGTGTAGAGGCAAATGAAGTGGTTTGTTAGGAAACGATTGAAGATGTGAGTTTTGTAGATGGCCTAAGTGGTTATGGGAGGTGGGTGATGTGGAGGAGGAGTCCACATGCCGAGGAGGTTGTTGAAGTTTTTTGGTGATGCCGAGGAGGGTGTTGATCTTTATTATTCTGCATTTTTCTCTTGCTCAGTTTTTGGACTTGTCGTCTGACTGAAAGTGGAATTCAAAACGGAATTTTTTGAGAAACTTTTTACAGAATTTTTGATATCTCCGCTTCCTTTATAGTGTTTGTGTTTTTCTTGTATTTTTGTGATTGTGGTTTTAGTTATTATCAAGAGTTTTGTTTTTTTTTTTGTTGAGAGAGTCTATTATTGTTCATGATTAGTAGTTTGTATGTTTATAATTTCAAAATTTTTTGGGTTGTTCTGTACTTGCCTGATGTTATGATGTATATCTGAGATTAAGGGGGTGTGTTGATTGGTAATCTCAGATTATACATACTCTTTTGATGTCAACTATGATCTATTTGGTTTTGAAGTATGTATTATATTTTGAATTACTTTAAATGAATGAATGTCAGTTTTTAGATATAAAAGATGGATTGTGTAATATTTTATAATTCTGTTAAAATCAATTGAAGAAGTAACATGTTTAGTTATCTGATATAATTTTTGTATTCTCTATAAATTTCATAATGATCATATTTAATCAAATATAAATTCCAAATGTTGATGTTTAAATAAATCGTTTTTCTGATTTGTTGTGTCTGAGTTTGAAGGTGATCCCATCAGCCACTTTTACCATTCAAGATACATTGTGTGTACAAAAAATATGGCAAAAATTGTTTTATTTTAATTTTTTACAAATTCTATCACTTTATGTCTAGAATTGTGATTTTTAAAAATATTTGTGGTTGATCTGGGGTTTTTGTTTCTTTTATAGCAAATTTAAGTTTCGGTAGATTTAAGACCTTAAATTTACTGAAATAAATTGGTATCAAAGACTAATTTCGAGATCGTTTTTTATTTTTTTGACTATGTATTTTTCTTTCATGTATAATGCCAGGAATATTTAAAACAAAAAAGGCATATATTTTATATTATTTAGTTTCTTAAAGAAATACATTACACTTTTATCAATGGTTTACCCTAACCAAATTTTTATGTACTTTATCATGGTTTATTAGGTTTTTACATACCGTTTTAACTACTTTTCAGCAACCATGGTCCGCCCGCATGTAAAAAACTTAATAAACCACAGTAAAATCCATAAAAGCTATATAGTTGTTATGAAAAATGCAATTTTCAAATTTTTCAAATATTAAATGGGCTATCATCAGCACCCATACCATATTGATTTAAAAAGAATCAATATTTAAAAAAAATATTTCATTACTTACCTTTAAACTGCGAAGACTTCTGTTTGTTGGTGTTTTACAGCCGTTAAAAATCTTTTTGGCAATCATGTCTAGGAGTTTGTCTTTCTGCATTGAATCTAATTTAGCTATAGTACTAGCAAAATTCTTCATTAGCCTATTATTTTTATTTTGTCTTTTCCGTATTGCGGTATTAATAACTGTCACATCAGAATCACCACTCATAGAACTTGAGTTCTTAAAAGTGCAGTCTTCTGAGCTGTTTACTAAATCGATTACTGTGTCTATTTTTGGTTCATTTGTTGTATTTGCACTATCAGTAGTAAGGTCTATAGTTAAATAAGAATCCATGTTTATTTCTCTAGATAAATTGATAACATCATCATTAAATGTGTGAGATAGTTTTGAATTGGCTTTACATGGTGTGTCCGTTGATACTTGTAATATTCTACTTTTACTAGCAATAGGCGTAGATGACTGGAAAGGTAGATTTGATGAGTAAGTTTCATGATGAAGAATATCATCATCTCTTATAATTATCATACTGGCATTGTTTTCTTTACAGTTGCCAGATGGCACTTCAATGACCGTGTCGTCTGTAACAGATGTACTACTGTTAGATTGTGAATTTACTGTATCACTCTCATTGCGAAGTTGGTCGAATAATTTCTTTATAGTTTTGGTTTTATTCTTCCGCTTCTTCCTATTTTTACTTGTGCGTGAAACTTTTGAAATGTTACTTCCGTGTTTGTGTACTTTCTGAAAATAAAAGTGTATAAGCCGGACGATGAGAATAATTTTTGTTCAATAGATTTTTTTTAATTATGTTAATTTCCTAAAATATTTGATAATAACACAAGTCGAATTCAAAACCATACAATTTACTCACGAAATTAGAATCAGAATTTTTGCCCATATTTTTTTCTTACAAAAAACTCTTGTATACTATATTAAGCTATTTAAAGACACAAGAGTGATATAAAAACGGATATAATTTTTACTTTGTGAAAAATATTTACAGCAATTATGTACTTTCAAAACAAGATTTTAAAAATACTCCATGTTTTAAAAAAGATATTTCCAAGATGGCGTATTTTTTGTTGTTGTTTTCGTTCCTGTTGGAACCGGCTAAGACCAGAGGCCATGCTGCCAAGTCTGTAAACAATATTTAGTCTGTAATATCCCGAAACAGTGGAAACCTCAAGGAGCGCGGCTTCACCCCTCTAGTCCCCATCAATCAACTATCACTTCTCACTCCACCTACCCAGAATAGTCTACCAGAATATTTGCCAAACAATCACAATAAGAGATCAAGTTTTAAAAACCAACTCTATAGAAAACCGCTCAGAATGAACAATATACAGAATCATAATTAATTTTTAATTAAAAACCAAAAAAAATACAACCACGCGCCCACAAAAAAAGTTTCGTTTTATAACAAAAAAAAAAAATAGCTTTGGTCACGAAAATATTTTATCGGCTTATTGTTTTTATTGCATAATATTATGTTTTTCATTGATTTACTCCTCGTGGAAATTGAGGATGGTTGGTTATACCGGTTATACCATTAATGGATCGGCAATACTTTGGCTGTCAATCCTTTTTTGTATAATTATAGAAGAACGATTTCCCGTTTGCCACTACTAATAATATATTTGGCAAACTAATTTTTAAATCTCGTTTATATCTAAAGCTTTAAATTTCCGAGACTTGCGATGCGACGTTGTCGTGGCGTTTCATCTGTTAAAATTTTTACCCTCATGCGCACATATAATAGTATATCTCTTAACATTAGACTGAAATTCTCAAAAATAAATAAAAACAGCACATAACTGAAGCCTGGTACTTGTACTTGAAAAGATGCAACTGAATAGAAAATATTGTAATGTTTCAAAGGTATCTATCGAATTTATTGTTTTTTTTTTTTTTTTTTTTTTTTTTTTTTTTTGGCAGTTCTCGTACGTAGTACATTTGCCATTATCAAACGGGAGAAATTTTTCCATGTATATAAAGGGACGAGAGATGTTAAATTTAGGAATCATTCAGGGCAGGATATAGGATATGTATGACAAGATAATAATAATATTATTATGAAATATTAATTTATATAGCTATACATATATTTAAATATATTACTTATATTATAGACACACAAGACTTTCATCAAATAAATACTAAACCTAAATTTCTATATTATTAGTAATTATATAATCTGAAATTATTTTATATATGTAATATTTTTTTATAAATAACAGACAAGTAATTGAGGTTGGAAAAGGGATTTGATGATCTAGTAAGGATTTCAGGAAATCGGAACGGTCATATAAAGGACAAGAAAAGAAAAAATGATTTACATCGCCAGTTTCACAACCACACAAACAAGAAGAGTCGTTAATAATTTTAAACTTGGAAAGATGAGCAGGTGTACAAGTATGGCCAAGTCTCAATCTTGAGATGATACTAGAGCACCTCCTATTAAAATTCATTGAGAAAAACCATGGTTTTGATAAAATATCAGGCTGAAGAGAGTAATAATAATTACCTTTTTGTTTACTGCTTTTTTCCCATGACGTTTTCCAACATGTATCAAGATCGAGTTTAGGTATTGATAACAAGTCTGAGCAGTAAATCTTATACGGAACAAGGTCACCACATGAAATAGCTTCATTAGCGAGAGCGTCTGCTATAACATTTCCTTGGATTCCAGAATGTCCAGGAATCCAAGAAAATTTAATATTGTAATGTTTTGCTATGCATATTGTTAGTAATTGTCTTGTGTCAAATATTATGGGGTTGTGTTGCTTAATTTTAAATGGGTTTTTTTCTAAGGCTTGTAAAGAACTAAGTGAGTCAGTAAAAATGATTGAATTTTTGAGTTTAGCTAGTATTATATAATCTATGGCTTTGAAAATACCCAAGCACTCTCCAGAAAAAACAGAAGATTCTGGAGGGAGTTTTACCTTCTGTACAATGTTATATTGACGGTGGAATATACCTACGCCTACTAAACCGTTAACATTATGTTTCGAAGCATCTGTAAATATGAGATGGGTATTTTTAATTTTTTCTCAACAATTGCATTAAATTTTTCATTAGCTATTAAAAAATCTGACTTAGCTATACCAATATTTAATATTTGTGGTGATAGAATAAGAGATTCGAAGGAACAAGAAAACAAAGGTAACATGTTAGATTGATGTAAAGGTGCAGAGAGAGATTTAAACTTATAATAGCTATTAATTAAATGTGGATTCGATTTATGTATCCAATACGGTGAATTAGATACTAAGTAAGCTAAAAGATGAAGTTTTTCAATAAGAGGGTGATTGGAAAGCTGTAGACGTCGAAAGAGAAATTTATCAGACAAATACTGACGACGTAGTTGTAACGGAGGATCACAGCACTCAATTTGTAAAGCGTTAATTGGGCTAGACTTCATTGCTCCACAAATGATTCTCAAACATTTGTTTTGAATTTTGTTCAACATTTTAAATCCAGAAAGAAGGCCCGGTTCCAATAGGAAGGTTCCATATTCGAGGACACTACGTATGAGAGCATTATACACGAGTTTCAAATAAAAGGGATGGGCACCCCACCAAACTCCTGCTAAACATCTTATGATGTTTATTATTTTTTCACACTTATTTGCGATGAAATTGCAATGAGGGATGCCTGTAAGTTTCCTGTCTAAAATGACACCTAAAAATTTAAAATCATTTTTTTGTGGTATAATGGTCTCATCGTAATAAACATGAACTGGAGTGATAGTTCGCATACGGGAGAATAAAACTACTGAGCTTTTAGATGGGGACAAATATAGTCCATGATCATCAAGCCATTTTTTTAAATATTGAAGTGAAGTTAACTCTGTGCATGCTAATTTAATGTTTTTACTTTTTACATATAATAATAAATCATCCGCATATTGCAAAACTTCAATCTTTCTATCAATAGCTAAGTCTAGATCATATGTGTATAAATTATACAATAAGGGGCTCAAAACGGACCCTTGTGGAAGGCCTTTGGATAACACTCTAGAATGTTTTTGTTCACCATCAGTAAACAAAATCGATCTATCATTAAGCATATTTATAACAAAAGAAATAATTTTTCTGGGAATCTGAAGGCATAAAAGTTTTTGTTTAAGAATTGGTATCACGACATTGTCATAAGCATTAGATAAATCCAAAAATGCTGCAATGACAAAATTATTATCAGAAAAGGCTAGCCTGATATCGGTTGTAAGTAAACTAATATTATCTATACTACTTCTGTTTCGTCTAAAGCCAAATTGAGTTGTTGATAGCAAACTGTTGCTTTCAACGAACCATTCTAGACGATTCTTAATTAATTGTTCGCAGATTTTTAAGAGGACAGATGAAAGGGCAATAGGACGGTAAGACAAAGCAGAAGAAGGATCTCTATTAGGTTTTAATATTGGAATTACAATTTGTGATTTCCAATTTGCAGGAATGTGACCAGAGTGAAAAATAGAATTGATTAAATTTAAATAATATGTCATGCTTATGTCATTTAAATGAGTAATGAAAGAATAATATATTCCATCTGGACCAGGTGCAGAATCTGATGCATATTCTAAAACGTTCTTTAATTCTGTCATTGAAAAGGGAGAGTTTAATTCAGATGATTCATTGTATAAGGCACCGTTATCATTTAAGTTATCTTTACGAAAATTAACAGTGGGAGGAGCAATTCTATCAAGAAAATCGTCTACTAGAAAAGATGGAAAAGTTGGGGATGGGGTGGTATTATAAGCTGATCTAAATCTTCCAATGTTTTCCCAAACACTGGATGAGGGAGTATTGGGAGATAAAGATGAGCAGAACTTTCGCCAGCTGTCTCTTTTTTTTCTTTTAAAAAGTAATTTTGTTGCGTTTGTAATCTCCTTTAGTGATAAGAGGTTTTCTAATGTCATATTATTATTAAATATTTTTTCAGCATTTTTTCTTTTATTTAAAAATTCTTTGCATTCGACATCCCACCATGGAGGACTTGGAATATAAGGGTTCCCATGTTTTATATTAAAAACTTCATTGGCACTTTCAATTAATGTATCTAAAAAAATTTGGGCACCGCAAGAATCACTAATATTTTCTGATATTTTCTGACTAAGTTTTAAATCAACTTTACTACTAAATTGAGTCCAAGTGTCAGAATTGACTTTTGATATATTGTATCTCGGGAATAGTTTATTGCAAGTTTTAATTAATTTGCCAGGAGGAAATGAGGTAATAATGGGATAATGATCACTGCCAAATGTGGATGTTAAAACAGAACTTGACAGCTGAGATACAAATTGGGGTGAGCAAATAGTTAGATCTACTACACTATTTCCTTCAGATAAGTTTGTACGTCTAGTAGAATTACCATTGTTGATGATACACAAGTTGTTTTTATCTAGAATATCCAAAAGTTTATTACCATAACAGGTTGTCATGGAGCAGCCCCAAGACTGGTGATGACAATTAAAGTCACCAGTTATAATTAATGGTTTAGGGAGGGATAAGAATATATCCCCAACTTCATTTAATATATTAATAGAAATATGTGAAATATATACAGAAACAAAACAAACTTTATTTACAATTACGGCTAAAATAGAAATTTCAGAACTATGTACAGGAGTGGATATTATATTAAAAGGGTAGCCTTTCTTAATGAGAAATGCTACACCACCATATCCATCTAATCTGTCTTCTCTAACAGTATTATATTTTTTAATATTTAATGTAAAACCTGGTCTAAGCCAAGTTTCACATAATGAAAATAAAAAAGGGTTATATTTATTTAATAAGTAAATTAGATCACTTTTTTTATTAATTATGCTTCTAGCGTTCCATTGTAATATTTTGTTGGCCATTATTTATTTTGATTATATTTACAATTAACTCCATTAAGGGGGCAACGATGGACGGTATATTATTATTGGTCTGGGCAAAGGTTTGTAATAAAGATATAATATCTGATATTTTTGTTGGTTCTTGTGTGGAGGGAGTATCATTTGAAATTGGGCTATAATTTTTATCTAATTGATTAAAGGAAAATTCTTTTATGATATTATCATGTGCAGTTTTGTCGTAACCTTTTCCAACTTGTATAGGGCGGGAAGGTTTAGATATAACTGTTTTCTTGTAAGATTTTTGTGGAGTATAAGAAGATGGAGTATTAATATTTTGGAAAGATAATTTTCTTTGAGGACTGGACAAGGTTTCAGCGAATGATTTATTAAGTATAGGGAACATTTTACTTGCTTCTTGATAAGAAACACAATTTTGGGACATATATAGTTTTATTTCTTTTTGTCTGTTAAGTTCCGGACAAGATTTACTGTTTGCCATATGGCGACCAGAACATTGACAACAGTAATAGTCATCTTCAACATTACATGAATCACTAACATGATCCTGACCACACTTGAGGCATCTTGGTTTGGAACGACATTGCATCTTTGTATGACCATAACGACAGCAGTGATAACATTGGATGGTGGGAAAAACATATAAGTCTACGGGCAGAGAGTTGTAGCAGATAAATATTCTTTTTGGGAGTACCTGACCATCAAAATACATTACTACCGACTGTGTGGGTTTCCATATTGGAGACCCATCAACAATAGTTTTATAATTAAGTCGTCTAATTTTAACTATTTTGCCACAGCCAACAGGGGTTGAGATATTAGAAATAATTTCCTCAGGAGACCAATCTGTTGGAACTCCTCTAACAATGCCTATTCTTAAAATATTAAATGAAGGGACATATGCTTTATAATTATTGTCGGTGATTATACTATTGTTAATAAAAGAGTTAGCATCAACATAATTTCTGAAGGAAACAGACATACGGTTTCGACCAATTCTCTTAACACTACCATTAACTATATTATAAATTTTATTTTTTAAAAGAAAATTTCCGAAGGTTATCGTGTGCAATATTTTTCCGTCATTATCAGAGGATTGGATCTTCTGAACATGAATAATGAAAGGAGGTGCATCTAGTTCATTGTAAAGATTTCGACCAATTGGAGTATTTGGTTTACTGACTGAATCATTAATATTATGAGGCACTGGATTATCTGATTGTAATAAAGGCTGTGCAAGTGGAATATTAGTTAAATTTTTACCCTCATCTGATTTATCGGACTCTACACAACGACATCCAATGTCCTTTTGGTTTCCCGTATTTTTTCTTTTCTTTTTGTTACAATTTTTGCATATTTTATGCAGGCGACCACGTTTTAAACTAACTTTTTTGGAAGATTGGTCAGTGTCCATACTAGAATCATTATATTCTACTGTAACAAAACTGCAAGCTTCGGGCACTTTACATGTTCCCCCGGGATCCGGGGGTTCATTCATGTTGCAATAGAATATAAAAAGAAACTTACCAACCAAGAATTTTCTAACTAACTATAATATATACAAATAAAATTTATAAAATAAATATTATAATAAACTGATCTGAATGACTAAAATAATAAAAAAATAATGAGATACAAAAAACCACAACTGCGCGCCTTGAAATTTCCCGCCGTTTTTGAATTTATTGTTTCTTGATGTTTATAATGAATGTCAATTGACAAACGCTGACAGCTGCCTTGAATGCGAGAGTTTTGCTAGTATTGGCTTTTAGTACATTTAAGATTTTACGTTGGCTGGTACTAGGTATTTATTTTATATTTAGATTAATAGATTTTTACTGCTACTTATTTAATTTACTTATTTTTTTTATTTTTTTTTATATTTATTTTTTAATATTTTTCATTTACTTATTTTATTTTATAATATTACGTATATCATATTTATTTAATATTTTATTGTTATTTGAATACACATACGATGTATAAAAACAACGCAAGCGCGGAGGACAGTTTCTACTCAATATCGTCACCAGGTTCCAGCGAATGTAGCTTTCAAAGTACTTCCTCTCTACCTCTTCACTCTACTCTTATCTCTAATTTTTTAAATAAGGACAAAAATTTCAACATTGTGCACATGAACGCACAGAGTATTCCGGCGCATTATCTGGATTTTCTAAATTCATTTAGTTCTCAGCCTTCTATTCATGCTATCCTCATATCTGAATCCTGGTTAAAACCTTGTCTCTCTTCTGTCTCTTACTCTCTTCCGGGATTTCAACTTATAAGAAACGACAGGCTCGGCAGGGCGGGTGGAGGTGTAGCTATTTATCTACGATCTGCCATTCCTTTTAAAATTTTAAGCTCCTCACCTCAACCACCCCCTGCTGATGAAGCTGAGCATCTACTACTCGAGGTCACACTAGGACACTTAAAAGTACTTCTGGGTGTATTTTATAGCCCCCATCTTTCCGTTAACTTTTTTCCCTCTTTCGACCAACTTCTGGAAATCTACACCCCTTCTTATCAGCATACAATATTAATGGGAGACTTTAATACATGTTTGCACAAAGATGATTCCCGATCTAAAAAACTCATTTCTATTATCAATTCTTATAATTTACATATTCTACCCACTAACGCCACACATCACTGTCCAAACTCGTCTCCTTCTCTTTTAGATATCATGATTACTTCTTCACCTTTGCTTGTCGATACTTTTTGACAGTGTCCAGCTGATGGTTTTTCGTATCATGTTTTAATTTTTTTTATCATATAAGTTACGAGCACCGAAAAACAAACCAAAACTGCTAATGCAACGTAACTTTCGAAAAATGGATGTAGAAAAACTTCGTTCAGATGCTAAAAATATGGACTGGACAATGATCTCTAACGTCCCGTTACTGGACGAAAAAGTATCCATTCTTAATAATCTTATTATCCAACTTTATGAAAACATGATACGAAAAACCATCAGCTGGACACTCCAGCTGATGGTTTTTCGTATCATGTTTTAATTTTTTTATCATATAAGTTACGAGCACCGAAAAACAAACCAAAACTGCTAATGCAACGTAACTTTCGAAAAATGGTTGTAGAAAAACTTCGTTCAGATGCTAAAAATATGGACTGGACAATGATCTCTAACGTCCCGTTACTGGACGAAAAAGTATCCATTCTTAATAATCTTATTATCCAACTTTATGACAAACATGCGCCCTTGAAACTCGTGAAACTAAAACACCTTCCTGCACCTTGGCTCACAGATAAGATTCGAGAAATGATCAATAAAAAAAATAAAGCCAAGGCTAAACTTAGGAAGGTATACACTGAGTCTAATCGGGAAACTTATAACAAAATCCGCAATCGCTGCAATACTTTGTGTCGCGATGCACAGCTACGCTACATCCACTCGTCACTTGAAAACGGAGACCAGACTAAAGTTTGGAAGTTCTTGAAATCTCTAGGCATTGGCAAAGAGCCCAAAACCATTATCCCTTCCAATTTAGATTTAGAATCACTAAATCGCCATTTCACCACGCCGTCACACTCTTTTGACACGTATTTAAAAGCACAAACTTTAAAAAATCTTTCTCTGTCATCAACTCCCAATTCTTCTCCGTTTTCGTTTAGTCAATTATCTGTCAGTGGTGTGAAAAAGACGATTGTATCCATCTCCTCGAAAGCCGTTGGTTGTGATTGCATTGGCCGTGACATGATAGTTCCTATTGTCGATATCATTGCTCCTGTTCTTACTAATATCCTCAATTTCTCCCTCAGTACTAGTGTTTTCCCTAGTTTATGGAAAGACGCATATTTAATACCACTACCCAAAAAACCCAATCCTCGATCCTTTTCTGAATATCGCCCCATTTCCATTCTACCGTTCTTATCCAAAATATTGGAACGCATGGTTCAGGAGCAATTATCGACTTTTCTAAATCAACATCACCTCCTCAATTCCTTTCAATCAGGTTTTCGCCCAGGGCATAGCACGACTACTGTCCTTGTAAAGATCACGGACGACATTCGTTCGGGGATGGATAGCAAGAATCTCACTACATTAACACTGCTAGATTTCAGCAATGCCTTTAACACCGTAGATCACGAGGTTTTACTTTTTCTTCTTAAGTCCATTAACATCTCGTCTGAGGCAGTTGATTGGTTTAATAGTTTTCTCCTCGGTCGCCGGCAGCGTATCAAATTAGATAGTGTATACTCCTCCTGGTGTAGCATTTCGGCCGGCGTTCCCCAAGGAAGTGTGTTATCACCTCTTCTTTTCTCTATTTTTATTAATGATATCTCTAAAAAAATATCTTGCCCTTTTCATATGTATGCAGACGATTTGCAGATTTATAGACAATCTCCACTGTTTTCCCTCTCAAGTGCCATTATACAAACCAATAAAGATCTGGACGGCATTCTAAAATGGAGCAAGGACTTTGGTTTGAACTTAAACCCGGAGAAGACGCAGTGTATTATAATGGGCAGCCGTCAATTAACCGCGAAAATCGAATGGAACAACCTGCCCAATATTACTGTCGGAGATACTGCTATACCTTTAAGTAACACCGTCAAAAGCCTGGGTATTCACTTAGACCAAACTCTATCGTGGCATGTACATATTCAAGAGTTGCGTAAGAAAATGTTTGGTGCTGTCGCTTCTTTGCGACGGCTTAGTAACTTTCTCCCTATCCCTACCAAAATCTCTCTTTCTCAGTCTATACTTTTACCTATTCTTGACTACGCGGATGTGTCCTTCTGTGACCTAAACGAGAACTACCTTAGTGTCCTGGAGCGCCTTCAAAACTTATGCATTCGGTTCATTTTCGGAATCAAAAAGTACGACCATGTTTCCGAATACCGTATTAAGCTCAAATGGCTTCCCATACGATTGCGTCGGAACAGCCACATACTACATCTCCTTTATAATGTCCTTTTTAATCCTCATACTCCTTCATATTTAAAGGAAAGGTTTTCTTTTCTTGGTGACAATACGTCTTTTCTTCGTTCTTCAGATAAACTAACCCTTTCATTTCCCGTCCATAAAACTTCTTTCTTTGAATACTCTTTCACTGTATCTGCTATTCGCCTGTGGAATGCTCTACCAGAATCGGTCCAGAGATCTCAAACAATTGCGATATTCAAAAAACGCCTTAAACACCACTATCTCGCTCTATCCGCACTGTAATACACTGTTGTTCTCAATGTGTTTTACTGTTTTATCACAATATTTATTACTATAGCTCAATATATTATGTTGTTTTGTACGTATTTGTGTTCTGTATGTATGTATGTATGGATGTATTTATTTTATAATATTATAGAAGTACTCTTATTATCAATACCTACATCTCGTTCGTGTACCTAATAGTATGTATTATATTGTATGTATATGTAACAGTAACAGAAAATACCAAAATATTTTAATTATTTGTTTCTTATTCAACAAAGAATGCTTGTGCCGACTCCTACCTTTTCTCACGCTGCGATCGTATTTTTTTTTGTTATGGTTGTCTGGTAGAGACCGCTTAAAGCGGTAAGACCGCAATTTTTGTGCGTACTCCTAGTCATAAGTTTGTTGTTACCTGTTAATAATTTTATGGTACAAAATAAAGCATATTATTATTATTATTATTATTATTAATGAAACCGATCCAAATTTTGCATTCAATACCTATACTGCTTGTTATATAAACTATTGCGGCGGACTAATCAGCGCTACATTCCTGAATCACGCTATCGAAGTTCCACAGCTCGTCGCTATACATACAACAGCTGAATTGATAGCAACGGGCTTTGGCCTGGCCGAGCATACCATCTCGCTCGGTCGGAGCGAGATGGTATGCCTCTGTGGCTTCCCACCTACTCCCACACTATGTTTTCTGATTATTAAAACAAATGGATGCTAGATCTCATTTATTATGGATTTCTTAAGGTAAAGAAAAGTAGAAGATTACGATTAAAATATTATTCAAGGGAAATTAAAAGGACAAGTGGACATAATATCAATGCTACTCCAAGTTAGAAAATGTATATCTTAAACCATAAAGTTAATATAGCTAGCAGAAAGGTACCTATATTAACTTTATGATTTCAAATAAAAAAATTATGAATTCTAATCAAAAATAGGTAGGTAACTAAAAAGTAAAAACGTTTGTAAAGCTACAACAATTGGACAATAATTGTCTCCTCAATCTTCTAGTGTTTTTCACTATTGCTTATGATCTGTTTATTATATACTTATCTATAATATATTTTTTTATCTATAATATATAGTTATCTTATTTAGAATAATTAATCACTTGCAGTTTTTGTGGTGGCGATGTTTTATACTGTGGACCAGAGTAATAGTGTTCTGTGCTGTGGACTCAGGTAAAGCCAGGCAGTAGGGGCAGACAAAAAGGTAAATGACAAGGCCATGTTTAAGTTATACTTTTTATTCACTACAACTTTAATTACAAATTAGGTAGGTAATAAATATTGCGATACTAAAATAGTTAATATATTTTGTATTTACATGCCATCAAATAAATATTTATTTGATAATTTGATCTGTCCCGGACAGAAAGCAATAAATACATATCAGTTTTTATTATTTTATTACCACGTCATTGTCATTTTATAATTATTATTATAATGTTGAATAAAAAATAATAAATTACTATAAAGGTACTTATAATAAAAAAAATATTTATATATATTTTAAAGTTTGAACTTAAAATGCGAATTACTAATTATTTATAAATTTGATCAAAGTTCAGGATTACTATTGAGTTAATATTTTTGATAAGTACCTATATTAATTACCCTTAGAATAATTACACTACCTATACCGACTTTTTAGATTGAACTAAATGAAAATGTCGAGACTGTCAATTAATCGTAAAAAATTAAAAACAGAATTGCAGTAAAAGATAAAATTATAGCCGGGAAAATAAAACTTATGCATATTTTCAAATTCGTGTGCTATAAGAGCCCATATGCAAAAAGCTATCAAAATATAATATGGCCTTGTTCAGACACGGCGTCGACCGCGCGGTTTCTGACTCGCTTGGGAACCGCGCTGGTCTTGTAGGTATTTATTTATTTCAAAATTATCGACACTGGTCTAGTATTGATAGACAAACAAACATAATATTTCATTGTAACTGAACCTGTAATTGAACCCCAAAGGTGAAGCTAATGTTCGAACCGATTTATGTTTTCTTTATTTCCAAAAGGTCGTTTTTTATTTGTTTGATTTATTCGTTTTAGGAGTATTTAAATGCATACCTATTTCAATTAATTATTTCCTTAGGTCTTGTAATTTTTATCAGGATCTGAATGAACTATTATAATATAGTCATGGGTGGCCTACCCAGTCAGTCGCCGATTTGGGAATATCTAGCGATACCTGATACCTCTATCCTACTTGAAACTTGTGTAGCATATGAGTGGGATCAGGCAGTGCCCTACCTAGCCTACTTAAGCCTTATTCTATACCAGAACTAGTGTTCCGTCTGCAATTACTAAACACCAACAGTAAAGAAGTAGGTGAAGTGCTCTTTGCTCACAAATTCGGAGCATAGAGAGTGATGTTATTACCTCGAGAAATGATTGCTTGTTCGTCTACTTCCAAAAAAAAACCGGCTAAAATTCCGTCATCTGTCTGCAGTTAATTAATTCTAATCATCTGATTAGGTAATCCAATCGTGTTGTAACTCATCCATGAAGTTATTATGTCTATGAACTCATTGAACATGAAAAAATATCCTATTGTAAATTGGCCCCAGTGTGAACAAGGACATAGACTGTGACTAGTATTGAATAGATATTAAAGCTGGATGATCTAATGTTTGGAATTTGTACAACCAGTTTGAAAGATTATAATGACTTAAGAGTTGACGAAAATTTTGAATTATTTTTGTCATTCAGAAAATTGGACGATTCACGCTTGACTAATCTGCGGTAAATCTTCCATCCAAACCGTAAGAGATTTACCACAAAACTACTACAGTAAAAAGTCTTAAAAGCCTTATGCTCTTTGGCAAAAATATACATTACATCGGGATCTATTTACAAGTGAAGATGTCTAGCGAGGTAACACAGGTGTTGCAGTCAACGCGGCAGCACCAGTGAAACTTGCAGCCGCACCGCTCCCTGAGCACCAGCTTCCTGGAGTGGTAGCCGCGGCCACAGCACATCAGGGCACAGCCGTCCGGGCCCGCTGACGTCCTGTTACACTGGCGGCCGACTGTGCCTGGGGAACCCTAGAACATTAAGGTACAATAATAAAACAACAGAGGTCAAAAACTATGGGCAATCACCACGTGACACTCATCCTGGTCAACAATAATCCACTCTCGTTCGTGCAAACAAATCTCTTTCAACAAGAATAGGAATTTCGAAGAAGTAGACAGAAGAAAAACCATTACATGGAATAAGTACGCAGCTCTCAATACTGACTAAGAAAATAGTTAGAGACTCAGCTATTCTGCCATGTCTCATGGCTGCCAAACTTGGACATTAGATCGCAAAAGCTGTAAAAAATCCAGACTACTCAAAGGAGAATGGAGAGAAGCTGGCTTGGTATACAACTAAATGATAAGGTGAGAAATGTGGACATTAGAAAGAAAACTTAACTTATTTATTTTTTTGGGATGATCTATGCTAATGGCCTAAGCGCTAATGTTTCATCGGATTAGTGTGAGCCGATTTGGCTCACTTATGGTTTATCATTAGTGGGGGTTGCCCCCCGCCAACCGTGTAGTCATCGATCACCGGCCTCCTGGCGTCAGAATGGACTTAAATAATGCGCCTAATTTCGCACTACAAAGGAAATGGAGGTGGGCAGGTCACGTGGCCAGATATAACGACGGCGAGAGCGAGAGGCCGACCATGTGCCAAATGGGTGGACGAGATTGTAGCGGCGGCTGGTGGACATTGAAAGAAAGAAAGAAAGTAACAAACATTTATTCGACACAAACAGGAGACACACAGAGACGAAAAGAGATACACAGAACAACATTTTTGATCGCACAAACCTAAAAATAAGACAAAAAATAATAATTAAAGACAATTATTGCAAACAATTTTTTTTAATAATAAATGTCTCACGTGTGGGTCAAAATGGCTAGCCACAGCTGCAAATAGGAAAAAGTGGCATTTCTTGGAGGAGGCTTTTTACTCGAAGGGAGTTCATACCATAAAGTTAATATACCTTCCGCTAGGTATATTAACTTTATGGTTCATACGGAAATTTTAATTATAGTACTACCACTACCACTAATTTTGTAATAGCGTAACGTAAAGTAATTTATATTCATGTGCGACGTTGACCACTTACCATCACACAAAACCACTCAATATAGAGATATTATAAAGTATGTTCCTGTGACCATGGTTGCTGTAAAGTATCTGAAGCGACGGAAATATTATAATCACTAGCAGCGCCCCGCAGTTTCGCCCGCGTAGTTCCCATTCTCTTGGGAGTACGGGGATAAATTATAGCCTATGTTATACTGCTGTATCAGTGAACACTGAACGCATTATTGTAAAGCAATAACATTATTGTAAGGTTTCATCAAAATCTACTCAGTAGTTTTTATGTGAAAGAGTGACAAACATACATCCATACATCCAAACATTCTTACAAACTTTCGCGTTTACTATTATTAGTAGGAGTAGAATAAACCGCCGTATAATTTTTAAAAAGTTATTCTAGTATATATTAATTTACTTAATTTAATTTACATAATCGTAATGTTTTAATTAAATATGTATCTCATAAAAGAGTAAAGAAGACATGATTATAAAATAAATAATAATGTCGTTTTTATAAAAAACTGGTTTTAAACCCTTCCTTGGCATTCATCTCGTTTACAAACACACAGTTTGAAAGTGTAATTACCAGGGTATCATTGCGCACGCAGTAGTTCGGCGAATCTTCCAAGTAGACGAGGTCATGCGCGGTTGGCAGGCTGTACTTGGGGTTGCTGAGTCGGAGCTTGCCTCGCCGAGAGACCTTCACCTCAGTAGCACCCTCGTATTTGTCTTTAAGATAGTCACCTGAACAGAAAAAAACACTTTCTCAGCATATATCATTTTGGCTTAAACTGTTTGAAAAATTGTAAGTGTTATTCACATGGAGAACTTAAAAAAATACCTTGCCAAGAACGTACGTCTAGTTATATGTAAGTCAAAATAAAATCAGTAATAAAATTTGTCCTAGGATGAGAAGTTCCAATAAAAAAAGGAAAGAAAGAAATCGTGACTACATCATACAATTATTTTTATTGTGTTTCGGTCTAAAAGTAAGACTACTAACTTTCTAAAGCTATAATATAATTTCTATATTTATTTAGATTTATCAATATATATCTCTATATTCTACAAACATTTATCATTTATGTATGTATAATTAATGCAGTCATAAGTTCTTAACGTCAATACTTTGTGTAATGTTATAATTATAAGTAATAAATATCATTTAATAACACATTTAAAGTATCGTTCAGGAGTTAATAGGCGGTATCGAGTGGGCAAATTGCTCGGCTGTAGGTATGTTTTAGTATCTTTGCCTATTAGTCATGTAGTCGTTGATTTATGTGTTCATCCGATAGATGTCGTTGACATTAATAATATGATTTTTATCATTTTATATTAATGTTAATACGACTAAAACATTTATGACCCTCTATTTTTATTTTAATAGAAGGCTGCAAACTTTCCACACCAGGACATGCTCGGTTAATGAGGTGTCATATTTTTTTAATGATTTGGAATTTGGATCGACCGATTGGTTGAACCGAGTTTGCCCGGCAATCCAGACAACTCATTCATGCGTTGCCTGTCTGGGGCGTAAGATGGTAAGTCTCGGTGCCAGTATTTACACTGTCTGTACTGCTTTTTTTCGATATAGCAAACTGTTTCAAGGAAGAAATATGCAGGACTAGCTGCTGCATTAACTTAGATTTACAGCCGCATACAGATTAATAATGATTATTTTTATAGCCTAAGTTACTCCTTATAACATCAGCTATATGTCAGAGAAAGTCCCGTCAAAATCGGCCCAGCTGTTTCAGAGATTAGTCGGAACAAACATACAGACATACAAATAGACAAAAATTGAAAAAATGTTATTTTGGTATATGTACCCTGTATACATTCATATGCATTTAGTAAAAAGCGGTTATTTTAATATTACAAACAGACACTCCAATTTGATTTATCTGTATAGATAAGGAAGTAAGGATAATATAGTTGTGTGTTCTCTTATCGGTGTTATTTAAAAATACATCATTTGAAAGTTCTAAGAAGGGTTGAAGTTATTCTTCGTCTGTGGTCGATTTTATCACTACAGAGTACAGACATTTGATCATATCAGGCGTGTTGGTTTACTCCTCATCTGTCCAACTAACAAAGTTTATTGCCAGCATTGAAAATTGTTTCTATGAATTTGTCCGATGGATTAAAAATACTTTATTAGTACCTAAATCAAAATATGTATTCATAATCGTTTTCAATATTTAATATTATTCACCACATTAACCCAGTAAAGTGGCTCCCTAAAATCATAATACCATTTTTTTATAGCATAGGAGGGTAAACGAGCAGTCGAAGCCTTTTGGCGACTATCGACGCCCTTACACATCCGGACCAGAGGTTATGCGTTGCCCACCTTCCCCCCCCCCTGTGGGTCACCGGGAACTCACAAACCACACGAAACGCGACAGCTTAGCTTAGGTATTATGTGGGCGAGTTGTACCACCCCGGTAGTGCCGGAAACCAAATAACTAAAAGTATTCACATTTAGAAACCCAGTCGTTTATATTATTATAAATTGATGTATACACGGTACAAATACCAAAACAGCCTTTTTTACAATTTTTGTCTGTCTGTCTGTTTGTTCCGGCTAATCTCTTAAACGGCTGAGCCCATTTTGACGGGACTCTCACTGGCAGATAGCTGATGTTATAGGGAGTAACTTATGAGAGAGAGAAAATGTATGTATTGCATAATGCATTGCATCAAATTAAGTAGGTCATTTTTTTTTGTTGTTTTGGTTATTGTAAGGACAAGGTTTGTATTAAAAAATATGATGACGGTTATCATTTTTAGGTAAGGGCAGGACAATGTTTTTCGGGTTCAGCTTGGAATCAATAAAAATCTACAAAAAAGAGAAATTAGTGGCATCACGGCATTCCAGTTGGTTTTAGTACCAAGACGTGTCAGTAGATATAATATAATTATATCAAATATCGACCTTAATATGACCCACTGTTGGGTTCGGAATTAAGCGATACGCCATAGTTCACCGATGCGCTGCACGCTGGGTCAATGCGGGTAGGTGAACTTCACACACCTTCAAAGACTTTTAATCTCATCGTGCATGCAGGTTTCCTCACGATGTTTCCACCGGTGAGCAAGCGATGGTCTCACGTTCAGATGCACGTAAAAATTAAGAAAAACCCATTTCAAAACACCACAGGGTCAGGATCGAACCCAGACCTCTCACTCAAGATTCCGAGCCCATACCCAACTAGTGACTAGACCATTGTCTTAGATAATTATAATCATTAATAAAAAAACATGGTAATATGAACAAAGCTGTAACCATCTTTTGTAGATATCTAACTTCTTTCTATCACCTTTTTCTGTTTTTTTTTGTTATCGCAAGGAAATGCTTTTTACGCATGTAGCCAGGATCTTGGGTAGATCTACCAGGGCTACCCGTAAACTAAAACCACTGCGAGCGCCTTCAGCCGCATTTGAGGGTCTATAATCAACAGGATCACCTTAGCGACAGGCTGGCCCCGGCGAAGGCCAGACTACACCTCTTAAGGGGACTGCACGACCGCTACTAAGCAGTCCCCGCAACGTCGTGTCATACTGGGCCCGGGTTCCCATCCTGAACCCGTTCTTTCTATCACCTATCCAACATTGGATAATCTTTAAGTGAAATTTTATTAAAAAAATATTTATAAAAAAACTGGCGGTCATAGGTGCTACTGTGTGTGTGTGTACCGTGCTTTTTTCGTTCACTGCTGCCGATAGAAGTGAAAACTTATAACTTACAATAATTATGACATTATGAAATTTCAAATTTTAACAGTAAATCAATGTATTACTTGAAATTTAATAATAACAATTAAAATTATAATGACGTCTTAATGTAACATTAGCGTTCGAAAGCGTTCGGTGACGATGACGCAAGTTTAAAGATTTTTGTTCGCCCAAAAAGTACTCAACACGCGTTAAGAAGTTGTCACTTCAATAAAAATATTTTTCTCAATTAGATTATGACAGTATTAGTTAGGTAGTTTAATTGAGTGGGATTTCGTTCTTATTATAACTTAAAATAAGGATGTCAAAGAAAAACCTAGAATTTAATTTTCGCTATGCAGCTGATGAATGAAGATCGAGCTAGGAATGAATTACACCTTCTTTCGTCTGTAGCAGGACCACATAAATAGCAGACACCAAAACTAACGTACCGTAACTGATGCACCTTTTGTCTTTGTGAACTGTTCCTAATGAGCATTATAACTCTTGGGAAACCCTGTTGTCCTGGTATCCCATAAATTAATGGGATTTTAACACGGTTAATTTAACTCAGACATGAAAACCGACTTTGCTGAAAATACAGACGGTTAAGTTAATAGATGGCACTTATTAACTTAATCTTTTTGATACTAAGCTCTTCGCGACAGAACAGCTGCAGTCATGTCCAATTTTTATATTACGAATTCTAAAACTGAAATGGGCAGTGAAATTTTAATAGGGTTTGACAGAGTAATTCAAAAATTCATGAGTGTATTAGACTCGACAATGAGTAAACGAAATTCGAACTAAGCACGCTAAACTTAGAGTAATTAATTAAATATAATAAATTATAGCATATATTATGTTATTTTGATGAAGCTAAGGAAATTTTCATTAAAATCCATTCAGTAGTTTTGCGTGAAAGAGGAACAAAGTTAACTTATACAGTATATGTAGGAATTAGGATGTATGTAGGATCAACAGAGTACCTATAAGCAATAAGCATACAACATATTTGCACATTATATTGATTTGTGTTAGCAAATATTAGACAATTAAATAATAATAATTTCAAGATTACGCAGGAATATGACAAAGTTTGAAAATTTTAATCTAAGAAATTTAAATAAATGTAGGTACATAAATAAATATTTTTTTCACGTATTCCGTGAAACCTAGCCTCGTGTTATGTTCGTAAGAACTCGCGTTACGGCACTAGGGACGGATTTTTTTTAAGAAATGTATATTATATAAGTAAATACATATATACACGTATATGACCCGGTGCAGACATCTTTATTCATTTTAAACATTATCTGCACCTGGCGGGATTCGACCTGCGACCGCTGCGTAGTGTCCAATAGTTGATCACTCGACCAACCGGCCGTCAATAGTAAGTATTAACTACGTACAAGAGCACCGTCTTTTTCATCACTTGCCTAAGCAAGGGATGAAAAAGTTTTACAACTAGATTTTTATTGATAGCTCTGCATAATATACCATCGAATCGTTGTGATGATAAAGTAAGCTATCAAATTTGGGATCATTTTCTTTATTTTGACGAGTTTCAGCTGCAATTTAATACAAGGGCTAGAATGTGGTTTCTGTAATGTGAATCGAACCAAAATTCAAATGCTTGATTCAAAGCCACCTTTGTATATTCGTTGGTGGAAAAACATCGTGAGGAATTATGCATGCATATTGCAATATCTAAGGATATGTGAAGGATAAACAAAATATTAATACGCCTGTAAGGAACACATGCCCAGCAGTGAGATTCAAGAGTCGTATGCTATGTATCAGTCTGGTCGCTTCGTAATTTCAAAGTGGCCCCTTTATGAGCTGACTGGAAAATAATTCAAAAATGGATCATAATCGAAAATGTGGAAAAAGAGCAACAATACGTTTCCGTTACACATTAATTACACCCTCGTTATACATTAAGACGAGGCATTCGAATTTTTGGCAGTGTACCTTTCGATATTAGAAGCAAATCAAGCTTACTACGTGAATGAAATTTTAGTATGTTATTTTTTATCATATATTCTAAAGAACTGGTATAGGAGAACGATTAGTAAAAAAATCCGCGATAGATTTTCATTTCAAAGATGGACTCTCCATTTTGTTTTTTTTTTGCTTATTATTCTGGAACTATTCATACTTCGAAATTAGCAGAAACTTTTATATTTATTTTATACTTTCGACTTTCGAGGCTATGCAGCGTGTTCATTAGCGGCGGCACTGTTTTTCGTCTCTTTTCTTTGCACGTGGAAATAAATGAGCCTATCTCATCGAAACTATGTGAAATAGGCAGAGCGAGCATCTTAAATTGCTTAGTACCTACGTTAAATATAATTACATACCGATCTCTCTGAACGTAGCTAGCTGTTGCCAGCAGGTTATCAAACTGCAGGATCCAGACACTCCATGACACTTGCAGATCACCCTCGACTTTTTTATGACAGCCTGGTAAAAAAAATATATATTAAAAAAACCGTGGGACACCAGATAATGTAAAATGTTAATTTCAAGATATATTATTTTTTTTTTACCGTAAAAAATCAAAGCGTTCCCTGATGAGATTGTTTTTAAATGTGTGTAAAGTTCACCAACCCGCATTGGGTCCGCGCATCGGTGAACTATGGCCCAACACCCTCCTGAAGAAGAATGATGACCACCTTCATAGGTGTCTTAAAAAATATTTCAGTAGGTATAAACAGGTAGGATAAACCTACCAATTTCAAATTCAAATTACTTTTATTCGAGTAATAGACATAAATTAATTTAACTAAGACAAGCTTATTTCATAAAGTTACTTGAAAACGACTACACTAGTCTAACTCTATATTATATAGAGAAACCAAATCTTATATAGATAAGGATGATTTCGAAAATATGGGTAGTAGAGCTTTAGGAATGTTTTATTACGTCATCGACACACCCAACTTTGCCTATAAAAGTGAGGTGTAGTTTTGCGAGCTCGACGTGGACGGAAGTCTGGAGTCTTTTTTTATTTTTTCTTTACTTACGCCGGGAAATGCTCTGAGGCATCCCGCGGGGGAGTGGGTCTCCCCAGGCGGGTATGTGGGACTCGCTGCGCCCGACAGCTGGTAAGTGGACGCAGCTCTACCCACTAAAACCCGGCGAGTGCCACCAATACCGCCTTTGGTGAGCTGCCCCGGATCTAGTAAACAAATAGGGCACGTCGACGGTTAGTCAGTCCCGCAAGGGACCGACGCCACCTCCATAGAGGGGTCGTCCCGCACCACATAACAACCCACCCAACGTCGGGACAGTACAATGGGGTGAGGTTCCCATCCCCACGCCTTGCCCCCTGCTCTTTTGTCCCCTCTTCTTATAAGAGGGGTACAAAGAGCCCCCTCGGCTCAATTAGCTTCGCCCTAGGTGCTGGGCTCACCCTAGGCTACTGAGCCCCACCGCCACGTCAAGGCCTGAACCATGGTGGGGAGTAATTACACTGCCTTTCTTGCCCCTCTCTAAAAACAACAAGCTGTTTCACGGGAGCAGCAAGCAAGATGGTGGTACCCATGCAGCCGGGAGCGCGGCACAGCGTATCCCTGTCTCCGGTAAACTCACAAACCGTACGAAACGCGACGGCATAGTCATCACTTTAGTGTCACTATGATTTGGAGACAAGAGCAGGACTGGCAGTGTAATTACTGACACCGATACTTAACATATATAGTCTCGTTTATGGTCATAGGCACCGCCGACCACTTACTATCAATCAGGGCACGTCTGCCAGTTTGTTTATCCAAATGATTAAAAAGAAACAAGCACCGGTTTCCATCCAGGTCTTGGTGATATGCATGAAAAGTATTTTCCCGCGAAAGATCCCGAATATTAAAGACGTCATTGGTCTTAGCGCATGTTACCGGTGGTTGCGACCATACGTACCCGTCTGCCGGCCTCGTTGTTGTGTCTGTTCATAAGCTGGCGGCCCTGCTCACGACTCCCCCTCTTCACCTTGCGCTCTCTCTCCCTGATGTCCACGAAACCCTCGGTGAACCTGTGAAAAATTGTAGCTACACTTCATATACAACACACTAGTTATTCCTAAATTGCACATATCAATTTAATTAAACTTTATATTTAAACATAAAAAAGTGGTCCGTCACGGGACGTCTGAGAGATGTAAAACATCTATATACATTAATAATAGAATTCATAATTAAATTTAGTTAAAAACCTGTTATTATTATATCTCATCAATTTAAATATCTACATTAAATAAAGCTCATAGTATTGTGATCATAATTGATCTGAACATTGAAAAATGGCTCACTTTATTGTAACTTTAATGTCATAACGCACATTACAAAAAAAAAATAAAAAAAAATGTGAATTTGGCTTTAAAAATAGCTTAAAATACATACAATATTTCCCACCCCTGCATTTTCCTCTGAGTCCTCCATTCATAAAGTTTTTCAGTGAACTTTTCCCATTTCATGGTGTCCCTGGTACATCGGGAATGAAAGGGAGGTGATGTGGAACAGAGATAGGCATATGTTAAACAGCCCCTTTCATCGCCGCTACGCGCCTTCTACGAGCTATCGATTCGTACTTCGTAGTTCGTAGTATTGCTCTACGACATCCCACTTGTAAATAACGTTAACTTAATTGCAAATTAAGTTAACGTTATTTAAATACCTTTTTTTTTCATAAATTTATTTAAATAAATTGAGAGTCATAATATGATTATGACTTTTTAAGTTATAATTACCCTAGTTATTAAAGAAAAATTGTATTTATGTACCAATATAACAAATATCTTTAATATTATCTTAATAAGGGTAATAATTTAAGAATTTAACTGACGTGTTTACTCAAAAGATACAAACGGATTAAATAACTCTTAGCGCTCCTGTGTTCTTAGTAGAATGTAACGGATTTAAGCGTGCTTAACGAGCTTTGCTAAGCCAAATTTCATGAATCCTTTGAAATATTTTAAAAATCTGATCATCTTCAATTTCAATAAAAACTGATAACGTGTACTGGCATATGAGAATAAAAACTTTATCTGTCATGTCAAAAGAAAAAGTAATTAAGAACTAAATAAATTTCCATACGGTTTAAAACGTGTTTAAAAATATATTGATGAAAAGATCAATTTTTAATCTATGGATGAAACAATGTTTTGTTACTAAATATTTAATTGTTTTATTGTTTAGTTACACATAATATGTAAAAATAACAAATCCCTTAAGGTCTTATAAAGAGAAATCAATAGTGTTGTTTCGTCCAAATTACTTAGAAAATATCATGTTAGTTTTGTGACATTCTTTCAAATATGCACATAGCGGATACTTCAATTATACATTTTCTACATTAAAAATATAAGTTTTGTGTTAGGTGCAATGTGTCATTACTCGGTAAAAAATTAAAGTAAGTAAGTAAAATATTTAATTTTCTATCTATATCAATAATATACAAAAAAATGGAATATTGTTTTCTAATGTTTGCGCGAATTTTACTCATTATAATGATATGTAAATTAATAAAAAGATTATGTAAAGTATCCGAAACGTCGGGCTTGTAAAAATCTTAATAAATTGCGATAAAATCCGTAAAAGTTGTTTCATTATAAAAAATGGAATGTTTTCATTCAGCGAAGCCAACTGGGGAGGATCGTCGGGGAACTCTTCCCTGACACATACTTCCCCGGCACAGTCATCTGCTGCGCCGGTGACACCCTCGTGTACCCCGGGAACGAGAGGCTATAAGGAGGCGGTGCGGCTTGCCGAGGTCGAACTAGACCTCGTGATTAGCTGCATAAAGAGTTTAGTAGGCTTCGTGTAAGAGTTGAAAAGACTGAGGCTCTTCTCTTTAGCGGAACCGGCCGTAAAGGACCCCCACCGGGGGCTACTCTCCAGATCGCAGGGGAAAGGGTCAGGATGAGTCCACACATGAAATATCTGGGGCTCATCCTTGACGGAGGGTGGACCTTCAGCCCTCATTTCTCAATGTTGGGACCAAAAGTCGTGAAGGCGGCAAGTGCGCTGGGCAGAATCCTCCCGTACCAGAGGAACACCCAGCGCCGCCTGCAGTCAGATAATAAACTCCGGAGTCTGTTTGTTTTTGAATGATTTTAATTCGATGTTTGCATCTAGCTTGTTACAGTACTGTCGTAAAAACTTAATAAACCGCGATAAAATCCGTTAAATTTGTTTCACTATTTATTCTATTATTATAATATTTTTATAACTTATAATAATATTATTAAACTGTCACTGGAAAAACTTTCAGGAATTTTCCTTAAAAATTCTTTCAACAGCTGTAACCTTATACTTGCCTAGTAGGAAAAATACTCGAATGCGGGAAAATCTCCTTTATGAGGTAAAAGGCACATTTTTCCTTTGCCTCGCATACCACGACCTATAATTTGGTCGCATGCCAATCATTCCTTTATCTTCTTACGTGTATGATACCCCAATGAAGAAAATTCAAATGAAGAAAATATTGGAAAAGCTTTTTTAAACTGCAGGTTTCCGATAAAAAGGGTGCACGCCGAGAGTTCTTATGAAATAAAAAAACATTTTATGACAATATCGCTCGAAAACATTTCTATGCTGCTCTACATTCCTACACTCCTGGTGTTAGAAGCCAAAAGTGTGACATTTCTATGGGAAAAAATCATTAACTTTGTTTCTGTCAAATTGCACTCTAATTTCGCTGGTAAAAAGTTCAAAGTTCATATTTTTGGCGCATATAATCTGAGCTTTGGCAATTCCTCAAATGAACATATTATTTGAATGCTTTGTGATCCTAGTCGCTGAAATACAAAATGTGCAGACATTCTGTAAAAACTGAAAGGAGACAAAGAAGAGGAGAGACTCTTTAGATTTTTTCAGGGAATTACGAATGAAAATTAATTAATGTTTTACTTGATATTTTTTTACTATTTTGAAAACTAAAGAACAAATTAAAAATCTCTTAGAAGATGTAAAGATTTTTTTTAAAATAAAAAAAACTTTATGCCAAGTTTAGCCCGAGGTCAACCCTTTCAGTACGTGAGAATGTTCTAGGAGCGCATATTCGTGAAGGAGGTGGCTTACGTTTACGTCTTTCAACTAAGGTTAATATCGTAGACAGAGTAAAACTATAGACTGCTGGATAATGCTCACTCCTTCCCACATAAAAGAGATGTGCTTATTACTTTTATACTATGCCACTCTCAGTGCGTGCTGATTTTTTCAAGGTCAGCAACATATCTTGCTACACAAATTTTACATTTGTAATTTGTTTACAACGTGTAGTCAGTCGTGAAGTGTTGTGTTAGTATTTTTTAATGTAATTAATGAATTTGTTGGTAATTAAAAAAGTAAGGGGAATAAAAACATATTCTGGAATACCCTAACAATGGTTTGGTACAGTATAATTAATTGTAAAAGTGGTAGTGACCGGAAAATTCCAACATTGACGTTTCACTCGTAAGTTCATATTTTATTTCATATTGTGGTTAATTGTAGTTGAATAACGATATATGTGATCAGTATTTATATATACATATGATTCATAAGTTAAATTGAAAAAAAAGATAATCCTTACTAATATTATAAATGCAAAAGTAACTCTGTCTGTCTGTCTGTCTGTCTGTCTCTTCTTCACGCCTAAACCACTGAACAGATTTGAATGAAATTTGGCACAAAGATAGTTTGAAACCCGAGAAAGGACATAGGATAGTTTTTATCCCGAATATCCCACGGGAACGGGATTTATGCGGGTAAAACTCCGGCCCTGTCTTTCTTCTGAACCACAGAAAAGATTTGGGTGAAATTTGATATGAAGATACTTTGAAACTTAAAATAGGACATAAAATAGTTTTCATCCTGAAAATCCCTCGGGATCGGGAACTATGCGGGTAATACCGCGGTACTGACTATCTTCTAAACCACGGAACAGATTTAGGTGAAATTTGATATGAAGATACTTTGAAACTTAACGTAGGACTTAAAATAGTTCTTAGCCTGAAAATCCTTCGGGAACGGGAACTATGAGGGTAAAACCCCAGGAATGTCTATCTTCTAAGCCACGGCACAGATTTAGGTGAAATTTGATATAAAGATACTTTGGAACTGAACGTAGGACTTAAAATAGTTATTATCCTGAAAATCCCATTGGAACTATGCGGGTAAAACCCACGGACTGTCTATCTTCTAAACCACGGCACAGTTTTGGGTGAAATTTGATATAAAGATACTTTGAAACTTAAAGTAGGACTTAAAATAGTTCTTAGCCTGCAAATTTTACGGGAACAGGAACTATGCGGGTAAAACCTCCAGACTGTCTATCTTCTAAACCACGGAATAGATTTGAGTGAAATTTAATATGAAGATACTTTAAAACTGAATGTAGGATTTAAAATAGTTTTTATCCTGAAAATCTTTCGGGAACATGTAATATGCGGGCAAACCCCAGGACTGTCTATCTTCTAAACCACGGCACAGATTTGGGTGAAATTTGATATGAAGATACTTTGAAAATTAACGTAGGATTTAAAATAGTTCTTATCCTGAAAATCTCACAGGAACGGGAACTATGCGGGTAAAACCTCCAGACTGTCTATCTTTTAAACCACGGAACAAATTTGGGTGAAATCTGATATGAAGATACTTTGGAACTTAAAGTAGGACTTAAAATAGTTCTTATACTGAAAGTCCCACGGGAACTATGCGGGTAAAACCCAGAGACGGTCTATCTTCTAAACAACGACTCAGATTTGGGTGAAATTTGATATAAAGATACTTTGAAACTTAAAGTAGGACTTAAAATAGTTCTTATCCTTAAAATCTCACGGGAACAGGAACTATGCTGGTTAAACCTCCAGACTGTCTATCTTCTAAACCACGGAACAGATTTGTGTAAAATTTGATATGAAGATACTTTAAAACTTAACGTAGGAGATAAAGTAGTTGTTATTCCGAAAATCCCACGGGAACGGGAAATATGCAGGTATAACCCCAGGACTATCTTCTAAACCACGGAACGGATTTGGGTGAAATTTGATATGAAGATGCTTTGAAACCCAACGTACGACATTAAATAGTTGTTATCTTGCAAATACCACGGGGACGGGAGTTACATAGCTATAACGCCGGGACTGTATATTTGTTAAACCACTGAACCAATTAGAGTGAAATTTGATATGGAGATAGTTTGAGACCCAAGGTAAGATGTAAGATGTATAAGTGTAACAAGAAGTTTTTTAGATGCGTCAATAGATGGCGTTAACACGAAATGTAGATCACGCTATCTATTACAAGATGCGAATCCTTATGAGGGTCGCACCTTTGTATTGCACTCCTTTCAAATGAATACTAATCCTGTATGTAATATAAATTATAATTGTTTGTAAATTGCAACCATATTATTTGAAAAATAAGATTTAAAGAAATACTTATTAGTTCTTACATGCGGACGAAGTCGCGGGTAAAAGCTTTGAAATAATATACGGTCTTACATAAAAAAAATCAATTTTGATCTGTCTGTTTGTTCCGGTTAATCTGTGAAACAGCTAAGCCGATTTTGACGAGGCTCTCACTGGCAGATAGCTAATGTTGCAAGGCGTAACTTTGGCCATAAAAATAATCATCATCAATCCAAACGGCTGTAAATCTTAGTAAACGCGAGCGAAGCTGCGGGCAACAGCTAGTAATTGATATTGCTTTTGTGATGTCTATAATTTTAACATTGCTAGTAGGTACCTACTTTGTTTTCCCTTTTCCCAGTAATGTGTGTTATTAATATTTTGATTGAATTTATCTCCAAAAGCTATCCTTAAATTAAAAGTGAGATACCTATATATTTTCATTTAAATCATAATAGTTATAAGGAACTTATGGTGGAATTTTTTAAATAAGATAAATATTACTCATAGAAGTTTAAATAAGGTTCATTTTTCATACAATAGTCTGAGTTCGTAACGAAATATAATTGCTTCATTTAAAATTTTCTAGAACAGTTTTCAATTCATTTTAAATAAGTTTAAATATTTTCAAAATAGAGAAATATTCAATTTTTTCATATTTCAGCTTGGAAGGACTGATGAGAGAAATGAACCCATGCCATGAACATCTACTTCTATACCATTCACAAAAACAATGAAAGAGCAACTAATACCTGTGAAATTTGATGCAGTAACTGTGCCCTGTTTACGTTCCTCTGTCTACATTCTTTGTCATTACTTACTTATCATACAATAATATGGTTGCTATGCAAGAACTAATTTATTTAATATTTCTTTATTTCAATAAATCAAGCTTTTTTACTCTTATTTTCCTCCATTCCTTTCCAGTATTCTTATTTTTCTAGTAAGATTTTTGAGAATTTTATAAACATTTTTTTTTAAACATTCCACACAATTATATGTGTAATGTAAAACATTACACAAGCTAAAAAGCTTGTCATGTTTTTCGTTTTGCCTTAAAGTAGGCAAAATGTTTTTGTATGGCAACAACCATTTTAGACGTCACTTCAATATATCCATCTCATGTCGCCACGGCTAGCAGCAGTCTATATGATTCTCTGTCTACCGTTAATATGTTTTATATAAATCGAACTGGCATGCACATAATAAAAAAATGTCAAATATGTGACTTTTTTATTTTTTTTAGACTTTGAAATAAAAATACTTAAAGAGGCTATCCTTTTTTAGCATTTTCACTGCACTAGAAATAAATTTAGAAACACTATATTTTCAAATATATAAAAGTGAAATATTATAAAATTAATAGTGGAATATTAATTTTATAATATTCCATTTCTTTCTCCAGGAATAAATTAGAATTCAAAACAGGAAAAAATGATGTCCTTAGAAAAATTGATACTTTTTGTTGCATATTATATTTAAAGAGATGTAAATTTGTCACCCATGAAATAGAGTTATTTTGACGTGACAACGTCTTATAATTCGATGGAGCCGGCTGCACGGAGGAAAAAACATGTCGTATACGATGACGTATGCGGCGTTACCTCGCTCCGAGGCGTTCCAGTTTCTTACGACGTTGTCACGTTCAACTATCGTCAGTAAACCGACTTTACAGACAACCGATTTTTTATTTAAATACCAATACTTCCGACCAGTCTGATCCCCTGTGTCATTGATAAGTTTAATTTTGAATTTGAATTTAACATCATATCATAAAGTAGTAGTTTGCAATTAGTTTGGTCCAGAAGTTCTCAATTTTTAGAAGTTATTGAAAACTTCTGGGCCGAAATAACACTTTACAAATTCAAGAAACATTTACAGCTTGGCAAAAAAGAGTATGACGTGGTGACAGGTGGAACTAAATATTTTACTAAATGGAAACCTATGCTGTTGACAATACTTGGCCGACAAATACTAGATTTTGAGTAAAGCTTAGTGTTTGACATTTATTTTTAACGATTTGATTAAATTCTTGCTGATTTTCCATATTATGATAAGACCTAAGTGAAAGTGGCGCCCTCATTTTTTCCATACTCTTTTTTGCCAAGCTGTACTTCGTAGATCGAAGTAATTCAATATTATTTATGTATCTTAGGTACGTAGAAAAACTTTGTAATTAGGAAAACTGACACGTCAGTCCTCCCGTGCCACAGGTTGCTGTAAAGTATACAAAATGTCGATGCGTGTAATAATTATTTATGCAACTATTTTATAATGGGGTAATAAAACATGAATGAATGGGTTGTGTCTGGCGGTGTGTTATTAAAACTTGAATCACTATTTTTTTTATAAAGAAAACAATACATATATCGAAGAAAAATGACAAGTGTCGAATACCTGTCATTTTTCTTCGATATATGTATTGTTTTCTTTTATGTATTTATTCTCCATTATATTTAATATATTTATTTATTGTATAAATTGTATAGCATCGCGTGAGAGTTACTTCGACACTATAACATACAATTTAAAAAATGTAGTCTTGTCAAATACATAACCCAGAACGTTATAAAATTATAAATATATCAAATTGAATCCTAATCATTAGGTAAAGGTACTTGAATTTATTATTTAAAGACTTTAAATTATCAATAAAAAAAATGCTATGATTTTAAGGGTTATGATATTTTGGAATCTTGTTAAAAAAGTATTCACTGAACTCTACTGAAGTATACAATAATTATTTGATTTTTATACATAGATAAATAATAATTAATAACAATGGTGTTAAAAAATACATCGAAATAATCTTCACAACAAAAAAAAATCGATTTTATTTTGGGATTATCACGGTGCACTGCTTGAAACCATTTATTTCGACGTTTGTCATCTTGGGGAACATTTAAAAACATTTTGTTAGGGGTTGTTTTTGTAGTATTTTTGTGTACGAATTCTACAAGAACGATAACTTTTGAGGTTCGACATTTTCAATATAGATTTGAATATTTAACAACGACAATAAAATTAAATAGATCAAATCACTGTACTTTTTATTTCTATATCAACTGCAATGAGTGAAACTAACATTATGACGTCACATGCGCTTGGGTTTGTTCAGGAGCTGTCGTCGGCTTGTTTTCGGTACTGGTTTCAAAAATAATTTTTATTTTGAAAAAACTTTCGAGTTATTGCGAAAAAAAAGGTTTTGTTATAAAACTTATATATGATCTTTTCATTTATCATAATGTTTTTTTTTTCAAAAACCCAATAATTACACTTCGCACGTTAAGCAAAGTACATCAGCAACGGAAGATTTTATGAAATTGAATTATAATATGTAGCTGTAAATCTTTATCTTTAAGAATACTTTTTTACTTTCCTGTTGGTGATCACAAACCACCTGGTATTTACTGGTTTCCATTAATTTACTCGATCTTCTATTAAAAATATAGACTGCAAAGGGTGGATCGGGCTTAGCCAATGTAAAGTTCCTAGGATTTTCTGGTTTCCTGGTATTCTACCTGTCTCAAGCCATGGTTTTGACACCCGTGAAGTAATTTTGACAGCATTGTTTTTCGATTTTTATTTTGAACTTGGATCGGAACTTTTACCACTAATAAAATTAAATTAATTTTAATTTTATTTCGTGAGTCCAAGAACAAAATGATTTTCGCTATACAGGAATTGGAAAAAATGCATTATTTGGTAACGTGCATTTAATTCGGCAATGTCAATTTAATTAAATTTTTAATTTTTCAACAAAAAGGGTTACCTCGGATCTGAAGAGCGCAGCTTATTTTTCCACCTGTCTTACCTCTCACCTGAATACTAGGGTATTATAAACGCGAGACACCTGAAAAAGTTTTCAGCAACATTACCGTAACACCTGAAACTTTTTATTCATACAGACAGCTTGGCTTCAATAAAAGAGATAGAAGTATATTGCTTTCTCCCTTGCTAGCCCACCCGAGCCGTGAAATCTGCGCTACCTACCGTAAATCGTTGCGTTGTATAGGTGTCTCAGGTGTGATATAACTTCTCGCTTGTATTGTGTTCCTAGTAAACAGGTAGGTACAAGGTAAGACAGGTGAACCCCAACCCTACAGGAGAGTAAAATATAAACTAAATTAAAATTACGAATTACAACGTCAATTTTCATTCGGTGACGTTTAGCGGTCAAAATTTTTAATTGATTTGATTATGTATGATAATTATTAAAATTCTTAAAATTTTATTCAAACCCACGATTGATATAAAATTTTAAGGATTATTAAATTTTAAAATAACGCAAGAAATCAAAACATATTTTCATAAAGTAACATTATTCAACCTGTCGACGACTTTTAGTCATCCCAGGTACGTTTTACCCGCAAAAATTGGATCCATATCTGGACTTTTGGCGTTCACTGAAAATCTTCAAACGATGGACTAAATCTGTTAAATCTATATTTTAAGCATTCTCTTCTTACACTACGGAATCTTAATACGTAATATCTATAATGCTCGCAAATTATACTCAATAAAATAATAACAAGCGTAAAATTTCACTTTGACTCACACGGAGTGTAAGATAAAATTAAAATTGAAATCTTACACTCCGTGTGTGCAAGAACTAGAAAAAACAATGAGTTTTAATCTGGTAAATGTTTAACATAACATGCTGATACGAAAAAACATCCAACCAGTCACAGGGATTGCCAATAGATAGAAGTGAAAACAAAACAAATTCAAATATCTATAATACAGGCTCAATAGATTGACAAACTATATATTATGACGACCTCCTTGGTAAGCGCGTTGGCGCTCAAGCCGGAGGTTGTGGATTTGAATCCCGCCAGGGAACAAAAATATTTTCTGTGTTCCTGGGTCATGGCTGTGTATTATATAATAAAAATCTTAAATATATGTATACATAGTATAAAAGTATTAAATATATTTCCGTTGTCTGGTACCCGTAACACAAGTTCCTCGAGAATAAACCACGGGACCAGATTGACGTGGTGTGAAAGCGTACATAGATATTATTATTATTATATAATTTAAACGGCGCACAAAAAATATAAAGGCCACCCTTATCGCGATTCGCGATAACGCAAATTTCATGATTTTTATTCACCCTGATGAACTTTTCACTTCAAAAATAAATCCAGTACATAATCTGGATAACAAACTATATAACTTTACTAGCGGCCCGGTACGTGCTTCGCTACGTATAAAGTGAAATAAAAAAAAAGGAACGTATAAATAATTCTAAGATCAAGTATCAATAGATTTGACAAGCTAATAATAATACCGTATTGGAACGCGATAACAACATACGAAAAATCCGAGAGTGACAGAGACATAGACACTTTCTTTTGTCTTTGTCAGAATATTACTCTTTGTTTGTTGGGCACAACAAGGATGTGCCCAACAAAAAATTATCGACTAAATTTGAATGCCATACAAACATTCTCACTCGCGAACAGTTTGTCAAATATGCCGCCATTTTGTACTACTTTTTAATTTGGTCGGCTTATGTAGGTATGGTGATACCAGTTTTTTTATAGGCAGATTACCCAAGAATGTGGTATTATATAAAAAGGGAGACTGGAATTTTCGAAATAAACACAATAAAAACAAATATGTTTATTGCTATCCTTAAAGACTATGTACTATAGATCATACATATTAAGACGTATATAGCCTTCTTTTTTATTATTTATGTTTTTAGTGGTTTGTTATTAGTCATTACATAATATTTTCGATAATCCGGAAAAATGCAGCTGTCTAAAATTACAATAAATGTTTGGTTAGGGCTAATGCTTATAGTTATCTATCAAACTTTACCAGTTTTTTATTATTTTTAATTCACTTGTTTCAAGAAAATAAGTAGACTTGTTATAATGAATGTAGTATCCCTGTAAAATATGCCTGTCCCTTTCGGGTATACGCGAATGTCAATTCCATACTATACTTGTTCCTAGAAATAATTTATTCAAACAAAAAAATATATTATTAATTGCTAGCTATTTTAATGTTGTACTGTCAACACTGAAAAAAGTTTCAATATGACCCCAACTGAAAAAGTTTCAATTTGACAGCTAAATCTCCATTAACAAAATGATCCGCCATTTATTGAATTAAAAAAATGTGATAAATGAAGACCCGCTCGACCGATTTTGTGCAAACTTCACATAAACCATACTAAATAGTCCGAACAAAGCCTAAACATTTGGTTGGGATTGGTGAGCCCGTTCTTGAGTTATAAAATTACAACGAAAAGTGGCATTGATTTTTATAGTATACTCGCGACCCGGTACGTGCTTCGCTACGTATAAAGGGGAAAAAAAATTGGAACATCAAACTAATTTATTCAAACAAAAAAATATATTATGAATTGCTAGCTATTTTAAAACTTGTACTTGTTGTACTGTCAACTCTGAAAAAAGTTTCAATATGACCCCAACTGAAAAAGTTTCAATTTGACAGCAAAATCTCCATTAATTTATTGAATTAAAAAAATGTGATAAATGAAGAACCGCTCGACCGATTTTGTGCAAACTTCACATAAACCATCTACTAAATAGTCCGAACAATGCCTAAGCATTTGGTTGGGACTGGTGAGCCCGTTCTTGAGTTATAAAATTACAACGAAAAGTGGCATTGATTTTTATATATAAAGATAAAGATAATCATAGTTGAAACGAAAATTGTGTTCTTAAATATTTGTTATTTTAATGTAGGTACTTAAAATAATAATAAAAAGAAGTCGTGTCATGGGACACTAGGTAGGAACGAAGTTCCTCCGAATAATTTAGATGCAACACAATTTGCAAAACAATTATTGCATAATCTTATTTTTATAAATAAATCTAACGTCATATAAAAGTCAAATAGCGTCTCGTAACGGTGTCGCGAGTTCAGAGATTTTATCTCATCTAAAAATATGCGTACGGCGCTAAAAGAAGATTTCACTTCAAAATAATAATATTATTAAAAAATAACAACATGACATTTTAAAATATTCATAACACAGTCCAAAATTACCTAATAGAAAGAGTAGGTACCCACTCTTTTATTCACTTAGTCACTACACACGAGCGCTTTTCTACGGGCGTTAAAAAACGTTTAAATTACACAAATATCTATGTATTTACGAAAGCTTTTCTAAAGTACGACGCGTTTATATGAAGCACAGTTGGATTTTCCACGTTGAGCGTTGGACCCTAAATCGAATCGTGCATATTACGTGAACCCCGTGTATCTCGTTCGACTGGCGTTTAAAAGCGCCGCCGCGTTCCGGTATCTCTGCACTGCTGGTATCGCAAATCACATGTTGGTGCCTGGAAGAGTTTAATTATAGGGCTTCCCAATTACCAATAATTCTTCGAATATCTTTGACATTCGGAAATAGCTTAGTGGGATCTTAGTCTCAAGCCTCTATATTAAGAGCGACACCTTTAAATACCGTTGTTACCCAGTCTTTGCCTTCTCGTAAATCAATTCTCGTAAATCTCGTATTTCATTGGCTTTTTGCCAATAAAATGGATTATTTATTATTTATACGCGCACACAGCAGCGGTACCATACTGATTTTTAAACGTTCTGAATTATGATTTATGAATTATGAACACATTACACAACTACACGGGCTTTAACGCGACGCTTGTGCCATCGGCCTTTATAGTAAACGTTTTTTGTATGAACTTGAACGACTGAAACTTTTCAAGACTCCATCATCATGCATCAATTACGAAATTTAAATAAAATAATAATAATGTTGACCCGGACAACATGAGCTCAGGAGTGTTTTTAATAATACTAGGGTTATATAATTGTTACATCTACGAAATTTCTAGAAGTTAGTCTAGTTTAACATAGTTGTAGATACAAGGATAACATAAATCAATGAGTATTAAACAAGTTTTCTAGTTATAATGTCTGTGTTTACTAGCTGAATACTAGAATACACTAGAATACTTCATATGACTAGTAAAATATAACAATACTTACTTTTTTGCACCTAGGAAAAAGTAGTTAAAAAGTACTTTCTGGCAGTAAAGTCTCTATGAATGTACTGTGGTAAAGTTGACGCGACTGAATAGCATCACGCTGTCGTTTCTTTGTTTCCATTTTTGAAGTAAAACTTCTAACTGGGCGCAACGAGAAGGTAATTCAGAAGTAACGTGATCAGTATTCTCATGGTCATGAGTATATGTCATATTATATTCCACGCTTCTTGTTTCTGATGGAAGTAACGCTCATATGCCATAGTCTGTGCAGATAGTTTCCACTATTCAAAAAAGGAACTTGCAGTGGTCGTGAGTATATTATGTCATAAAAGGTCATAAATTCATAATATACTTCACCCTTCTTGAGTTATTTTGCGACAACTAGTGGCAAAGATATAAATAAATTATATTTATTTATTTCATTTTTTTTAAACGGGTGAATTGTGATTAGGAAATAAAAAAAAAATCAAAGGTTTAAAAAAAAAAGAAAAAATCAGAACCTGATAATGATTTGGCCTTTAAAAAATGTAAGTTTTCATTTTTTTAAGTAAAATTTCTTTAGGCACGACTAGAGGATAACTGCGCTATAATTGCACTGTAAATTTAGCAACAGATTTTTATGAAGTTTTACTTCAGTCGTGCTAAGAGATTACACCACAGATTATATACAAGTTTTTGTTCAACTTATGAACTTCGTCTGGGAAAGTTCTCGTCGTAAACTCTACAAGTCTATGTTCTAAAAGCCTAACAGTACCAACGTATTTTCGTTAAAAATAAGAATATGTATCGGGCTGGTGATGATGATTGATAATGGGAAGAAAATGGGTCTCCCAAAAAAATCGTCATTAATAAAATTTATGTTTTCAGTCAATCCACACACAACTACAATCGTTCATAAATATATTTTTAAAGATTGTGTATTCTGGAGTGGAGGCTACATTCTGGATGATGGTAGCTCGCCATGCGGGGACCGGTCCTAGGTTCGATGTGAGTAGCGGTGAATCGGGCGTCTTGGCGTTCATTGATAGAGACCTACCTATGTCCAGTAGTTGGAAAATGTTGAAGATATCAAGAACCTACTTGTATCCATATTCAAGGTTGTCACCACACCCGCCCCACACCCAGTCGGTGTGTAGGTGCCGAGGTCTGGACGCCCGGCTGCAGCCACAGCTGGACAGTCTTCCATCTCGGCAAGCCCTGGATACGGCCAGAGATACACCGGCAGCTGTGATTGCGTGTGTGAATGCTGTCTCCCGGGATGCTATGGAGAAATCAAATGTTTAGTGTTATTTGGTTACAACAATATGAAGGTAAATAAGGTTTCAACGTTACAGTTAATCAAGTAAACTTAAAAACCTGCCTGTTGTCTGTAAAGTCTGTTTACATACGCTTAGGCCGATCGCGCCTCTCTATCGCTTGTCCCGCGCTCTCGCTAGACCGCTCCGCTCAGGCGGAACCACAGAACAGTAAAAGAGGTTAGAAAAGCTGAGTGGGCATAGCGCGCGAGCCGTGAATATGCCCCTGAAACATATATCAGTCAAAGTGCTTACAAACTCACTTCAGTTTTGCCCAATTTTCGTGGCGCGCACCGGTAATACGTATTTTTTTTTAAATGCCAAATTGTGCTATAATTTCATGTCTCAAGAATAGCAAAAACTATACCTTGAGTAAAGACGGGATTTCCTTTCATCTGTTAGTCACAAACACCGATATTTTAGTGAAATTTTATACATAAACGCAAAATAATCTTGATACGTAAATAGTGCTTCCATGAGCAACATAATGAACTTATCGATATCGATAACTTTTGCTGTTGAAATAAAACTGAACTGTGACACATTTTTTTATGTTAGTTGGATAGGCAAACTGGCAAACGTGCCACCTGATGATAAGTGGTCGACGTCGCCCATGAACATAAACCCGTTTACCTGGAACGAGCCTAGGCAACTCATCTATGTGTTGCCTATCCTGAGACATAAGTTGTTAAGTCTCGGTGCCAGTAATTACACTACCTGTCTTGCCCTTCTCTCCGAAACACAGCAAAGCTGTTTCACGGGAGATACAAGCGTAAAATCGCGGAAGGAGATGAGACTCGGACTCAGATGGATAAATCAATTACATTTAAAAAAGAAGCTGTAATAGCAAAAACTATGCGAGATCTTATTGATTATCCATTGTTTCCTGACATTCATTTTCATCAAATTTCATTGATTTAAGCAAATGTGTAATTAAAAAGTACATCAATATCCGATTACACTTTTTGTTAAAAACTTCAATTGCAAAAACGAATAAGCGACAATTATTAAATAAATACATTCTATTTTAAGGACAATAAAAATTCATCTTATTTGGTTAAATCAATGTCATGGTTGCCCATGGGCTACTTCCATTCCCAATGGTGAAAATCAAACTAACAAAACACCGTACACCGGTAACCAAACATTTTGTACTGTACCTATAATATTTTTCTTTTTTAAATTTAATTGATATATCTGCCCCGATAGCCCAGTTAGGAATAATCCTGCCCTAAGCTGAAAGTCGTGCCTTCGATCCCTACCAATAACAAATCTATGTAAATTTTATTTTTAAATATTTGTGTTGAGTCTTGTATGTATTATACATAAACACGGAGAACGGATGGCCGATGGGCCAATAAGGTTCAAGAGTGGTGGCCGCGTTTAGGAAGACGAAGAGTTAGTCGGCCATTAACCAGGTGGGAAGACGTACTCAGTACAGTGGCCGGTCCGTGTTGGATGAGAGTGGCAAGGAATCGGCCGTTTTGGCGTTTATTGAAGGAAGCTTATGTTCAGCAGTGGACGGATAAAGGCTGATGATGTATGTATATATAGATATATATTTACAAAAAAATATATTAGGAAGGAAGGAATATAATAATATACAGCCAGGTCATATGTTTAAAGCCTCGGTCAGACGGTGCGATGATAAATGTCCAAATACAAATCGCACCCTTAATCCAATACTGTCACTATCCAAAAAAATGCAAAATTGACTTTTTAATGCCATCTGTTGTAAAATGACGGAACCGAGGTATTCGCGTTCACTCCGGTTGAAAAGCCTCACAAACGGCCGCTAGATAACACTAATTCGTTTCGACACTATCCAAAATTCCGCGCCTCGCGCAGTACTAGACCGACCGTTAACCAAAGAATACGTGCTTCCAGTGTAAAACAATTCGATTCTTAACTGACAAAACGTCATTTTAGTGATAAAACCGGTTTGTCGGTGAGATTATTGGTAAGTAATTGCATTTCCTTAGTCCAAAAGTGTCACTTTTTGTTTAATGTCGTTTTTGGTTTAAGCTTGCCTCGTAGATAATTAAATACTTTGAAGTCATATTGACACTTTTCGTTTAGTGCCGGTTTAACTCTAAAACATCGAATAATAAATGAAAAGTTATATTATTAGCCTTACTGACATTTTACTTTTAATGTCATTGTTGCGTTTAGTTATTTCAATTAAAGTAGAATAAAAATCGATTTAAGAAGATTTAAGAAGAAAAAGATGACACTTGCTTTTATTTTATGAATAGTAAGGCAAAGTGACCTTTTTCTGTATGTTATATAGTATTAAGTAGTTCTACCAAAGGTATTTACACAATACTCGATAACTGCGTACTGATTATTTATTGAAAACATTCTTTGAACTGAATTATGATTAAATCATTTTATTTCTTAAAGTTTTTATTATTTTGGAACCTGGTTAACATGCAGCGAAGAGATAAGTTGCTGAAACTTGCATTCAAAAATAAAGAAAATGCCCCTCTTAAAGAAGAAGATCCGAACCGAAAATATGACTAATGAGTTGAAGTATCTGGAACATCATACAGAAAAAGAACTATGTCGAAGTTAAGCAGAGGGTTAGCGATAATTACGTAGTCAGATGCTACGACTTACAAGCAGTTTTGCCTCTTCCTATGTGTAAGACTTCAAGCATTTTACTATAAATCCAAGCTCAATGTTTGTAATTTTACAATCTGTGAATTGAACAAAGACAGCTGCTATTGTTACGTTTGGAGTGAAGTAGATGGTTTAAGAGGAGCCAACGAAATTGGATCATGCGTCTTAAGATACTGATTTTTGTTTTCTTTTTAATAAATATATATTTTTGTTTGATTGAACAGTTGTTTTATTATTTTGTAAAAATTGATAGTTGATACCCGACTCTATAACTATGCTGATGTGTGTGTGATGAGTGGTTATTTTTATCATATCTTGTCTTTTTTTCCAACTGGTTAATAAAGGTATTAAAGCTTTATAATTTTATGATTTCTTTGGTAAAATTATGGTAAAATGCCATTAACAAAACTATAAAATTAAATAGTAAAAGCAAAACCGACACTATAACACAAATATCATAAAAAAATATAAATATAAAGGAAATTACATTACTTTTTTGACTTTATTATCAAGATACAACATCAATGCATAATATTTTTATTATTTATTAGTGAAATTTAAACATTATTTCTGTTATAAAGCACACTTTATAACTAAAAATATGTTTTTTTTGCTCTCCTGTAAAATAGTATTTTTTTGATAGTGACAGTAATGGATTAAGGGTGCGAAATGTAGAATTATTGTAGATTTTTTTTTAAATGTATAAAAACAATATATGATATATGATATATGTATATGATATATGATATATGATATATGATATATGATATATGATATATGATATATGATATATGATATATGATAATTTTATGAAGACTAAACGTGAATGTAATCTAACCCCTGCTAAAATCATTGATTGGTTGACACAAAATAATTTAAATATAAATTTGACTAAAACTAAAGCTATACAATTTCAGACATTCAATAGTAATATCCCAAAAATTGACATTTCATATAGGAATAATTAGATTGATAACGTAGATTCAACTGTATTTTTAGGTTTAACGCTTGATAAATTGTGTAACTGGAAGGAGCATATATAAGCAAACTATGTAACAAACTAGATAAATTTATTTTTGTTCTAAAAAGGCTACATCAAATAGGAACTCCTGAAGCTAGTCTATTGGCATACCATGGTTATGTTTCTTCTAACCTAAGATACGGGTTGATCTTTTGGGGTAATTCTGTAGATGGACATAAAGCCTTTAAAATACAAAAAAAATGCATCAGATCAATGTGTGGTATAGGATATATGGATAGCTGCAGACCACTATTTCAATCTTTAAAAATACTTCCGCTTCCGAGTTTGTATATATGCGAGATGTGTATATTTGTAAAAAAATATCAATATCTATTTAAAAAAAGAAGACATCACGGTGCACTAGATACCACATAAATTTTGTGTACGTCAAAGACTAACTGTGTTTACAAAGAACGCGGACTGCATGTCGATTATAATTTATAACAAACTACCCGATAATGTTAAGGAGCTACCATTTACATTATTTAAGAAAACATTGTTTACATTACTAATTGATAAATTATATTATGACATTAATGACTACTTGCTACATGGAATCTAACTTTATTGACGCGTTTTTAATTTTATTTTATTTGGATTTTTATTTGACAATTTTATAGTTATTACCTTAATTATCTGTATGTCTAATTTAATTTTATAAATAATGTATTGATTTGTAATTCACCAATTGATAGAACTTACTATATTATAGCCTAAGATCCTTGTAAAAACCATATTCCATGCAAATAAATGATTGATTGATTGATTGAAATATGATATATGATATATGATATATGATATATGATATATGATATATGATATATGATATATGATATATGATATATGATATATGATATATGATATATGATATATGATATATGATATATGATATATGATATATGATATATGATATATGATATATGATATATGATATATGATATGATATGATATGATATGATATGATATGATATGATATGATATGATATGATATGATATGATATGATATGATATGATATGATATGATATGATATGATATGATATGATATGATATGATATGATATGATATGATATGATAATATGATATGGTATAATTTACCTTCAAGCAATCCGGCTACCTGAACATGAGACCATCGCTTGATGTTGCGGTAGTGAAGGAAACATCGTAAGGAAACCTGCATGCCTGATGAAATTAAAAGTCTTTGAAAGGTGTGTGAAGTTCACCAGCCCGCATGGACCAGCGCGTCGATGAACTATGGCCCAAAACCCTCCTTGCCTGATTTCAAGGAGACCCGTGCCCAGCAGTGGGACATAATAAGAGTTGATATTATTACTATAAATATCTATGGAATTGAAATGTAAAAAGGATATATATTTTTAATTTATTAACATAGAAAACACACCTAAATTCCCAAGAGCACGTGTAAAGTATAAAAAATGATCACAGGAAGGCAACCTCAATACAGTTTTGACGATTAGACAAATCGTTCAGAAAATGAAAATATCTTGCGTGACCGAATTTATTCAGATTTTCAATATAGCTCATATAAAATAGCATCTTGACTTAAAATAAAAATATTGTTTATAATACTCACTTCTACCTCTTTTACAGTTCTGTGGGCGGAACGGCATTTGACTTTTTCGTGCGTGCAGCCGGGTTTCGTAGATTAGATAAATAATCCCTCTACACGTAGACAGATGCATCGGTAGACGTCTTTAGCAGATGCGTGACCGCTGACGTGTAGATGGGGTGATTTACTCGTCTGTCGTAGTATTCAACGTCGGTAGATGCATCCGATACAAATCCTTTTGTTTTCGGTTTTTGTGACAGAAGGAAGGGTTTCAGCGCGAACGTTTGGAGTCCGACAGATGTGTCGACAGATGCATCGGCAGACGTTGCATGCATTGCATGCATTTTTAGATGTCAGCGGATGCATCTGTTGACGTTTAGAGGATCCCTAAGAAAAAAAGGGCCAAATACTAATTCAGCACTAAATTTCCACCCTGACTGAAAATCCGTAATTTTGTTTTGTTTACAAAAAAGAAATTCTTTTAAATCCAGCAAAAAGTAAAAAAGTAAAAAAAATTAAAAGTAAAAAAAAATTTGCCTATTTGCCACGACGAAATAATTTATCTTGTACCAGGAACACATAAATAACAAGAGGTGGTACAAAAGTATATTTTTAATAGAGTAGCTAGAAACTATAAATCAGGAGCCGTCTGCTGGTCTGGACGTTGTTTAGATTTAAAGCTTTCCCGACTATCAACGGGTAAGTTGAAATCTCCTGGGAAAAGCTAGTTTATTGCGATACCGAATATATAATGTAGTGCATTTTAACTGCATTATACACTAGCTGTTTCCTATATATAATTTTAGGACTAACAAATAACAATGTAACAGCCCAGTGACCTAACTTCACTAGTAATTAGTAAATCCATTATACGAACGTTATGAGTAAGATTTTCTGCCATTGTGTAAGAAACTTCAAACTTATAAAAAAAAGCATAGATAAGTTTTTTTAGTAAGGGATTTTTGTACATAAAATGATAATGTCAATCCCATTGTATCTTATTTCAATTACATTTACTTAAATTATTGATTAGCTCTAATTTTAAAACTAATTTATATTCAAAACTATTTTAAAAAACCGACACTTGAATTGACGATTTAAATTTATTCTGAATGGAATATCCCATTGGCCCACCGGTCATCTCCGTATATCTGGACCATCTGGACGGTAAATAATATAATACTAACCGATGAGCGTTAGCTGTCCGAAAACAGTTTCATCTCCAGTCACAGTACAGTTCCATCGGCCATCCCTGAATTGGTACTGACATTCGTCGATCCCACGTCTCACTCCGTCTCCCACCGCGGGCATGTGATCCCTGTGCCGGCGGCAGACGCGGCGCTGGCCTGGCGTGAGACCAGACAGCTTGGAACACATCCTGGACCGGTGTGAGAACAGGTCTGTCTGATTCGTCCATTCTTCAAACTCTAGGAGGCCCATGTTACTGCAACAAAATATGTTTAATGTAGATTTCATCATCATTAAAATGAAATTTATAGAGTTTATAAGATTCATAATGTTTTCTAAGGTTTACGCGGTTTTAATTTTACGGATTTTATCGCGGTTTATTAAGATTTTTACAAGCCCGACGTTTCGGATACTTTACAGCAACCATGGTCACGGGAGGACTGAGGTGTCATACGTCCTAACGTTACAAAGTTATTCCCTATGATGTATCAATATTTTAATTAGTCCTATCTACGCAAAAAGTTCTAACTGCATCTTTAATCTATGGTAGGCATATTATCCCCACCATGGTTCAGGCCTTGTCGTAGCCGTGGGGCTCAGTAACCTAGGGTGAGCGGTGCACCTTGGGCGAAGCTAATTGGGCCGACGGGGCTCTTTGTACCCCTCTTATAAGAAGAGGGGACAGAAGAGCAGGGGGCAAGGGGTGAGGGTGGGAACCTCACCCCATTGTACTGTCCCGACGTTGGGAGGGGTTGTTCTGTGGTGCGGGATAACCCCTCTGTGGAGGTGGCGTCGGTCCCGTGCGGGACTGACTAACCGTCGAGGTGCCCTGTTTGTTTTCTAGATCCGGGGCACCTCACCAAAGGCGGCATTGGTGGCACTCGCCGGGTTTTAGTGGGTAGAAATAAAAATGGTAGGCATAATATGCTTGGTTTTTGGTTTAAGGGCCCCTTCTCCCAAAACTTACCTATAGTTTAACGCACCGAATCGGTTTGCACTTGCGTTGCGCGGGAGATGTCTTTATATGAACTCCGGTGACCTACCACGGCCGGCAAGCACGCCACAGTATACGTATATGCAGTAGATTTGACTATACTCGAATTATTCTTAGATGTGATAATTTATAATTATGCATAACAAAATCTTGTTGTTGTTATAGTTATCTAGTTTTGGATTTATAGAAATACTAGCTGGTGCCAGCGACTTCGTCTGCGCAGGATAAGATAGTTTTATTTCTTCACTAATTAATCGAAAGGAACTTCGATCCATCCGGGTGTCCCTTGACACCTCTCTTTAGTTTTTTTTTAATAAAAAGTATCCTATGTTACTTCTAATACCTCCAAGAATATGTGTACAAAGTTTCATGATGATCGGTTAAGTAGTTTTCGCGTGAAAGCGTAACAAACATCCATGCTTTCACATTTATAATATTAGTAAGGATAAGAAAGGATGAATTAGCTACATAGGTCTAAAAGGTAGTGCCATGCTGCTTGCAGCCGAATTGGGCCGGCACGACCGTAGGGGTACCTCTCGTTCACATGATAATGGGGTCAAGTGACACCTATGCTGTCGCGTCTCTTGCGGTGTATGAGTTTCCGGTGTCCCATTGCAGGGGATGGGGTAAAGGAGGGTAATTCATCTGCATTATCTCTTGTGTGAATGTTTACGAGGACGACCTCTGTGGCTCAATGTTTAGCGCGTTAGCGTTCAAGCCGGAGGTTGCGGGTTCGAATCCCGCCAGGGAACAAAAAGATTTGTGTGTTCCTGGTTCATGGATGTGTATTAACTATGTGTATTATAAATAAAAAACCTTAAATATGTGTATTGTATAAAATATTAAATATATTTCCATTGTCTGATATTCGTAACACACGTTCTTCGAGAACTTACCACGGGACCAGATTGACGTGGTGCAAAAAGCGTCCTTAGATATTATTATTATTATGGGAGTCGGTAGTCATCTAAGGCTCCGAATGCTCGTTTGTCCCCCTAGGGCCTAAGCTATAAAAAAAAAAATCATTCTAAGAATGCTTATAGGAGATTAAAAAATTGTAGACAAACATATTCTTTTATACTATATTAATTGTTTTAATTGTTTTAAAATTCAACAAAATTTAGTTGTCGTATGCTGGGTCCAGGTTCATTTTCATCGACCCATACATCATCGATTAATGTTAGACACGAGTCTCCTCTAAGAAGAGGGTCAAGGCCATAGTCCTCACGACACTGCCCTGTGGGTAGGGGGCTAGGAAATGATTGCAAATCAGAAATATTTTGTGATGAAGGTTTCCCTTTTTTTTTATTGTCGGACAATTTGAATTCTTCAAGTGTTAACAATTTCTGGAAGAAGACATCACTACATAGTATAAACTATAAAGCAAAGTCGCTTCCCGCGTCTGACTGTATGTATGCTTACATCTTTAAAACTACACAACGGATTTTGATGCGGTTTTTTTAATAGATAGAATGATTCAAGAGGAAGGTAATAGGTACATGCATAATATAGTAGATAAACACTCATAATTTTAGAAGTTTCTGATGTGATGTCATAAATAAGCACATTTTTTGCACTTACATTGCAAACGCTGGATGAACCCTAACAGATAGATCAAAATAATGTACTACATTATTATACACCTTAGCCGGGCCCGGTTCCGAATTAATTATTATTGTATCAATGTATGGTAGAATTATGTATCCTAAATATGCATACTGAAAAGTCCGCGATGGCATAATATGTCTACATTAATTAAATATAACATACTACCTATATCCATTTTAATACTTTAAAAAATTGCCAATTATAAAGCGGTAATGTAAAAGCTATTCACAAAAATACGGTATTAATCACTACATATTATAAAATAAAGTCCTACGTCCGTCCATAGATACATAATTATCATCAATGCGTATATGGTTCAACAGCTAGTTTGTGATAAAACTGTATTAAGATTCTTTTTCCTTATTTTACTTTTTTTATTCGCCATTTCAATTAAATAACTAGATACTACACAAACTCAAGTATCTATTTATTTACACTAATTAAAGGTTTTGTATTGCAAACTAATTACAACTAAGAACAACAATTGTTAGTAAGTATTAAGTAGCTATATTATTTACACTGTGTCGTCTTATTTATTTAGACGTAATAATATAAAATGCGCGGTAACAACGTAGTCACGAGCAAAAGCGGCACAGGTCCTACTTCGATGACGCCCAGCTGGGTACTGGCGCGACGTGGTGCGATGCGCGAGAGCCATTTTTATCGTTTTTTATTTTTCAAAAATATTTGAAGTGACATAATAAAGATCTATCCAATCATTTCCACGTCATCCCCGTTTAGCAATTTAAACGTAAAAGTTTCATTAAAATTGAGTTACCCGAAGCCTCATACTACTCAATTTGCTTTTAAAATCGACGTTACTTTAGAATTTTTTTTGATCATGTAAAATGTTAAATATTGTATTTTTATCCAAAAAAATCCCTAGATCAAAGAAGTATCTATACCCTATTTTTTTATTATTATTTTGAAATGACGACTTCTATGAAAACACCTCGATCTAGAAACAACAATTTGGGATAAGGGGCCCTTATTTTTTTTTATGTCATAAGGGAGCAAACGAGCAATCGGAGCCTTAATATGGTACCGACCACAGGTACCGACGCCCATACACATCGGCACAACCAGAGTTTATGCAGATGCGTTCCCCTTATTTTCCCTGTCACCCCCCAATGGGCCACCGGAAACTCACAAACCGCACGAAACGCGAGAGCATAGCTGTCATTTGACGCCGCGCCGGTGTTATGTGAGCGAAAGGTACCACCTAAAGATGGGCGCTTAATCAATTAGAGCTGTAAAAATTCCGCTTTTTGAAAAAATCATTCAAGCGCGTTAATAAAATCAAGCTGATTTCGATTAATCGTCAAGGTTAAAATTTTAAAAAATTCAATACTATATTATCATGATTAAAGGAAAGTAACCTTATTCCGATACGTTTAAAACTCAAAATATAATGTGAATAAGGAGCCATACTTCTATACGCTGTGGGTGATATGACGCAATATAAAGATTTTTTCATTTTATTGGATTAAAACCTTATCCCTATACCTTTAAGAATCAATATAAGATTCGATTGGTTACGTATTAAACGGCTAAAATACATTCTGCCTGTTTACATAACATTTCTATCAGACTGACAATGCTCCGTTTTTGGTTGGTTACAAACTTTTTACAGCTTAGGAACTTTTATTATGATTTATGATTTTTGATTTTAATTTTTTAAACTCAGTACGCTTGTCAATGTCGATGAGCTTAGATGTTAATTTTTACTTTGCGTGCGCGTAGCCGTTATTCGAATTAGTGTGAATTGAGTGACTTAAATGTTTTATTTGATATTGGTTAATGTAAATAATAATTGTCAATAGTAAACTGATATTTTTATTAGGAATTAAGTATATTATAGTTATAAATAAGTAAATTCGTGTGGTGATTTTTTTTGTTGTTATAAATAATATTTATTATTTATAAACCCAATAGGGAAAGCGAAAATACTTAGATTAAATAATAATAGTCCATACAGTCTAGTCTGCATATTATGAGTTTTGTGTTGTTATTATATATTACATTAGTTATAGGGTGTAAGTGTTGTGAATAATTAATAATTATTAGTGTAGTGAAAATGTCGAGCAGCGTTTTAATCTGGGACTACTTTCAAAAAAACCAGACCGATAGTTGCTGTGTGTAATACATGTGAAAAACAAATATCTTATAGAACAACTATAAGTAATTTGAAACAACATTTGAAACTGAAACATTTGGGTGTTTTCAATGATTTACTTTCGCGTGACTTATCACGGCCGACTTCTTCTCAACGGCAGGGTTACGAGAATAATGGCGGTGGTGGTTGGACTAGTGGAGAAAATGGTGAGGAGAATACTAATAATTCTAACAATGCATGTGGCTCTAATGGTGAAGGTTATTAAAAGCACTTGCCTTTTGTCTTGGACTGGCCTATTGATCTAGTGGTTCGTGACCCTGTCTACTAAACCGGAAGGTCGTGGAACCCACCCAGGATGAATGTTTGTGTGACGAGCATGATCATTTTTTCTGTGTCTGGGTGTAGTTTTATCTATATCATGTATGTATTTAGAAATATAATATAAGTATACATCAGTTGTCTGGTTGCCATAAGAACAGGATCTGCCTAGTTTGGGATCAGATGGTATTGTGTGGGATGTCCCAACGTAATAATTTTAAAAGTATATATTATATTCATTATCATCATCATGTTGAATGAATTATTTATTAAGAGAAATTTAAAAATCAACCCCAATCCTGACATCAGTCATCGGAGGCGACTTGTCTCTGCCGAGCGTCATCACCGCGATGCTTGGTGACGACGAGTCCTGGACGGTGATGGTCTCCTTCTGTGAGGCAGTAATGTCCCAGAAGGAGGTCGACGAGCGGGTGAGAGAGGAGGCCGCCGACGAAGCCTTCTCCCGCGGGCGTAGGAGGCGCTATTTAATGCGCCTCCAGTAACGCCCCTGTGCTCGTGTCGGACTCAGGATGGGAACCTGGGTCTGTATGGCACGACGTCGTGGGGACTGCTTAGTAGCAGCCGGGCATTCCCCCCCCTACAAGGAGTATCTGGCCTTCGCCGGGGCCAGCCTGTCGTTGAGGTGATCCTGTCTGTTGCCTGCATAATGCGTTACAATAAAAAGCTCGGCCGGCTTTTTTAAGCGCGCTGAAAAATAAAAGCCAAAGGCTTAAGCGTGTTGAAAATAAAAAGCCGTTTATCACATCCCTAGTACCACCCCATGCAATGCAGCAAAAATTTTTATTATGGAATCCCAAGCAGGTGGTAAGAGCCAGCCATCTTCTCTATTGAAATTTGAATGTTTTTTAATTTCAATAACCTTGCGGATCATCCTTGGTTGGAATCGGTGTTCTTTTGCGAGCATCTGTGGTCTATCAAATCTAACATAATTGCGAGCTTTATCTAGACTATGTTCACAGATTGCAAAAATCTTAATAAACCGCGATAAAATCCGAAAAATTGTTTCATTATAATGAGATTTATGAAGGTTTTTCTCGATGTTTCCGCCGCGATAAAGAAAAGTATTTCTATTACATAGTCACACTAGTATTTGTACGGTAATGAAATATACTCATCACATACAGATAACGTGATTATCGTCGTTGTCATCATCATTATCATCACCATATCGTCCGGTTTTCGCGGCATGTGCGCCATGAGTACCTATTGCCCGATCTGCTTGTTTCTTTAGCCAGACAACTTTGCTGTGTTTCAAAAAGAAGGACAGAACAGGCATTACTAGCACCGTAAACCGTCATATTGCATTTTTGAGATAAGCGATGCTAAAGTGAATGGACCTAGCACAGAGAGCCAGGAGTGGTCCCCACCAGGGGGCAAGGGAGGAGGGATCTGACCCCCATTGTACCTGTTCTGTGGTGCGGGACAACTTCTCTGTGGAGGTGGCGTCGGTCCCCTGAGGGAGGGACTGACTAGCCGTCGAGGTGCCCTGTTTTCTCAACAAATTCGGGCCACCTCACCAAAGCGACATTAGTGGCACTCGCCGGGTTTCAGTGGGTAGAGCTGCGTCCACTTACCAGCTTTCGGGCACAGCGAGTCCCACATACCCGCTTGGGGAGACCCACTCCCCCGCGGGATGCCTCAGAGCATTTCCCGGCGTTAAAGAAAAAAAAAGCCAGGAGTGGTGTATTTTCTAGTGATAATAAATTTTCTCATTCTTAAATCCACACTTATATATAACTAGCGGTAAATCTTTATTTCGTATTTTTGTAGCTTGCCACTGAAGGTTAAGTATATCATATATGGCTATGTAGATGTCATGTATGGCGTGTTATCAGCTTATCAAATAGTAAATATGTGTAATTCTTAGAAATATGTAAAATGTATTCCCCCAACATAATATTAGCATGTTCTATATAGAATAATATTAAGAAAAAAGTTTTGTAGACACTTTTAAACATGTTTTTTACAAGGGAGGGCACAGCTCCTAAATCCAGAGATGAATCAAGCGTATCCAATTGGCCTTATTACCGGGGCCCCACTCGGGGCCCCGAAATATGAAGATTTGTGTGTTGAAGTAGTATATATTTTAATACTGTTGCTACTGGATACAGTGACCAGCGGGGTGCTTATCGTAAATGCTTAAGTTATAATTTGTGGTTAAAACGTAACCCATAGCTAATATTAGATCATCAGCATCGTTCTATTTCTTTACTTTTCAAAAGGGCCCCAATATTTTATGTGCCCTAGGGCCCCAGCATGGCCAGTGGCCTAAGACTCTAGCGCGAAAGCATACCCTGGGTTGGCACGTAAGAAGGCTCGGCAATACGCTAGGGATATTTTCCCAATTACCAAATTTCATGTCAGGATTTTATTTTGATAAGTTATATTTTATCAGATTCGGTGTAATGGGGTAAAATATAATGGGATATCAGATAAAACGCGGTGAAGTCTGTAAAAAAATTGTTTTAATTTTAGTATTATTCGCGTAAACAGAAATTTCTTAGAACTGACGTAAAAATGGTAATAAAAACAAATGGGCTAGGAATGCAGAACCGCTAATAGACTTATGTAACCGCACGACTCCACGATATTGACAAATGAACAGCTACGTCAGTACATTGTTATTTTTAATTTTTATAGCATAGGAGCCCGCAAACGAGCAGTCGAAGCCTTGCGACTATCAACGCCCATACACTTCGCATAACCAGGGATTATGGAGATTCGTTGCCCTCCTATCCCCTCAATGGGCCACCGGAAAATCACAAACCGCACGAAACGTGACAGTATAGCTGTCACTTGACGCCGATATTATGTTAGCGAGAGGTACCATCCCGGTCGTGCCGGCCCAGTTCGGCTTCAAAGCAGCATGGCACTATCTCTTATTATTGTTTTAGGACTGCCATTAATATTTTAGGCATGGAAGTGAGTGCACTATAATAATGTTTTCCTTAAAGTGTTGAGCCTAAGCGGGAATTTGGGGATTTACTGAAGTTCAATATATGGGGGATCCCTTGCACCCAGTTGTTGAACCCAGGATCAAGGGTCGAATAGTAAAAAAAGTTGATCGTCAGATTAAGGTACGGTGAGTCAATTACATCCTAGAAGTGAACATTCCAATAACCTGACGATTTTATTTACGTTAGGAAGCAGGGGGAAATACAAAGTATGTAATTGTATTCTGTAAGATACAAATTCATATATCTTGACATTCTAGAGCGTGATTTTTATACTTCAGAATCAGGTACATCCTCTCTCCATTACTTCAATAATATACTATTTATTTTTAAAAAATCACAATATCGTTAAGCATAATAATGATTTTTGTTACAGATGTCCAAATCAAGGATGAAATTGGCAAAGAAATCGAGCCAGACAAAAACGATTCGAGAGATGAAGATGAAGATTTAAAAAAAAAAATGGTTGCCTGTAAAGTCGGTTTTACGGGCGAAGATTTTACGTGACATCGTTTCGGTGACTCATCGTAACGTTACCGAGCGTTACACTTTTTCATAAGTGACTCCCAGCCGCAACCTAATTTAAGACGTTGTCACGTCAAAAAATTGTCTGACGTCATCGGCACGCATCGCAAAAGTTGTCTCTCGGACCATCGGTGTCAGAATTGCCGATGTGCGATCTTTCTATACAAAAATTCTCTGTCTATGATCTATGAAATCTAATAGGTCTCCACGACGCTCGAGTAAATCTTCATTTAGCATCGTGGGCTCCCCTACTATTTTATGCAATCAGTATCAATCTTCTATCAAGGGCACGAATAAAAAGTAGTCTATTTTTATAAATTTGTAACAAATCAGACACGAAACTTCTTAATAAGTTATGTCATTATTTCCATGGTAATATATACCAGCTTATTTTAGGTTTTCTAGGAGTTCTGAGACATGTTTTATCAAAATTAGTTCATTCATCTTAGGGCCATCATCATAAATCATGATAATCGCCCGTCCGGATACAGCTAAAGGGTTGCAGCGGACAACTCACAACAGCTAGCTACATTGATAATATATAGAGAGGCGCTATCACATAGGTCGTAGTCCATAGAGAATCGGTGATGAAAAATTGATAGATGGTGCTATTGTCGCCTATTGTTGTACAAAATAAGAAAGACAGTTTATGTTAACACGCTTTTATTACCTTGACCTGTTATATTTTTACACGCTTTATTAGCTTCACCTGTATGGTTGTTTGTTTGTAACAGACTCCTTTGGACTTGATTTTGACTCACTTTAAGACGTCAGATTAAATTGAAACTTAACACAATTTTCAAGAACCGATGACAATACAATAATTTAATAAATTTGTTCCAATATACTGATCAGGATAATCAGGACATCGCCATATTATGTATTCCTAGCACATGCTAGGAATACATAATATGGCGCGCAAGTCACCTACATCACTTGAGTGGTTTTTAATCATTCTAAAGTGATTGCCATGAGTTGGGTAGTGGAAATTAATTTAAAAATTGATACTAAAAAGTAAAAAATAAATTGTAGTTTAGAAATAGATACCGATGAATTATTTTTAACAATGAATATCGAGCACCTCACGCTTTTTATAATAAGTAATATCATCTTATTGAAAAAAAACTTACTTGTATTGAAATTATTTTTAAAAGCGAGTTGTTTTTTTACTATATTAGGAATGTTGACAGTATTTATATAAAATTATAATTTTGATGTTAATTGGTAGTTTATATGATAGAATTCTGAAAAAATACAATATTTTCCCTTAATTTTATTTGATTAAATTAATATTTTATAAATAAAATGTAACAAAATTTAAAATAGGTCACGTGATAACAAACGGAAATGACGTCACTTGTTCTTATTTAGCGGAAGCGGAAGAATATTGAGGTACTTCTATACACCATTTTCCGCACGCAGTGCATAAAGTAAAAACAAATTTTCAGGCGTTTTGACAGTGTACACAAACATAGGCACCGTACAACATTTATAAAACTGAGAAGCCATTTTTTACTAACTATAACTAGAATCATTTTATCACTTTTACGATGTTTAACAACATATGACGTAACAAGTGTTAGCGTTTTGGAACGAAATTTAAAATGCATTATAAAATGCAAGATTTTATAGGCATTACGCGTATTTAAGCAAAAGTTAATAATATTAAGGCCTCCATTAGATAAATATAAATGATTTAAAAACATTTCTGAAAAATGTCAACATCCCTATTACTCTGAAACACTATCAAATTTTAAGTGTGAATTATTGAAGTCAAGTTCAAATATCAGTGTTAAATACTCTAGTAACAACATTCTTATTAAAAAATTCTAAATATCACCGATATGACTTAAGGTGACGCCTCGGTAAACAATAATTCTAAAACCGGGCAGGCGCCCCCCCGCACCCCGCACACATAGCAGAGTAACGTAAATATTGCAATTTGCGAGCTATCGCGCGCCATGTGTAACATCGTAGACGTCTTGGAGTTGTCATTTTATATATTTTTAATTTTGTTTTTTTGTCATATAAACGTCATTTTGTATTTCGATAAATATATTTCATTTTATACTTTCACTAGCTGTTGCCCGCAGCTTCGCCCGCATTAACTTTTAAAATTTGAGGGGTTGCCCACCCTTATCACTTAGGGGTATGAAAAATAGATAGTAGCCGATTCTTAGACCTACTGAATACGCATATAAAATTTGGTAAAAATCGGTAAAGCCGTTTTGGAGGAGAACGGTAACTAACATTGTGACATGGAAAATTTATATATTAGAGATAATATACGATGATTCTAGTTCTTTATCATTTACTTTTACATTTAACATATTTTCATTTTACATTGATATTATGATGTACAATGTACAGTAAAACACATTATATAATTATTATTAAGTTTATATTGTTTAATATTTACAATTACTTACATAAATTACTTGCATTTGCAGCTGAATGGGCTGGCGCTTATAAGTGCTTCGCTCTTACATAAACCCGACGTCGAATGACGACGGTGTTATGTGAGAGATCCGGTTGCCCATCCCTCCCTCCACACATGGCAGCACAGACTATGCAAAGACTCCCCAGTAGGGTACCGGTCGCGAAAGCACCGGAGAATCCCTCTCTAGGCTTCCGGGTTCAGGACAGGCACTTGAACCCGGAAACCTGGGCAGCTCCGCGAATTCATGGGGAAACTGTGCTCAAGACAAAAACTGCCCGGGGTCAAACGGAGCAGTCGACAGAAGTTACCTACCACAATGACCGTGGATTTCTGTAACCTCGGGGGACTTCTTAACATCTTCCATTACCACCTCCAGATGGCGAAGCTGTCCCTCCTATTTTTGACCGAGACTCAGATATCCTCTCCAGCTGATACTTCTTATCTCTCCTGTTCGGGGTACAAATGAGAACACTTTTTTGTAACACGGGCTGGAGTTTGCGCGTACGTCAGAGAGGATGTCTGCTCTCATCGCCTTGGTAGTCTTGAAAGTCTTGAAGGGACTCTGTTTGTGCATCGTGCATGACCATCCCCGCGTTTATACCTCCCTATATAGGTCCCACAGCGGTAATGATAAAACCGATCGACTAATGGAGTACATCCAAATGGCTACAGATTCCGTGCTACAACAGATCCCATCCATAGAGATCATGATACTTGGTGATTTCAATGTCCATCACACCAAGTGGCTCGACTCGACTTGGCTCGTTGGACCATTGTCTGATCCGAAGTTCAGTGCCAGTTGCAAGCCCATCACGGCCTCGTTTTTCGGGCTGCCGCTGTGTTTGGCACTATAGGTCAGCTGATTGGAATGGGATGCGATCCTTTTTTGCATCCTACCCATGGGGGCGAATTTGCTTCTCGCTGGATGACCCAGACATCGTTGCCGATTTTGTTGCCGAGATGGCGCTATAAGCCATGGAGCTTTTCATTTCAAGCTCTGCAGTGCCTATAGGCGGCAAATCCCAGCCCTGGTTTGGTCAACTGTGTAAGATTGCTACACGCCATTAGCGGGTAAGCTACCAAGCGTGGGCCAATGGATTGATGTTCCAGGATGTAAAGACCAGCGCATTAAAAAAGGAGTATAACTTTGCCTCCAGGTCCTTCAAAAGGGCTATTGCTGAGGCAAAAGCGGAGCATGTAAACAGAATTGGTGAGAGATTGGTTCGACTTCCTTCGGGAGCTCGTGCATTTTGATCGCTCGCCAAGGCTGTTCAAGGGAATTTTTGAAAGCCATCCCCACAGGCCCACAACGTTAAGGAGATATCCATATACCGATATATCTATATATATATATATATATATCGATATTGCTTCCAACTCGACTTTGAATGACCAGGAAAAAATACTACCGACGTTCCCTCGGTGTCGGAAATAATTTTCAGGCCGATCTCCATGCGCAAAGCTCTCTTTTCGGTGGAAATTCATAAGTCGAGTGGGCCTGACGGCATCCCTCGGCTAGTGCTACAAACTTGTGCTCTTGAGTTGGTCCATCCCGTCCTTACCCGACTTTTCCGATACTCTTATTCATTAGGAGTCGTCCGATGCTCGTAGAAGACCGCTTTGATCCACCCGATCCCTAAGAAAGGGGACCGCTCTGACCCGGTCAACTACAGACCAATAGCTATAGCTTCCTTGTTCTCAAAGATTATGGAAACCATAATTAACTGCCAGCTCCGGCGATATTTGGAGGAGCACCAGCTGACTAGCGATCGCTAATATGGCTTTCAACGGAATCGCTTAGCTGGTGATCTTCTAATATTCCTAACGCAGCGATTGGAGCAGTTGAGACCAAAGGGGAAGCGTTGGCGGTTAGTTAAGACATAGTGAAGGCTTCCCGAGAAATTATGTAAGTGGATCACCAGTTTTTGGGCATACAGGAACATCAAGGTCGTTGTCGACGGTGCATGCTCGGATCTCAAGTCTGTTAATTCTGGTGTTCCGCAAGGCTGTGTACTATTTTCAACCTTGTTTCCTCTGCATATCAATGATATGCTGCAAACTAGCGGCATTCAGTGCTATGCAGACGACAGCACTGGAGATGCCCTATACGCTCTAATTTTTTTCGGTAACAAGTCGATGAGTGTCGCAAGAAACTTGTGTTTGAAATCGAGTCTCTGTTGGCCAAAGTTCTGGAATGGGGGCGACTTAACCTAGTCCAATTAACCCGAACGAGACACATGTTTGCGCGTTTACCGCTAAAGAATCGGCTATCGTCGTTCCTCTACAATTTAAAGGCACTTCCCTAACCGCCTCAGCCCGCATTGGGATACTTGGCGTCGACATATGCAGCGATGTGCAATATCATGGTCATATGGATGGCTAAACTAGCATAAAGGCTAGTTTATCGATCACGCCGAGTTTCTTATAAAAAACTAGGCGTGCGGATAGGGCGAAGCAGTAGTTCATGCCTTCACACCGCCCACAATTATACAAGGCGCAGATCCGGCCTCACATGGAATACTGCTCTCACCTCTAGGCTGGACGGCCCCAATATCAGTTTCTTCCATTTGACTGTGTTCAACGCCGTGCGGCTCGAATCGTCGCAGATAGTAAGGTTCAATCAACTTGATTATTTAGCGCTGCGTAGAGATGTCGTATCGCTCTGCATTTTATCGAGCACCGACTATCTGGTTGCCCCCCCTTTTCTATAAAAAAAAATCTACAGCATCCACCACGGGGAGTTTTATGAGGAATTGTTCGGACTAATACCTGGAGCTGAATTCCTCCACCGGATATTTACCAAATTTCACCCACACCATCTCGATGTCCGAAAACCCACAACAACTCGATTTTACGGCATTTCCTGACTCGCGCGACGATTAAATGGAATCCGCTGCCACCTACGTATTTCTGAACCGATACGAAAGGCTGGCAACGCACCTGCTAATCATCTGGTATAGCGGGTGTCTGTGGATATCGCTTTTCACTTACCACCAGGTGAACCGACGGTCCGTTTGCCCCCTCTTCTATCTATAATCAATATTTATAAATACAAGTAACAAAAACTTATGCGGGCAAGACATTGAGTAACTCTGCGTAATTCGGTAAGGTGACTTGATTTCTAGAAGATTCAAAATAAATTAGTGTTTCGGTGATATAAAAAATATAACGTCCAGAAAGTTCAACAGATTTAATTAAAGCTATGAGGCTGATTGTAAATGGACAAAAAAAAAGGAATTTTTCACCAACCCGACGCCAGGAGGCCGTGTAGTCGCAGACTGCACGGTTGGCGGGGGGCAACCCCCAACTTTTACAAAGCAAAAGTGAGCCAAATGGGCTCACACTAATCCGATGTAGCATTAGGGCCTTCGGGCCGTTAGCATAGATCCATCCGAAAAAAAAAGAATTTTTCATACGTGCCCTTTTAAAAAGTTAGCCGACATTTCTTTATTTCTATTGCAATCAGATGACGACTCCATTGTTTTATTCTCCTAACATTGTTCCAACCATTGTTTTCTAAAATATAATAAATATTTAAAATAATACCACTTAATACTTATCAGAATATATTTTGACACAAAAAGAAAGTGAAGTTAAAATTACCTATATTTATAAATTACAAATAAATATTATGATGTAAACTTTAAACCTCTTTTGTGTCATATTTTGACATTTTGCTAACAAACAATTTAGACATTTAATAAAACCATTAAATAAATTCGTGAAATGAACTAGCGAGGAACTGGCACAGACCCGTCGATGACAATAGTCACGAGGGAACTGAGCGGCTTGAGCGGGACAAGGCCTTCATACATACGCTGCTTATAACTAAAAGACGTAAACGGCAAAATGGTTTTTGTTATATTATTGCGTTAAAAATGATAATTGGAGAAATTCATAGACTATTTTAAATAACAGATATAAACTCATCTACAAAGAAAATTAAAAGGCTTAAACCGGACCCGTTTGCCCATAAGATGAGAATCTGTTTTTAATAAGAGGTATGTTTGATATTTTTTTCTCTGTTTCCTAATCGTGTTTCGAAAATTAGAAAAATAAGGCTTATATCATGAACTATCCAGGTCACCAATTTATATTTTCATGTGTTTTGGAATTACTAAAATAAATTGAAATTATTGACGACAAAATTACCGAGGCGTCCTCTTAACTCACGACTTGTTTATTTTAACATAATATTATTTATTATAAATAGCCATTATAATGACCGAAGAAATGAATTTGTCATACTTTAATTTGTGTACCTATTTGTAGTAGTTTTGCTACTTGGTTTTGGTACTTATAATTTTCGACTTTTATTATAATGAGAATAACGAAAGAAATACAATTAAAACACATTATGTAAGTTATTGTATATAGGTATGTATCAGCATTATAATCTCTTATTCCGTCCACTGCTGAGAAACCTCTTTTAATTAATTCATGTGAAAATGAAAAATGAGACTAAAAAATATTATAAATATGAATAATATTTTTTATCGATCTGGAAGGCTTAATTTAGTTTGAAATACTGCAAAGAACGCTAAATTCAGAGTGTTTCTAAAATAAGCTCAAATTTTCTACTTGTAAATAAATAAAACCCGCGTTTATCACGAAACTTTTTTTTAATAAATATTGGCAAGCAAATTTAACAATGTATTTTAAAAGTACTAGGACCACATGAGCGACTAGTATCGTCCGTAAATATTTACGGTGAAGTTAAAGCCGTTGCCTCTCTGGCTCTTCAGCTTGATCCTGGCGAAGCGCTGGCCTATTCCTCCCGCTGTGACACTGGGGTATCCCCCGCTGCCGTCCTTATCGTGGTCCTTAATGAAGATGGCCTTGATATACGCGTAATTGGTCTGTCCCGGTTCTGGGTACTCGATGACGGACGTTCTCACCATGAAAGGGAAGCCATATTTGTACTCGTTCACTTTGTAGAGAAGGACGTCTCCGTAGGTCGCGTATCCCAGTTGCAGGTCGTGGCACTGGGCGTACGCGAGGATGCTAAGAACACAGAGCAGAGTAAGAGCACGCATTTTGCTTCGTTCGTTCGTTTAACACTCATGTGCTAATCGAGCTGTATTGTTTTATATCATGAAAAATGATGACGTTATGCAAAAGGGTAGCAGTCAATTTGTGTTTGTAGTATATATTTTATATAATATATAAGCATGCCCTTCTCTCCGAAACAGGACAAAGCTGTTTCACGGAAGAAATAGTAATAATAATAATAATATAAATTTATTAAGGAAATTATACACTGTTACACAATATACTTAATCTAATACAAACTTACACGGCACATATAAAAACTGTAGTTAGGTTTTAAATTAAATATTTACACATGAGAATACGTAGTAGGTATTATTACATTATAGTTTACAGACATAAGTAAATATGCGCCGGAAAATGCACAACAGTTTAATCTAATTTCTTAAAAGGTAACCACTCAGTTGTGTGATTGTGGTATCCGAAGAAACTACAATCCTAATTTTATGTGGTCATTAATAAATCTAATCTAAATCTAATGTTGTTGAGTCAGTTGGACACCTGACGTTATACTCAACTTATTAATAAACACAGTTATTAAAAAAAAATCTTAATACGTAAGTCAGTGAGAATTTGAAATTGGAGCGAATATAAACAGTCTACGTAGCTAGGTACAAGTATTGTAAAGAAATCCCCGCGGAGATTACGTAACTCGGTCCCATTGCTTGGCGTGATGGAACACGAAGCGAGCTAAGTTCACGCCATACAGATAAGAAATACAATAAAATAAAACATTATGAAGTACCTACTACTACCTACCACTGACACCGTGTGTGCTCATTGTTTACTATAATATAAATAGTTCAAAATGAGAATGAAATAGTTTAAAATAAATCTTTGCAAAGATTTATTATATTTGCGTGCAAAGCAAAAAAATAAGCAAGATGGTTTTGTTTATGCGGAAGAGAGCGCGTCCCCCGCACCGGTAAACCGGTCTTTTAAAATTAAATAGTTAAGTGGGTTTTGCAAATGGAAAATTAAATATATAAACTTAGATAATAAAAAAAAAAATTAACAAATAAAATATTAATTTATAATTTTGTTTTAATGTTACATAGCATCGTCCATCAGTGCAAACAAAACACAAAGGAAGCATACACAGCCAATATCCATCACGACTAGACGTCTCATGTGACAGTTTTCAGTGTCACGAACAAACAAAACACGTAAACAATATTATATACGTATTATATTCTAGAAATTTCGTGAACGTTATTCTAGAATTCATCAACATCATCATCATCATCATCGCCCGCCTAAACTTAGATATGCAGTCGGACTAGTGATGATAACTTTTATAACCTATGTCCTTTGAATATAGTTTATCATATTATATCATATTATTGAGTATTAAATTTTGTTGTCATTGATTTAATATTTGTGGCGAAAACCTTATATTATTTATAAATAAAAGTGGCTGTTCTGTATGTAATCCTGTCAAAATCAGTCCAGCTATTTATGAGATTAGCTTCACAAACAGACATGCCAAACCAAACAAAAAATTTTATAGTTGGTTTTTTGTTACGAGTGCCTACAAGTAAAAGCTCTTAAATTACAAACGTACTCTTACTTTTTTGTTTTCTTTTTTACCTAAAATGTTCTTGCGGTAAATATAGTAAGGTTATTTACCGTATTTCATCATTTGGACAGAGGGAATTCCCACTTACAAATTTTACATTACATTATTAACTTCGTTGACACGGAGCGTAGAATCTGTGTTTTTGTAAGCTATGTTCTAGAAATAGCGTTCATTGAGAGAGTTCCAAGTTCAGTTGGACAACACCGGCTGATAATGACCATTACATACATACTATTTTATTATTTAATAATGTGTATAATAAGGACCATATTATTTCTTTCTCTCAGAAAATTATTAAGACGCGAACCGATTGTATTGTTTATCTCAATTTATTGGCTAGTTTAAAAAACCTAGTAATCGTTTACTCAGAGTAGGTAATTAAAAATATTACTAGGAATGTTTTAATAGTAATAATTAATTGGAAAAAGGATTAAAAAGTAAAGATTTTTTTTTATATAATGCATTCCATTTTTATCACACTCTTTACATATTCCTGTCTTTTTATAGAAATTACATGATAATAATGACGCGGCCAACGACATTTTTAATAATGACATATTTTAATAATGACGTTGACCGCGTCATTATTATCATGTAATGTCCCTACTATTAAAGATAAAGTTAGAGTTATAAGTTCTTCGTGGCTATTTTTTTGAGTGGATTTTTCATTTTAAGACTAGCCTTAATATTTTCTTTTCAATCTACAGGACCGCACCAAATAATACATACGCTAAAAATCTTAACCTTAGGACTATCAATAAACAAATAATAAGACAACACGTCACTGAAAACAAATATGCTATTCGACAGTAAGATTTGTTTAAACAATTCCACAATGTGAACATCAAGGAAAACGTGATTTTAGCCAGATCTGAGATGATGTCATCTTCCGCGAACACAAGGTGACATCCACTTATCTAGTGGAACTTTCTTCGCGATTTGTGAGTTTTCCCAAAAGTGTTTTGATAAGGAAACTATTTAGAACTAATTTGATTTTATAAGAATCTATCCTCTAACCTATACCTATATCTATCTAACCTATCTTAGTTATTTTCATAACGGCTTATAGATTTCTAATGTAAGATGGATAACGCTTATTTTGTCGGGCCTACACAACTCATTCATGTATTGCGGATCCTGAGACATAAGATGTTAAGTCTCAGTGCCAGTAATTAGGTAAATTTTTCCGCCTATCTTACTCTCACAAAAATACAGTATGGTACAGCTTCAAGGTACTTCCTTGAACTAAGACAACGTCTAGTAGATGAGGATGACTATGAATTAATGATGCCAGAGGAATGTTCTTCCGATGATCATTAATCAACAGTTGCAGCTCTAATCATTCTGTTAGGTATCCCATCTCACCGTGTTCACATTATCAGCGTTCACTTATGAATTTCAAAATTCTAGCGAAACTAAGATTTCCTGCTTGGCCTAATGAGTGTCAAAGACCCATATTAAGAGTGGACTAATAAAACACACAAAAAATAAATACAAATTTATTACAAAACGTTATTAAAACTTCCTAGCGTACTGTGTTTCTTGGTAATACGGCAAACTACCTTTGCTGAAGTATCCTGAGTTTGGGCTGTTCGCAAACACCTCTATCAAGAACTTGTAGCCCCGCAACACTGAGGGGCTCTTCAGGCCAATAGACACGCTCTTCTCACCGATCCCTCCACTCTCTATGTATGCTTCACCATCTTTGTAATCTCGCAAATCTGTCACAGAGATCGACGAAATGACCTCATTACTTGGGGCATTGACGACGACGTCATCAGTTCTAGTCCATAACGCGGGGTTCGCTTCTTTAATTTCACTAAATATCTTTCTCGATTCCGGCCGGGTAAATCCAAGTCTTATGTCATTCGACTCTACCACAGTAAAAAGTACAACAGAAAACAAAATGGCCGCCTTCATTTTGACACAAGTTCTCACAAACGAATGATGTTTCTGGATGCTAACGTTAATATTTATAGAAGCACAGATTTGAATGAAATCATCGTGTTATTGACGGGTGTATGTTAAATGTGTTTTATGAATCCATTATTGGCAGCAGTATACACTACTAGGAAATACGTAAAATGCGTCACAATACAAAAAAATCGCTCGACTTTGAATATTCTTCTTAAATCTTATGTAAAATAAATTGTATAACATCTTATATGAATCTAATTTTACAATAATCTTCTTAATTTCTTAAGTATATTTTATATAAGAACGAATATAAACGAAATTTTTAAGTATCTTTAAATTAATATTAGATATACATATTATAATCATTGCATGTATGTACTTTTTATTTAAGTCACTTTTGCCTGCTTCAGTTTTGCAACTAAGTATGTGCCTACTTTCAACTAGTTCGTTAAAGTGTAATACTAAAATACTTTGTAGTACCTACGACTACAATTATATATATTATATAATATGCAAAACTACTAATATTATAAACGCGAAGGTTTGGAAGGATGTATGTTTGTTACTGTTTCACATTAAAACTACTGAATGGATTTTAATAAGATTTTAATGAAATTTTACAATAACATAGCTTATATATCAGAATAATAAATAGGCTATAATTTATTTCTGTACTCCCACAGGAATGGGAAGTACACGGGCGAAACTACGGGGCGCTGCTAGTGGAACATAAACGGCAATTTAAAAAATACATGGTGTCATTTAATGTCAAAACCATTGATTTATATTTTAAGTAGGTACGTGGTACGTATATGTACATCGATCATCAAAACTTATTTAGTAATTATTATGTCAAGTTTAAATTAGTTAATGTGAAAGTAATATGTATGTTTCCTGTCTAAAAATGATCATGTCTGTCCTTCGATCAACAATAGTGCCAACTTGTTGGTCAAAGTGTCTGTCACACACGTATTATGGAAGCATGTATGTTCGACACCTATCTAATATCTTCTTGGAGTCAATTTATCAGGCACTTCATAATATGCAATTATTTTTTTTATAATTCGGCTTAGAATAACTAAAACTAACGTTTTACAGACAGACAAGTTTACTATACAAGGCACGGAGAGTGATCAAGGTCATGAAAATTAACCTCTCTAGGGTCCTTCTATAAATAAATCTGTCTACCTTATTATTCAGAACACAGACAGACAGAACATATAAATTTCTACATATGGTTATTTGTACATATACCTATTTGTGTCTATGGCATACAAGTACTGGAGTAAATTAGCATATGAGTATTAGTCATTCACACAAATTATTTTTGACACACAATCGCTAATTCTTCGATTAAATAATCCTCATCTACTTGTGTTATTTCATTATTTGACTCCCCGAAAGTAAAACGTTACCATGCAAGCTCCGCTGTTCGTTTCTATATTATTACTAATAAATGCAAGTTCTGCAAGCGATTTACTATTGGGATTCCCCGATGTGGCGTCCAAAGTTATATACAGCAGAGTGCATCAAGAGAATCCCGCCATTTGGGTGCGTTCGGAAACGTTTACCGTGAATTGTACTCGCAACGAAGTTATCAACGCTATAAAGATATTGGACCTGCGCAATGATAAATGGGGTGAAGCGTATGTCAAGGCTGGGGGGATCGGACAGAAGTACGTCACCATAGAACTGGACAGTCCCAGCATATTCCGCGGATACAACTTCTACGTGGAAGTCTATGCGATCAAAACAAACGACTTTATGTATTACCGCGGTAAAAAATAATGTGTAATTATTATTTGGTAAAAAAATATTTAAATGTATGTTATAATAACTATTTTTAATAAAATCGTTATTTAAATTTACTGTCTTTTTATGTAGAATTTATAAAAACAAACCCATAAAAAACGAAGTGCTACCTATTAGTTTTTACTACGAAGTTAGAACTAAGAACAAGCAACTAATGCTAGCGAGTGGCTGGAGCCAGTAGTTTTGGTGTAAATTGATAGAGCCTATTTCATTTCCATTGGGTATAAGCTGTCATACACAAAACTATCATGTCTTTCAAGTTTGGCCATGGCCCATAGCAATTAAATTGCATTATTATGAATAAGAAAATGCGAATAATAACATAAATTAATTCTTAGCAACGCTGCGGGAAAAAGTGACCTTTTAGTTAATATATCTTTAAGCGACCCAGCGGTCTTGATAGTATAGAGTCAGGGAAATGAGGGCTCTAGATCCAAGCCCCACCAGTGCACATGTGAAAAATATGAGTGAAAAATATGATTCTATAATTTCATCATTTCTTTCCAACATGCAGGTATTTCTAAGAAAAGGACAGAGCCATATTTAAAAGGCCTGCAACGCACCTGCAAGGCCTTAGTAGTCAGCGACCACTTACCACAAATTAAACCTACTGTCTGTTTGCCTCCTCTTTAAAAATGCACCTGTAGGGCTAGCATGCGCGCACGACATAATTTTGTTTACCCGTTTTCTCGTATTATTTCGTATAGTTAATACGAAAATTAAAAAAAAAAAAAACAAGTGTATTAACAGTATTTCTTTAAGGTCTTTGTAAATACTAACAATATACTTACTATGGACATTGTCTGAAATAAATTTATTTTATTTATTTATTTATAATACTACTGGCCTTGCCAACATCTCTTTTTCAACGATGAAGGAAACCCTGTGAGGAAATCTGCATGTGTCATAAAATTAAACTCAGAGCGAATGTAGTTCGTTATCGTATTGTACCAGCGGATGCGCAAACTGTTGATCTTAAGGTTTCGATGATACTCAGCGACGAGAGTAAGGTATTCTATGCTATTGGTAGATGACATAACTAATAGATGTACTACTGCTAGAAAACTACCTTCCCCTACAGGAATGCCTCATGCAATGAACACGTCGGAGTCCATGAAACTAACATCCGAGTCGGAGCCACACGAGGACGTTATTCCAACTGCCGGTGTAATCTCGAATCCTGTCTCGGACCTGGCTTCCATTCAAGAACCTTAGTAAATTCGAGCATAAAATAATGATCTCTATTATTATATATAAATATAGGCAAACACTGTTTCAGTGATTCTTTTCTTCTCTTTTTTATGTTAGTTGGATAGTCAAACAGGCAGACGTAAGAGGTAGTGCCATGCGGCTTTGCACCCAAATTGGGCCGGCACGACCGAGGTGGTACCTCTCACTCACATAACACCGGCGTCAAGTGACAGCTCTATGCTGTCGCGTTTCGTGCGATTTGTGAGTTTCCGGTGGCTCATTGGGGGTATAGGGAATAGGAGGGCAACGCGTCGTCACAACTTTTGGTTGTACGAATGTCTACTATTCGGTTGCCTCCTTACGACAAAAATAAATGGCGATGAGTGGCAGCGTCGCCCATGAACGAATAACAAGTTAACCAGGCAACTCACTCATGTGCTGCCTATCCTGAAACGTAAGATGGTATGTCTCGTGGCCAGTATTGCACTGCCTATCCTGCCCTTCCTTTCGGAACACAGTAAAGCCGTTTTGCGGAAGAATTGGTAAGATAGTGTTACCCAGATTAGAGCACGGCACCACCCATCCCTCCCATCGATTCTCTGCTTGACGCAAAAACAGGCGAGCGCCTTCAGTCGCTTTTTGAGGGTCCCGGATATGCAGGCAACAGACAGGATCACCTCAGCGACAGGCTGGCCCCGGCGAAGGCCAGGCAAAAAAACAAAGCAGTTCCCACGACGTCGTGCCTTACTGGGACCAGGTTCCCATTCTGGGCCCAACACGAGGACAGGGTCGTTACTGGAAGCGCATTAAGTAGTGCCTCCTACGCACCCTCGTTCTTCGCCGGCGGGTTGAGGCCTCGTCGGCGGCCTCTTCTCTCACCCGCTCGTCGGCCTCCTTCTAGGACATTACTGCCTCGCAGAAAGAGACCATCGCCGTCCAGGACTCGTCGTCACCGAGCATCGCGGTGCTGACGCTCGGAAGAGACAAGTTCCCTCCGATGACTGATGTCAGATCTCATGACACAGCGCCGCCCATCTGGGGCACACCTCGAGGGTGTGCTGGGCCGAGTCCACCGCCGCGCCACAATCGTGACAGACTGTCAACGCCTCCCTGTGGGTCGTCCGGCACAGGTACTCACCAAAGCGTGAGGGGTTTGCGCTTACGAAGCATCCACCGCCCGAGGACCGGACGCAGAGCAACCGTTAGGCTTTTTCCATACGGCTGCCGTGCCAGGTCCTCCCCCCACCTCCGCATTAAAGCCTCTTGTCTCTAGTCGGTGAACCTGCAGGATCCCGTCAGCGTAAGGCTCTCACCGAGAGACCTCCTAGTTAGCTGTCTGCCTGAGCCAACTCGGGTTAAATTAGACAATTTATAATGACTGCAATTCCAGTTGACGTTTGAGTATGGAGAGGGTTCCTCCTAATTTGTACCAGGAAAACATGAATAAAAAGTATTCATAGTCATACCGTGGTCATACGTTATAATGAAGTTATTATAAATATGTAGTTGTGTGCACTGAGTCATTCTACTCCATATATGAATTCGCCCTTGCCTTGAGACAAGTAATTGAGTTAACGTGTGTAACGTACTGGAATTGACAATTGTTGGAAAAGATCGTAATGTGCAATAAAATAAAGTTTGTGACCGAAACGAGTTTGTGAGGAATATCCAAGCTGATTTTATGGAGAAATTACGTTACAGTGTCGCCAAATGTGGTCGTCACTAGTAACTAAAGTAAACATATTTTATATAGTTCAACATTTATTGAGCTACGATGGTCTAGAGTCTAGACTCTAGGTAACCCCACCATGGTTCAGGCCTTGACGTGGCGGTGGGGCTCAGCAGCCTAAGGTGTGCCCAGCACCTTGAGCGAAGCTAATTAAGCCGAGGGGGCTCTTTGTGCCCCTCTTATAAGAAGAGGGGACAAAAGAGCAGGGGGAAAGTGGTGAGGACGGGAACCTCACCCCAATGTACTGTCCCGACGTTGGGGGGGTTGTTCTGTGGTGAGTAACAACCCCTCTGTGGAGGTGGCGTCGGTCCCCTGAGGGGCTGACTAGCCGTCGAGGTGCCCTGTTTGCTTATTAGATCCGGGGCACCTCACCAAGGCGGCATTGGTGGCACTCGCCGGGTTTCAGTGAGTAGAGTTGCGTCCACTTACCAGCTCTCGGGCGCAGCCAGTCCCACATACCCGCGTGGAGAGATCCACTCCCCAGCAGAATGCCTCAGAGCGTTTCCCGGCGTTAAAGAAAAAAAAAGTCTCTTGGTAAAGCACCGAGCATATAATCGGATAGAGTAGTATTGAGAGTCATAAAATTCCGAAACTGGTCTACGATTTGTCACTAACGTGATAGCAATTCAACCAACCAGTTATCTGTATACCCATCGGCTAATCATCCATGGCCATCAGTTGGCCAATCACAGCGTAGATCCGTCACAGCACAAATTTGACGGAATTCGTTTTCATAAAAAACACATTACCGCTTTATTTCGATTTTATGCTCGTTGAGGAAAAGGCTTTGACTTCGAGTGAGAGTAGTCTTTGTTTGTGCCTGATCAGGGCACTCCACGAAAAAGGGTTTTTTTTTAAGTGAAACTTCTTTGCGCGCATGAGGGTAATTTTTTTACAGATGAAACGTCACGAAAATGTGCAATGTTTTTGTCCAAGAGGGAGAGAGCGATTGAGACCGATTGAGAGAGAGCGAGAAAGGACGAAGTTAGCATGAAGCACATAGCCATGGAGTGAGAGTAGGGAGGAAGCGAGTGAGAAAGATCGAGAGTGAGAGATAGAGCGAACGTCGCATCGCAAGTCTCGGAAATTTAAAGCTTTAGATCAGTATAAATATAAACGAGATTTAAAAATTAGTTTGCCAAATAATTTTCTTTTCTGACATGTGTACTTTGTACGCACGCACGTTTTTTAATTCACCCAATGTACGTAAACAAGTTAACATTGCTTGGAGAAGGAAAATTTTGTCAGAGAACCCAGAAAATTTGGACTGGTGCACGACATGATGTTATACAGATTTCAGAGTAAGTATTTAGATGTAATGAACTTATATCTATACTTAATATTATAAAGCTGAAGAGTTTGTTTGTTTGTTTGAACGCGCTAATCTTAGGAACTACTGGTCCGATTTGAAAAATTATTTCAGTGTTAGACAGCTTATTTATCGAGGAAGGCTATAGGCTATAAAACATCACGAAGTTGAGTAACGCGGGCGAAGCTGCAGGCAACAGCTAGTTACTGATAAGATTGAAAGTATTTGAGGGTGTGCTATTGTTCACCATCCCTGCATCGACTGACTAAATCCTAATACCCTGCCTGATTTATAGCAGGAACCAATACCGATGGGAGGGTTGCGTTGTGCTTTGCTGTGTTTCGGAGAGAAGGAAAAGACATGCAGTGTAATTACTGGCACAAATCGGACTACCTCCTTTCTCGTACGCTTGCTGGCACCTCTAATGCCGTCAACATCTACCCGCATACTTCCGTCTCGTGAACAAGACATTCGTAGATAATGTCGAAATACCGAGATCCGCGAAATAAAAATGAAAAACATGGTAAATATCCCGTTTTAAATAATATTTAATTATACCTGTATAATGAGATAGATATGAAAGTTATTCCGACAAGTGACATCAAAACATATACTTTAGGTTGTATTCTTTGTATTACACTGAAATACATCATATAATAATTAAGTATATTAAATTTGAACATAAAAGTAGTAAATTAATTAAAACATTGTACCACACTGATATTCAGATTGTACTGATTGAAGACTGCTTATTATAAGTGTGGCATTATAAAGAGTATGTAAAGCTAACACTTAAGCATTCCTGTCGACGCAATGAAAGTAGTAAGACGTGTCCAATTGGGTGTAATATAAAAGGAGTTTGGAGATCAGTCATTTTATTTTAATTATGAATATTGAATTCGAATTTGTATAATTAATAAAAAAATATTTTAAAATAGTGTTTATTATTCTAATGATATAATAGGAAATTTATTTCTAATCTAGCCTTATCTAAAATTGTATATGGTGTTTAAGTATTCTTAAATTTTCTTATTTTCCGCGCAATATTATAATTTTTTCTTTCATGAGAACCTTCTCCTGACAATAACAAACAAACAAACAAGAATTAGCGAAATCGGTCCAGCCGTTCACGCGTGATGGCGTTACCAAGGGAAATAGGGATTCATTTCTATATGTATACTAGCTGACCCGACAGACGTAGTCCTGTCTTAATTATAAATATTGAATTCGAATTGGTATAATTAATAAAAAATATTATGAAAAAGTGTATTTATTCTAATGCTTATTTCTAATCTACCTAAAATTTTATGGTAGTTAAGTATTCTTAAATTTTCTAATTTTCCGCGCAATTTTCTAAATTTTTTCTTTCAAAGAACATTCTCCTGGCAATAACAAACACAACAAAAAAAGAATTCGCGAAATCGGTGGAGCCGTTCACGCGTGATGGCGTGACCAAGGGAAATAGAGATTCATTTTTATGTATATAGATTATAGATAGATAACACAAAAGACATAACATTTAGACGTCGGTACATTCATTTATAATTAATACATATGACATAATATTATTATTATGACAAAACAATAGAATAATTAAATTATCTTTGAGGTGGGAAATTGTAAATAATACTTTTAAGCTAATAAGTGTTAGTGACAAACAATAGTTAAGCCTTTGGTCGCAAAATAAGCAATTTTATCAGGGTCAGTACAGCTTGGCAAAAAAGAGTATGGAAAAAATGAGGGCGCCACTTTCACTTAGGCCTCATCATAATATGGAAAATCAAATTGTTAAAAATAAATGTGAAACACTAAGTTTTACTCAAAATCTAGTATTTGTCGGCCAAGTATTGTCAACATCATAGGTTTCCATTTAGTAAAATATTTAGTTCCATCTGTCACCACGTCATACTCTTTTTTGCCAAGCTGTACAATTGTACTCATGTATTAGTACCTTTTTAGAATCTGAATTCAATAAAATTTAATTGTAATAATTTTGAAGTTGGTTTCGTCATCCTGAGACCCTAGATCGACCTACGGGAAGAATATGGTATAGCAATGCTTAACTTCGTAGAATAGATAAATGGAGGCCAGCCAATGAGGAAAAACATTGTAAAATGTCATTTGAGGTTATCAGATGCTAGAGCTTCTTGAAGTTTTTTAAAGATGTTCGAGGTAGAAAATCTGGTGGTAGGCTATTTAGAGGCTAACTTCTCTTAAGGCTCTGTTTGTCCTAGACACAGGCGTCTTATTTTGCCTATTCATAATTCATGCAACATAGTATCATTACTAACTGCCCTGTCTTTCCTTTCGAAAGAAGAAAAACTATTTCAAATGAAACCAGTAGTTCCGAAAATAAGTGGTCAAACATCTTTGTTATATTAGTATAGATATACTTACATAGTTAAATTACTATATTTATATAAAACTAGTGGCACCGACAGACGTTGTCCTGTATAAAATATTTATATATATATATATATATATATATATATATATATATATATATATATATATATATATATATAAGATATATAAAGATAGGATACACAAAATAAATGAAATAAAAGTCCACTAAAATACCTACCTTCGTAATGAAAAACAGAAACATTTAACATTTTTTATTTCATTCGTTTCACAAATACACACCTATAAAATCACAATTGAGCATCACTTCAAGCATATATTTCGATGAGGAACCTGTATCCGGAACCCCTTCCACTCTTTAGTTTAATATTGGCGAATGGAAAGCCTATCCCACCTCTCGTGATGGAGGGTTCTGCCAGTCCGTTATCCAGGTCCTTTATCGCTATCCCTTTAATCTTCTGGTCTCCAGTGGGATACTCAAAGTACACCTCCTGTTCTCTTTTTATCAACGGTATCCCAGTCGCTTCTATGGTCTGATCGTAAACTCTTTTCACTTGGCCATTGTAATCGTATATTTGGCCGACGATCACACTTTTCGAGCTCACTAACGTGGCCAGGGCACAGAATATAAATATTTTAAGATGCATCGTGCACGTTGTTCTTGGTTGATGCTGTTTTGACGAATGTTGTCAGTTGTCACTAGACAGAGCGAGCCGCGAGGTGATGTCAGAGTGAGAGAGAGGAGTTCAAGGGTTTAAGTGTAATATGTCATTAAGGTAGTGATTACATGGCGTTCTAGTAACTTCTTTAATTAATAATAAGTATTCAGTGGGTGTTTCTTTGACAGATGGGATTCGAAAGGAAGACATCCGCCAGAGATCTCTAAGGTTACCGATATCACGCAAATAATAAGCTCGTTGAAGTGGCAGTGGGTTGGTCACACAGCCAGGAGAACGGATGGCCGATGGGCCAATAAGGTTCAAGAGTGGAGGCCACCTTTAGGTAGATGAAGTGGTAAAGATAGTCAAGAGGTAGTGTTGTTTGCCGATGACACTTCACTTATTTTTAAAATCAAACGACAAGAAACTAATTATGACGAGGTAAACAACACTCTATCGAGGATGGTACACATTGGTTTGGCGTTAATAACTTGCTTTTAAATAGTAAAAAAACTAAATGCATAAAATTTTCTTTGCCAAATGTTAAGTAACTGCAAACCAATGTACTCTTAGACAGTGAAAACTGGGAATTGGTGGACTCCACAGTTTTTGGAATAACTCTAGATCTTAAGCTGCAGTGGGGTCCCCACATAGCTAAATTGGCGAATAGACTCAGTTCAGCAGCATATGCAGTGAGAAAAATAAGACAGTTTACTGATGAAGATACAGCGCGAATAGTATATTTTAGCTACTTTCATAGCATTATGTCTTATGGCATACTTTTATGGGGAAATGCGGCCGACATAAACAACATTTTTGTGCTGCAGAAGCGGGCTATTCGTGCAATTTACAAGTTGCCTCCCTATTCATCTTTGAGAGAAAAATTTAAAGAAATAGGAATTCTGACTGTCGCCTCTAATACATCTTAGAAAATTTACTGTATGTCCGGAAAAACATAAATGATTTTGTAAGAAAAGTGATATTCATAGTAGGAATACACGTAATAGACACAGGTTACATGTACCAATGATTAGACTTTCGAAAGTAAGCAATTCTTTTAAAGGCAACTGTATACGCTTTTACAATAGGATCCCAGAAAACGTTCAAAAGCTCTCCATAAAAAAATTCAAAAAAGTTGTTAAAGAGCGTTTGTGTGGTAAAGGATATTATAAAGTAAAAGATTTCATGGAAGATACCACACCCTGGGAATAAGGCGTTCTTCCCGGGCATTTCAGGATAAGATGTTAAAATTGTTATATAATATATATTATTTGAAAATATTCGTTCCACTGAGTTTGTTCGCCGGTTCTTCTCAGTGGGCTTACCTTGGAAGCGGTGGTAGATTCAATTGACGTTCAAAAAAATATTGTATTAGTACTATTTTGAATAAAAAAAATTGATTTGATTTGAGGCCATTGAGTGAGGCCTATGTTCCACAGTGGAGGGTTAAAGGCTGACGATAATGATGATGATGAAAGTATTCACTATTTTAGCCCTTTCTAAGTTTTCAAAATTTTATGTAGAGTTTATTTGGTGAAAGATGTTCAGAAGATGCACAATGTGTGTCACACTTATTTTTTTAAATATAGATACATTTATATTACATTCGTATTTTAACAACAAACATATAACTTTTTTATATAATAATTGGAATAGAATTTAATAACAAAAATTGATACAAACGCCCACCGCTGCTACTCCTGTGTAACCAGAATGTAACAGCTTTAGCAATTATAAGACTCTTTAATATGGAGGGTATTCCTAAACTGTATATAAAGACGAAATTAATATTTAATAGATTAATAAGGAAATGCAGAATTGAATAGTCCACTTGAGTGTTTGATAAAGTGGTATCTTGTACGCAGAAGTCGTCACATTCTTTATTGATAAATATAATATTATGCATAATGGTCATATTATGACCATTACGCATAATATTTATTCCGTGAAGCAGCTTACTACGAGTGTTTTGGAAAATGTTTGGAAAGAATATCTGTGACGCAGACGTCTAGGACACTTGTCTAGGACAGATCCTACACAAGTGTTTTACCTTTATAGAATAGAATAGAAAACTCAATGTAAGAAATTAACGTTTACTTTCGACAACTTTGTCGAGTTGTAAGTAGTTGTTGAGTGAGAAGTCTGTTTCTATTCTATAAATGATTCTATAGACGAAGAGCCATTACTGGCATCAAGACATATACACTCTTGCGTTATTCCATGTCTTTACTACAGACAAACACACTACGTAATTACCTTATGACGAGAATTTAGAAAATTAGACCCCTTTTTTCACATTTTTTATTAGGCATGTTGTAGGCCTTTTTGCCCAAAAAGTGTCCTCTGTTCATAACGTCGTTATGTAAGCCGACCGTTACTCGGCAATACATTAGCAAACGCCAGTATCAGTTCGCTTGGACAAAGGTCACGCGTATCGGATCCATTTCATAAATTACCTCCACTGTGGACCCTAGCGCCCTGTAATAGGGGTCACACTGCCACCGTCGACCATCAAAGTAATACGTCCCATTGGTACCTACGTGTTTTGTATTTTTATTCTAAAACACTGTCAATGACAGTGACATGAGGGTTTTTTAATTTTGAACATGTAATATGTTCAAAATACTACTAATAGCGCAGTCTGTGAAACTACACTGTGGTAATAGTAGCATTTTAATTATGGTAACGGCTATATAAAATTTTAGATGCCCTGTGCTGCGCCCGGCTGCATGGGTACCAACATCTTGCTTGTTTCTCCCGTGTAACAGCTTTGCTGTGTTTCGGTGTGATGGTATTTATACTTTAAATACTATACCATCACATCGGAGAGAAGGGCAAGACAGGCAGCGTAATTACTGGCACAGAGACATCTTATGTCTCAGGATAGGCAACACATAATTAGTTGCCTGGGTTAGTTCCAGGTAAACTTAGTTCATGTTTATGGGCGACGTCGACCACTTACTTACCATCTGGTGGCACATCTGCTAGTTTGCCTATCCAAGTAATTTTCACAAAAAAATTCATGCGCACTTGTTATATTTCTTACTCTGTAATAAAAACATTGAAGAGGAAACTATATTTGAGAATATAAAAGTATTTAGCAAATCTTAATGCCAGATGTTTCTTCTGAATTCGCAAAGCTACTTCATAGAAGAAATAAGCCAGTTGGTAGAACCTAGTAGGTTCTACCAACTGGCAGCTGTGCACCCGTCTGCGTAGGTAGGTTCAACCTACCTACGCAGACGGGTGCACAGCTGCACAAAGCGTAAACATATTCTACTAAAAATACCTTGCACAATTTATTAAGAAATTATTAATTATCATAATAAGAAAAGTATCATCAGATTTTTATCATAGAATATAATAAACACGACTGCGAGGTATTAATGTACGTGAATATCACTCAAATTATCACATACGGTTTATCAGTCACGAAACTTATATTATATCTCTGATAATATTCACGATAAAATATTTCAGTTCATCAAACAACACTGGCTGTTTACACCTTTGCTTTGTTTTATTTAAAAAGTAATCTGATTTAAAAATTAAGACAGATTAACAATAAAGGCGGGAAAATGTCGCGTCATTTAACTGTGTTACTTTTATTTATCTGTCAAACTAATTCGAAAAGTGTTTACGAGGGCACGAGAATTATTGGAGATAAGTTATTACACAGAAGTGTCGAAGTGAAACAACCTATCTTCTACATACGGACAACAGATGTCGCCTTTCCGAAATATAACGAAGAGGCTGGTAACATTATAACTGCAATCAATATCATCGATAACGAAGATGAGGAAGCGACTGCAGAAGTAGATTATGGTGGAATCGGACAAACGTATGCCAATATACACCTGCGAAGTGGTTATTGGGGTGGATTTAATTTCACAGTTGAAATATATGGTATCGAACCAATGTAAGTTGTAAATTATGTCCTTGGTGAAAAGGAACTCTACTAAAATGTATTAAATCTCTATTTTTCGAGGATCTTACAAGAAGAAGAACTTTTTTAGTCTAAGTAATTACAAAGTAATCTAATATTACAATGTGTCAATTTAAACAAGTATAATGTTAGGTTAATTTAATATTAATGATTTAAGAACTATTCATCGCTGTTAACCGTTGCCAAAATATCATGAACATAGAAATATTAAGAACAAGACTTATTTCAAATATCTGTGATCATGAATAACGGTACAATAAAACAATATTCTTTAGCTATAGACTATGTATCGAATATATAATATTATGATAAATATCAAATAGACTAATAAAGGATACTTGTTGCCTTTCTTTTCATTTGCTTCTTATAAGAGGGGTACAAAGAGCAGCTCCCTCGGTTCAATTAGCTTCGCCCATGGTGCTGGGTTCACCTTAGACGACTGAGCTCCACCGCCACGACAAGGCTTGAAACATAGCGGGGTTGATACTTGATGCCTAATTTACTAGAATCTAGATCAGAGAGACAAGTCAATATCACAGTATTACAGTCTTTTCCAATAGTACTATAGGATAGGAAATCACAAATTATTTTATTTAAACGCTAAAATAAAGTTTGTTCAAAAGTAAAACGCTCTTTTATTTCACGTATAATTCTACAAGTTCATTGTAACCGAATAGTATAGAATAGTATATTAATTAAATAAAATAAAAAGTATCATGCAATACGCTTAGCGAAGGTTCCAATCCTTTGAAGGCGACCGGTTCTCGTATTAATTGTTTTCGTTGCTTTTTATCGCCGTGGAATTTTTAAATGGGTCATTTAAATAGTCATAAATTATCGATTAGACGGCAGCCATTTTGAAGAGAAATGTATTAGTTAATCGTAAGATAATAATATGGCGGTATGTTACCGGATACTTGATTTGTAACTTTTAACCTTAAGCTTAATTAAGTTACACCAATTTCATAAAAGAAAATTCACTACTACAGTGATGGTAGTATGGATATGGATGCGTTGACCATTTATCCTGTTAACTTAATTGCTTGTTTAACTTAAAGTAAAGAACAAACCTTTACTGTTTAACGTAATAATAATATATTATGTTTTAAACATTTTAGAGCGTGCTTAGCGCCTGAAAAATATGAATAGCAATAAATCGCATAGTATAGTACAAGTTGATTATAACAGGAGCGTTGATTAATTTATATTCTAACTAGCTTCTTTTTGCGGTGTTACCTGCCCTTAAACTGAATAATAAAAAAGAAAATGGCGAGGTAACGCTCTGAGGCGTTCCATTTTGGGCGAGGAAGTGCCCTGCTGCATTGCAGCCGAACTGGGCCGGCACGACCGTGGTCGTGGTGTCGCGTATCGTGCAGTTTGTGAGTTTCCGGTGGTCCATTGGGGGAACAGGGAAAAGGGGGGCGGCGCAACTGCGGTGGCCTTGGTTGTGCGGATATGTATGGGGCGTCGGCGCCGTGAGGCTCCGACTGCTCGTTTGCCCCCTATAACATAAAGAAAACCACTAATGAATCAATTGTTATTTATAGTAAACAATAAAAAGATGTCCGCTCTAACACATATCAGATAACGTAATCACCGCGTAATAATAATCACAACTAATTAGTGAACGATTGTAAATCATTTTTGGAGCCAGCGATATCAATGTGTGGTATTATGAAAAAATATTTCATATTGTTATATTTCTTCCGCGTGTCCTTACTTGAAAGTGTTAGTGGTGGTGAGAATCCGTTTTTGGAGATAAATGGGGAGGATTTTACTGTTACACATGAAGGGGCGATGATAAATGGTTCTTTTTACAAGTCGGTCAAGAGATTCTACTGCAGTACAGCCAGTACACCGTGTAAGTTGCACTTATTTCAATATAAGAATATTTTGTAGCCAATTTTTAAATTCTATAAAAAGGTTTCATTCATCATTGCAATGATTTTAAAATGCTTTATATACGTATTTACATGGTTATTTAAAATAATTTGATTATATAAATGGAGAAGCAATTAAATAAAAAACAAAAGCTCTTTTTTATGTTAGTTGGATAGGCAAACTGGCAAACGTACCACCTGATAGTAAGTGGTCGACGTCGCCCATGAACATAAACTAGTATACCTGGAACGAGCCCAGGCTACTTATTTATGTGTTGCCTATCCTGAGACATAAGATGTTAAGTTTCGGTGCCAGTAATTACATTGTCTGTCTTGCCCTTCTCTCCGAAACACAGCAAAGCTGTTTCTGATATCTCTGGTTGTAGGAGGGAAGTAGTATATAGTAGTATATAGTAGTATATAGTATAGTAGTAATTTAAAAGTTCTGGTTTTCTTACAATCCGTGGTTTTGATCGTCTATGCATTTTGTATCTGATAGCCCGATGGTTGAAGAATGCTTTGATTTATATAATCAAAGGTTATTTTAGAATAATGTTATGTTGAGTTCTTTATTGATGCAAGTCTTAATACTTTTCATTGGTATGTTGTAGCTCAGGAGCTTTTAGTGTACGGCACCAAAGCCTGGACGTTTCCTCTGCAGGATGTCAACCTGACATTACAGTACCCACCGACAAATGTAAGTAAATATATAGTATCTATTGCCAGCTGCAATGACAACCGGTGGGAGGGGAACGCTGCGCTATGCTCCCGTCTGCATCGGTAGCACCCCCTTTTTTCTTCCGTCAAACAGCTTTGCTGCACTTTGAATAGGACAGGCATGCAGTGTAATTACTGGGACGGAGACTTGCCATCTTGCGTCTTAGAATAGGCAGCGACATGAATGTATTCTTCTTTTCTTTAACGCCGGGAAATGCTCTGAGACATCCCGCGGGTCTCCCCACGCGGGTATGTGGTACTCGCTGCGCACGAAAGCTGGTACGTGGACGCAGCTCTACCCACTAAAACCCGGCGTGTGCCACCAATGCCGCCCCTGGTGAGGTGCCCCAGATCTGTTGAGCAAACACGGCTGGACCTCAACGGCTAGTCAGTCCCTCAGGGGACTGACGCCATCTCCAAAGAGAGGTTGTCCCGCACCTATAACAACCTCTCCCAACGTCGGGACGGTACAATGGGGTAAGGTTCCCGTCCTCGCCCCTTGCCCCCTGCTCTTCTGTCCCCTCTTCTTATAAGAGGGCTACAAAGAGCCCCCTCGGCTCAATTCGCTTCGCCCCAGGTGCTGGGCTCACCCTACGTTACTGAGCCCCACCGCCACGACAAGACCTGAACCATGGCAGCGACATGAATATCTGGTCTGATCCAAGGTGAACGCGTTTATGTTCATGGGTGACGCTGTCTTCTTAACATTGGGTTCTCCGAGTAACATAAAAATACTCATTTGTCATTTTCAATAAAAAGTGCAAAAACATTGTGCACTGCTCGTTTATTTAACTTGGGAAAATATTTTAAAGTCTGAATTTAAACAAAGAAACCACAATTCGTCCTCTTTGCATGAGTACTTTATTTAGACTATGTATTTCAGTGATTAACTTCTCTTTACCCCATTACAAACTCCCAAAACTTTCTCGTTAAAAACTGTTATCCAACGCGGACGTAATTTAAAAGTACATTTTGTTGCAGTTAATGAAAAATCAGACTGCAGAGTATATTTTGACTGAACTAAAGGTAATATTGTACTTAGAGGGAGGGAGCAGCAGGGGCTTCATAACACGAGGAGGGATGTTACAGGTACGTTGTAACATCTTAATTAGCTTTTGTCCACAACTGGTAAGATGAGAAAGAGTCCCAAGTTAGTGTGTACTCTGTAATTTCAATATGTTCGTGTATGGTGGGAACCATTACAATATGGTAAATTCAATTGACGTTCAAAAAGCGATACAAAACAATAGCCTAGTAAATTTTGATACGAAACAATAGGCTAGTACATTTTGATACGAAGCAATAGGCTAGTACATTTTGATACGAAACAATAGGCTAGTACATTTTGATACGAAACAATAGGCTAGTACATTTTGATACGAAACAATAGGCTAGTACATTTTGATACGAAGCAATAGGCTAGTACATTTTGATACGAAACAATAGGCTAGTACATTTTGATACGAAGCAATAGGCTAGTACATTTTGATACGAAACAATAGGCTAGTACATTTTGATACGAAGCAATAGGCTAGTATATTTTGATACGAAACAATAGGCTAGTACATTTTGATACGAAGTAATAGGCTACTACATTTTAATACGAAGCAATAGGCTAGTACATTTTGATACGAAACAATAGGCTAGTACATTTTGATACGAAACAATAGGCTAGTACATTTTAATACGAAACAATGGGCTAGTACATTTTAATACGAAACAATAGGTTAGTATATTTCTGCTATCCAGACGGAGCACTACAATTTATGTTGTATCCAGATGCGGCGTCTTACGCACGTTACTACGCGCGATGTGCGACGGATAGATTCAGCCGGTAGCCAGATAAATCGGCCGATAAAGTGTTTTGTTGCTTGCATACCTATTGTTTCGTACGTTATTAAAAAAAAATCAAAATAGTAACAACAGTATCTCTTTTTGAACGTCAATTGAATCTGCCACCGGTTTCAAGAAGAACCGGTGCTACATTCTCATGAAAAGAACTTAATCTGTAAATTTCCAGAAAAACATAAGCATGACATTTGTGATGGAGAACATCACGCGGCTCTCGTACCAGTTCTGGTTGTACGGCATCAGCTCGGCGCCGCAGACTCACATAGAAGACTACAACACCATCTACTATCTGTGCTAGACACAATGGTTGTATAAATATATTATGTTAAATAATTTATAGAAAGAGACAAGCAGATAAGCTACTCAGACATGTAATGAAATAAAAGGGATAAAATAAATAGTGCATGCAATAAAATTCTTAAGCCGAATGAGATTGTCACAAAATAAAGTAGAAAAAAAATATTTAAAGTTTTATTTCATATACTCTTAATGCATTGTAGTAGGATCAGATGGCCGTGAGTGAGATTTTTTTTCTTTAATGCTCGGAAATGCTCTGAGGCATCCCGCGGGGGAGTGGGTCTCCCCAGGCGGGTATGTGGGACTCGCTGCGCCCGACAGCTGGTAAGTGGACGCAGCACTAAAACCCGGCGAGTGCCACCAACGCCACCTTTGGTGAGGTGCCCCGGATCTAGTAAACAAACAGAGCACTAGTCAGCCCTACTAGGGACCGACGCCACCTCCACAGAGGGGTTGTCCCGCACCTCAGAACAACCCCTCCCACCGTCGGGACAGTACATTGGGGTGAGTTTCCCATCCTCGACCCTTGCCCACTGCTCTTTTGTCCCCTCTTCTTATAAGAGGGGTACAAAGAGCCCCCTTGGCTCAATTAGCTTCGCCCAAGGTGTTGGGCTCACCCTAGGCTACTGAGCCCCACCGCCACGTCAAGGCTTGAACCATGGTGGGGGCCGTATGTGAGTTGTCCCAACATATTATTATAAATTATTATTATTACCTATATTATTATTATTATTAACATCAAGTATTTATCGCCATCTATAGACGGCCAAATCTTTGCCACGATATATCGTGGCAAAGATTTGGCCGTCCTGGCGTTCAGTGAGGGAGACCTATCTTTAGCTATGGGTCGATCAATTCTGCTACTGATATTTATAATATCATCATTATCATGTAAAGTCGTGGCATGAGATCGGCCGTCTTGGTGTTCAGTGAGAGAGGCCTATCACCAGCCATGGGTGGATCAATTCTGATGCTGATTTATATAATATCATCATTATCATGTAATGTCGTGGCATGGGATCGGTCGTCTTGGCGTTCATTAAGGGAGACCTATGTTCAGCTGTGGACGGATATCATCATCATGTATAAATTATAATAATATTATGAACTACGTGTCGTCTTGCTGAAGTCCGTGTCAGTACTGAACTCCGAAAACGTGCGTAAACCGTCATCGACAAGGGCACAGTGGAAAAACGAAGCCACGGCGCCGGTGCTGGGCCGTGACCGTGCCACCGCCGTGCCGGTGAGTGGAAAAACGCCCTTTAGATTAGTATAAATACATATAAACGAGATTTAAAAAATAGTTTACCAAATAAGTTTTACTTCTGAAATGACGTGTACTTTGTGCGGACGCACTTTTTTATAGAAGAGGGGGCAAACGGACAGTCGTTTCACCTGGTGGTAAGTGATACGACATCCATCGACACACGCTACATCATTAGCAGGCGCGTTGCTGTCCCTGTGACCAGCAGAAGATATACTCTTACAAAATTTTTAAACAAAAATTATAACCGACTTCAAAAAATAAAATATCTAAAAAGTAATAAAATAACCGCGTTTCTTTAATTTTTGTGTCTACAACTAATAAGCATCTTGTACCTCTACTAATGTACAATTTTTGCGTTTACCACGTCATTATTGTTACTTTTGGAGTCGGTGTCAGCCAAGGTACCTACAGCAACAAATTATACGACACCCGTGACGGACGACGGTGACGTATTTGTTGCTGTACCTATTTAACTTAGCTGACACCGACTCCAAAAGTAACAATAATGACGTGGTAAACGCAAAAATTGTACATTAGTAGAAATAAAAGATTTAGATAGATAGATAAATATTAGAAGATTAGTTGTAGACACAAAAATTAAAGAAACGCGGTTATTTTATTACTTTTTAGATATTTTATTTTTTGAAGTCGGTTATAATTTTTGTTTAAAAATTTTTATTTCTTAATTTTTAGTTATTCATTAAAGAAAGACATACAGAGATACACATTTTGGCATATTTAACCGTATGAAGTTAGCCCAACAAAAGCTGTAAATCGTCGAGGAGTTCCCTCGACTGTCTATGGTCTCCATCATCAGACCTGTAATGGCACGTATCACCCATAAGGGTGCAAAGTTCTCATATGTATAAATTAATTAAGTCCAATCACAAGGTAGCTAGCTACTTTAAACTATTTAGGAGTTCCCTTAACTGAGCTTCGTCTTCATCATCAGACCCCCCATAACAGTTACAACCCATCTAGATGTAAAGTTCTCATCAATACAAATTAATCAAGCCCAAACACCAGGTTACTGAAGTAAATCATCGAGGAGTTCCCTCGACTGTCTTCCAGCTCCAGCATCAGATCGACTCTAGACCTTCATTAAATTGTAGTGCTTTAAAATGCTTATTTAAAAAAATATTAAGCGCACTAGTCGTTCCTACGAATTTCGAAAGTTTCCCTCGATTTCTCTGGGATGCCATCATCAGATCCTGGTTTCCTTATCATGGGACCATTTGGCAAGTATACCCTTTCAAACAAAAAAAGAATTTTGAAAATCGGTCCACAATTGACGGAGAAATCGGTGTACATACATAAAAAAAAAAACCGGCCGAGTTGAGAACCTCCTCCTTTTTGTTGAAGTCGGTTAAAAAGAGATTTACACAACAACAACGAACTAAGTATATAATATTTATAGTTGTATATAATAAAAATATTTTCAATATATAGAGGTACGTGATGATGATGACGATGATGATGATGAAACATTATTTAATACATTTTAGCTTCAAATTTTCTAACTGGCTAGTTTGAATGAGTATTAGTGTGCGAGCGAGAAATCAGCTGACATAAATAAAAAGAAATTAAATCTATATGTACTTGCAATTTTTTTTATTTAAACGCGAACTCGAGAAATATTGACCAACGACTAAGTCGAATTTTTATCCTAAATCCGGAATTAGAACCTACGATCACTGTACTATACCGGTGGGAGGGAAGCGCTGTGCCGCGCTCCCGGCTGCATGGGTACCACCATCTTGCTTGTTTCTCCCGTGAAACAGCTTTGCTGTGTTTGAGAGAGAAAGGCATGACAGGCAGTGTAATTACTGGCACCGAGACTTAACATATTATGTCTCAGCATAGGCAACATAGATGAGTTGCCTGGGCTCGTTCCAGGTATACTAGTTTATGTTCATGGGCGACGTTGACCACTTACCATCAGGTGGTACATTTGCTGGTTTGCCTATCCAACTAACATAAAAATAAAAATAAAACACAAAAAATAAAAACTGTGCAAGATGACTGAGTCATCTTCAGTCTCCTTTTCCCTATCCCCCTCTGGGCCACCGGAAACTAAAAAATCGCACGAAACGCGACAGCATAGCTGTCACTTTACACTAATATTATATGAGTTAGAGTCCAGAGGTCTTGGTGGCCCAATTCAGCTGCAAAGCAGCATTGCACCACCTCTCAAGATGTAATCGACGAAGTCGGATCAAATTGACTGAGAACGGTGCACACGAAGAGCTCGTATACAGAATGATGACGATATTCCAAATTCGAAACACCTTTATTAGCTTAGAAACGATAAACACAATTTCAATTAGGCAAACCAGCATCGATCGTTTTTATAGCACTTAGTTTTTATTACCAGTCTAGACTTTAGGGCTCAGGTGAATAGAAGCATTGCGTGGGACTGTTAGTGTTATAAAACGCTTATTACGACAAAACGCTAGTCCCATAACCTTATACATTCAATTGCTGTAATAAAAAAATGTATTTTGATATAAACCCTCTAAGTTTTAATTTTCCATCGGATCTTAAAACTGCCAGCATAGGTCATCAATGGAAAAAACCTAAAGTTATTTAAAATAACGCAACCTAAATGCACTATCAAAACATGCCCCATCATGGCTTAAGCCTTGTTGTGGTGATGAGGCTCAATCCAGCACCTTGGGTGAAGCAAATTGAACCGAGGGAGCTGCTCTTTTATAAGAAGAGGAAACAAAAGAGTAGGAGGGGGGACAAGGGGCGAGGATGGGAACCTCGCCCCATGCACTGTCCCGACGTTGGAAGGGGTTCCTCTCTGGCGGTCTCGTCAGTCCCTTGAGGCACTGACCATCCGTTCAGGTGCCCAGTTGCTCAACATCCGGGGCACCTCACCAAAGGTGGCATTGGTTGCACTCGCCGGGTTTTAGTGGGTAGAGCTGCGGCCATCTTACTATCTTTCGGGCGCAGCCAGTCCCACATACCCGCCTGGGCAGTGCCCCTCCCCCGCGGGATGCCTAACCATCTGAAGGTAAGTTCTCCAGGGACTATCCTGAGACATAATTTAGTAAGCCTTTTCGCTGGCAATTGTTTGTATATCCTCGAAATAAGGATATAGTGTTGGTAACCTTTAAGACAAGTACGGAGCGCGGTGCATTCCGACCACTGGTTAAATAGTATTGAAACCAAGAATATTAACATTGTATGTATGTGAATGAACATACTTACTCATAAAAAATACTTACAACCAACTGCCATTGGTCCAGGGTTCCCTGCGCCTCCTCTGCCTCTCATGAGCCGCAGACACCCACACCAGCGCCGCCAGCAGCACCACCCAGCGGAGGAGGCTCCCCATCACGACGTGTTTTCACATCATACTCCAATGTTTTCACTCCTCACTTACACTTTTTCGAGAATCAACTTTAATTTACTTATTTAATTTATGTTTGGTAATTCGCTTGTAAAAAATCTTTTTGAAAACTATATTTATAAACAACGTGGTGCTTTGTACTAAGTTTTTATACTAGCTTCACTTTTAGAAATAGATTGAAATATTTAAAACAACGAATATCGAGCACCTCACGCTTTTTCACAATAAGTAATGTAATTTTTTTGTTAATCCATTAAATTCTTGTATTAAAAATTCTTTTCAAATTTTTAGTTCTATTTGCTATTAAGGCGTGTTTTTTTGTTTTATTTAAGTATAATTTATTTTTATTTTTGAGTAAGTATCGATTTTTTATTAATTTAAAGTACTCAACTCATGGCAATCACTTTAGAATGAGTGAGAGACTAAAAACACACAATTAGTGATGTATGACGGTAATGATGGAAACTTGCGCGCCTTACGCCTTTCTTGGATGTGCTATCCTGATCAGAATATTGGAACAAACTTATTAAATTATCGTATTGTCAATTAGTGTGTTATTTTTTAAGTTGTTAAAATTTGTGTGCTTTGATTATATATACGTCGTATATATAATCAAAGCGTGTGTGTTAAGATTCAATTTAGTAGTTAGTAGTTCAAAAGCGTACTTAACTAATTTCTCTTTGGGAGCGTAAAATATTATTTATGAGTACGAAACGACATCGTCACAATTTGAGTAATTTCGTCACAGTTTAAGTATGAAAACGCTCAGAAGTCTGTTCAAAATAATAAAAGTCTACAGAACGAAATCTTTGTTATAGATCTTTTTAATAATTTGAATATATTCTCAGATTTTCTGCATTTGAATTCAAATATAACATCTTAGCATTAGAGGATTCATGCTGAAGCTGATAGGAGGATTCAATTGGGATGGGCAGCATTCAGGAAGCTTAGTCATATTCTCACGTCGTCTATACCGCAGAGTTTGAAGACGAAAGTTTTCGATCAATGCGTTTTCCCCGTGATGACCTACGGGGCTGAAGCGTGGCCTTGAAATCTACGACTGGTACAGTTTGCCGTTGCTCAACGTGCTATGGAGCGTGCTATGCTGGGTGTTTCTTTGACAGATAGGATTCGGAACGAAGATATCCGCCAGAGAACTAAGGTTACCGATATCACGCAAAGAATAAACTTGTTGAATTGGCAGTGGGCTGGTCACACCCAGGAGAACGATGGCCGATGGGGCAATAAGGTTCTAGAGTGGAGGCCACGTTTAGGTAGACGAAGTGTTGGTCGGCCATTAACCATGTGGGGAGACGATCTCCGTGCGGTGGCCGGTCCGTGTTGGATGCGAATGGCAAGGGATCGGTCGTCTTGGCGTGGAAGGATAGAGGCTGATGATGATGATGATAACATCTAATCTTATTACAGGGTGGGCCAACCGTTAACTAGACGGGAGAACGATCTCGGAGCGGTGGCATGCCGAGGTTGGATGTGAATGGCGGGTGATCCGCCGTCTTGGAGTTCATTAAAAGAGGCCTACGATCAACAGTGGACGAAAAAATAGTGATGATCATGATGATATCTTATCTAGTTGATTTATGCCTTATCACCGGAAGGCCACCTTAATTCCGGAAAAATATTGATTGACATCTGTTTACTCATATTTTTTAAAACCAATCAAACAATATTGTTTTCTAATGTTTACGCGAATTTCACTCATTATAATAAAACAATTTTTACGGATTTTATCGTCCTCACCACCTCAGTCCTCCCGTGACCATGGTTGCTGTAAAGTATCCGAAACGTCGGGCTTGTAAAATTTTAATAAACCAATTAAACAAGACAATTGTGAAGGCCGAACTGGTCCGAACCCGTGGCTTTACTTGATTTTAATTTATGTAAACATTTATTATTTTTATACAGCATAAAAGCCTATTAGAAGATAATGTATTTGAGTGGAAACGTGTTATAAATCTATTGTAACCAACAGACAGACCCACGGAAGATACTTTAACTACACTATTATTGTGAAGAAGAAAAAGTTGTATGTATGTAACGAATAAACTCAAAAACAACTAGATCTTCTTGTTTCATTAAAATTATTTACTTCTGAATATACATAATTTTAATATTATTATTAACTGCTCAATAAAACTATGAACAAATTAACGTTGCCTCAATATAGTTACAAAACTATTTTGCTGACGGTACACTGGCGAACGTGTAGGCGATAAGTTAGGAAGACATTTTCTCGGCCTATTAGCAAATTGTTGTGCCTAGACAAAGGAATCCTACAGATTAAATATACTTAATGTAAGTTATGTAACTTCACTGTTACTTTACTTCGTTAGTTATCTAACTTATATAGTAAGGCTGAGTAATTGTGTATCCGAATTGAAATGTATGGGTTCCTGGCTTGTTTAATACTGATTCATCATCATCATCAGCCTTTATCTGTCCAATGCTGAACATAGGCCTCCTTCAACAAACGCCAAGACGACCGATCCCTTGCCACTCGCAAATTGATTAAACACAGATAATAAATATAGGTACTTATTTGGGGCAAGGGACGGCCGTCTTGGCGTTCATTGAAGTATTGAGCTTTTTTATTAAAGTTTTAAAACTTACTTTTAATTTAATTGAATTTATATAGCTGATGATTCTAGTGTCCGACAGTTTTTGTAAAAAATATACTTTTTATTAATTAAGATTATTTATTAATATACTTATAATAGAACTTGCTGTTCTAAGCATATTATTTCACAAAATGTCTAACTGCGAACATCTAATAAATAAATATATATTTTTTCTATGTAATGTAATAAAGTATTTATTATAATGAAACAATTGTTTACGGAATTTTTCACGGTTTATTAAGATTTTACAAGCCCGACGTTTCAGATACTTTACATCAACCATGGTCACGGGAGGACTGAGGTGTCATACGTCCTAACGTTACAAAGTTATTCCAAACTACCCTATGATACATCAACATAGTAATAAGTCCTCTCTACCGTCTCTACCATCTCTACCATCTCTACGCAGAGCGGATGACTCTTTAGTCGGTGATAATGCTTGGATTTTTTAATTTACTTATTTTGAAAATAGTATCCCAAGCTGGTCTGGAGATGATGACTTTTTAACGCTGGGAAATGCTCCCGCCTGGGGAGTGGGTCTCCTCAGTATGTGGGACTCGCTGCACCCGAAAGATGGTAAGGTGGACGCAGCTCTACCCACTAAAACCCGGCGAGTGCCACCAATGCCGCCATTGGTGAGGTGCCCCGGATTTATTGAGCTAACAGGGCACTTCGACGGCTAGTCAGTCCCGCAAGGGACCGACGCCACCTCCACAGACGGGTTGTCCCGCACCACAGAACAGGCCCTCCCAACGTCGGGACAGTACAATGGGGTGAGATTCCCATCCTCGCCCCTTGTCCCCCTGCTCTTTTGTCCCCTCTTCTTATAAGAGGGGTACAGTAGGGGTAAGGCTTGAACCATGGTGGAGTGGAGATTATGACTGGCCCTTACCGGGCCACGCATCTTCTCGATTGAAAGTCTAATTAATCTCAATAATCCGCGATGAAATCCTTCAATAAAACGAAAGAAGAAAAAAAAATCACGGAAACATTAGAATGACACTAACATTATAATGTTACTTTATTTACAAAAATAAAATACAATTACAAAATGATAATTACTATCATCATCGCCCGTAAATAAATATAACATGGAACCGTGAAATAAAAAATATTAATGATTTATTTATATTTCACCCTAAAACTCATTAAGCTCTCTCACGCATAAGCTCTAGGTCTAAAAAAATATTTCTACGTTTTAGTTGTATTAAAAATATTCCGATGAATTGATAACCTCCTCCTTTTTGAAGTCGGATAAAAATAACTATTGTAACATTATCAATATAAGAAAAAATATTGTAACTAATAAGTTTTAGTTATGCAAAGAACATTAATTACCTACGTTTGAAACTTTTTTATGTAAAGAACAACAATTAAATGTTGCTATCAAAAATAATTAATCAGTTATAACATCATTCACATTAATCACAAATTGTCGATTTAATCAATTTCCAAAACGGAGAAAGTAATAACTTTTTACACGTTCACATCACAATTTTTGTGCTGGCAGCACTTTTGTAACTTTTTTAAATTTCGAAATATTCAGACGGGAACGAGCGTGCGTCCAGACAGACTTTCCACGTGACACTGGAAGTTGGAAGCATTGTGGCGATAGTTCAAACTGGCTTTTGCTATCCCTGTGTATTTTGACTTTTTTTGTTCGTTGCGATGCAAGCCTCTTAGTTGTATACAACAACAAATGAAAAATAAATGTATGTTTATGAATAACCTAGTCCTGTGGCCTGTGATAAGTTTCTAAGAAGTTTTGTTTTTTAAAGTGAAACTTCTTTGCGCGCATGAGGGTAAAATTTTTAGGGATGAAATGTCACGAAAATGTGCAACTATTTTGTCCAAGAAGAGGTAGAGAGTGATTGAAACCGATTGAGAGAGAGTGAGAAATGGCGAATGTAGCATCGCAAGTCTCGGAAATTTAAAGCTTTAGATTAGTATAAATATAAACGAGATTTAAAAATTAGTTTGCCAAATAAGTTCCACTTTTGACATGACGTGTAAGTACATTGTACGTACGCAATTTTTTTTATTTGAAGTATATACATATATATCGATATTCATATCATATATTAATATATCGGATGGGTTCGAGTCTATAACCATACGACCAACGAAGCGCCTTCATACCATCAGTAAACCGCTTTGTTGTGTCCATCTATGCTGGTACCACTGAGAAAGTTATAGTTTAAAAATCTTAAATAGTCATTAGTTACGGATCACAATCTCAACGTACATTTCATCATAAATTTTTTGCACACATCCATATAGGCATATGAATAAATAAATAGATTAATATTATAAATTAATTAATATAAATTAACCAATAAAATAAATTATTTCCTTCGATCAATATTAAAACGATAATAATGCATGGAGAACATCATGTTTATTTCTTCCATGAAATAGTAATCCTGTGTTTCGTAAAGTAATTTCTACCACCGAAACTTCTTCTTTTACTTTGGCTCCCTGAAGGATTTGCCAACATCAGAGTAAAGCCCACCGAGACACACTTACGTCACAGAACAGGCAACGCATGAATGACTCGCCTTTTTTTTTTGTTATCGCAGGGAAATGCTTTTTACGCATGCAGCCAGGATCTTGGGTAGATCCTGACCCTATGTGGGACTCGCACCTGGGAGTGCCCTACCCGTAAACTAAACTAAAACCACTGCGAGCGCCTTTAGTCGCATTTTGAGGGTCCCAGGAGTATAGGCAACAGGATCACCTCAGCGACAGGCTGGCCCCGGCGAAGGCAAGATTACATCTCTTAAAGGGGGACTGCCCAGCTGCTTAGGTAGTCCCCGCGACGTCGTGTCATACTGGGCCCAGGTTCCCATCCTGAACCCGACACGAGCACAGGGGCATTACTGCACCCGCGTTCGTCGCCCACGGGGGAAGGCCTCGTCGGCGGCCTCCTCTCTCACCCGCTCGTCGGCCTCCTTCTGGGACATTACTGCCTCGCAGAAGGAATTAACCATCGCCGTCCAATGAATGACTCGCCTGGGTAGTCTTGGCTAAACTTTTTTATGTTTATGGAGGACGTCACTTACCGTCACGTGGTTCGTTTGCTTATCTACTAAAACATACAAAATAATTATTACTGAAGAATATTTGAAAATAAAAGGTTTACAAAGTCTCATCAAAATATTCTACATTTAAATATTCTTTCCTAAGCAGTGTGTTTATTTAGATAAAATGATACGAATAGTGGAGAATCTGGTGGTGAGACGTTACTAATGTACCACCTCAATAATAACCACTCGCCGTGAAATGCTCTGAAGCATCCCATATTACCTATAACATATTTCTAGGAAATTACTAAAAAGAAAGCCATTTTAGGATTACTACTAAGTATTATTGAATTATTACTACCTTATAACAAAACATCACAAAATATATTATTTAATAATATAATATTTCACAAAAATATTTATTTCAACGAATTCTCTCTACTTTGATCTATAATCTATAATAATGGGTAATAATTTTATTTCAACAGCAACTTAATAGTGCTAATTTGGGAATAGACAATAGTTGATATGACAATAGTGTACACGAGTATGATGTCTAGGTTATAATATTGGTAAACTGGAACATCTGCTGAGGCCGGTCTGAAGGTGTAGTTGGAGTGGCGTGCGGCATATTCTGTCCAGTAGACCGCGGTGTCCAGAGGCGACAGTGGCCTGTCGTGCCACGCGCAAGATAACTTCTTCACGTTCTCTTTGAATCTGAAAAAAATGGATGAACAAGCCACATAAAACAGCCAATATATGTTGGTATATACCGGATACTACTAAGATTTACGGATGTATCCGGATTGGTGATGATTATTTTTCTATTTTATTTAGATCTCTAAAAGAGGAACCATCTTGCTTGTTTCTCCCGTGAAACAGCTTTGCTGTGTTTCGGAGGGAAGGGCAAGACAGGCAGTGTAATTACTGGCACCGAGACTTAACATCTTATGTCTCAGGATAGGCAACACATAAATGAGTTGCCTAGGCTCGTTCCAGGTATACTGGTTTATGTTAATGGGCGACGTCGACCACTTACCATCAAGTGGTACGTTTGCCAGTTTGCCTATCCAACTAATATAAAAGAAAAGGAATATCCCATTATAATATGTTTTGTTATGTCTCCAAAGGAAATAAGGCAGCGTTTTTAATGTTAATACGGAGCGACAATGATCTAGAGTGAAGTGAAAGAGTGGGTATGGCTCAGCCTCTTGAGTGAGATGTCCAGGTTCGATCCTGAACCTAAAAAAATCTAAGTGCACCTGAATTCAAACATCATCGCTTGCTCACCGGTGAAGTAAAACATCGTGAGGAAACATGCATGCTTGAAGAGATAAAAGTCTTTGAAGGTGTGTGAAGTTCACCAACCCGCATTGGGCCCGCGCATCGGTGAACTATGGCCCAATACCCTCCTCGCCTGATTTCGAGGAGGAGACCCAAAGCAGTAATTTTGACTCTTATAATAATTATCCTTATATTATTTAATAAAACCTGTCGCAGGTATTAGTGAAAACAGCATGAAAAACCATTCAGTAGTTTTTGAGTTTATAATATGTAGTGATACACAATTAAACACTACACACTACTTAAACTTTCGGATCCTTCCGGCTCGGAGGCAAGACGTGGGGTCACGGGGCGCCCGCGTGGCTCGTTCGAATCACGGCGACATGAAATTAATTTCGTTGCGCATTATTTTGATTTTTCTTTATCTCCTAATGTATTCATTTAATTTTCATGGTATAAAGGGAAAAATAATCTTCATGAAATGCTCAAGCCAACATATTTAAAAGAATAAGGATTAATATCGTATTTGTGTAAATAGCTTTTCGATAACCGCTTTATAATTACCCATTTTCAAAGTATTAAAACGGATATAATAGGAATAAAAGCTTACGGCATTATACATTTTATTTCAACTTACTTTGGATCCAATACTTTTTTGAACGCTGCTAATAAATTCTCGTCTGTAAGATTATCAGCTTGTATTCTGACTCCGAGACCACTTTCCTCTATGGCCGCAGCATTCGACGGCTGATCACCGAACATAGGCATTGCAACCATCGGCACGCCGTAGTAAAGGGCTTCTGTAGTTCCACCCATGCCAGAGTGAGAATAGAACGCTAGTGTTTTTGGATGACCTGTGTTTAAAGAAGAAGAATCTATACAGGTAAAGCTATGTATTAAAACCACACGGAAAATATATTCGAATGGCATGAACTCCATTAAAATAATCGTTATTTGAAAGAAACTTTGTACACATACTAGGGACGTAATTATAATTTAAAAAATATCAATTATATATAGGAGATTTAATTTTTTCGTACTCTACAACCTGAAAACTTCGTTTATAGATGCTGTAAAATTTTACATCAAGAAATTATTTATATTACTTTACGTTAACAAAACAAACCTATTATTTTTATTAAAGTATTTAATATTGTATACAGGTTGTGTATGACGGTATCAGTTTTCTTTATATCACGTATACACAGGAATAGTGTTACTAGAATATACACAGAATAATATTTAAAATATATATAATTAGCGAAGATGCGCGGCGCGCGAGGTGTCACATCTATGTGCATCTACAGTGTGCGAAAAACTTGTGAAAATGAAAAATCCTGCGCCTAAAGTATAGAGTATTGTTTTGTGTATATTCTAGTAACACTATCCTTGATACGGAACCTTTCATGCGCCAGTCCGACTCGCACTTAATCGGATTTTTGGAATGACCCAACAACCTAATACATAGCATACCTAACTACATCTGGCAAATGGGCCGAAAGCTAGTACGTTTGGGGGTGCGTATGGGCTCTGTCCTGTTTTTTAAGAGACAGGCACAGTAATGTGAGCGCGGACCTTCCACCCTGTTGGTCGCAAAACTGACAGTCACTAGCTATATCTAACGTGGTTCTGAGTATTTGGGCGGGAGGAACAGTGTCCGAGTCGCGTGAAACGGTACATTTCCACGCATATCGAAATGGAATTTGTATATTTATTATATGCGCAGTTAATGATAAATATTCATCGAAAGTATTATTTAATCTTTATTGAAGTATATATTTAAACAAATGATGATACATTTGAATTTTGATGTGCATAAAATATTCAAACTTAATATTATATTAGCGACCTTCTACAAAAGAATTATTTAAATAATAATTCAATAATATTGTAGTTAAATCGATGAAACAACTCTCAGCGACTCATATATAATAACTATAAATATATAGTAGATAAAATTACTTAAAAGTTAAAGGTACGAGATCTTACAGGTTTAGTAGTAAGGAAAAGAATGTTCGTTATTAATATAACGGTGAAAGAATTGTTGTACAAAATTTTAGATTGAACTACTGAAAAGAACTTTTAGGCATAGCAGCACCTGAAATGCTCGTTTATGAAGAAGAAACTTCACTTCGAAGTAGCTCTCCAAATTCATCTAAGTGTTGCAGATCCTAAGATGCGAGGATAAATACAGCAACGCTACAACGACTAAATTATATATTGTTTTAAACTAACGCGATCACTATTCATATTTATATTAATATTGTTACGGGTGCTTACCGCGTTTAAAGATTTATTGAGTTCCCGATATTTCGGCAATGTTTCAATCGCCATGATCACGGGGAGACTGACGTACGGTGCTGGTAGATTGTGACAGATCAGAAAAATCTGTCTACCGTCTTTCTTCTTCGTTTCAGACGACTAGTTTCGGCACACGGGCGGACTTGTTCACCACGTCACACTATACTGACAGTGTCTTTTTTGGACGTACTGTTATTAGTACGTATAGAAAGGCCAAAGAGACAGGTTAGAGAGCGACAGGTCTTTGGCGGGTCCTAATCACTGGATTGAGTTACATAAGCCACAGGTTTTGTCATCCGAACGTCATCATTTCTCCCGATTAGTAAAGGAGGCAATTGAAATTAAAAAATATCCGAATTTCAATAGGGAAGACGGATTCAGAATACCGAGTATGTGGAATCCCGTGATTAGTTTGTGTGAAGGTCCGTCACGATATAGATGCTCAAAGTCCAAAAAAGACACTGTCAGTATAGTGTGTCGTGGTGAACAAGTGCGTCCGTGTGCCGAAACTAGTCGTCCGAAACGAAGAAGAAAGACGGTAGACAGATTTTTCTGATCTGTCACCATCTACCAGCACCGTACGTCAGTCTCCCCGTGATCATGGCGATTGAAACATTGCCGAAATATCGGGAACTCAATAAATCTTTAAACGCGGTAAGCACCCGTAACAATATTAATATAAAAACGACTAAATTATCTTGGCTAAACAGATATAACTAAAATAGTTATATGGTACCTATTAGAGGCTAGTTCCGGTATCACTGAGGGGCTCCTGTTGCCTGCAGGTCCGGCCCTGCTCAAAAAGCGGCTGAAGGCGCAGGCAGTAGTTTTAGTTTGGGTGCCACACTGTCTAAGTGTGAGTCCCACATAGGTCCAGGAGCCTAACCCTTTTTTTTCTTTTCCACCGGGAAATGCTCTAAGGCATCCCGCGGGGGAGGGGGACTCCCCAGGCGGGTATATGGGACTCGCTGTGCCCGAAAGATGGTAAGGTGAACGCAGCTCTACCCACTAAAACCCGACGAGTGGCACCAATGCCGCCTTTGGTGAGGTGCCCCGGATCTGTTGAGCTAACAGGGCACCTCGACGGCTGGTCAGTTTCTCAAAGGACACCACCTCCACAGAGAGGTTGATCCGCACCACATAACAAACCCTCCTAACGACGGAACAGTTCAATGGGATGAAGTTCCCATCCTCGCCCCTCGTCCTCTCCTGGGCTTGATCCGTGGTGGGATAGAATCAAGATAATTTAAAAATTCACGACTACTCTTACCTAATATATCAACTTGAGGGAGCCAACTGGAGACGTATAGTTTGTTTCTGATCATTGGTATATTGTTATTTTCCCATTTCCAAATGACCCTTTGAGGTAATTTCTTCAAAGCTCTCATAATTGCAGTTAATTTTTCATTAGGTATGGCTGATCCCTTAATCACTGAACCAAAACTTATATAAATGACTCCATGCTCCGCGTCGTCAAAAAATTTTTGTAAATCCTGAAAGAGGAGATTTCACGTTTTAACACATGACCTGATGGCGTTTCTCTATATTATGTTCACGCAGGACTAACTCCAGAAAATGATTCATGAGACGTAAAATGATGAGTGGTACATGGTCACGCGGTCACATGGTCACACGGTCACATGGTCACGCGGTCACATGGTCACACGGTCACATGGTCACGCGGTCACATCGTCACATGGTACATCTTGACGCTCGAGCAGAATCTCACCTCAACTCACGAGGGGAGAGGGTCAATCAACAAATATCACGTAATTTTTTTCGCAAGAAACAATTACAAAAAAAATTGGGTCAAATTATAGTAAAACATATTTCTTGAATACAATTCTCTCCACGGATCGTGGACTGAATTAGAAAATGTTCTTTAATAATTTTAATACTTTTTTATGTATTCTATTATTCAACTATATCACTATGATTTCAGATTAGGATCAGTGGTCTCTCGTGAAATTAGAACGGTGAGGTGAGGTGAGGTGAGGTGAGGGAGGTGAGGTGAGGTGAGGGAGGTGAGGGGGGGGATTGAGCCAAATCTCACGATATCCCACCAAGATACAGAGAAGGTATTTGACGGCATTTATAAGCAAGATGGTGATGCCAATGCAGAAGGGTGCGTGGCAGTCGGTTCTGACTGAGTAATATTTAAATATTTATTTAAAGTCAGTACAAACGCAACGATAAACTTTTGTTTTATAAATAGTATAATTCAGTAGTGCATCATTTATCTGCAATAACACAAAATATAAAACGGAAATTTAAATCTGTAGTTAGAACCTATGTTTACCCCATAGTATTTATCCATGATGATTCATTTACTGCTTAAGAATATATTATTATATTCAAATCAAAATCATAATATTATATCGATTGCAGAGGATGTTACTGATGATGGTGATGATGGTGATAATGATGATGATAACGATGATGATACTCTTATGAGGTTCAATTTATTGTCTTGAGTCGTAATATCCTCTCCACTCTATTTAACTGCTTATGTCCTATTTCCTATTACACACCTCGGGCAGCGGTTTCGCTTTAGCAACATGATAACCACCGACTTCTATGACGTTAGATGGAAACAATCTTGACCCAGTCAACATGAAGTTGTGATATACAAGAAGGAATTTTATTTCCCGCGCCAAACTCTCCAGTGGCGGTATGTCATCAAAATACTTAGCGAGAGTTTGTTGGTCTCCTTGTTGCTGGTACAGATAATACAACGCTTTAAAATACAAATCAAAAACTGTTACTTCGATCCTTTGCAGGAGAGTCGGCTTCGTTCCACCATCTAGGAAGTGGAAAGGCACGAAAGCAGGATTCTGTGGTATACCAAATCTACTGTAGTGCCACGGCATGAGGATGTGCGAATTTATCCCAACAACGGGTGCTCCAAGTTTGTACGCGACGCCCAATGCACAGTCGCTATTGAATTGTTCTACAACGACTACATCAAACTTTTCTCTCTTAGCTATTAGTTGTTGCACTTGTCTGTTGTCTAACATCACTTGACATCCATCTCTTCCGGAGTTCATCAAAAGTATTGCTCTATAGAGTATCGTGAGGTATGTTTTGAAGAATGGAAAATCATTTACTCCACTCGATGGAAGAACTTTAGCAGTGCTGCTAGTGAGTTGAATGTCGTGGTAATTATCTGGTTTTTCCGATTCAGGGAAGTGCGATATGACGGTCAGATTATGACCTCGTCTTGCCAATTCTTGTAAGTACACACGAAAGACAAAGAAATGACTTTTACCCGGGTAAGGGAGGATGGCCAATATATTGAGAGTTAGTCCGTAACTTAGTACACAACACAATACCGCCACAGATAACGCGAAGCTTTGACTTTTCATTGTCACATGAAAACGTATTCTTCCGCCAAAAACCAGAAACGATACTAAAGACAATATTGTCTCATACGAGGTATATTGCAATAATTTGTAGTCGTTTTTCTAGTTCCATTGATTTATTCTTTATATATATTGTATGATGAATCAATTTGACATTAAATTAAATACATATACATTATAATAAAATATTCTACATTATTTGCTAAAGGTCATCACAGACGGTGTAGATCAAGGGTAGATACTATAATACCTGTCATTTTACGATATCGCTATTCGTTCACTATAATATAATACAATGGGCCATCACACGGTCACACGGTCGAAGATAAAATTATTATATATATTTTCATATTAAATATCTTAAGATGCCTTATCTTAACTTATCTTAAGAATCTTAAGAAGAAATATCTTAACATACTATCTTAACTCGTAATATATATTCGGGATACAAAAAGATAGGTATGTGTCTTGCCCTGTTCTCCTGTCCTAATTGATTGATAAATAATAATTGATAACCAAATTGCTTTAAATGAGCTAAAGCAAAGCCTAATTGCAAATTTTTGATCACCGTTTTTCACGGAAAAGACATCTGGAACCTAGGATGCATTTTAAGACAGTGAAAAGCTTTAAACATGTTATCGTATCTAGCATAAGATACTATAATATTTTATCTTAAGATGATATATTATAGTATTTTCAACGTCTGTGATTGGCTTAAATGCTGTTTCATCAGAACGTAAAATTGTAAGATTTAAGAACTCTTCCCCTGTGACATTCATTACTAGCTACAACAAATCTCACACTAACCGAGTCTAATCCTTAAAGGGGTACAATTACAAACGGGTTGATAATGCTGATGCAAGTCTGACATTTTAAAACGTCTCGAATATGTAAGAATAATACAAATTCGAGATGTTGTATGGTCGAGAGCGCAAGGCAGACTTAACTATCTTTTATGTGTTAGTAAAATAGTAAGCCATCAATTAAATAAAGTTTAATACTATATTTCCAATATATATTTTTAACAAATGCATTCCTTTTTTTGTTTACGCAGGAAAATGCATTTTGCATGTCTCCAGGTTACCTCGGGTTCCTGGACCTATGTGGGGCTCGCACTTGGGCATCTTCCCAAACTAAAACTACTACGAGCGCCTTCAGCTGCTTTTTGAGGGTCTTGGATCTGCAGGTAACAGGAGCACCTCAGCGACAGGCTCGACTCGGCGAAGGCCTAGACTACTCCTCGTAAGGGGAGACTGCCCGGCTGCTACTAAGCAGTCCCCGCAATGTCGTATCTAAATAGGCCAAGTTCCCATCCTGAACTTGGCCTATCGTCGCCCGCTGGGGAGGCCTCGTCGGCTTCCTTCTGGGACATTACTGCCTCGCAGGAGGAGATAATCGCCATCCAGGACTCGTCATCGCCTAACATCGGGGTAAGAAACATTCATACCCAGGGCCGGATCTACCTATGGGCTTTTTGGGCTGCAGCCCAGGGCCCTGAGCATACAAGGGGTCCCCAAAAGAAAATAATAGACGTTCGATATTAAGAAGTAAAAAAAAAATATTAAAAAAACCTGATTGCAAAAAATAACTAAAAAGTGAAAAACAAGCTCTATAATTCAGTGTGAAGAGTATACAGTGCACCGCCTATTATATTTTATTCGATGCTTACATTTTTTCTTTAACGCCGGGAAATGCTTTGAGGCATCCCGCTGGGGAATGGGGAATCCCCAGGCGGGTATGTGGGACTCGCTGCGGTCTAAAGATGGTAAGTAAAGGTGGACGCAGCTCTACCCATTAAAACCCGGCGATTGCCACCAATGCCGCGTTTGATGGGGTGCAACGGATCTTATTTTCTACAACGATATTTATACAAAGTTATATCTCCAGACGCTAATACTGAAAACATAAGCAAGAAGAATAATTGTTACAAACGTCAATAAAAATTAAAAACGTATCAGTCACTTATAAAGGTTTCTATCCCACGGGATTGTCTGTAGGGAGGTTCGACACTGATGTTCCGACTGATGTTCCGACTAATATAGAACGAAGAAACGTGCACATTTTAGTTTGGTTACCTACTTTTAAGGAATAATTTTATATAAAATATGCCCCTGGGTTTTAAAACATGGCAACTTTCGTGACCTTTGTTGCTGTAGAGTAACAGAAACCACACAGAAACGTCGGGCATTTAAATTCATAATTAAACATGAACCCATGCGAAAGTTAAATTGCGCTGTTATGTTATAACACATTACTGCTTTTACCTCCGCTTCCAACTCAGATCTCGATTAACACGTAGGCTGCGGCAAGTAACATCATAAACCTTAATTGGTGCTGCGGCGGGTCGAAATGGGCCCCCAACGATATTTACCCTAGTGCGTGGCAGGTCTTTCTCGACACACGCACTAGGTTAGTTTAAAATATATATTAAATAGCAATTAATTAACTTTGCCAAAATATGATGTATATACGTTCAAAGAAGCTTTATCTATACAGATAAATAAAATTGGAGTGTCTGTTTGTAATATTAAAATAACCGCTTTTTATCTATTTTTTAAGACAGTCCAATTTTATTTATCTGTATAGATAACTGTTGTAAATAACACACCCATTGTTAATCCGGAAATAAATGATTTTATTTATTATTATTGTTATTATAAAATTCCGACTCAATATTCGGTTCCGACAAAACCTTCGTAACATCCCTTGTTCTTAACTCATTAGTGATTAGAGTAACACTGATTTATTATCTTACCTTATTAAGGTTATTTTGCGCTGATTAAATTAGCTACGGACTTCAACAGAAGAGAGTTATTTTATTGCAATTGTAATATACGCGCTATGGCCTTTACCATTTGTGAAATGACCTCGACAACTGCCATTTAGTGCTCTTAGTAGATACAAGTCTTCGTAGTTTACCTTAACGATATCACATTTAGTAAAAGTTCACTCAAAAAAGTTCACTTTTAAAACTGTTTAGGCGGGATACAAATTATCATGTCTTTCATTATTATGGCTCGTAGGAGTTCGTGGATAATGCCGAAAGATCAAGCAATCAAGTGAGAAATACGGTAATTATCTTTTTTAGACATTAGCTACATATAGCTTATAATACAATGTTTATTGTGTTAAAATAGCTCGTTGCTCAACTCTACTGACCAATTATACACACCTTCGAATCCGACGTCCAATAGTGGGCAGGTCTTAGAATAATGACACTATAGAAGGTCAGTCTTCATACAAGCGCGCTGTCAAAAATGAAGCACTAAATTGATTCAATGTTGCCAGTAGTGGTGAAGTTTTCCCGAAAACGGGAAATGATTCGGCCGCTGCTAACAATTTGTTATAGCAATAATATTTAATACATAAACAGCTAGGTGGGCATATCTATTTATGTATTAATTTATAACAACTTTACTGAACCATGTATACACAAGCCATATTATTATTTATTATGTATAATTGTTATATTACAAGAATGTTTATTTATATGAAACGAAGAAAATATAGAAAATCAAACGAACTTACCTGTAAGTGAAGTTCGATTGTTATTAAACGAAGTGATTCGCCCTTCGAGATTACATATATTTACAAGTAGTACCACATCCCATGTGCTACCATCGTACACACTTTTAGAGCAACGCTACACAAAGTAAACTTGTTTTCTCCACTGACGCCCTCTATAACAGCCTGCAGACGTCACCTCATACACGTTTCTGTCGTGTACGGCTTTCCTGTTAGCTATTTCGAATCTAAGGGATAGTACATTTTAAAAACTAAAGATGTAATTAGGGTCCGGGAGGGTTGTAATCTCTCGGGCGAATCACTTCGTTTAATAACAATCGAACTTCACTTACAGGTAAGTTCGTTTGATTTTCTATTAAACTTCGTGATTCGCCCTTCGCCCTAAAATGGGTTGAAGTTTCCGCCCTCGCCCCTTGCCCCCTGCTCTTTTGTCCCCTCTTCTTATAAGAGAGGTACAAAAAGCACCCTGGCCTCGGCTCGATTCGCTTCGCCCTATAAATCTTGAAACTTAGAATGCAAGCTTAATTTTTGTTTTAATGGGTAGAGCTGCGTCCACTTACCAGCTTTCGGGCGCAGCGAGTCCCACATACCCGCGTGGGGAGACCCACTCCCCCAGCGGGATACCTTAGAGCATTTCCCGGTGTTAAAGAAAAAAAAGGCTACTGAGTAGTGGAGAGTGTATTTGCTCTGCTGTACCAAAGATATCTTTACATAAACGTCTTCCTGCATTTCTAGTAGGTAGATAAAAGTAGTTATTTCCGTTAGTTAATCAATAAACCTTCCCATATATATTTCCTACAGGTAACAATACTAGACCCCCGTTAGGACCGGTCCCAGAACATGTCACATTAGGCTCGAGTGTGTTCAATAAAATACGAGTGTTCATCTGTTTATCGTCGCCGTTGTTGTTTTGTATATAAATACGACGGATGGACGGACTCTGTGCGTTTGTGAGCTTCTTGATTGTGATGGCGTATCGCTGCTATTAAATTGTTTTGGATCGAGTTGATTCCTTGTCAGTCATCAATTCATCACTCAATACTCCATAACTCATCATTCATCACTCGTTGTTCATCACTTATTAATGAAAATTCCTTTTCACGTCGATCACATTCTCATAGGTAAACTAACGATACGATATATCTTTTATCTGTGCTTATCTTCACAATCAGCTCACTAATTTAAAAGAAGAAGAAGAGTCAGACAAAAGTTAGAAAATTATAAATATCTTATCTCCTAATGGAATTGTCAATATCCTACATATACATGTATAAGGACTAGAGTTACAAAATCCAACGAGATTGGTTTTGAATATTCATCTAAATTCTAAGCTGAAGACTTAGTGACCCCTGACGTACCCATAGCATCATTATCATCATCATCATCATCTCCGTCCAGAGCTGGATATAGGCCACTGTCGATGAACCGCATAAAACTCAATCCGGGGCCGGTCTTATGTCAAGAGTCACTATGTCAAAGACGTTTTATACGGTCCTGTCATAAATAAGCACTATTTTATATTCTAAGTCTATGGTATGCGCATTTCGTCCCGTAACCACGATGGTTGTTATTAGTATCCAAAACCTCGGAAATCGAGCATAATATAACCGGAATAGAGCAGTAATGTGATGTGTTTTGTATGAAAACAAATTCCGCCTTTGTGCTGCGACGCTGCGCCGGTTCTGTGCTCTGATTGGCCGACTGATGGCCATTGATGGATGATTGGCCGATGGGACGTACACACAGAAATTTATATTGATATAGTTCTGTGGACGTACATAAAGATTACTGCTTGATTGAACTGCTATTACGTCAGTGAAAAATCACTGACCAGTTTCTGATTTTTATAGCTCACATTATTCGGTTAAATTATGCTCGATGCGAAAGTGTAAAAAGTAAAAACCTTAAAAACCGCGGCAAAATCCGGAAAAAGTTGTTTTACTACTGTTTTATTATAATGTTTTATATTTGTTAGTCCGACTCTGTCGAGAGCTTGTAGGCCAGGCAAGTGCACTTGTGGACGTTAGGCCAGCGATTACATTAGCATCGCCTTGTTTTATATAAATCTTTGTGGTCATTTCACACTCTCTCTATATGTAAAAATCTAATATTTTTAATCATTATGAGCTATTAAACTGCTGTTACTAAAAAAGCATAGAGGCCAGACTAGAATGGGTTGTTCCAGAGTTGTTTTATGGCAGTTCATTGATATAGCTAGACATTATTGGCCGATAGGATTCACTATGACGTCTTGCAGTAACTTTTTTTACTGTCTTTTTTAAGGTTTTCTTTTATACTATATTTGTTACTTACGTAAAACGGTATGACTCGAGACTTACATTGACATCTAGTATCAAGTTTGACAACATTGTAGAATTCCTATATTGCCATTACTAGCAGTGACTGAATAATCTTATGGAAAAGACAATAAAATAGAGAAAATGAAATCATGTATGTACGTGATACCATATTATACCGTAAAATTGTTCAAATAAGCGCTATCTACAATTTAATCTAGCATTATTATTTTCCCTTTGGTATACAATTTATAATAGATTCAGCTACTCACCCCTAGGTGGCGCTAATTCTGTTTAAATTTATTTATACTAGATGGCGTTGATGAAGTTATAATAATATATTTTAATAGGTAGTTGTTACCTACATTTTACAAGAAAATTATCATTGCTAAAATCTCCAATCGAAAAGATAAATTAAAATATGACTTATTATATATAATTTATTTACGATAAATCTAAGTGTATATTATTAGCATTTTAAAACTAATACCTCTTTCAATCCGTATGTGATGATAGTGTGTATTAATTGATACCTAAAAACAATTAAAAAAATATAATATAATATCTCACAATATAACACGAGTCCTGTTTTGAAAAGGTTTAAAGTTTTTGCGCGCGTACCGTAGGTGTATTGTGCAGGTAGGCGGAAAAAATGGGGACAAGAACCTCCGCGCGCCTGTCTATAAAAAAAACGTGGAGGTGAATCATGTCGTGTTACCAACACCTTACACAAACGCTCGGTTTGTTCGCTATCATCATCGTCATCATCATCATCATTATCATTGTTTAATAAAACTCAGTAAAATAATTAATCCCTTAATTAATTATAACATCAGCCCACGCCTTTTAGAACTATCCATAACATAGACACTATAGACATACACAGAGAGTATAATATATCGACAGTAAGTGCTATGAATATAGCACCCATATTGGTAGAGCTGAATAATCGTAGCTCAAGGGTGCGTGTGTCGCGTCTACTCGACCGCCGCGAGCCGCTTCCCGGTCCATAGAAACGGAGGTGGTGGTCGCCATCATACGTCGGGACTCGGGATGGAGACTACGAGGAAACAAACCATCATTCCGGGTGGCAGGCTGTCGGTGGGCTGGGTGTCGGCGCGGTTCCGACTACTAGACTCCCGCCCACAAAGATGCTTCCAGTGCCACGAACCGGGGCATACGGCGGCAGCCTGCACCTCGCCGGTGGATAGGAGCGGGCTGTGTCGCCGCTGCGGGGAGGCTGGGCACAAGGCACAAAAGTGCCCTGCGGCCACCCCAAAGTAAGCAGTCTGCTCGGAGAAGGGATAACATGCCTGTCTGTCTGTCTGTCTGTTTGTTCCGACAAATCTCTAAAACGGCTGAGCTGATTTTGATGGAACTTTGACTGGTATATAGCTGATGTTATAGGGAGTAAAAAGAAAGCGTCGACTGCTTCTACACCGGACTGGAACCTTTGACCACGAAGACTTTTCTTAATTTTAGGAAATGTAAAGAAATCGTTAGGGCTTAGGTCAGGACTGTATGGAGGGTGACCAAGAATTTCTACTTTTTCCTGCTTCAAATACTCAATCGTTTGACGAGCGCTGTGTGAGCTTGCGTTGTGGTGGTGCAGGATGATGCGTCATGTTGAGTTAGATTCTTGAAGTTCGGCGATGACTTGTGGTAAACAAACTGTAGTATACCACTCTGCGCTAAACGTTCTACGATCTTCAAATGCAATAGTCGCAACAGGACCGGTTTTTCCAACGAACGTGGCCACCATCTTCTTTGAAGTGCTTCGAGAACGAACAATTTAAGTCGGCTTTGGCTCGTCTTGAAATACCCAGATTGTAGATTTTTGTTTGGAGTCAGGATCGTAGACATAGATCCAAGCTTCGTCACCACTGTTATCAGGTCCACTGTCACCGTCACACAGGCAACTCATTTATGTGTTGCCTGTCCTGAGACTTAATATGTTAAGTCTCGGTGCCAGTAATTACACTGCCTGTCTTGCCCTTCTCTCCGAAATACAGCAAAGCTGTTTCACGGGAGAAACAAGCAAAATGGTGGTACCCATGCAGCCGGGAGCGCGGCACAGCGCTTCCCTCCCACCGGTAATGATGTCTTAGACGTGATTTGACTCTCCTCGGTTGAACCTTTGCAGAGTTTTCTTACACCATCTGACGCGGGCCGCCTTGTGATCGTCGGAAAGCAGACGCGGTATCCAACGGCAAACTAGCTTGCTCACACCAAGCGCTTCATGCAAGATCTTCTGAATGGTTGTCCCTGAGATGCCTAATAGAGCCTCTACTAACTCTCGATACGTCACATGACGATCTTCGAGAATTAGTATTCTCATAGCAATGATGTTATCTTCAGTGAAGGCGGATTTTGGGCGTCCTTCGCGAGATTTGTCACTAACACTGTTTCCACGCTGGAATTCTAAATACCAGCATACGGTCCGCAGACATGGGACTTCATCACTGAACAAAGATGTTAGCTCTTCAAAACACTGAAGCCGTGTCAGGCCTCTTCTAATGTTGTAGAAAATTATCGCACGAACATTTTTCTTAGAAAGATTCATTTTTATACGTGACCTAAACGACAAAACTTAAAAGGCATGCCTAGTACTACTGGTCAAGTAGTTACCAGTAGCATACTTATAAGTATGTTTGAATTGTAACGATATTAGATCATACATTATTTTTCTTATCTTTCCAAAGGGGCCCCAAATGTTTGTGTGCCCAGTGGCCCCAGCGTGGCCTAAGGCGGCCCCGACAGTACCTATACATATATTGAGATTTGAGAGTAAGTGCCATAGACAATAATTAAAAGGAAGTATTATAGTTCTAGACCAAAGCCAAATATAGGAAAATCGGGAAAATCCGTAAACAGCAGTTAGTTATTATAAAATCGATTTTATAACCATAATCATAATCTTGATACAGCTGATGGGAATAAGTTTTTTGGTTAAGAAACTTATGACGTAGATATCTTAAAAATGTTTTTTGTTTCTTATGTATGAGACTTATTTGGATTTACATATTTTATTTTTAAACAAAAGTTATACTTAATGTTTTTATATATATCAAATCCGACCGTGGAACCGGTGGTAGATTCAATTGACGTTCAAAAAGATACTTTGTTTGTACTATTTTGAATTTTAAAAAATTATTTGACTTGACTACATAAAACATCAGCTATCTGTCAGTGAAAGTCCCGTCAAAATCGGCTCAGCCGTTTTATAGATTAGCCGAAACAATCAGACAAAGAGACAGACAAAAATTGCAAAAAATGTTATTTTGGTATTTATACCGTGTATACATCCATAATATGCATTTAGTAAAAAGCGGTTATCTTCGCTTTTTACTAAATGTTACAAACAGATAGTTACTCTTTTATATTAGATTTTATTACTTTCTTCCATATTATTTCAAACATATTTTTATATTCACAGACAAAATATGTATCCTGCATTAAAATAATAAGAGTTCAGAGCTAAAAGAGAAAGTTTCAACAGTGATAACGAATTTGAAAGTTGGATCAAATGTATGCGAACATATGAAAGAACAGCTGCTTTTGTTAATAAATAGAATAATTGACACAATTTGTAAATGCTAACTTATTCATGTATTCATGTGCCAGATAGGAGGTGCTCTATTATATATTAAGACTGGTTGGAGAAAGATGCGCGTATATTGCACTCCCGACTTCATTGGTCCACCATCATCCTGCTAATTTCTCGAAATAATGACCGTGAAACAGCCTTGCTCTGTTTTCAGAAGGCCAGTGTCGCAAAGCGACACCTATTGGCGCTAGCCCGTACTAATAGCCAGGGAATTACCAATAATGGAAGCGATGGTTTGGGCCACAACCGATAGATGTCACTGGGCGCTGCTTTATCGAGGGAGCTGCGCCGGTCTGTAAAACGGAATGAAACATCGAGAGAATAGAAAAAAATGGCTACACGAAAGCATATCTCTAATTCGCGGGTTCTAAGCGTAAGGGCAAAATGACAACTTTACAGGAGAGCCGAAAAACAACTCAAATTTACCTATCGCTATCTTATAGGTCTTCTATGGAAAAATCTATAATAATTAGAAATCTGATTTATACTAACAATAAAGCTTTATTTATCGGCTACAGAATAGTGTTACTTTTTGGGCGGTTAAAAAACGTTTTTATTTTAATAAAGTTTATTTTTCAAAAAAAGGTTGACATACGTTATTTTGACTGTTATATAAATTTAATAATTTAGGGAATGCAACGGAACTTCCGTTAAAATGGCCTTAAAATAATAACAAAGATCTTCTAAAATTAATAATAATTAAAAATAATAATTATTCGTGGTTGACTTGAAAAAAATTTGGAAAAATCATGATAATATTATGTTGGAGGAATAAATCCAGATCGACACAGCTTTTGCAAGTCATGGTACTTATTTGCTGATATAGCTATGTCACCACTGTAAGCTTTTTGAAAAATAACTCTTGACGAGGTTTTTTCTTTTTCTTTAACGCCGGGAAATGCTTTGAGGTATCCCACGGGGGAGTGGGTCTCCCCAGCCGGGTATGTGGGACTCGCTGCGCCCGAAAGGTGGTAAGGTCGACGCAGCTCTACCCACTAAAACCCGGCGAGTGCCGCCAATGCCGCTTTTGGTGAGGTGCCCCGGATCTAATGAGCAAACAAGGTACCTCGACGGCTAGTCAGCTCCTCAAGTGACCGACGCCACCTTCACAGAGTGGTTGTCCCGCACCACAGAACAACCCCTACCAACGTCGGGACAGTACAATGGGGTAAGGTTCCAATCATCGCCCCTTGTTCCCCTGCTCTTTTGTCCCCTCTTCTTATGAGAGGGGTACAAAGAGTAGCTCCCTCGGCTCAATTTGCTTCGCCCAAGGTGCTGGGCACACCCTAGGCTACTGAGTCCCACCGCCACGACAAAGATTGAATCATGGTGGGGACGAGGTTGCTCTTTTGCCCCTTCTGAATAACTTAATTTTGATTTTCAAGCAATGCACAGCTCCTCATCAGTATTTGTTTTAATCATAACAGTTTTCAGTTTATTTAAATCAAAAAATCTTCCTGTCCCATTTATTATACTTTCTAAGGATTTATTCTTGACGCAGTCCTAATAGTAGTGAAGTAACGGACGGACGGATCAAAAAGTGGTATTGATTTCATGGCCAGCTCTATTATAGTAGCGTGAACGTTATCAACTTCCATCTGACTGTGACCAGCTTCATCTTTATGTCTTCTGTCTTCAAATTTTCTCTGCAAATGAGCTTCATGTTCACCTTTTTTGATTTCTTTCTTTTCATCATTCATATTATCATACACAAAACATTCATCGCTCATATCATTCCGTGGCTTATGAAAGCCATTAAGCTAAAAAATGTTTATTTTGACAGGTTTTTTAAATAGCATAGGAGGCAAACGACCAATCGAGGCCTTTTGGCGACTATCGACGCCCATACACATCCGCACAACCAGAGGTTATGCAGATGCGTTACCCTCCTTTTCCCTATCCCCCCTAATGGGCCACCGGAAACTCACAAACCGCACGAAACGCGACATAGTTGTCACTTTACGTCGGTATTATGTGAGCGAGAGGTACCAACCGGTCGTGTCGGCCCAATTTGGCTGCAAAGCAGCAAGCTCTTACTTAACCTCTTATGTCTCAGGGTAGGCAACACAAATGAGTTACCTGGGCTAGTTCCAGGTAAACTAGTTTTATGTTCATGTGCGACGTCGACCACTTACCATCAGGTGGCATATCTGCCAATTTGCCTATCCAACCAACATAAAAAAGTAAAAATCTTAATAAACCGCGATAAAATCCGTCAAAGTGTCAAATTAACGTACAGACTGTATTAGACGCGAAAGTGAATCAGAACAATAGAGATTTATTACGTGCTTAAAGAACGTATATAGCTTTTACCCTATTATTGACGTAAAAATTGATTTCATTACTTTAATTTTTTAGTGCCATAGTATCGTATCGCACCCTTACGTTTTTTTGGCAGGGAAAATAATCACAAAAGCGCAGGAAACAAGGTCCCTTTAGCAGTAACGGTTTACGGTAGCACCTTTACGCTTATTTGGCATGAAACAAGCTTTGGCTAGATAATCAAACTTTCTGCGTTAAAAACGTATGACAAGATACGTTGTTTGAGCGTTGACTTTCAAGGCATCTTAAGTGTCTTATTCGCTCTGTAAATCGAGTTTCGATCGTTGTGCTCTTAACTTTTTTGACAAAATAATGTCAGAATTATTGTAAGTAACACTTCACTCTGGCAGTAAACGAAAATCAATTTTCTTGATATGTTATTTTTGTACTAAGCAATCTATACACTACATCGTTCCAGTTTTTTGGCACATAATAATATGGGGATTAAAAAAGCGAATGGTGAAAAAAAAATTTTTTTGAATTTTTGACCTTACGCTACTCTGGTTCTTAACCCACGAATTAAAGTTACTAATTAAATTACATTTAAAAATAGCTTTTACTATCTTCTGAACCGGGTAAAGCGAAACCTTTCTCTTCAGCCAGGACAGTGTAACCACTTTCGGTACCTATAAGATGAGCTACCCGGGCTAGTTTTAGGATAACTTGTTGATATTCTCAAGAGATGCTGACCATTTACATTCATGTGATCTACAGAGCTGTCTGCCCATTTCACTATCCAACTAACCAAAAAGAAACTGGTATCTTGTTATGTGAGTCACTTATGCTCATACCTATGCCGTATCTAAGGCCATATCTTGAGCATTTTACGCCGATCAACATCAGTCTCAGACAAGAAAGACAAAAAACTTCTTTCTCACACGTCGGAAAACACAGGTCGTATGTCCGCGCGTTACTCTAAAATAAAGGCTCCGGACATCCGGATATGAAAAAAAGGGTTGTAATCAGCCAACCGTTGAATAAGGACAGGAGTACGAAGTCCCCATCCATTCGAAGATACTTTTTAATACTGTACGTATTATAATTTCTTTTTTTTCATAGGTATCAATTCAATAGTGATGTGGACTTTATGTATCTATTTTTATTATATATCAATGTTCAGCACTGTTGGAACATCAAACGATAAAAAAATGAGTTATGAAATAATTTCATAATTAAATATTATTATATCTAAGTAATTCATGCATAGGTAGGTACTACACATGGTCTTTTTATCAATACTAGTAGTGCCCAGCGGTTTTACCTGCGTACTTTCCATTCCTGTAGGAGTATAGGGATAAATTGTAGCTCAGTCATTCTGATGTCAATGCTGCATACAATACAGCACATTGCAAATCCATTAGGTAGTTTTTGCGTGCGTAGTTTCTTAGTTTTTGCGTGAAAGAGTAACAAACATACATTCTTACAAACTTTCGCGTTTATTATATTAGTAGGATATTTAATACGTGCAGATTAAAGAGAAAACATTAGCTATTTACAGTTAGTTGTAATTACACGCTATTTATGCATATTGCGGACCTATAAGATATAAGTAATTATATAGGTATCTATAGTCCATTTTTTTAGAACTGTCCAATTTAGTAAACAAACCCTGTTATTACGTATTTCACGATCTTTCGGCATTTATCACTCACTTTCACGACATAATATTAGCTTACGGACATGTGTAAAACTCCATTTATTATTTATTTCACTGAAAACAAACATCAATTTATCATTTATACACTTAAAAACTTAGAAAATACGATTATATGAAGCACAGATAACTAATATTTTTCAATATGACATTTCATCATCTTTTTTTTTTATAAGGCCAATAGGGATGTGGTCAATATATTTTAGAGGTGAAGTGAATAAGCGATTGAACAAAATGAACTATAAAAAAATTTTTAAACAAAAATTAAAACCGACTTCAAAATTTAAAAAAAACTAAAAAGTAATAAAATAATTTCCTTAATCTTTGTGCCTACAATTTATAATCAACTTGTTCTTCTACTAATATACAATCTTTGCATTTACAACGTCATTATTGTTACTTTTGGAGTCGGTGTCAGCCAAGGTAGGTAGGGAGGTAGTACATCAACGAATACGACACCGGCTTCAAAAGTAACAATAATGACGTGGTAAATGCAAAGATTGTATATTAGTAGAAGAACAAGTTGATTATAAATTGTAGGCACAAAGATTAAGGAAATTATTTTATTACTTTTTAGTTTTTTTTAAATTTTGAAGTCGGTTTTAATTTTTGTTTAAAAATTTTTTATTTCTTAATTTTTAGTGATTTCAAAATTCGATAACTGATTTTATTTGTCTAAAATATGGGTAGAACTATTAAACGCGTTGCTCAGATTAGATAGCGCTGTATAAATGAGATGAACGTAGAAAGGGTTTAAATCATTACATAACAAAGGAAAAAACCGAAATGGAATTGCGTAAAACTTTATATACATGTAATCGAAAGCAATCACGGCAGATTTGCTGCTATTCGTTAAATAATTACATTATATATAGGTATAGAACATCACCAATATGTAGATATAGAATGGATATTATGACGACCTTGAAAAACTATGATGCGCTTCCAAGCCACAGTTGTTTTTTGTTCATTTAACAACGACAAGTAATAAAATTACATGATTTTGGCATACTATTATTTACCGTATGAAGTAAGCCTAATTAAAGCTGTAAATCGTCGAGGATTCCCCTCGACTGTGTATGGTCTCCATCATCACACCTGTAATGGCGCTTATAACCCATATGGGTACAAAGTTCTCATCAATTTAAATTAATTAAGTCCAAACACAAGGTAGCTACTGTAAACTGTTGAGGATTTCCCTTAACTGTCCTTTGTCTTCATCATCAGACCCCTAATGACAGTCACAACCCATCTAGGTGTAAAGTTCTCATCATTACAAATTAATCAAGCCCAAACACAAGGTTACTGATGTAAATAGTTGAGGAGTTCCCTCGATTGTCTTTCGGCTCCAGCATCAGATCGACTCCAGACCTTCATTAAATTGAAGTCCTTCAAAACACTTTATAAAAAAAATATCAAACACACTAGTCGCCCCTGCGATTTTCGAAAGTTCCCCTCGATTTCTCTGGGATGCCATCATCAGATCCTGGTTTCCTTATCATGGGACCATTTGGGAAGTATACCCTTTAGAACAAAAAAAGAATTTTTCAAATCGGTCCAGCCATCTTCGAGTAATCAGGTAACATACATAAAAAAAAAAAAAAAAAAAAAAAAAAGATTCCGACGAATTCATAACCTCCTCCTTTTTGAAGTCGGTTAAAAATAGACAGTGTTCTTTACCTTTATTTAAAAATTTCATAAATTACATTTTGTTAATAAATTATAAAACAATGTTACAGTAATGCGATTTGTTATTAAGTTGTTACATATTGTTTTTTTTTATATTGATCGCAAAAAATGCTTACATAATATTGCAAATGTCAATCTTTTATAATACTAAAGTATTTATTGTAAGGATTTTCTTTTTATTATGAATATTTCTGAATATCAATTTCATCCTGAACATTTAACACTATCCCATATAATATAAAAGCATATGTGCTTTTATATTATATGGGATAGTGTTAAATGTTCAGGATGAAATTGATATTGCATCACCACTGGCATAAGAGTCAACTGAAGTTTACAGAAATATTTTGTGGGACTTTAAAATGATTACTCAATGAGAACTTCATGAAAAATAATTGTATCAGTATTTTTGTTTATCGTGTTCGAGACAGGGCGCCGCCCGCGCAAGGATTTTTGATCATAGTAAATTAAGGTGACAATAATACTAGGATCGACTTTTTTCTAGGCACTGGCTGCTCTATTATGTTAAATTTTTATTTGTGACGTCTTTTTATCGATTATTTTACAATTAAGACTCTAAAATGAACAAAAATACCTCTAAGGCCACTTTTCTTTCCTTATCTTACAGAAATTGCAAAAGACTTAAAAGAGGAACTAATTTCTGACAGGTATTTTGTGTTTACGAAATATAAATTTGTAAATTTGTTTTTTATAAAGATGCTCGACTAATATTTTCTTTACATTCTTCTTTTTTAAGAGAAATATTCAATATATTATCAGTTTTAAAAATAATTCCAGCAACTTAGTATCGTTAAATATTTTAATAATAGTGAATTTTACTTTTGTCTATGGCTCATTAATGTTTTTCATTCCTTTGCTCTTTGTGTCACTTCACTAAACTACACTATGACTCTATTTGTCTGTGGCCGGAAGTACGCCATATTTGTTTACCATTTTGGACACTTCTAAAAAAATGGACTATATATAATATATTATAACATAACTTTTAAGTTTTTATTTCTTCATATAAGCTTACTATTTAATAATATAATATGAACAAATCATAATTTCATGACCGATACTTTTTATATTATATGTATAAAGGTATTGAATCATTTGTGATAGGTAAGTTTACAAAAAAGGAGCCTAAACATGTGAAAAATTACGATAAATTTTAATATTTAATCATTTAAAAACAAAATGAGTGTATCAAACATTCGACAACAAAATAGTGGCCATTTCGAAAGTAGGTATTTCCGAACGACATAAAAAAAGTTATTTCAAAAACCGAACGAGTCAAGTGGAACAGAGTCCAGTGCACGCAGCGCGTCGCAGTCCACACTCCACACACACACGCACCAGCTGATTTACATTCCGTGTTTATTCTATTTCTGTGGTACACGAAAATAGACTCTATCACAATCACATAACTTTCTAAATAGGCTACATAATTATTGATTATTTAAGCATTTCATTATCTAACTCAAATGATTTTAAACTCTATATCATGGGGCTTTGAGGCCATTTTTAATTTCCAAAATTAAAATGTACATGGTATGGTTTGCCTTTGGTAAGTCATACGATATTGAGCCTTATAATAAGTATCGAGAGTTGATAATAGTTTTTTGGATTGGTTGTTACCTATTGTGTATTTACTCGCATATGCTTACTTTGTTGTACATTTACCTGTTATAATTTTAAACATGGCGGGCATATCATAATTTTATAAGTAATGCAAGTCGTTACAATATCATAATTAATTCTCTTTGACAAAATATCTTAAGTAGTAATTTTTTCTCCATTTCCAACGGTACAATTTATTTTTAGTCACATTTCTAGATATTAGACTTTTTTATAACTGTACACAGTTATAAAAAAAATCTAAGATAATTATCGCAAAAGATGTGATATAAAGATAATTTTCTAAAGAGTTTTATCGATGATAGATGATCATATATGACGATAAATAAATGTTTATAGTTCAGTTAAGCCTAGTACATAATTGGCTTTCTTTTTCTTACTCGTTTAATATCGAAACTATCATATTATTCCCAACCCGACGCCAGGAGGCCGTGTGGTCGAAGACTGCACGGTTGGCGGGGGGCAACCCCCACTTTTACAATCCAAAAGTAAGCCAAATGGGCTCACACTAATCCGATGTAACATTAGGGTCTTCGGCCCTTAGCATAGATCCATCCGAAAAAAAAATCATGTTAATCTCTACTATGGTACTTCTTGACATTTCCTAAAGAATGAAAAACCATCACACATCCAGTTAGTTCTGTTGATGGGATAAACCCAAAAAAGAGATTATCTCGCACTAGGGTTTTTTAAATATCTAAGCTTCACCTATAGACATATAGGTGAGGTCACGAGGCTCAAACCTCTCTAAGGATCTAAGCTAGTATACCGAGGTCTGCTCTTACTTCATCTGTCTATAGGAGAGGCCACGAGGCTCAAACCTTTCTCAGGATCTAAACTAGTAGACCGAGGTCTGCTCTAACTTCATCTGTCTATAGGAGAGGCCACGGGGCTCAAACTTTTCTAAGGATCTAAGCTAGAAGACCGAGGTCTGCTATGACTTCATCTGTCTATAGGAGAGGCCACGAGGCTCAAACCTTTCTAAGGATCTAAGCTAGAAGACCGAGGTCTGCTCTAACTTCATCTGTCTATAGGAGAGGCCACGAGGCTCAAACCTTTCTAAGGATTTAAACTAGTAGACCGAGGCCTGCTATGACTTCGTCTGTCTATAGGTGAGGCCACGAGGCTCAAACCTTTCTAAGGATCTAAGCTAGTAGACCGAGGTCTGCTATGACTTCATCTGTCTCTGTCTATAGGAGAGGCCACGAGGCTCAAACCTTTCTAAGGATCTATACTTGTAGACCGAGGTCTGCTCTAACTTCGTCTGTCTACAGGTGAGGCCACGAGGCTCAAACCTTTCTAAGGATCTAAGCTAGTAGACCGAGGTCTGCTCAAACTTCATCTGTCTTTAGGTGAGGCCACGAGGCTCAAACCTTTCTAAGGATCTAAGCTAGTAGACCGAGGTCTGCTCAAACTTCATCTGTCTTTAGGTGAGGCCACGAGGCTCAAACCTTTCAAAGGATCTAAGCTAGTAGACCGAGGTCTGCTCAAACTTCATCTGTCTTTAGGTGAGGCCACGAGGCTCAAACCTTTCTAAGGATCTAAGCTAGTAGACCGAGGTCTGCTCAAACTTCATCTGTCTTTAGGTGAGGCCACGAGGCTCAAACCTTTCTAAGGATCTAAGCTAGTAGACCGAGGTCTGCTCAAACATCATCTGTCTTTAGGTGAGGCCACGAGGCTCAAATTTTTCAAAGGATCTAAGCTAGTAGACCGGGGTCTGCTCAAACTTCATCTGTCTTTAGGTGAGGCCACGAGGCTCAAACCTTTCTAAGGATCTAAGCTAGTAGACCGAGGTCTGCTCAAACTTCATCTGTCTTTAGGTGAGGCCACAAGGCTCAAACCTTTCTAAGGATCTAAGCTAGTAGACCGAGGTCTGCTCATACTTCATCTGTCTTTAGGTGAGGCCACGAGGCTCAAACCTTTCTAAGGATCTAAGCTAGTATACCGAGTTCTGCTCTAACTTCATCTGTCTTTAGGTGAGGCCACGAGGCTCAAACCTTTCTAAGTATCTAAGCTAGTATACCGAGGTCTGCTCTAACTTCATCTGTCTACAGGTGAGGCCATGAGGCTCAAACCTTTATAAGTTTAATTGTGTTTGGAGGCCCTTATGTGCTCCCTGAGCGATATCTAAAGGTACGATTTGTTGAAGGTTCCCGTATGATGAGCACGTGTTTTTCCGGCATACGTAGTGGGTAAGGCTTGTAGAAAGCAAGCCGTTATGCCAGACTTTATCGAACGCTTTGGTCGAAGAACACAGCCCCTGTGACTCTAGTCCTGCTATTGGGTCTATTCAGGTCTGCGAGCCCTGCGAGGATGTGCTCCGTTAAGCAGAGCCGCTGGTGTGAATATTTCTGAACCTGAACTGTTCGTTGGGAATTAGTGCGAGTTCATGTACTTCTTTTTTCTATCTCGAGTCCAGCTATGAGTATCCTTTCGTATAACTTAGAGATCGCTGAGAGTAAGCTAATAGGCCGATAACTTGTCGGTTTATTCCGAGGTTTATTATTATTTAAGGGTGGGGACACAAGCTAGGCCAGTTGGGTGATCAGTCCTCATTACCGGGACCATTTCACCCAAAAATTTCGAGGTTTACCCGGTATGTGGATTCCTACAACTACTGCTTCTTTCCATGAAAGGTTCCATCTGTAAAGGTGCATTCTGTCAGTAGAGCATTGAAGATGCTCACTAGAAGATAGATTATAGGGGGCGGTAAATATTTGAGGACCCTATTGATAATCCTATCGGGACCGGGCGATATTTTCGCGTGCAGATTTCCTATACGTCAGTTGGGGGGATCGGATCGTCCACTGGAGGTAATTCGGCGCGCCAGGCTTACTCATTTTCCACGAGGACGTTGTACTGATGATTCTATGTTTGGGAAGCATTTTCTCTCAATGGTGTCGGCTAGGCATTCGGCCTTGTCGAGATCATCCTGTTCTGGAGGCTGATTCGGTAGGCTCAACGGGGGCATATCACCGCTCGTTTCGTTCTTGAGCGCCCTTTCCAACGACCAGTAGGCTGTGTGAGATTACGCCGATATTCTACTGTGGAGTATCTACGAGAGTCTTTCGTCTCTGAGCTACTCGGGATGCGGGAAGCTCCCAGGACCCCGCGCCTCTCGTAAGCTGTAGGTATCTCGCACTTTTTATGGGGTCGGTTATGTGCTCTGTTAGTAAGGAGGTGGCGGCGTGGGCAACCTCGGCACTGTCTACCTATTTGATCGGGGAGTCGGTCCAACATTTTTAGATAATAATAAAATCGATTATCAATAAAAATATTCGGGTAATATCGGAACTATTGAAAACACATGTGTCAAAATACATTTCCGTAATAAATTCCTCCTAAGCTGCTGGACCCAATGACTACAAAACCACTTTCTCTATGGCTGGACCGATCTTGATGAACTTTTTTGTGTGTGTTCAAGTAGAATCGACAATGGTTTAGATTCACAAGAAAAAAAAATGTTTTGTACAGGACGTCCGTAGTGCCACTAGTTTTAATGTAAAATCAATAGTAGATATTATTGTAAAAATACACTCTGGACTATTAATTATTGCAGTTTTAAAGAAATTCTTAGACTTACATAATATTTTTTTTTTGTATACTTTTTATAGGTACATACATAATATATTGTTTGTCAACATCGCATATAGGGTATGCCACAAATTGTAGCTGTTGGAGCACTGTAAACTGTTTTAAGACACGAACTAAAAAAATCTAAACAGCGTTCTGGGCCGATTGAAAATTTCGAATATCATATTCAGAACGACGGCAACCGGTTGCCCTTGTAATAGTTGGCCGATGTTATCAAGCAACCAGTTCACGAAGACCAGTGTCACAGAGCTCCCTTCTCCTTAATCCAACGTAATAGAGGCCATCGTGTATTGTATCACGGGTCTTCCAAAGTGGTCGTAAGTAGTCGACAAGTGCAGCGCGAACGAAAATATACGGCGCGCTGAGTTGTTTTGCCGCCTTATCACTATCGTCACAGAGTATACAGGCGATATATGAAAATGTTGTTATTTTGTTATACCTATTTGAATGAAGCTTCTCTACGACATTTATTAATAGTTTCGTTTTGAAATAAAAAAATATATTATACAATATACCTACACCAATTTACTGAGTACCTATCAATAAAACGGTATATTGTATAAAAAAAATTGATACTAGAAATATAGCAGATCTGTATTAGTTGATATAAATTATTTTCAAATAAAAGTTAACAATATGTGTACTTAGTTTATACATCAATTTGTTTTTTAATTTATTCATTATTTGTGACCCAGCCAGGCAGATAGCTTCCCACCCAAATCACAATTGTATTTTTTTTGTATAGAAGAGGGGGCAAACGGACAGTCGTTTCACGTGATGGTAAGTGATAAGCGACATCATAATTAGCCGGCAATGCACCTGGCATTGCCGCCCTTTCAAATATGAGTGTGCTCTTTTCTTGAAGGATGAGTCGTGTCGGTTAGAAAATACCGTAGGTGGCAGAGGGTTCCATACAGTTGTAGTGCGAGTTTAGAATAATAATTACACTATAGGAAGACAACCTTCATATAAGTGCTCTGTCAAAAATGAAGCACTAAATCGATTCACAATGTTGGCAGTGGTTGTGAAGTTTTCCCGAAAACGGGGAATGATTCGGCCGCTGATTTTTTTTTTCATAATTGACGTGGTGTAAAAGCGTCCATAGACATAACAATTTGTTATAGCTATAATAAATAAATAGCTGTGTGTATTGAATAGTCCGTTTATCCACGAAGATTATATAAAATTCTGCTATGACCAATAGGAGCGGAGCATCAATAAAAATGTGGAAAAAATGGGAGAAAAATATTTCTCTTGAGACTTTTCATTGCATAAACTGAGAAAAGATACGTAATTATTAAGTATGACGGAATTTTACCCCCTTTAAAAGTAAAAAAGCGTGGTGCTTTTTACTAAGCTATTATACTAACTTCACTTTTAGAAATGGATTGAAATATTTTTAACAATGAATATCGAGCACTAACGTTTTTTTACAATAAGTGATCCATTTAATTCTTTTATTAAAATTTATTTTCAAATTTTTAGTTTGTTTTGCTATTAAAGCGTGTTTTTTTTTACTATAATTTTTTTTTTACTTTTTAGTAAGTATCGATTTTTTTATTAATTGTTTGTTGTGTTGTTATAATAAAAACTACTCGACTTATGGCAATCACTTCAGAATGTGTGTGAGACTGAAAACCATACAAGTGAAGTGATGTAGGTATAACTTGCGCGCCTTATACCTTGCTTCCTTCCAATATCCTGATTATCCTGGTCAGGATATAGGAACAATCTTATTAAATTAATGTATTGTCATCGGTCCTCGATAAATCTACAATTGAATAACTTGCGCTGTAACCATTAGATATGAAAAATTCTTATTTTTTTTCAATTAGTGTACCAATAGATGGCGTTTTGTATAAGCACCACGAGTATTATTAATAAAAAAAGGTCGGTTACAAACAAATTATAAGAAACATACATACAGGTGAAGCTAATATTATAAAACATGTAATTTATTATAAAAATGAAGCAACGAGTGTGTCTACGAGTGAGTGTAATCTATGAAGCGGGCGTATAGCGGAGCGAGGGACGAGGGCGGGCTCTCGGCCCGCCAACTTAAAAATGCCGCCGCAGAGCCTCCGAATCGATACGGCGCGCGTCACGTGCTGACGGCCGCGACCAATAGCGAGCAAGCGGCGGGAGGGGGCCGCTCCCCGCCGCCAGTGCATCGCCAGCCGCCGAGTGGGACGCACGCTCCCCGCTACCGAGTGCGATTTCACCGAAAACCGGTCCGATAACAACTAGTGTCATGTTATAGTGTAGTGCAATGAGTGCGTGGACGGAGGAAGTGCTATCCTGGCATGAGGAGCGCCTCGGTCTCACTGAATTACCGACGACGACGAGGCGGAAAAATCGTACCGCACCATATAGATTACACAGGCCGCATCTGTCTACGGCTCACGTGCCCGAACCTGTCCCGGAGCCTCAGGGAACTCACATCTCGAGGTTATATCCGGAAATTTTAGCTTTAATATTTGAGAGATTGCCGGTGCGAGACAGAGGCCGAGCGGCACAGGTCTGCCGCACTTGGAGAGATGCTGCCGACCGGAGATCGGTCTGGCGCGGAGTGGAAGCGGCGCTACACTTAAGAAGACCAGCCCCGGTGCTGTTCGCTTCGCTAGCGAGACGTGGGGTACGAAGACTACAAGTTCTATCACTGCGGAGAGGTTTGCGAGATGCCGTCGCATCGCTGCCAGGTCTTGAATCGTTGTCTTTGAGTGGATGCTACAGTGTTACGGATGCAGCGTTGGCTAGTGCTTTCGCCGCTGAACTACCGGCTCTTAAAAGGCTGGACTTATCGCTATGTAAACAAGTGACGGATTCATCTCTAGGCAGAATAGCACAATCACTGAAGAACTTGGAGGAGCTGGAATTGGGTGGCTGCTGTAACGTGACCGACACAGGTCTTCTGCTGATCGCGTGGGGCTTGAGGAAACTGCGCCGATTAAATCTAAGATCGTGTTGGCATGTCAACGATGACGGTCTGGCCCACTTATGCGGTGGCGGAGAAGCGAGGGGCACGCCAGAATTAGAATATTTAGGCCTCCAAGATTGCCAAAGGCTCACAGATGAAGCCCTGAAACATGCAGCAACCGGTCTTCCTAAACTCAAATCCATTAACCTTTCCTTCTGCGTCGCAGTGACTGACGCAGGGCTTAGGCATTTAGCAAGGCTTCCGCATTTAGAGGATGTTAATTTGAGAGCTTGTGATGGAGTATCAGATGCTGGAGTGGCGCATATAGCCGAAAGCGGACGTTTGAGGGCTCTTGATGTATCTTTCTGCGATAAAGTGGGGGACGAAGCGCTTCTCCATGCTACATTAGGCCTATCTGGGTTGCGTTCCTTATCGCTGAGTGCCTGTCGGCTAACGGACGAAGGTTTGGAAAGGGTAGCCAGGTTATCGCAGCTAGAAACACTGAATATAGGCCAATGTACGCGGGTCACTGATAGAGGATTGCGTGCGCTTGGCGAAGGTTTACAGAACTTGAAGGCGATAGATTTGTACGGATGTACGTGTATAACTCCGCAAGGCTTGGACCATATCATGAAGTTGCCTCGACTCAGTGTACTTAACCTCGGTCTGTGGCATGTGCGGTGACCACACACACACTAGTCTGTGTCTCGTTTCGCGTGTGTGAGTGCGACGGCCATGTTGAAATGAAGGAACCGCCAAGGTTGTATTGGACAGCGAATATAAAATTAACCAATTTTAAGATATTATCGTCGATTTAGTTAGGATACGGGGCTGCTTTCCTATATTCTGTTTCTTTCTGTTGTTATGATATTGTTGCGTTATTTGTGATATCATTTCGGTTTCCCGTTGAGTTTGTGAGGAAAGTCTCCCCGATGCCTAGTCGCGAATGACCGTTGAAACTTGTTCGTTTTTGTATGTCTCAAACTTATCATTTAAATGTTTCCCTTTACCTCGTTTAACCTGTATTGCCACTAAAAACGAACAAGTCTCATGTGTCATTTTATTGCTCCATTAGTTAGACATTAAGCCATTCTTCAAATTGGTGTTTTTAATTCGATCTAATGTTTGATATCTGTGATTTGTTAGCGATTACTGTTTTGGACCGTTTTTTGGAAGTTAAGTTTTAAGTAGTACCGAACGACAAAATTTGTTTTATTAGAACTATCCGATTGTTAAAACCTTTTTTGTTTGCCTAATCTAAAAGCGATTTGTATGATGAAAACAAATTTTGTCACTGTTGGTTGTCAATTCTTTTTTTTGTATACGGCGAACAAATAAACAAGGCATAAGTAATTGCCTTATTCATTATTACTTTCGTGTACATTTTACCATAAAGTAACTGTAATATAATTGAGTAATTGAACAAATAGTAAAATTATTCCCTGATATACAATAACTGATAGAAAGTTCATGCATATTAATATGCACAAAAATATTATTTTCGGAATTATGTTTAAGAGATTATTTTCGGAAATTCTCAAGTAGGAATTCAGAATTATAACAATATCACAAATGCTAACCTAAACGAAGTATCTTGTAATCACTCATAAAATAAACAACTTTCAGTAAAACTACTACTACTACTACTTTCAGTAAACCTAGGTACTCCAAAAGTAATTGTTTCTTACTTAATTCCTAAAAATTCCTACTCAATTTCATTTTTAGGTTCATCATTTTTAGGTTCACCATTTTTGTGACACAATATGATGTATTTTATCTTACGTAGTTCTAATTTTGGGTTTTACCAATGATTCACCATTTAATACATACTTTGTTTATTAACGCAATAATGAATTACATTGACAATGAACAGAATGAATATGGTCATTATGAATATATATTTATAAAAAAATCGTTAAAAACAAGCTTTGAGTTTTTTTGTTTACCTCAAATTCGAAATCCGAAAATTACAGTGTGACTGTATATTATATGATCTTAATGATTAGAAAGTATTTAAAGTAAATGCTAAAAAAATATGAAAAAAAGTGAGAGTAGTAACTAATTGCGAATTGCAACACAAAAATTTGTTAACGCTCAATGCCGTTTCCTGATTAAATAATAGAGTATAGACCAAGAGTTTTGTATAAAAACGTGTATCTATATTTGTACATTATCGACTGTAACGAAACGCAAACCTTTGCTTTTTACGCTATGTTTGTAAAACAATAACTTTCACTAAAAATATAGGTGACTGAATTAAACAGCTTTTTACAATTTTACGCATTACAAAGTATTTGATGCAAGACTTTCATAAATGTCCGAATCTAGTTTTTGTTGTATATCAGTGGATTGTTATGAACAAAAAAATTAATTGGAATAATTAAAATATCGTTTAGATAATTGTTTACATATTTTGTCTTGAAATTTTATTATTAATATTTTTACCTTTATTTTCGATTTCTTTCTCATAAATATATGATTTGATGTTTTTTTTGTGAATAGTAAGTTTTAGTTCTATCAATGTATTGTTTATAATGGCATATAGAATCGGGTTTTTTGTCTGCAAAAATTTCAATGTCTGAATTTACAAAATGTATCGTTTTTCTGTTAATTTCCCATTCAATATGTAGTGATATGTTCCATTGTACTGTAAATTTTAAAGAATATATTCCTAAGTTAATGGACTACAAACTGATTGGGAAATAGACACGAACTTTTTTTTTTTTAATTTTTTTTCCAAAATTACTGTATGTTATCTCGCGATGAACTATGTAAATAATATACTTCAGTTATATCAAAAGGGTAAAATATTAAAGAGATGATCCGAAAATGGTATATTTTCTGTGTGCTAAAAAAATAAACGGTATAGTAGGTATTATTTTATCCCGGCATATTCGCCAATTCTATTTTTAGAAAATATCTGGGCACTAACTGCCACCTCTTAAAGAAATATTAATTTCATAATGTATTATTTTTTTATTTGTATGTAAAATAAAATTGCTTCATGAGGTGAAAGTTACCCCTTAATGTGCATTATGTCGTAAAAATAGGATAATTTTATATCTTGACTGGCCATAATCTTTAATTCACTTGCAAACGGATTTTTTGTTTGACAAAAATCTTAAAATATTGATATTAATAATATAGTTAAAACTTTTTTTTTCAATTCAGTGTGATGATCTTATATTTAAGGATAGGATTTCCTTCCATTCCAAAGTAAATTGAAAATTTTCTGTAATACGTTACTGAATATTGATTCAAATAATCATTCTTTCAAAACTACCGGTTTCTGTCATCAAAATCTGTATGTAGGTACAAAGAAAGTACTTACACCTTTTTTGTTTTATAGGCTCGGCCATTTTGCCTATCTATAACTAATGTATATTTTTTCAATTGTTTTTCATTAGCAAGGATCTCAATCTATACGTAATTTTTTACAATTTGTTTTGTAAGCATAAGGTCGAATTAAAAATAAAACTTAGATATGATTATGTTGTTTTTGTACAAAACTTTGTAATATAGATACTTATAACATATTAAAAGTCATTGTTTAAGTTGCAAATTATTTTGATATTTTATTTTTTTCCTATAGTAATAATAGAAAGGAGGAACTGAACATATTATGTATTGATTAAAAAATAATGCCTCTCATTTCCCAACTTTATCAACCAATTCAATCAATTCCTCTGTAGTCTATACGGATCGTTTGAGAAAAGGCGAAAACTTAAATGTGAGCATTGAAGCAGACTGACTCATCTCACCGACTTTGAAAAAAAAATTAACATACGTCTCTTATTTTTATCCCGATTCTCAAGAAAAGCCTATAAAGAGTGCTTGTATTGTGTAAATTATTATTATTTCTCGTATCATCTAAATTATGAAATGAATAAGATTTCTAAGAAGAGGCGTCTTTATTTCGTAGGTAACAAACACACACATTAAACACGTCAAATAAAAATTGTCCCTAATAAAAAAACGAACATGGGAAGCAAGCCGCCTTATGAACAAAAGAATTGATCTAATAAAAATAAATATTTCCGTAAATTCTATAATAGTTAATGTCGGTAGCTCTCTGCCAGTGTACAATTGTTTACCATCCCGATTGCTTATTTGGTACAACGATACATGTCATCTTGATGACAGTAGAACTCCTGTCTGAACATGGTCTGAATGTTTTTTTACCTCGATGATGTGCTCATTTTATTACTTGTCGATGTAACAATTGTATAGGATGCTTTGGTAGCCCACCATAGTATGTCGCGGTCATCGTAATCATCATCATCAACCTTTATCCGTCCACTGCTGAACATAGGGCTCCTTCAATAAACACCAAGATGGCGAATTTTGGAATCACAAAAAATTAAAACCGACAAAAATACAATACTAAAAAGTAATAACTGTTTCTTTAATTTTTGTGCTCAGAAATTATAATCAACTTAATCTTCTACTAATGTACAAACTTTGGGTTTACCACGTCATTATAGTTTCTTTTGGAGTCGGTGTCAGCCAAGGTAGGTAGGGGGGTAGGTACATCAACAAATACGACACCGACTTTTATATAAATGTCTAAAGATACATATAATTAAAATAGATTAAAAACAACAGTCCAACTAACATCAAATCTCACGCAAGGACATAGTTGTTTGGTAGGAATAGGCTACAGTCGAAAGAGTTTTGAGGGAGGCATTCCATTAAATTAAATCTATATTTTTTTTCATTCCATAAGGAGGCAACCAAGCAGTCAGAGCGTTAAGTTGACTGCCGACGCCCATTATAAACATCTGCACAACCAAAAGATATGCAGATTGCAGATGTGTTGCCCTCACAGATATTCGTATAGTATATGTATATACTATATACGATATAACTCCTCTTAATATTTCTATGGTTGCCCTCCAATCAAAAAATAAAATCATTTTTTTGTATTCAAAATAGTACCAATACAGTATCTTTTTAAGGTACTTTTTTACTAGGTACTCATTTTCCCTATCCCCCCAATGGGCCACCAGAAACTCACAAACCGCACGAAACGCGACAACATAGCTGTCACTTGACGCCAGTGTTATGTGAGCGAGAGGTACCACCCCTGTCGTGTCGGCTCAATTCGATTGCAAAGCAGCATGGCACTATCTCTTACTAATGTCTATCTAATATCTAACTATTCATGTCAATCCATAGAATTCGAGTCATAAATAAGTATAGTTATAAAATATTGATAATTACCTAATATCTTCGTTGTTATAATCAAATGCTCTGAACTTTTGTCCAAAAACAGCAAGTCTGTAATCTAAATAATAAAATACTAAATACTCTGTGTATTTAGTATTTACCTCTATTCTATTCTGATACAATTATTCCTCTATTCAATTCTCACAGAATGCGAGCCGTATGTACGCCTCTAGCTGTGGTGAGGTGATGGTTGATGACATTCATAATATCATCCGCCGCAAAGCATTGATAGATCAGGCCGAGGCACAACCACGGACCACCAGGAACATAAAATCCAGATAAGTATATCCGTAACATCCATGTTTATTGTATCTAGAATTCTTATTTTATACAATATAAACCAAGTTACTCTGGCTCATTAGCTGGTGTCACTCTTGGCTTTAGGCCATAGGCATAACTAAGTAAGGCATCGATTTTTTCTTCCGGCGCACCTCACCAAAAGCGGCGCTAGTGGCACTCGCCGGGTTTTAGTGGGTAGAGGTCCACGCTTTCGGGCGCAGCGAGTCCCACATACCCGCGTAAGAAGACCCACTCCCCGCGGGATGCCTCAGAGCATTTCCCGTCTTTAAAGAAAAGGCGTCGAATTTTATAACTCAAACTAGTAACAAACATAGTTATCAAGCAAACAAATTTTAGGATAGTATAAAAATAAATGTTCATCTTACAAAGAAGTTTTATTACAGCATTTAAAATTGTTGTCTATTGTCTGATCAACTGTTTGTTTTATTGTTGAAATACAAAAAATGGAACGGCATAATATTTATGATAACATAAACGCTTTGGAATTTTTATTGTTTTATTGTCGACGACGATTTAGGATTTGCAAAAAGAATAAAGTGAATAAAATTGCGAAACGTAAAATTTATTCAAATATGTACCTAGTTCATTTTATCGATAAATATTCTCTCTGAAATAAGAGAATATTAGAAAGAAAAAAAGAGTAGAGCGAAAGAAGAAGATCGGGCTCTGTCGGCTTAGGAAAGGATTATACCTTGGAGCCCAGCACCTTGGGCGAAGCAAACAGATCCGGGGTAGAGCTTCATTCACCTTACCACCCTCTGTGCGCAGTGAATGACTCGTCGAGTCCCACATACCCGCGCGGGGAGACCATCTCCCCACGGGATGCCTAAAGAGCATTTCCCGGCGTAAAAGAAAAAAAGGAAAGGATAATGCTGTAGCTTTTTCAGACAAGTGAAAGCAAGGTGGTCAACGTCGCCCATCACCTGCGACTAAACCATGCATGCGTCGCCTATCACGAGACATAAGATAGCAACTCTCGTTGACGTCTGTGCTGCCCTTCTCTCCGAAATAGAGCAAAGCTTTTTCACAGGAGACAAGAATGCATGGGCAGCATAAGGATGGTGGTACCGATGCAGACGTACGCTCGACACATGGCATCCTCCTGGTAAAGACTGGCTGATGAAGGTAAACCTGCTCACGTTCTCGGCGTGTATCTGTATAATATGATTGGAGCAGACGTCTCGTAACAATTTGCTTCATTTACGTATATTATGTAGCGAGGGTTCTGAGCTTGCTCACATATTGTATATTGCTTATTACATGTGACAGAAATGCGCTTAGTTCCGCGGGCCCATCTAATCTCTATACATGATCAACATCTTCCGTAAAGCAGCTCTGTTTTGGTCACGAAACAAAAAAAAAGCGGTTGTCTGTAAAGTCGTTTTTTTTTTTTTTTTTTTTTTAATAACTCTGCATACCATTGGTCCGCACCATTGTTCGACTAAAGTAGTAAAGTAATGATTTTTATTTGCTCCGCTTGTTTTAGTTTTGATAATGATGATGATTTTAATACTGTTTAGCCTAAGAGGAGCCATCGAGATGATGGAGGGAGAGTGACATGTTATCACCGGTTCGAACCCTAGCCCTATCTTGAGAAGAACCGGCAAGAAACTCAGTGGGCGGCATCCCTATACTTAACACTTGATGCTAGTAAAGTGTTTGCGCGGTGGATTGTGGTCACGCGCGCTCAAGTAGGTGGTTCTAGGCTCCTCTTATTTTGTCATCGTTAAATTGTAAGATTTAATCCCTGTCAAGGGGTGTGGATCCTAGTGATTCACTCCCGGTGCTCATAGCTGGTTAATGTTAATAATTGACTAAATGTTTATTTTTATTGTTTGGCTGCTCTGGTTGGTGTTGGGCGTCCCATTGTCATCAAGTCCTGGTTAGTTCATTGATGACGGCCTGGTCTCTGCTGCGGATGGCCATCTTAAAGTTTTTTTTTTTTTTTTATAACTCTGCAGACCATTGGTCCGCACCATTGTTCGATTAAAGTACTAAAGTAATGATTGTTATTTGCTCCGCTTGTTTTAGTTTTGTTAATGATGATGATTTTAATACTGTTTAGCCTAAGAGGAGGGAGAGATGGAGGGAGAGTGACATGTTACCACCGGTTCGAACCCTAGCCCTATCCTGAGAAGAACCGGCAAGAAACTCAGTGGGCGGCATCCCTATACTTAACACTTGATGCTGGTAAAGTGTTTGCGCGGTGGATGGTGGTCACGCGCGCTCAAGTAGGTGGTTCTAGGCTCCTCTTATTTTGTCATTGTTAAATTGTCAGATTTAATCCCTGTCAAGGGGTGTGGATCCTAGTGATTCACTCCCGGTGCTCATAGCTGGTTAATGTTAATAATTGACTAAATGTTTATTTTTATTGTTGGGCTGCTCTGGTTCGTGTTGGGCGTCCCATTGTCCTCAAGTCCTGGTTAGTTCATTGATGACGGCCTGGTCTCTGCTGCGGATGGCCATCTTAAGGTTGTAATCTTTAATTTCATTTACACGGTTTCGTAGCGGAGTCCCTGTGCTTCGTGGATGGTCAGAACTTGGTAAAGTCGGTTTACTGACGATAGTTGAACGTGACAACGTCATAAGCAAATGGAACGCCTCAGAGCGAGGTAACACCGCATGCGTCATATTTTTTCGTTCTTTCAACCGGCTCCATCGAATTATAAGACGTCACGTCAAAAAGTAAATACAATTATTTCATAGGATACGCAATATGGCCGCGGCCGGTCCGTGTTGGATGCGAGTAGCAGGGCCTTCTTGCCGTCCATTGAGGGAGGTGTATGTTTATCTGCCAGTTTCCTTTTCCAACTAAAATAAGAAACATGAATAAGTAAAAAAATTTAGTATTTAATACTGCATTGGAATCTGGTTTGGAGAATGCAGTCAGCTAACCGTACAGCAGTATAGTTTGAAAAAACGTAAGAATTCTTTTGTGGCCGTATCATATTATATCCATAAACAAAACATTAGATTATGTATCATGCTTACACATTCACATTCGCGTATCACGTGAATATGAACATAGATTGTAGTTCCATACAAAGTTTCTCATTAGTAATGATACATGTAATATCAGTTGGTTCCTAATGAGTGAGCCGCCATTGTTCGAGAAGGCAATGACCCATCCGTTATCAGCGCGTACGACGATATCATGAACGGTATAATTTGTCACTAGCAGCACACGCGACTCCGTTTGTATCCACTTCTGGAGGACCCGCAACAAATGCTTTCAAAATACAAATACATTTTTTTAAGAACAAACGAATCAATTAATTTCAATAGAACCTGCCAGAAATGCCAAGGTAAAGCTACTGAGAAGAACCTGCGCAATAAACACAATGGTACAAACCATTTCAATATTTTAGAATAAAATTTTCTACTTGTTATCCTGGAAAATCCTGGTAGGAACATCCACCCAACATACCAGGATATAGTTTAATCCAAAAGGACGACGGCGCCATCTATAACTATCTGCTATAACTATAATGGTATACTAAACTGTACCTATCTTTATTTGTATCTGTGAAGTCTTTATTTGTATTTGTATCTTTACAATTTTTCTTAGTTTTTGGTTTCTGTCTAGTCTCGTGAAGAAAAACATGACATGGCCTCTATGTCTTCTGACGGACTTAAGAAAATGGTAGAATTAAGGAATAGTATATTATATGTACGAAACAGCGGATGCATATGTTTAGGGATGAGTGTATTTTCACTATTCCACGAATATATTTTTTATTTTATTTTTTATAGCATAGGAGGACAAACGAGCAGTAGCAGCCTTTTGGTGACTATCGACGCCCATACACATCCGCACAACCAGATAAGGACTACGCAGATGTGTTGCCCTCCTTTTCTCTATGAATGGGCCACCGGAAATTCACAAACCGCACTAAACGCGACAGTATAGCTGTCACTTGACGCCGGTGTTATATGAGCGAGAGATACCGCCCCAGTCGTGCCGGCCCAAGTCGGCTGCATAGCAGCATGGCAACACTATTCCACTTCTCTGTAATATTCGGAGAGGAAAGAAATAGATTCCTCCCATCTTATAACTCGTTCTCGATCACGTAACATCTAGAAGAAGCAATTTTGTCTTGTATTTGATTGACAATGAGATAAGAAAGATGATAGCGTCTATTTCTGAAAAAGTTATAAAGACTTGACGTCTTCATAAAAAGACTACTAAGATGCCGCTTCGCTGTAAGTTTAAATTGTTTTATTACATTACAATAAAAGTAAAAGTTGTGCAAGGCAATTGCCATCAGTTTTAACTTTTAGAGAATACAGTAGGTACTTATTCAACTAAATAACTCGCCTTTTTGTTCGGCGTAAGTTTTTTTTCTTGCAGACTTAAGGTCCGTTATTTTCCTATCTATTACCTACATAATTTTTTGCATAAATTGAACATTTAAGTATTGCTAAAGAAGTGAATAACTACTATTTGCTTAATTACAGGGGATTAATTTGCTAACAATAAAAAATCATAAAAAAATCGCTGAACTCTACTTAAAATGACTCAATGCGTTTGTAAGATTTTAGTGAAACTTTTTTTCTCTTGTATGGTTATCATTCATTTCTTGGAGTTTAATCTCGTATGACACTACTTTCTTACTTGTACTTGTATGTTTTTTCTCCCACAAAATTAATTTACCTTTTTGGAAAGTAGCGCAGGGATAGTAAACTTTATTTTTATTTTTTATGTTAGTTGGATAGGCAAACTGGAAAACGTACCACCTGATGGTAAGTGGTCGACGTCGCCCATGGACATAAAGTCATAAACTAGTATACCTGGAACGAGCCCAGGCAATTCATTTATGTGTTGCCTATCCTGAAACATAAGATGTTAAGTCTCGGTGCCAGTAATTACACTGCCTGTGTAATAACTGGCACCTGACACACCTGACTGACACAAATTACAGATAGACCTTTGATCTTTTTTTTTTTCGGAGGGATCTATGCTAATGGCCCGAAAGCCCTAATGCTTCATCGGATTAGTGTGAGCCCATTCGGCTCACTTTTGATTTAAAAACTGGGGGGGTTGCCCCCCGCCTACCGTGCAGTCTGCGACCACACGGCCTCCTGGCGTCGGTTGTGAAATCCTTTAATCTTACGTCAAGACTCAAGATAGGTAACGCATGGGCTAGTTGGCTGGGGTAGTAATTGATCGGAAGGAAGCCGGACGAACAAAGAGGGACGCCGTAGTTAACCTCCCACGTGGATGCCAGAAATATTGCCGAACCACGACCTTGTCTTAAAATTTTATTGCTTTTTCCAAATTCATTTCACCTCATTATTAATAGTCGGTCTCTCATGTACAAATATTAATCATTAATTATAACAAACTTCTATGTAACGTACTCTCTCTATTACCAACGTTACAATAACGTAGAAGTTAACTCGTCTTTATGGGTTATGGCGAATGCCAGTTTACCTTGAACTAACATAATATGTCGTGCGAAGCCGCGGGCTGAAGCTAGTGTACAATCAATTGATTACGAAATCTCTCTAGCACAAATACAACGGGTTTTTCTTATCTCTGGGAACTTGAATGGCGGCGCGGCTTTGAGAATATTCCTATAACTTGTATATGTACTAGTAGATGCACACTGCTTTGAAAGTTATGTCTAACATAAAAAAATAGAAGTTACGAGTATAAGTAGACTGCTAAAACGCATTTGTCTGGTCAACATCGACATTGTTTCTCCTGCCATTTCTTCGGAGCGCACCGTTAGTCTGAGGGTTGCCTTCTGCCAGGAATTACTTGCTTTTATAGAGTAGGAACCGGACCTGAATTGGATCTCTTAGGTGATGGGGATATAAGAGCCCCTCTATAAGAGCCTCATAACACACTAAAACTCAGAAAGGTATGAGCCTCGTGGCCTCACCTATATGTAGACAGATCCCCACCATGGTTCAGGCCTTGACGGTGGGGTGGCGGTGGGGCTCAGTAGCCCAGTATTAGCCCAGCACCTTGGGCGAAGCCAATTGAGCCGAGGGGGCTCTATGTACCCCTCTTATAAGAAGAGGGGACAAACGAGCAGGGGGCAAGGGGTGAGGATGGGAACCTCACCCCATTGTACTGTCCCGACGTTGGGAGGGGTTGTTCTGTGGTGCGGGACAACCCCTCTGTGGAGGTGGCGTCGGTCCCTTGCGGGACTGACTAGCCGTCGAGGTGCCCTGTTAGCTTAACAGATCCGGAGCACCTCACCAAGGCGGCACTGGTGGCGCTCGCCGGGTTTTATACCTATAAACAGATGAAGTTAGAGCAGACCTCGGTCTTCTAGCATAGGTTCTTTCTACAAAAAAAGATGAGGCTTATGTAACGCTTAGCATAGCAGGGGCTATGCTCTGTTTGCTTGCTAGTTCCTTCTAAGATACAGTGATGTCACAGAAGGTTGTACACCACCCACTTCGTCCTGTCACTCCCTAACAAGAAGTGAGAAGAACCCTTCTCCGGGCAATATTGCAGCTTTAATGATTCCAGAACGCATAGCTCTCACAGCGGGGTACGGGTCTCTTTGACATGGACGGGTCATACGTTTAGGTTTGAAATCACATGAAATATATGTAATATCATACTTGTAATATACCTACACAATTCAACTTGGATGTACTGAAGTAAGTTAAACGTGGTTATACAGAGTATTGAGCATACGCGTCACGTATTGTTGCAATCGTCGTATTGTCAGGTCACTTGTAGTTAACTTCACTTCAGCAAGCTAATTTGCGTGTATCGTATCTCAAGTGAAACATCCACGATATGTATATTATAATTAATTAACGATAAAGCAAGTGCCGGTAGTTGTCGCAGCGAGACGGTCGAGTCTAACGGTAACACATACCCGAGCCTTTGCCGAGCCGAAGGGCTTTTGACGTACCGCTTTTAGCTTTTTCATTAGACACCATCGATGTTAAAATATACTACAGATCCACCACTAGAAAAAAGGCGACAGTCTTCAACATAAACATTTTGCACGCAGAATGACCACTTGCTCACTTTGGGTCCACTATAAAGTTTTAAACATCCGTGACCCCGATACAGACAAATGTTAGCCATAGGCAGAATTCGTACTTACGACCGCTTATGTTTAAGAGGCAGGCCTTTGATCATTACACCAGATGGCCATCATAGTTTAGACTGACAGTATGTTCAAATCATATCAACTACCAACAATATCGTCCATATCATGAACTAAATGCAAAATTCGTTTCGACAACATATTTTTTCGTGAATTTCTTATAAACAAGTTTTTGTGATACCGTTCGTTGAAATATAGAACTTGACGTTTTTTGTGTGCTGTAAAAAATATAATTGTGCGTGTCTTGCAAGGTTACCTTGTAATTGATTATTTTGACGCGGTGAAATCATTGTCTTCGTCATCATTATCAGCTTGTATACGATGGACGCAACGCCAGCATTGCAAATTGTCAATTTGTATGTCCTTATTTTTTTAGGGCGAAAATTTTCAATAAAATACGACACAGAGTCAGGGAATGTGGCAATTTTTAGCCACTAAGCCTTCGCAGTTCTGGTATCTTGGTAAGAACAGCACCAACGATCAACAACTCCAGAGCTCCCAGTCCTTATATTCTCCTAGCTTACTCACAATTCCTTTATGTTTAAAGGCCACCAGAAAAAAACGCAATTCTATCACATAGGTACTTGATATTACTGTGGAAATAAAATGATTTATATCTCTGTAAACTAAAATATGTAAACAACATATTTACATTTAAAAATAAAACATTCGAACATTCTTTGAAGAATCTTTTGTAATTTTCCCTCGAAGGCTGTGTGTTTTGTTAGGAGAGCCGAGGTCTCGACTCAAGGGAGACATGTATTGACATTAAAGAAATATCAAAAGTTATTGTGCGCTGCCTCCTAATAAAATAATGTGGGGTAATATTCGTTTCTGTCGTTTTATTTTACACGAAGTAGTGGTACGGTACCTCGAGGAATATATATTTGGACCGAGGTGATGCGTAGATCATTCACATATTTCTAGTAGTAAGAATCGTGAGAGATCAAATGTGTCGGCCTTTACCTATTTTTTCTTATGTACATTAATTTATTTTTAAATTTAAATGTTTTTCTTGAAAATAGGGTCCTGCAGCGCCTCTAGGTATTTGCCTTCACTACATAATAAGTTGTGTAGCTATTAATATTGTCAAAATTGCAGTATTATACAAAATGATGGAGTACCTACGAGTTTGCAACGGCGTCACCGATGTCTGCTACTATCACCCCTTTTTTTTCTTTTTTCTTTTACGCCGGGAAATGCTCTGAGGCATCCCGCCTGGGGAGTGGGTCTCCCCAGGCGGATATGTGGGACTCGCTGCGCCCGAAAGATGGTAAATGGACGCAGCTCTAACCACTAAAACCCGGCGAGTGCCACCAGTGCCGCCTTGGTGAAGTGCCCCGGATCTGTTAAGCTAACAGGGCACCTCGACGGCTAGTCAGCCCCGCAAGGGACCGACGCCACCTCCACAGAGGGGCTGTCCTGCACCACAGAACAACCCCTCCCAACGTTGGGACAGTACAATGAGGTGAGGTTCCCATCCTCACCCTTTGCCCCCTGCTCTTTTGTCCCCTCTTCTTATAAGAGGGGTACAAAGAGCCCCCTCGGCTCAATTAGCTTCGCCCAAGGTGCTGGGCTCACCCTAGGCTACTAAGCCCCACCGCCACAACAAGGCCTGAACCATGGTGCGGGCTACTATCAGCCCTTCTAGAACATGATTTTTAAGAGTCTATTCACGTGACCGTCAACAACACCCTTATGGAATGACCCTTAATTCCATAGAATGACTTAACTCTTGGTAGAAAGCCAAGTACAGTTATGATGAAACTCATGCTCAGATGATGTGGTATTACCTAAATCGTATGAATATTTTGCTTTCTAACACATCTTCAACTCTTTTTTTTTTTTATATATGTTAGTTGGATAGGCAAACTGGCAAACGTACCACCTGATGGTAAGTGGTCGACGTCGCCCATGAACATAAACTAGTAAGCCTGGAACGTGCCCAGGCAACTCATTTATGTGTTGCCTATCCTGAGACATAAGATGTTAAGTCTCGGTGCCAGTAATTACACTGCCTGTCTTGCCCTTCTCTCCGAAACACAGCAAAGCTGTTTCACGGGAGAAACAAGCAAGATGGTGGTACCTCTTCTGGTCTAGTTCTCAAGTAATCTGATATAATGATTCTCTAGTTCAACTATTACTATTTTACTATTACGAATACGTTATTTAGTAATAATAAATACAAAACTTAGAAAATAATGATTTGTAGAAAAATTATAAAAATGACTAGAGGATCTATTTTTATAACACATCTCTGTTCGTGCGAAAGGCAAAAAAATCAAGGCCCCTTTTGTGATATTCTGCGGCGGCTCAAACGAGTTTCTGGCTTTGTCACAAATTTGACCGACTGCTTAGATTATTGTTGGTTATGTTTTTTTATATTTCGGATATTATAGTTACCTTTTGTTGGTGTTTTCTATGTAGGCGCATTTGTGTTTATAGTGGGGCCAATATTCCTAAACGGAATATTTAAATAATAAATATTTTGAAACTGCCGCTTTAGTAGAGTAATTTTTTTTACTTTAAAAGCATAATTCATAGGTATAATTGTTTGCAATTCTATATATTTGCAAACAAATAAATGAATTATGCTTTATATAGATTTTATTTTATTTTATTTATTTAGGTTTATCAACAATTGATTACACGTAAGTAAAACAATTTGAAAAAAGAAAGATCAGTAAAAAAGTAAACGTATAACAATTACTTATAGATAAACTCAGTATGCACATTTACAGTCCAATAATTAAAATAATTTAAACTTTAAGATTTTTTTTGTCATTATTATTAAGTACTTATTTTTACTACATAAGATTTCCATTCTGTATCTGTCAGAGTGATGATATTAAATAATAATAATTCAGGTAATTTACAATGTCAGAATTCAGAAATATTTAGGATAAATTCTTAATTGGATCACTTACCAAGTAAAAATGTCATCAAAGTCCAATAATAATTTTAAAAAAAATGTCAAAATACATGTATTAATGAAAAATTTTTATTAGATGTATAAATATATATAAATATCTAATATAATATAATACAAAAAATGTGACATTTTTTTAACTTGAGAAAAACAAAGGAAATACGATTGAGAAGAGAAGAAAAATTTTAAGCTTTTATTTCGTGGAGCTCGATATTCCGACGTTATCTACAAATGTCTTGTTCACGAGACTGTACTTTAAACATAATATCCCGTTTTAAATAATTTTAGCAATGAAAGAACAATAATAAATAACTAAATTTTATATAGAATATGGGTACGGACTCTAGTTCAAAACATCTAGAACGCACGCGGAAAAATTGTGAGTTTGGAGGAGGAAAGTTTTATAAATAGGTACGTACTAGGTGCCTACATACTTTACGGATTTGTATTACGAAATTTCAGGTATTCAATGGTCTGTCAGTAAAATCAATAAAAATTAAAAAGTTTTTTTTTCATGTTCTACATGAAAATATGCAATATGAATGAAGTATACATATACATTATTATCAGACATTACATGTCTGTCTAATCATCGTTGACGTGAAACCGATTTTCGTGACGTGACAAAATGGACGTGAAAACAGCCAAATTGGCCCAAATTTGGCTGGCCTAATAATTCATGCCTCAATCGGTCAATGAGTAGCACAATGAGATCTCACAATTACCCCTAAGCGCGGAATGTACGTAAAGTAGACCGAAGACGTCATCGAGTATGACGTCACACGAATCGCGAACGCTATGGGTCATGTATGGATGTGTGACGTCATTTCAAACGATTATTATGTAGGTATGTCATGTACAATCAAGATGGTATTTGGCAAAATGTTCACATACGGCTGCTTAAAATGTCTAAAATTATGTCTCAGAAGAGGCAACACGTTAATGAGTTGCCAGGACTAGGTCTAGGTAAACTAGTTTATGTTCATGGGCGACGTTGACCACTGACATAAAATGAGACTAGCTCTACTTGATATATGGCACCGGTTTTGCAGAGCTCGAATGTGAGCAGTTTTATTTTTAGAAATGATTCACTTTTAACCTTAATCAGACAGTGTCGGATTAATTGGCACTGATGATGAAGTGCATCCGGGATACACAGACAAAGAGCAACAGTCTAGTAGTCAAATGGATTTTATTTTTTAACATATTATAATAACACGAAAATGAGACGGGAACTCGGGTCCTACATTTATCTAGACCCAAAAAAAACAACCCTCCTCTTGAATCACTCTATCTTTTAAAAAACCGCATCAAAACACATTGCGTGGTTTTAAAGATCTAAGCATACATAGGGACAGACAGCAGGAAGCGAGTTTGTTTTTCAAGTGGCAGTGGGTCGGTTACTAACGATTAACGAAGAACATCCACCAATACCGAAGATAGCCTGTGGGCATCCACCATACAAGATAGCCTCTGTGGGCCAATATTGTTCTAGGGGAGGTCACCACACCCGGGCAGACGGAGGGTGACCTTCAGCTAGATAAGGCCACGATTTCCATGTGGTGGTTGAACGAACCTGGTGGATGCGAGTGCTGATCTGCCGTCTTGACATACATTGAAAGATAGGGTACCTCATGTTTAGCAATGGACCACTAAAGCAGATTATAAAGAAGTTATGTTATAATATCATAGACTGTTTCGTAATTGTAACTGACATCTTTTCAAAATTTCAAAGATAGCAAACTCTGCTTTCAAAGTGTAGTGTCACCTGGTAAGTAAGGACCAATCTCCGGGTGATATCGTTTGTTTAGGAGTCAGTAGGACTGCAGAGCATTAAATTAATTATCCCTCTAGTAAACATAAAACCAAAGACTCACTCTACATTGGCAAATATTGGAAAATCCTCGCGGGAGCTATTATATAAGAAGAAGAAGAAAAGTCAGTAATACCTGTCCTGTCCTGGGTCCTGTCCTTCGCCTCTTGGGAAAGAAAAGAAAAGAAAAGGGAAGAAATAATGCAGGATATTATCATTTAATAAATTATTATTTTATTGTTTTCTATTATTATAATAATAAGCAATCTCGTATTATTCTCATCAAACGCCAAAAGCACCAACACAATGTTGAGAATTATCAATCCTTTTGCATGTTTTTATACACAACACCACTGCTGCAAATATATCGCAACTTGTATGCTGATCTCTGATTGATATCTTGCCATTCAATGCGTCAATGCATCATGTTTAGTCACCATGTGAATGACCTGGCCTCACCTCATATTTGGGATGACATTGTCCTGTCTTTGACGGATGTATGGGGCTTTGATGGACGTACTAAGGTTACAGTGCCTATCATACGCGTGACGCGTCACTTTGACACCAATGATAAAATACTCCGAATGATCGTGACATATTATCTAGTAACTAGTAGGTATGACCTTCTAGTCAGGGGTCAGGACTACCATCTTCTATTTGGGCTTTCTCAGTCAGCCTTGGCCCTTGACCAACTTTAATACAGGGCCCATGCAAGGTACGTCACCGCATTATTATTACTTTTGAATAAATTAATTACGTATTAAAACTAAAAAATGTATTGTTTATTATGCTAGTCAGTATCGCCTATAAAAATAGTAACTACTAGTCCGCATTTTTCTAGACATTTTAGGTCGGTTGACTGAATAGTCTACGTGAGACTATTTTGACTAGACACTCGTTACGTAAGAGCTTTGATATCATTTCAAGGGCTTTATGAGACACTTCCAATAACTCTTATTCGAATGAATTAAGATTGAAATACGTTTGATTCCATGAAATTGAGAGTTTGTTCTGTATTGTCCTGTAAATAGTTTTATCGTAATTTAGATCTAAACTCATTAAAATTAAAGCTTACTTTAAAACAAAGTAGAATTTTGTATACAGAGAGACTCTATCTCAATGAAATAGGGATTTTATTTGAAAAGCAAAATGTTATGTTATGGATGCTTTGACATACATATCATTGCAATTGCATGTGCCTTATTGTTTGGATTCAAAGTCTAATTTTGAATAAACGATGTGTAAAAGACTGTATTCGGATACAACGGCAACTTGTGTGCGACGGAATGCAACGAGTTTACTAGTGAGACTATTCGAAATTCGAAATTTTCAAATATCAACAGCTTCTAAGTTGCCAGTATGGTTTATGTATCTTGTTTTTTTATTGATTTATACGTTTTGGTTTAATATTATGTACTGAAATTGGAGCTAAGTTTTTAAGAAGCAAGTAGAATAGTTTTTGTGTATCTTTTTAAGTTACCTACTACAGCAGACTGCTGTAGCTTGTAGGTTTACTTGCCTACTTACTTTTCCCCTTTCCTACGGCATTAGAAAAACTAAACATATTATGCACCTAGTAAATTGCCATTGTAGTTTTTATTTGGGTTTCCTTGATTTAATATTTTATATTATATTAGATATGTGCTTCCTTTCGTTATCTAAAAGAAATAAAAATACCTATTTAAATATAGAATAATCATGCTATCTAAATATTACTATCAGAATAATTTAATAGGTACATAAATTTATCTTAATATTTATTACTTACATTGTTATTTTCTCTTTTAAGTAGGTAGGTATTTTAGTGTGTGCATAGTTTGGGATATGGGGTAAAATTCGTGTACGGGATAAAATCTTGATAGAATCTTAGAGTATTATAAAATGCAATGGCAATTGAACAATAAACGTCGGCCCTTCAGGAATACTTGGAATACGCGTTTGGAATTTGGATGTACACGCAATGTTGTTGACTCGAATGTACTTATGTCACCAGGATGACAATATCTAGTGCCTGATGACATATGTGACATGGTCACTTTGGTGTACACTGAGCACCCATACTGGTAGCTGATGATATACAGGATTCAGATACAGAGTTCGTCATATTTATGTCAGTGTAGCGAATGGGAAGACGGCTGTAAAAACTCCGTAGGGTTTTGTGAAAGTTTCGTTGCTGACTCACCTTAGGCTATCGATTCATGTTAACGTGACGTAATGTGTGCGAAATTTTAAGGTGTATACTGCATAGTATCGCGTAGGACGTATCATCCCTACGGCCTAAAGGTCACTGGAAGTCGTCCGTGGAAGATTCCAGAATCTTCTAAATACGGAGAACGAACATAGACCGGTTCCCTGAACATAGACCTTGTACCTATTGAAGTAAATGCTAACTTCAACCTAACATTCTTGGCATTTAGGAGAGCGCAGGTTCTATTGAGATTCTTGGAGAAGAAGTTGACATCATCCTGTCAGCAAATACTGACGGATTCTGATGAAAATAGAGGTGTTAAATTAGCCTGCTACAGTTTGTGGAAGATGTTATTGGAAGTAGCAAAAAGGATCCACAGACGTTGCGGAAATAACGTTCTTTGCGTTGTGTCTCAACCGATGGAATCTAAGGGATTAGAGGACGTTCTTCAGTCAATCTTTCACGGGATCGTTTGAAGCCTTCCAAGTAATGACCAAAAGCCGTTGGCCCAAAAGCAGTCTTCGAAGTATTTAAGTATTTAGTGGAAAAGTAAAAAAAATAAAAATTCCAATAAACCACCGTGACTTATAGGTACTTTCCAAGTTCATGCGTTTCAAGACACTTTTTTCCCATGTACTTAAGGGTGAATTCGTGTCAGATGTTGGAGGGTCACGTTGGTAATAAGCCCACAAATAATTCTCGCGACAACTACCCCACGGTGCAGGTTCTTTTGAATTTATGACTTGTCAATTATGTGCATGTGTGCGAGCAGGGGTAGCTTTAGGGTTGGCCTCTAGTTCTGGGTATTATATTGAAAATGATGATATTATTCGATATTTTTGAATGAATGTGTCAAATGAAAATGGATTATTCCTTATACAGGAGCACTTTACATGTAGATCTTTATAGTTTGTATTTGTAATAATTGTGCGAATTTCATTTATTATGATAAAACTTTTTACGGGTTATATCGCGATTTATTAAGATTTTATATTCCGGATATTTCAAACTTTATACAATGGGTATTCAATATTCATATCTTTGGATTCTTTAATCAGCCATTAAAAGTAGCTGAAACTCGGGAATGTAACAATCATAATAAACTGACATAGACTCCATTAAAAAATATTGTCATTTTAATATTATAATTCAGTGGATTTGGAAGATTTTTTGTGTATCCTATGTTTGATGTTGAGATTGTGGAAATCAAAACTTGTAATATTTGAACATAGATTTATTGTAAGTTCGTTGGCGTTACAAAAGTGATTAATAGAATGACTTGTAGAAAATATAATATTAACAATGAGATAAAAGCAGGTAGTTAGAAATAAAATTATAAAGTTAACAGTTAATATAAAAATGTTGCCGTTATTAAATAATACGCGCTTCAACATTCTATTATCAGCTGACTGATATCTTCCAAAAAATTATTCCTTCTTCTGTAAATCCCGAGACTTACGCGAACCTCACGCAATGTTTTGCTTTGAATGTCAAAAGTCAAAACTGCCGTCGAAGGACAAATTCAAATTCTGCAAACACTAATCTAAACTATCTGAAAATAAAAGAACACGCAATAAAAACTAATAACATTTTTATCATGCGTGAAATTCAGTTCCATTAGCCTGACTAGAACAGTAGAAGATTATGATATATTTTTATTTTATAAATGCCTTTACATATATACAGTTCATGAAGCTGCGATGAAAATGAAGTAGTGGACGTCTAAATTGCTTACATGAAAAAAAAAAATCAAATCGCGCTTGTGCCAGCCCTAAAAAAGGGGTGATGTGAAATTACAGGGGTGCCATTTTTTAATTAAAAATATAACTATCGAAGATAAGAAAGATGGATCACCTAAAATATTATACAATTTATATTATTAAAATAGTATAAATAACTACTCATGGTGGAGGAGTTAAAGCCTTGGCGTGGCGGTGGGGCTCAGTAGCCTAAGGTGAACCCAGCACCTTGGGCGAAGCAAATTGAACCGCTCTGAACCGGGTGCTGCTCTTTGTACCCCTCTTATAAGAAGAGGAGACAAATAGTAGCGAGTATGGGAACCTCACCCCATTGTACGCCCCATTGTCTCAATATTGGGAGGGGTTGTTCTGTGGTGGAGGTGGCGTCGGTCCTTTGGGGACTGACTATAGCCGTCGAAGTGCCCTATTGCTCAACAGTTCCAGGGCCCTCGTTATGTCGTTTTACGGGCGTCTGATGATAATTATTTGGTAATACATTATCTACCTCTTTAAAATATTAGTAAATCCTGACCAGAAATATATAAACCCTGCGTGGTGTCGCCACTGTATCTTTTTTACGTCAACACATATTATAGTCCATACAGAAATTAGTTCCGAAATTTTCCGCAATATGGCGAGGGTTTTTATTTTTCTTGTCAGGCTATAGGTTTAAAAAATTAATTATATCTGAGAACAAGAATAAAGGGTCCCATATACATTTTGAAAATTACACAGAAGAAACTACTTAGGTATATTAAAATGTCTGTAGTAGGAATTGTAATTTACTTATCTAATACATAATTTACTTATCTAAATATACTACTGTAATATTAACTTTTAGCAAGGCAACAAGATATAAACTTCACCTTATACATAACCACAATCTATACAGATAAATAAAATTGGAGTGTCTGTTTGTAATATTAAAATAAGCGCTTTTTACCAAATGCATAGGGATGTATACACGGTACATATACCAAAATATAAATATATAAATAACCTTTTTTACTATTTTTGTCTGTCGGTCCGTCTGTCTGTCTGTCTGTTTGTTCCGGCTAATCTCTGAAACGCCGGGGCCGATTTTGATGGGACTTTCACTGGCAGATAGCTGATGTTATAGGGAGTAACTTAGGCTATAAAAGTAATCACCATCAATCCGCGTACGGCTGTAAATCTAAGTTAACGCGGGCGAAGCTGGGGGCAACAGCTAGTGTTGTTATAAAACTATAATAAAGGATATTGAAACATCATTAAAAGGATCGTAAACGAACAAAACTTCCATTCATTTCAAACTTTCTCCTTGCGTCTTAGTATTTTTTGTGTGGCCTTAAACTTTATGTAAATGACCTTTTGTGTCACTTTATTGTATTACTTTGTATGACTGTGAGCCAGCTTTAAACCCGGTATAAAAATGAAACTTTTCAAAAAAATAATTACAAAAAGGCTCCAAAATCTATCAAATATCTCAAATAAAGTGTCTGTTTGTAATTTCAAATTAACAGCTTTTTTCTAAATGCATATGAAAGTATAATGTGTTAAACGACTAATGTCTAAAACGACTAGACCAATTTTGACAGAACTTTCACTGACAACTAGCGGATATAGTAAGGAATAACGTAGGCTGCAAAAATAATCATCATCACTCCGGAAACGACTGTAATCTAAGATAACGCGGGCGAAGCTGCGGGAAACAGATAATAAGTCGTTAATAAGTTAACAGTTAATTGTTTTCCAGCTTTTTTTTCTGTCTGTCTGATGTCTGTCACATGATAACGTAATAATGGAAGAAGCCGTCTGTCCTTACAATATCTAACTGTAAAGTTCCAGTAAATTCAATCCTCCGTGTTCCTGAGATATGACAATCCATCATTTACGCGAATTTCAATGATCATTTCGCATTTACAACACATACCTACTTTATAATGATTTATGACATAGATGGTCAATGCTCATGTAAGATTAATAGAAAGCGATGAAATTAGTAAGAAGTTATACTACTAAAATAAATATTATTTATTCTCTTCTATATTTAAGTGGGCAGCCCTATCCGTCAATTCGACAGTGGTACTATTCGAGACTATAGAGTCCATAGACTATAGAACAGTAGGTACTAATATTACGTATTCTGTGCCTGTACTGTCTGGCGCCCAGCACACACGCATGGTAGGGGACGCGCACTAATACAATACACATGCACAAGCAATACATATTCATCATCGCCATCATCATTAACATAATCATCAACATCACTCTTCATCCATCCACAGCTGAGCATAGGATTTTAACTCCAGAAGAAAGGTTATGATTTGATAAAGGATATTGAAAAAGGACAATAATTATTTATTATAGTTAGTCTATGAAATGGAAAAAGTATTTCTAATACTTACATTTTTTTCGGAATCATCTATGCTAACGGCCCAAAGGCCCTAATGCCACATCGGATTATTGTGAGCCGATTGGGTTTGTTAAAGTGGGGGGTTGCCCCCCGCCAACCGTGAAGTATGCGACCACACGGCCTATTACAACCAGTGAGTTGTAATTACTACGCTAGTAATATAGTTCAAAGTGTTACAAATCACTGTTCTAATACGACTTGTAATTTCGAAGACAAACGCTTTAGCGTTATTATATTAGTATGGACTATGGATGACATGTTAGAAAGTGATGAACAGAATTTATTAGAACCTGATTGTGTGGTTGATTCAACGTATTGTAAACGACATAACAGTCCCGCGGTAAACACATAACAATTCTTACAGGAATTAGGGATGGAAATAACTAATAAGTAATTTCACACGTTCACGTGTTTCGACCTTTGTCGAACCGGCTTGCGCGCCAACGTGCCGTTGGCGCGCAAGCCGGGGGGTAGTGGGTACGTATCCCGCCAGGAAACAAAAAAAAATCTGTGTTCCTGGGTCTGAATATGTGTATTATATAATAAAAATCTTATAGTATAAAAGTATTAAACACATTTCCGTTGTCTGGTACCCGTTACACAAGTTCTTCCAGAACTTACCACGGGACCAGATTGACGTGGTGTAAAAGCGTCCATAGATATTATTATTACTTATCTAATCTTAATTTATTGTATTTAAAATCTTGCCGGAACTCGAACCTGCCACCCAGTCACTTCACCGCTACAGACTATAGGCCCCTAATATTATTGAAAATAAATCTCTTTGCAATACTATCAAGACATAATATTATCTTTCTGTGTTTTCCACAGTTTCCCTTATCATAAACTTTAGAAAATCTTGACCGACGAAATAATTTTACTGGCTTTAAATGAAGAAAAATATTGTTGATCCCTTGATTTTGATCTCGATTAGACATTTACCTTTTTTAAGCAGAGATTAAAACGAAGTATCAATGACAGAGATTAAAACGAAATGCCATCGAGCACATAACCGCGTAGAGTAGTAATGTGAACCATAAAATTCCGAAAGTAGTAGTAGTAGAAGTAATAGTATTTCCACCAACCAGTAATCTCTATGTACGTCTCCTCGGCCAATAATCCATCAACGGCCATCAGTCGGCCAATCAGAGCGTAGAGCCGGTGCAGCGTCGTAGCCTACGGTCGTAGGACAATTTTGGCCGAATTTGTTTTCATAAAAAACACATAACATTAGCGCTCTATAATATCGGTTATAATATTCTCGATGTGTAGAACTATGGTAGGTGTAAGGGTAGGTGCAAAATTAAAGTTAACTCGATAATGAGCAGCTGTTTTAAATACGAAACTTATGCCGTATTTGGCAATGTATAAATTAGGTATGCATTTTTTTTTTTATGCAAATTTTTATTTGATATGTAACGTTTTCTTGTTTTCTTAATGACAAATATGATATAACAAAGCAGCTTGCGTTTTATTAATATGCATGCATGTGTTTCTGGTGTTCTTTTTTAATTTTAATTGTCAATATTATATTACAGAGAAAGACACATTTTTATAAAATACGCTGATTTTAATAGTACTGCGCCCGAATACTCAAACGAATCTCAAATGTAAGACGTACTTAAACTCATGCTACGACGTGTCAGATTCAAAGAAAATTATAGTTTAAAAAACTAAAAAACACGCATTAATAGCAAACCCAACTAAAAATTTGAAAATAATTTTTAATGGATGAATTAAATGGGTTAACAAAATTACTTATTGTAAATAAGCGTGGTGCTTGTAACTAAGTTTTTATATTAAATAGATACCGATGAAATATTTTTAATAATGAATATTGAGCACCTCACGCTTTTTTACAATAAGTAATTTTGTTAGTGAGACTAAAAACAACATAAGTGATGTAGGTAACTTGCGCGCCTTACCCCTTCCTAACATGTGCTATCCTGATCATCCTGATCAGGATATTGGAATAATTTTATCAAATTATTGTATTGTCATTGGTCCTCGATAAATCTACAAAGTTTGAACAAAATCTGGTCGTTAGAAGTGAGTCAAAATCAAGTCTAAAGGAGTCGGTTACAAACATACATACAAACATACAGGTGAAGTTATTTTATAGCGTGTAAAAAGAGGGACAACACGAGTTTAAGTACGTCTTAAATTTGAGATTCGTTTGAGTATTCGGGCGTTAGACCTACTAAGCATTGTTGTCAGGTTGTAAATGGTAATTATTATAAATAAGAAAGCTTTACACTACCTATACGAAATTTAAAACATTATAATTCTAACATATACTAATTACAAATAAGAATATTATGCCTGATGAACAAATGTTTTAAAAGCAAAAGCTAAATTACCGTAGATCCTCATTACAGAAAGCGTGTGTTTTTAATCTGTGCAAGTTATGAAACATTAAAACCACGTGTATTATCCGAACGTTCCTTTTTTGAGCATCGCACAGAGTAATAAATCAAGCGGTCGAATCTTTTCGGTTTGGAGGCTACACTTTTTCTTTTAGTTTTTGGCATGCAACAGGTTGCATTCGCTATTTCTGCATTTATTTTACTGGTCTTTTACGATGGGCTTGGATTCGTTATGGATTCGGTATTTCATGATAACATTGAACATTCTGTATAATAACAATACTGTAGACTTTTAGAGCCAAAACTAATAAGAGTGAAAGTTTGCGTTTATCGGAAAGGCAAAGAAAATAATCTTGTCACAATTAAGAGAACCTAGCTACAGGAGTATGTACTAATAAGTTGTCCTGACGAAAATTATATATCTATAAATTTGAATCACTTATTAATTGTTTTCTCAGTTCCAGTCCAGCTATTTAATAAAACTTTAGTTTTACCAACTGGTAAAATTAGCACATCCCTCCAACTGGAGGGATGTGCTTGTGTGATGTGTCGTGCTCCCGTCTGCATGGGTACCACCATCTTGCTTATTTTTGCCATCACAAAAAACATAAAACAGCAACTTAATGTAAAAAAAAAATATGGTTTATGGGAATGAGTTGCCTGGGCTAGTCTCAGTTTAACTTGTCTATGTTCATCGGCGAGGCTGACCATAAACCGTCATGTGGCTCGCTTGTTCGTTTGCCTACCCAACTAACATAAAATGTTAAAAAATATAGACAAATAAAAAATAATTCACATTAAAATGACATTAATCAATGGCCTTATGCAAAATTAAAATTGGTAACTAAAATTTATTCAAAGCTTAATGACTTCTACGTTCGAGCTTACGCTATCACTCTAAAAAAATTTGATCAGGAATGCTAACCCGTCAATGTAAAAAAAAAACGGAAATTTATATACCAAAAAAATTCAACGGATGAAATAAAGATTTAAAATTCGACATGTGCAAAGGAATCGACAGTAAGCAGCCCGGTGAAGATTTTTTATGAGTGAATAAATGCATCGTGTGTACGAATTGAAAAGCCGGCGAATATTTTTATCTGTGGTAGCTGTCAGTTGCGATGTCCCACAACAGAGCAGCTACAATAAGTCTCGAGTAACAGACGCAACAAGTGGGACAGGGGTATTCGGGCCGTGCGACTGCAACCCGCGAGGACTATTACTTACATTGCTCTGTACATAATATCTTTAATGTGCCTAAATTTATACGAATTTATGTGACAATTAGGTTTTTTAGTAATATTTGAGTTATGGTTAGTTGAGTTTTTAGCAGTTATAAACAGTTTTAGTACTTAATTTGTAGGTAATATATGTAAATCTGTAATGTAATCTGTAAAACATTTTCAAACAATGCAGAATGGTATATGTAAAAATGTCTTAGATAATAATATATAATATGTAATGTTCAAATAAAAAAAAAATTAAGTAAATAGATAAAATCAGGAACATACAATAAGTATCAGAGGGAAAATGAAATTCGTATCAATTGGACAAAAATATAAAACTACACTTTCTTTTATTTTAGAAGCCTAGATTCCCTTAGTAGATTCCTTATTTCTACTTTATTTATATAAAAGTGACACTTCAACGGACTCACACATAATATTATATCGTCTACCCCTTTCATACGGCCGTAACGCTTTTTCGTGACAGAAAAATTCCTAATACCCCCGTCACTTTTCACTTCAAAACATACTATTTTATTTAAAAAGTGAAAAGTAGGTAATATTTTGCAGAGAAACTAGTAAGAGCGCAGTTGCACCGCCCTGCAAGATACATGACAAACGCTGCAAAACAAAACTCATACTTTTGCACGTACCCGGACGTTTTGCGGAAAGCGAGATGCTTTTACTTTGTGTATTCCATCTAAATCAACGGTGTTTCAGGTTTTATTTATTCCACTATCGTGCACATCGCCACAGTGTAAAGTTCGTGGCGCGAAATATCATACATAGACAAGCATTCGAATCATGAAGTTATCTTTATTATTACGTTTATGACTCGAATGCTTTGTTTTTTTCTATTTGAATATTGGAATGGCGTTTATGTGCCAGTCTTTAAATGTTTAATCTAATTTGAGCAATAATTGTAACAGTGTTTTAGACACACCCTGTCAGCTGGATGTCGAACTAAGGTAAGGTTTCGAAATCATGAAGTCGAATCATTGTTTCAAAGGATACGTTTGACTTTTATTTAATTAACTAGCTGTTGTCCGCAGCTTCGCCCGCGTTATTTAAGTTTACGGCCGTACGTGGATTGATGATGATTATTTTTGTAGCCTAAGTTACTCCTTAATACATCAGCTCATGTGTCAGTGAAAGTCCCGTCGAAATCGGCCCAGCCGTTGCCGAGTTTAGCCGGAACAAACAGACCGACAAACAGACACTCAGACAGACAAAAATTGTAAAAAATGTTATTTTGGTATATGTACCGTGTATACATCAATACCTATGCATTTAGTAAAAAGCGGTTATTTTAATATTACAAACAGACACTCCAATTTTATTTATCTGTATAGATTGTGGTTATGTATAAGGTGAAGTTTATATCTTGTTGCCTTGCTAAAAGTTAATATTACAGTAGTATATTTATTAAGTTTTTTTTTTCGGAGGAATCTATGCTAATGGCCCGAAGGCCCTAATGCTTCATCGGATTAGTGTGAGCCCATTCGGCTCACTTTTGATTTATAAAGTGGGGGGTTGCCCCCCACCTACCGTGCAGTCTGCGACCACACGGCCTCCTGGCGTCGGTTGTGACAGACATATTAAATTATATATTATTATTGAACAAATTCTGTGCCTTTGCTGTCAATAAAAAACCGGGTCTATGGCGTTGAATGTTCCCATGCCATTTTGAAATAACTACGACCGGGAATAAAAAGTTCGAACACAAGAAATAAGATCCCCAAGGCTCGAAAATCTCAACTTCAGGTAGAAATACATAGACACGAAAAAAGATTCCTTCCAGGAATCGCCGGAAGGTTTATAAAATGGTTTTTGTAGTGGCAACAATACTTACGAGCTTTTTTTCGAAATTCAACCTTAACAACTTAATTATACAGCCCGTCTTTTATATTCGATAACATTTTTTTGGTTACCATGGACATGGATATATAATATTAAGTATTTTTAGTACTAAGTGCCTTTTGTATGTATGTTTTACACTTGAGTTTGAATTTACAAACATATTATATTTATTTTACAGTCTTATTTCTTATGATAGTTGTATAGGCAACGTTTTTATGTCATTTTTTAACTAAAAGTAAAAAAGCGTACAGACATGTGGCTCATGATGGTAAGTGGTCAGCGTCGCCCATGAACATAAACAAGTACAGAGTACAGAGACAAGCCCAGGTAACTCATTTATGTGTTTAAGATGTTGTGCTAGTAATTACACTCAACACTGTCCTGCCCTTCTCTCCGCAAAGCACGGAAGGAACAAGCAGGCTGGTGGACGGTGGTACCCAAGCAGTTGGAAGCGCGGCACGGCTCAACCCCCCACCGCGCCGGTGATATGAAGGGTATTTAGGAAAGCTGGTAAGTGGACGCAGCTCTACTCACTAAAACCCAGCGAATGCCACCAATGCCGCCTTTGGTGAGGTGCCCCGGATCTTATAAACAAACAGGGCACCTCGACGGTTAGTCAGTCCCGCAAGGAACCGACGCCACTTCCACAGAGGGGTTGTCCCGCACCACAGAACAACCGCTCCCAACGTCGGGACAGTACAACGGGGTGAGTTTCCCATTCTTGCCCCTTTTCCCCTGCTCTTTTGTCCCCTCTTCTTATAAGAGTAGTACAAAGAGCCCCCTCGGCTCAATTAGCTTCGCCCAAGGTGCTGGGCTCACCCTAGGCAACTGAGCCCCCCCGCCACGTCAAGGCCTGAACCATGGTGGGGATCACTCTACTATGTGTTAACCAAAATATATTATATTATATAAATAAAAAGTGATCACCATATCGTCTTTGTGAACTCAATCAATCATTATTTTGGTTGTACATTAAATGTAAAACCAAAATAAAAGGCATTTTTTGCCTTAAAACCTTAATATGTATACAAAAGATAAGGAAAACAACAGTAAAGCTAATTCTTTCTTGTTTATTACTTTCGTTCTTTCTTTTATATAAGTACCTACATACTATAAATTTTGAACAACACATATCACACATTTTTAACAAAAATAACTATCAAGAACATTAAAGGATTGTTTAATTTGTGGTTTTTGTAGAAAAAAATGAACTATGTACTTACGTTAAATAAGGATATGCGTGGATTACTGACTCACGGTTTATCTATTATATATGTTACATCAATGGTAGTGGATCAAAAAAAACCATAAAGATGTTTGAAATTCTGGTGAGGACTTAGTAAAATTTCTTGTGAGAATAATTGTAAAAAATATGTATATTATTATATTTCACTGGTTTGGTTTAGGGGTTTTGAGCAGAGGTGAAATTAACACCGTTGAAGGACTTCAACACCTTAGTTTCTCCTCTTAGTCCAAGAATATAGTCAATATTTATTGTTATACTTCACATGTAAATTTATAATGAGGGTTCGCAACGCGCCCATGTCAGAGAAGATACCAACAAGAAACTCTGCTGGGTTCCTATGATTCTTTTAGTTGTGATCATTATTTCACAAAAGTTACTCTAGAGCAATTCATTTCCAAGCGTTTTTGTCATGTATATTCCTTTACATTATAATAAGATTTTGAGTAATGAATATCCAACCCGACGCCAGGAGGCCGTGGGGTGGGGGAGGGGGGCAACCGCCCAATAATAATCAATCTTAAGTGAGCCAAATCGGCACACAATTGCTAGACGAAGCATTAGGGCCTTTGGGCCGTTAGCATAGATCATTCCGAAAAAAAGTAATGAGGGCTAGTGTCTCGGAATGAGAGGTAGTCAGCTATAAACTTGGATAAACCTTTATTTTGACACCCTACAACTTGTCTCAAAATCTACTTATCGTAGGGCAACTACAGACAAGGTCAAAGTGCAAAAATATTTTTTTTAAGATTTATTGTAAACATCTCGTTTCCTATGGATTTTATGTTATATGTAGTGTAAATATTGTAGAGGATTAAATTATCCACAACTTTGACAAGACAAGCAGAGTAGTTACTGCCTTCGAGACTTAACATATCACGTCTCATGATAGGTAACGCATCAATGACTTGCCGGGGCTAATCTCAGGTGAATTCTTTATGTTTAAATAAAAAATATTAATACAATGACATAAAAAATTAAACCATAAGGAGGCACGTTTGCCAGGAACGATAGTATAATTTGTAAATAACATCTGCATCTCCATCTTTTAAAGCCATTTATTTATATTCATATTAATTTTTGCCCCTAGCAGGATTTGAACCGGCACTCCACCCGGTCAAGTTTAGTCATACATAGACCTCAATAACGCGAAGTACGACCAAGAAGTACTCAGCACCTGAAAAAAAACAACTTGTATTGATTGTATAGTAAGTCATACTTCTCCATCAAGCATATAACTAGATAGAGTAGAAATGTGAGCTATAAAATTCCATAAAAACTGGTCAGTGATAAATGGACGTAATAGCTCTAGCAATTCAACCAACCAGTGATCTGTATGTACGTCCCATCGGCCAATCATCCATCACAGTCTATGATTTATAAAACCTGACATTCTGAAACTTCAAATTTTATTGGTATAAAACTTTGAAACTTTATAATTTAATGTTATATATATTTGCTCACAGTTTTTTTTAATAATATTAGGTCTACTACAGTTTTCCTCCGTCCGGTAGTTCTGGAGATAAACGTGTTCTGTTTGAGCACATTTATCTCTTTAGCTTCGCACACGCTCAGCCAAAACGGTCACATTCGACATTATCTACGAATGTCTTGTTCAAGATCAAGACACAACCACCAACTGGTGAAACTTTAAGTACTAGCCGCTGCCCACAGCTTCGCTTGCATTAGGTTTTCCTACGTATTCTGTAATTTTTTTTTTTTTTTTTTTTATGTTAGCTGGATAGGCAAACTGGCAATCGTACCACCTGATAGTAAGTGGTCGACGTCGCCCATGAACATAAACTAGTATACCGGGAACGAACCCAGGCAACTCATTTATGTGTTGCCTATCCTGAGACATTAGATGTTAAGTCTCGGTGCCAGTAATTACACTGCCTGTCTTGCCCTTCTCTCCGAAACACAGCAAAGCTGTTTCACGGGAGAAATAAGCAAGATGGTGGTACCCATGCAGCCGGGAGCGCGGCACAGCGCTTCCCTCCCACCGGTCATATACCTACATTTTCCCAATAAACGAACTAGTAGGAATACTTGTGTACGTCCACTCCAGAACCTTAGCCCACCGGCACCTAGTTCTTCAGAACATGTACCACGGACGTATGCAGGTTGATATCGATGAAGGTGCTGTATACTGACCGATGTGAAGGTGGTGAGCTCGAGGTCCGCGTAACCCATCGCTGATATCTTGCTAGGCTTTTGAGACCTGTTGATGAAAGAAGTGTACTGATAACGGAAAAATGTTAGGCCCATAATAGTTAGCCTCGTAGGCCTAGCATGCGTTAACCGTAGGGCGCGGCTCCACCGGGCCGCGGCGCGTTGTCAGCTTTCGGGTTGCAAGAAAATGTATGTGATTGTTTTCACTGCAACCCACGGACACGCTACGCATTAATTGATATTTTCTTGCAATTGACATTAACACACGTGATTCAAAAACATGATAGAGCGACTGTTTTCTATAAGTCATAACTAGCGTAGACAGAACTTGTATTATAATTTTTCAGGGCGGCATTCTTCCTGAGTCCCGAGGAAGCCCATACAGAACAATGAACATTTCTGGGCCCTCTCGCCCGGGGGCCCTCTATCATTATTACGGCTAACATGGCGGTAGCGCCCCTACTTATAGCCTCTTATCACAGTCTATTCTTCCTTACGCTGTGCTCTTATACTGCTGTACTAAGAAGAAACGTTAATGAATGTTTTACATTCAGCATAAGGTTACCTTTTAATGATAAACAATATATCCTTCATGACGGTGTGGTCCATATTGTACCAGGCACAGTTGAACACCGACACACTAAACTTTGTACTCTGTAAGATACATATCATGAAATAAACATCTTGTAAGTAATCATACATCGTGCGGGTCGCCTTTTAAAATTGGATTTCTCAATCTCGTTTTTCTTCTCCTATCGTCCCATCTCAATCCCAATTTCAATTAGTTACATAAAATTTCACTGTAATCGAGTCAAATCGTGCACTAGTGTAGCGTATATGAGTACCGATTGACAAGTTCTCGATCCCAATCCTAAATTTCAAATCGAGTGTCAAGTAAAGAGTAAGCTCGCTGATATTTTGATTGATTTGATTTTATTATGTACGAAATATATTTTCTTGTTATTGTACTGGGAATCTGGCAAATGTGCACCGTTGCTTATGGACATAAGTTCACTCGGGAATAATAGTCCAGGCATATCATTCTGTTACAAAGAGTAGTCTGGCCTTCGCCGGGGACAACCTGTCGCTGAGGTGATAATGTTGAATGCAGACGCGGGACCCTCAAAAAGCGGCTGAAGGCGCTCGCAGTGGTTTTAGTTTACGGGTAGGGCACTCCCAGATGCGAGTCCCACATAGGGTCAGGATCTACCCGAGATCTTGGCTACATGCGTAAAAAGCATTTCCCTGCGAGAACAAAACAAAGGCATCTCATTCTCAATGTATTGCCCTTCAGGCCTTCCGACACATAAAAAGGTTAGTTACATATTATTTTGTATGTACCAACGAACACTACTGCGTTATTATTACTATTTCTGTGGTATGTACGCTTTGACTTATGTTCATGTCAATAATTTCTTCAAATACCGACAATAGTTAGTGCTAACTTCAAGTTCGCTGCAGCACTAAAACGTTAATTATTTCTTTCTACCAAACCATAAAAACATATAGCGCTAGATTGCTTTTTCAGTATAGTTTTCTCGCTACTAAAACGACGTGAGCGCCGTGAATTTCATAGCGCTTACGCGTTTCGTTCAACGTAGTTTTACAAGTTACAACGACAGATCACTAATTTTCACTTCTTAATGTTTTGATCTCGAGGATTTTAAACTACACATTGCTCGGATATGTAGGTTCGTATACTCACAGCTGATATCAGCATGTCCCCAAAGTAGCACTGCATCAGTATCTGGACCAGGGTCTGGACGAGGAACAGGCTGAAGGTGACAGTGTCCGCCATGTCGCTTGTGAACTGGCAATCAAACAAACAACTTCTTACATTTTTGAATTGAAAACTTCTTTAGCGGCGTTGTGCACTTTTTTGTGATGGATAAAAAATGCTAAACTTGCGTCAGTACACGTGATGTGATGGGTAAAAAATGCTAAACTTGCGTCAGTACACGTGACCTGATCGAAAATTCGTAAGACTGAGATGACAAATGATCACAGTCTTAACACAACGAAATACAAAACTACTATTGATGCGGTCTTTATTAGACATTTAAAAAGGTTCGAATCTAAATAGTTCGTTTCTTACTTCAGCTACCATAAACCTATCGTATCAGTTTTAGATATCGGCGATGATGGTTCTGGTAATAATATTCTGAGAGATAAACTTTTTAATGTAAAATACCTAATTGTAATAGTTCTGAAGTGTTAAATTTTTAATGTAATATAAATTGTCATGTTTGTGTACGATAGCGCAATAAATGAATATTGTATTTTAAAATTACCACATAGATGATGGTACTTTTATACTGATAATTAAAGGAATTCGTGCAAAATCAAAAAGAATCAAATACATATCAAAAATGCACAACGTTATTGTTCAAGTTTCCACTTCTGCCGGCACTCCCGGAGTGTAATCCGTATTTTTATATTAGATTTTATTGCACTTACAAAGTAATTTCTTTTGAATCTTCAATTGAAACAACTGGCGAGCCCAATAAGAAAAATCGGCAAAGCAAATTTAGTGCCACTAATCATTAAATTACATTTTTTTTAAACAAATGGCCCGCGACGAATATCCTCTTTCAATGGTGTGGTATTATCCGCTGCTGCGCAGTTTCCAAGGAATTTCCTGCTGGCTGTACATCTAAGTATAATGCAAGTAAAGCCGCGGTAAATTTAAGTTTCGTTACAGCTAACATCAACGTTATCATCATGATTTATTAAAAGTGTTACCAGCCATCCGCGCGGCGGCCGCGTGAGCCAATGTTCGACTATTTGCCGCTGTAGTATTAAACACGGCTTAACTTAGTATGGTTGTTAAAACATAATTACTGTTCGTTGCATCACTTACGGTTGCAGTAAATAAGCAGAGGCATATAAGTGCAGAACTGATGACGAATTGTATCAATGTTGACTTTGAAAATAGAATCTGCATTTGTTCCACCAACCTGTACAGAGATACGGAAGATATATATATTAATATTACATTGCATCTATTATATTTGTAATTATGCGGAATTTTATAAATTAAATCACTCGAGTTACACCAAGAACGTTATATTAGGCTTACGAAGATGTTAAAAAATAAATAGTGATTGGCCAGCGTTGCAGATGACCTAAAGTCTAAACTTTTAAAATGATGCCCAGATCGGTTGATTAGAGATAAGATACCCTATCCTATCTTAAATCTTTTGTTAGGACAGGGACTGCTATATAACAGCGGTTTCAGGTACCTACGAAGCACCAAGATCGGTCACGCTCAAATCAGCTCTGTTTAGGATTTGATACTTACCGTAAAAGCTCCTGGTGCCGTATGATCAGTTTCTTTATATTCTTACGTGTGTCATCCAAGGAATCGCTATTGATAACGTTAGTAAAACGGTAACTCATGAGGTCAAAATGCATTTTGATATAAGCACAGAGTATGATAAGTAACGTATCCATTCCATATACATTCGCGCACACGATGAATGCTAAAACAAGTTAATAAAATCTAAAAACTATCGATTAAGCGCGAGAAACGTTTGAAAATCGAATCGCGTGACAACCGAGCCTACTGGATACTAGAAATATAAATAGAATAAACGTTTTATTATTATTAATATTATTATTATTATTATAAATGTTCAAGCTCGCTCGCGCGTCTTACTACGTGCAGCAGTCCACTAAGCGCGATGGCCACGTGTGACAATATTCGTCGTATTACTGCGCGTAACAGATATCGTGCGAGCATGCTAGCCCTACTGGAAACGATGTAAATTGATATAAATACATATATACATATCCATGACCTGGTGCAGACAACATTCACTGTATATACGCAGCACTTTGCAAGATACGAACCCGCGAATGCTGCCGGCTGCGTGTAGCGACCAGCCACCTTAACATTAGACCTAGCCACCAGTTTAATATTTGTAGTATATTTCCTGGCACCTGGCAACTAGCAGACGAGAGATAGATCCGCCACAAGAACATCGTCATCCTGCATATTCTGAACCTCAAGCAGATTTGCTGTGTTCCATATAATAGAGCAGGACTGTCAGTTTAAATACTGGCTCCAAAAGATACCAATGATTTAGTTTTCATAAGTATATGCTGTGATAGTGACCTTACGGCCTCTAGTAGCTTCATCGGAAAAGCTACATATTATCAAATCAAAGAAACTATCTATAACGTTTCACGATTAAACTTCTGTCCAGGTTTTGATAAAGACGAGGGGAAAATATGGATATACCAAATGAATTTAGGATCCACACCATGGTTCAGGCCTTGTCGTGGCGGTGGGGCTCAGTAACCTAGGGTGAGCCGCTGCACCTTGGGCGAAGCTAATTATGCCAAGGGGGCTCTTTGTACCCCTCTTATAAGAAGAGGGGACATAAAAGCAGGGGGCAAGGGGTGAGGATGGGAACCTCACCCTATTGTATTGTCCCGACGTTGGGAGGGGTTGTTCTGTGGTGCGGGACAACCTCTCTGTGGAGGTGGCGTCGGTCCCTTGCGGGACTGACTAACCGTCGACGTGCCCTGTTTGTTTACTAGATCCGGGGCACCTCACCAAAGGCGGCATTGGTGGCACTCGCCGGGTTTTAGTGGGTAGAGCTGCGTCCACTTACCAGCTGTCGGGCGCAGCGAGTCCCACATACCCGCGTGGGGAGACCCACTCCCCGCGGGATGCCTCAGAGTATTTCCCGGCGTTAAAAAAATAAAATGAATTTAGGATATTGTACTAGAGTGTACTGACATTGAGTTCATGTAGGTAAAGCCGCCGGTTACAAGATGCTTAGTACTCAAATACATACTTGACCATACATGATGTAGATAGACCATCAACCAGCGACCCTTAGTGTCCACTTTAAAGAAATATTTCACCAAAAATGGTAAAGTCAACTCGTATTCCCCAGTCGTGTGGTAACTGTGTGCCATTATTACAAGCGGCGCAGCGAAGAAACAAAACATAAGTATTCCATAACTTATCCCCAAACATATGATGGTAAAGTATATCAGCTTGATGCTATCCTTCACAATTATCCGTTCCGTCTCATCAGGTGTATCCTCCACAGCTGAATCATCGGGATGGATATCTTTTAATTTGTACAAAACCGTTTTTAGTGTATCCCGATTGATAAACAAGTATAAATTCTTTACGACTGACAGAAAACTTTCCCCAACACATGGAGCTATAGGGGACAACGCGATCATATCCTTTCCGACTTGTATACCGTCTAAGACATAAAAAAGTTCCGCGAATATATCCGTATGTAGCCAAACGTTGTTAAAGTAAAACAGCCAGTTCGTTGCGATGTAGTCAAGCAGATTTTTAGCGTTTAATGCGTTCATGTTTACGCCGGATAATCTTATCCAAAATAAAGTAAACGTGATTGATTTCGTGAAATCCTTCTTTGAAGTCATCTTAGCCAAGAAGTTTAGAAAGAATGAAGTCGTCAACTCCAAGAAGAGTATTTATATGCGCTAATTGCATGCCTTGATCAAAAAACATTACCAATTCAAAATGGCGGAACTTGGGCGGATCGCCCTCATTAACTTATTTTAAATTCTCTTGGCTGTCATTTCTTAAGATTCCATGTTTGATCATCAATGGAACAAAAGGAATAATTATTTAAATTCGTTTTTGTATTCACCATTTAATTACATGTTTTTTTGCAATATAAAATTTTCATTGTTTATTTATTTATTTAACGGAAACAACATGATGGATATATTCAGCTAGGAACTTTTACCTGCGGTGGACTCGGACTAGCACACCCTCGAGGTGTGCCCGAGATGGGCGGTGCTGCGTCACGGCCTGACATCAGTCATCGGAGGGGACTTGTTTCTGCCGCGATGCTCGGTGACGACGAGTCCTGGATGGTTATAGTCTCCTTCTGCGAGGCAATAATGTCACAGAAAGAGGCCGACGAGCGGGTGAGAGAGGAGGCCGCCGATGAGGCCTCCACCCGCGGGCGACAAACGGGGGTGCGTAGGAGGCGCTACTTAATGCGCTTCCAGTAACGCCTCTGTGTTTGTGTCTGGCTCAGGATGGGAACCTGGGTCTGTATGGCACGTCGTCGTGGGGACTGCTTAGTAGCGGCCGGACAGTGCCCCCTTACCGAGGAGTAGTCTGGCCTTCGCCGGGGCCAGCCTAGACCTGTTATTATTTAGAGAATTTTCCTTATAGAAGTCACTATATCAGGAACGGTTTGCACGCTTTTATTAGCTTCACCTGTACGTTGGTTTATAACTCTCCTTTGGACTTGAAAAGCAAAAATAAATTATAGTTTAAAAAACTGCAATTATTATTAATTATTATTATAGCAAAATTGTTTGAAAAAAATATATATGATAAAATGGCTCCTATATTATTAAAGACCATGGCTTTATTAAGAATAGATCTACATAACCTAATTTATGCGAATTCGTACATAGGAAATGAACGGATATGGATGCTGGTTTTCAAGTGGATGTCGTGTATACCGACTACTCCAAGGCCTTTGATAAGATTTGCCACGATTTATTGCATCAGAAATTGGAGGAAGTCGGTATTCATGCCGATCTATTACGTCGGCTAAAATCTTATTTGGCAAACCGATCACAAGCGATTACAGTTAAGGGTTATTGTTCATCTTTTGTGCCAAATACCTCCGGAGTACCCCAGGGATCTCATCTTGGGCCACTCTTGTTCAATATTTTCGTTAATGACATAAAATCCTATGTAACATCTTCAATAATTTTCTTCTTTGCGCTGACGACATGATTTTTTTTTAAAACATTAAAAACCTATTCTTGATGATTGTGAGAGTATACATAAATATAGACAAAGTGTATATTTATGCTGATAATACGTAAAAATGCTGTGTAATGTCTTTCTCTAGGTCGAATTCTCCGAAACTGTTTAACTATAAATTCTGTGATCAACCATTGAACAGGGTGGTCGGGATGAGAGACTTGAGTGTCTATATTGATTGCAAGTTGACTTTTACCCATCATATCAATATTGTTGTAAATAAAGCAATGCGTATGTTGGGTTTTATTTTAAGAGTTGGCAAAGATTTTAAAAATCAGTGTCATTGTTTAATGCCTTTGTTCGTTTAACCTTAGAACACTTGTCTTGAATATCTGGAACCCATATCAAAAAATATATTACCGCTGTCGAGTCTGTACATAAAAAAATCTTAAGCACACGAGTTACAAGAACGCTTCATCAATTAAGCTGCAACTAATATCTTCTTTGACACAGTGCCGTTGCGAAAGAGATCTGATCTTTCTGTACAAATTAGTAAGGAATAAAATTGATTCTCCCTTTTTACATAACCAGATTGGTTTTAGTTGTCCTCGTCTAAGCTCCCGTAATAAACATCTATCATTGTACATGCCAATGGCAAGAAAAATATGTAGATAATTCATTTTTGCACAGGTCATGTCGCCAATTTAACAAGTATTATTGTTTTCTAATGTTTGCGCGAATTTCACTCATTATAATGAAACAATTTTTATGGATTTTATCGCGGTTTATTAAGATTTTTACAAGCCCGACGTTTCGGATACTTTACAGCAACCATGGTCACGGGAGGACTGAGGTGACAGATGTCCTAATGTTACAAAATTATTCGAAACTACCCTATGATACATCATTATTTTAATAAGTCCTCTCTACGCAGAAAGTGCTGACTGCATCTTTAATCTGTGGCATATTATGCTTGGTTTTTGATTAAATTATTTTAATAATGGGATCCCAAGCAGGTGGTAAGAGCCAGCCATCTTCTCTATTGAAATTTGGATGTTTTTTAATTTCAATAGCCTCACGGATCACCCTTGGTTGGAATCGGTGTTCTTTTGCGAGTATTCCCAGGTTCCCATCCTAAACCCGGCACGAGCACACGGGCCTCGCCTCCTACGCACCCCCGATCGTCGCCCGCTGGATGAGGCCTCTTTGGCGGCGGCCTCCTCTCTTATCCGCTCGTCGGCCTCTTCTGGGACATTACTGCCTCGCGGAAGGGACATTAATCACTTACCATAAGGTGACCCAGCCCGTTTGCCTATCCAACTAACATAAAAGAAAATATATTTATTATTATAATTTGAGCTTCGTTTAAATTTAGAGAAAAGTTAGTAGGTATATAACATTAAGTACCTACATAAATTCATTTGTGTCTGTGTACTGGTATTCATTTTCATGTATCCTATTTCCAAAAAACATTAGCTCAATCTTCGATGAGATCAAGCGACTGCACAGAAATTGTCACAATAACTTAGAGTCACGTCACCTTATTGTATTCATAGCAATAAAGACGACCACGACCTGCTGTTGACTGTTGATGATCATCATGATAACGCACCTTTATTCAAATAAAGAATTAACTCAAAATTTCAATTTTGTGGGAAATCGCATTTAAAGTTTTGCATGTTTACACAGTGGACTTGAAAAAATCGTAATAAAATAAATAACTGTGTTAGATCAATTCTAAAACTAGGTATGGGAAGAATAATTTAGACATTATTAGAATACGTAAAATAAATGTTAATAATAAGTACAGGTAGTCATTTAAATATACGTTTAAAAAAAAGTTCATACTTATTTCACTATTCCACAAAACATAAAATTAAATCTTTTCAATTTGGCCGAAGTAATTGCAAATAATTCTTTTTTCCATGAAAGTTATGCTGAAAGCTAGTGAAATATTAAAATTTATTACAATTTATCATTTTCAATCATAAGTTTTCATAAAAATATTTGGTAATATTTCAGTGTCATTTTAGTTTAATAATAATAAAATAGGTTTGTTAATTTTTTTTTATATTATTATTAAATAAACTTAACTGACGTAGTAGGTGAAGGAAAAAAATTTTTTTTTAATAATCAATATAATTACTAAGATGAAAAAAGCCCGCAGCTTCGCCCGCGTTAACCTAGATTTATAACCGTACCCGTATTAATGATGATTATTTTATATCCTAAATAACTCCTTATAATATCAGCTATCTTCCAGTGAAAGTCCCATCAAAGTCGGCCCAGTTGTTTCAGAGATTAGCCGGAACAAACAGACAGACAGACAGACAGACAAAAATTGTAAAAGATGTTATTTTGGAATATGTACCGTGTATAATATATACATTTAATAAAAAGCGGTTATTTTAATATTACAAACAGACACTCCAATTTTATTTATCTGTATAGAGTATAGATCTATTAATCAGTCTTAGTCATTTACTATCACTACAAACAAAATTGAGATCTTAATATTATAATAAAAAAGATTATAGTATAGAATCATAAAACCGGGCATAATACGAAAGGATTAATCCTCTCGATATAAGATAGGCCAATAGCCACACTTCAACCTGCTTTTCGCTTTCTATACCTAGTACAGGATCGGGTCCCCTTGCCTTGAAAACATTTTTTTATAAAAGATGGGGTATACGGACAATGGGTTTACCTGGTGGTAAGTTATAAGAAACATCATTTTTTTAGCAGGTTCGTTGCCGGCCTTTCAAATATGGATATGCCCTTTTCTAGAAGATCCCTTAGTCGCATCGATTCGGCAATACTGTAGGTGGCAGCTAATTCCATATTGTGATCGTACGAGGCAGGAAATGTCGTAAAAATCGAGTTGTTGCGGATTTCCGGACATCGAGGTGGTGTGGATGAAATTTGGAAATTTTACGCGATGTCCGGTGGTGGAATTCTGCTGCAGGTATTAGTCCGAACAATTCCTCATAACACTCCCCGTAGTAGGTGCGGTACAAGCTGCAGAGTGAGCGTGGCTCGAAGGCTCATCATCGTGGATGGGTCATAATGGGTCAGGAAGTCATCATGGATGGATTCAAGGCGATCGGAAAGAACGTTTTTAACGACGATTCGAACGCAGTCAAATGAAACGAGCTGATATTGGGGCGATGCAGCCCAGAGGCGAGAGCAGTATTCCAAGTGGGGATAGATATCTGCAATTTGTACGATTGTAGACGGTGGGAAAAGAGACTCGATATCAGACACAAGTTTGTTCCGACACTCATCGACTTGTTCCCTAGAAATATTACGACAGCCTGTGTATAGGACATCTCCTGTGCTATCGTCTGCATAACAATGAATACCGCTAGTTTGCAGTATATCATTGATATGCAGAAAAAACAAGGTTGGAGCCTTTTTTTTCTTTTACGCCGGGATAATATGATATGATATAATATGATATGATCTGAGGCACCCCGCGGTCTGGGTGTGGGTTTCGGAATGAGTCTACTCAGGAGGTTATGTGCTTGCTACGCCTGAATGGTGGTAAGGTGGACTTACATCTACCAACTGGCAACTAAAACTCGGCGAGTGCCACCGATGCCGCCTTTGGTGAGGTACCCTGGATCTAATGAGCAAACAGGGCACCTCGACGGCTAGTCAGACCCTCAAGGGACCGACGCCACCTCAACAGAGGGGTTGTCCCGCACCATAGAATAACCTCTCCCAATGTTGGGACAGTACAATGAGGTGAGGCTCCCCCCTTGTCCCCCTGCTCTGTCTGAACCATCGTGGGGAGATAGTACTCAGCCTTGCGGAACACCAGCATTAACAGACTTGAGGTCCGAGCAAGCACCGTCGACAACAACATTGATGTTCCTGTCTGCCAAAAAACTGGTGATCCATTTACATAATTTCTCGGGAAGCCCATATGATGGTAGCTTTCTTAGAAGTGATTATTATGCCATCCCCGATCAAAGGCCTTCGCTATGTCCAAGCTAACCGCCAGCGCTTCCCCCTTGCTCTCAACCACTTTCGCTCATCGCTGTGTTAAGAATTTAGAAGATCACATCGTTTAATGCTAATCCGATCTTGAATTGTAGTTCGTGGGATCTGATACAGTCGACAAGTCTCTTATTCCCATCCCTTTCTTTCCTTTCGAATGCATTGAGAGCTTTCTTTCGGGCTTTTTAGTTGTACTAGATAGTCGTTTTCTTTAGTGAGGGAAGCAGCTAATATAAGACGGGTGTTTATCACTTTATTACTAATCGTAGAGTCTATATTACCGGTGGGAGGGAAGCGCTGTGCCGCGCTCCCGGCTGCATGGGTACCACCATCTTGCTTGTTTCTCCCGTGAAACAGCTTTGCTGTGTTTCGGAGAGAAGGGCAAGACAGATAGTGTAATTACTGGCATCGAGACTTAAGATCTTATGTCTCAGGATAGACAACACATAGATGAGTAGCCTGGACTCGTTCCAGGTCAACTAGTTTATGTTCATGGGCGACGTCGATCACTTAACATCAGGTGCCTCTCATCAGGTCTCAACATTTGCCAGTTTGCCTATCCAACTAACATAACAAAACGTCCTGAGGATGCCTCGGTGTCGGGGCGAAACGTGCGTAGAATGTTTGGTGGTGGTCTTTAATTGTGTTTGTGGTGCATGTGGGGTGGTGGTGCATGCGAGTCTAAGCATACGCAGTGTGGGAAAGGAGGGCGGTGCTATATGCATGCATATGCGTGCACGTATTTCGCGACATTATAGCTAATTAATATATAATTTAATATCTAAAAATAAATATTCATGTTCATAAATTAAAGCGTAAGTATATAATAAGTAAACAAAACATTCAGTAAAATTAATAAAATACCGGAATAATTTCAAATAAAATAATAGTTTTAACAAAAAAATTAAAACCAAAACAGCAATAAAACAGATAAATACATAGTTTTTGATAAATTATAGTGAAATACTGCAACAATACTCATTGCTTAAAATTTAACTTGACTATAATATTATAAAACAGCAACAACTTCAAATAGCGGTACAATAATACAAAATAAAATTTATGTAAAACTGAAATAACTCGCAATTTTACCAGAAAAGGAATACACCTTTTTATAGTAAACTGAAATAAGTCTACAGTCATACAGTTTTTGAACAAATTAAAATATATTAAAACAAATCTAATACTAATATACAGAGTTATTTAGATTTATTGTGTTTTTCTCTAATTTTGTCTAGCTCTTAGCTTGACCAACGCCGGCGCAATACTAAATTCGTTTACTTTATTAGTATTAAATTTTTAGCGAGCGTTTGTCAAAAAGAGAACTACGATCTTCTATCTCCGTCATTTTCATCGTATCGAGACGGCTGTTGGATTGAACGTATTCTCCTTGCGAAGTTATTTCACTTTACGGTGTTAACTCAAAAAACCCAAATTTTGAGTTAATTCTTTATTTGATTAAAGGTGCGATAATAAATATTTTTTTTAATCTTAAATTGGAAAATAAATTTTCATACCTACTAAAATTACTTAACAATATTTTTACAATTCATTTTTTTAATCTTTTCTTTGAACATTTGTTATTTAATGAGGTATTTCTCATTTATTTTCTTATCTAATAAATTATTTTAAAATTGACTATCATGATATCTAATGAGCCATGTATTTTTATTTTTTAAAAAGAATTTAGTGTGTCGGTGAGGCATTTTTTTTTCTTTCTTTTTTTTTATAGAAGAGGGGGCAAACGGACAGTCGGTTCACCTGAAGGTAAGTGATAGATAATTAAATGTAGTTAATAATGATAACGATAATTTGAATCTTACTGATAGGTGGCAAATATGTAACAAAATGGTCAGACATGTTTTTGGTCTCGATGGAGTTCCGAGTATTTAACTACCTACACTTAACAATAAATACAAATGGGCAACCCATAAGGTTGAACCTAAAATTGGTAATATTGTAATTATGAAGGAAGACAATTTACCCATTCCGTTGATTTCTCTCATCTCATCTCATTCAATTAAAATTTAAATATTAGAAAAAATACCTAACTATAATAACATTTCATTGTTATGTAATAGGTTTAAAAAGAATAAAAGAGAAATATTCTTATATTAGTTCATGAAAAATATGTTTAAAGATTTGAACTCCGTAATAATAATTTTACGTCTGTGCCAAATGTGTCGGTAAAACAGTTGTAGCGATATGGCGGCAGCACTGTTTTATCGACCGACGTTGTCGACCTGTCATGGCGTATTATAGTGTACGTTTTCTGTGCACAGTAAAACATAAATAATGATTCTTAGGCGATATATTGTGTTAAAAGGTGAAAAAAAATCAAGTGTCTATTTAAAGATATCATGATTAATGTGTGATAGTTATATTTAGGTGTAGTGGGCATTAAAATGGACAAGAAAAATGCTATCCGGAGAGGCAAAAGGCCATCCAAAGTGCTCGAAGAGAATTATTGGGACTGTAGCGTTTGTACGTACAGAAATAACGCTGAGGCGTTTAAATGTTCAATGTGTGACGTCAGAAAAGGTAATAATAATATAAATAATGTTTCTTTTAAGTTATAAACCATATACAAAAATGTCTTTGCGTCAAAATTATGTGGCTACAACTCTAGTTTTCTAACAAGATAAATAACATTAACCATACATTAAGTAGGTAATATTGTTGTTGTAATGTTGAAATTTTTATTTAGAGACTAGTCTCTAAAGGAGAATTTCAACATTACACAATAAAAGCGTAAAACAAAATAACCTCTTGATTGTGTTATTACAAGCTATTTTCAAGTAGTATGTTTAGAAATAGGTTAGGTTCTCAGAAGATTTATAAAAACATAATATATTGGTTTACATTTATATTATAGGATTTGTTTATTAATCACTATTGTTGTTATACCTTAAAAGTTAAAAAGAATTATCCATAAATTGGTAATGTGTAATTATGTATTTTGCAAATTGCAAACAACGTCAAAATTATTACACATCTAATGTTATAACTTGTAATTTATGTTTAATTTGGTTATTTTTTATTACAGTTTTGTTTTAGAGTATGTAATTAAGAATGCAAAGTGATTTTTGTATACAAATAACAAAATCGCAATAAGTTAGTCCGTACATGTCTGCCGTTTGGCGCTAGTGTCGCTTATGATCCGTTCAAATAAAGTTGCATATTCATTGACAGTACGATCTTTCCGTGTTATGACATTCGTAATTAGACGGGTAAAAATCATTGACCTCTCCTCTAATGTTATGTAGGGCAGTGTACTTTTGAGTTGTAAATTCGAGAACGAATTTTTTTTAATAAATTTTTTATTCATTTTTATTATCATTAAAATTTTATTGCGTTATTTTAAAAGCAAAAACAAGTCTGGGGTATTAAATATAAAATTTATAATTTGTTTGTAAGAAATAAACTTAAAGCAAATTTAGAGTACACTGCCTTGACTATATTAATAAGTCGCTGGTTATTCCTGTAAACTGATAGACGAGCCAGATCGTTTCTGAAAACGAATTCACCTAAAACTGGTCTCCATCATAGGAACCAAACCCAGGCAGCGTATCCACCCGTTGCCTTTAAAACCCGTTGCGTTGTAATTAAATTTGTGTTTACACTCGAAAATAATTAATATAGTGGTATCTACTATTACTATACTATACTACATATTCCATTTTCTAAGCCTTGCCACAAACTTTTTTACCGACTTCAAAAAAAGGAGGAGGTTTCACAATTCGACCGTGTATATTATGTTTTTTTTATATGATTGTCAGCGGATAACTTCGTCGCTTATCAACCGATTTTCTTTTTTTGTTGGAAAGAAGATATTCCAAATGTGGTCCCATGGTAAGGAAACCAGGATCTGATAGCGGCATCCCAGAGAAATCGAGGAAAACTTTCGAAAATCGCAGGGACGACTAGTGCGTTTGTTAATTTTATCATTATGTAGGTACTTTAAAGCACTACAACTTAATGAAGGTCTAGAGTCGATCTGATGATAAAATCTAAAGACAGTCGAGGGAATTCCGCAACGATTTATAGCAGTAACCTTGTGTTTAGTTTGTATTCATGAGAACTTTACACTTAGATGGGTTCTGACTGTCATTAGGGGTCTCGTGATTAGGACGAAGGACAGTTAAGGGAACTCCTCAACAGTTTACAGTAGCCACCTTGTGTTTGGGCTTAATTCATTTATATTGATGAGAACTTTGTAGCTATGTGGGTGCCATTACATGTCTGATGATGGAGACCATAGACAGTTGAGGGAATTCCTCAACGATATACAGAAGTTACCTTTTGTTGGACTTAACTATGAAGTATTGACAGGGCAAATTTTTTTCTGTCACCAGCCTAAGCTTGTCCGACTCTGCTGATACGTGACTTTTGTCATTAGCTACATATGCCGCACAACACTGATGTTATCTTCAGTCGTTGCCGTAGAAGGCAGTTCGCCACGCAGATCACCTGTGAGATTAGTGCTACCAAGTTTTAACTCACTAGACCAGTTGTAAATAGAGACACGAGATCGGGATTAATCGTGAAAGGCCAATCGAAGTCTATCACAACTTTCTCGTTGACTTAAATGACATCGAAAATCATTAAAAAATCATTGCACGAAAATTTTCTCGCGTTAATAAATTCACGCTGACGTGACACAGACAATTTTCAATTTGCCGCCAAATCGTAAAAAAATGACAAATGACAAAGAGATCTATTTTCAAAATTTAAACTTATTTTTTAATAGGTATGTAGTTTACAAGTGGCCAGTTCTAAGAATTATCAGTTTTCTCTTATTTAGTCACTATGACGATTAACCGATGAAATTTTAAAATTAGATTTTGAACCAAAATACACTACGGGCATTCGCGATACCATAAATATCGTTGGTTATGTGTAGTACAACATTAATTCGATCCGATCAGAGTAAATCGAATTTCGAACCTATGAATAGCCGATACAGAATAGCTGTTATAATCAACGTCTTTATGAGAGGGCATAGCCTACAATCATCTCGATAATCAAGCGGTTTGGCATTAGAGAACTAGTAGTTACCATCGTCGTCGGTACCACTAATGTAAGTAACATCGGTAACACTCCCCCCCAATATGAGGCTACCAAGATCCTGGACGTATAGTGCATTATTAACCTACGGTACTAATATGTTTCAAACTAAACCTAGACTTGCGCATTTTGCTCCGTCGGACATTGATTTTTAGTCTAACACTAGACTAGAGTAATACATTAAAACCGCACTGGCGCTGTGAGTAGAGTGGAGGCTTGCTATCGTACGGTACGTGGGTTCGTTTTTTATCGATTGAAGGATTCGTAACTTGTCTTGGCTCTACTTTCATCTGTATTGGGTATGATCAATATTTTTTGCCATATTCTATTTTGAAAAATATAAAGATTTCCCTTTCAAGTGAACTGTTCTGCCCTTCTCTTCGGAACTTGAACTCTTCCACCGCTTAAGTCCCCAATACTCTTGTCCCTTAATTTCCACCTTTTTACGTCCCCTCTTCTTATAAGATGGGACATAAGAGCAGGGTTATGTGGGGTCGGTCGGTGGCGTCGGTCTCTTGGAGGACTGACTAGCCGTCGAGGTGCCCTGTAACCCTACAAATCCGGGGCACCTCACCAAAGGCGGCATTGGTAGCACTCGGGTTTTAGTGGGTAGAGCCGCGTCCACCTTACCATCTTTAGGGCCAAACAATCCTATTTCTTACTTCGATAAAAAGATTCTTTAAAGCCAACTGAAATTCAAATACAAATACTACGGTAAGACACAAAATTCCACACAATTTCAAAAATAGGTGATCTTCGAAATAAAATTGCTCATAATGACCGCCGTTTTCACGAATTAGAAAACACGAAACGAACTTAGAATACCTAAGTTCACTCGTTGGCGATTTCTGACATTTCTAGTACTCAATGGTCAAAAGGTCCATTAGAGTCTTTTTATCCCCATACGGAGTATTTACATAAGAGGTAGTGCTATGCTGCTTTGCAGCCGAATTGGGCCGTCATGAGCGGGGTGGTACCTCTCGCTCACATAACACTGGCATCAAGCGACAGCTATGATTTGGGGGGATAGGGAAAATCAGGGTCCCACCATGGTTCAGGCCTTGTCTTGGCGGTGGGGCTCAGTAGCCTAGGGTGAGCCCAGGAACTTGGGCGAAGCAAACTGAGCCGAGGGGCTCTTTGTACCCCTCTTATAAGAAGATGAAACAAAAGAGCAGGAGGCAAGGGGCGAGGACGGGAACCTCACCCCATTGTACTGTCCCGATTTTGGGAGCGGTTGTTCTTTGGTGCAGGACAACCCCTCTGTGGAGGTGGCGTCGGTCCCCTGAGGGACTGACTAGCCGTCGCGGTGCCCTGTTAGCTCAACAGATTCGGGGCACATCACCACAGGCGGCATTGGTGGCACTCGCCGGGTTTTAGTGGGTAAAGCTGCGTCCACTTACCATCTTTCGGGCGCAGCGAGTCCCACATACCCGCCTGGCGAGACCCACTCCCCGCGGGATGCCTCAGAGCATTTCCCGGCGGAGTAAAAAAAAAAAGGTTATTTTACAGTCTCAAAATTACGCAATAGTAAGCGTAAAGTTTTGTAGCCCTTCACTGTTTATAAACGTCAATTTGGCGTTGCGTGAAATTTAGTCAAATGCCTATTGCGGTGCCAGCGGAAGTATTAGTTAATGAGAAAACTGTGTTCAGCAGAACACAATGGAGTAAATTTAATAGCTTCTATTGTCTAATGACCATGTATAATGCAAAAATATAGCAGCCAGAGATACCATCCGGCTTGTTTGGCTGAACTATCGGTGATCCATGCAGTAGGAAATGATGGTGTTTTTACTTTGCTTATATAAACTAATATAAAAAAATACTGTATCGGTTAGTTTAGTTAGATTTATCATTAGCCTTATTGAAGACGATTTCACTCTTATAAGACATATAATACCGTTTGGGACGATCATACTTGCGCCAGATTATATCCTTGAAAATTCATAAATCACTCCTCCCCAAGGTACATCAACACGCAAGCCGCGCATCAACCCTGCGCTGGTGGCGGCGCAGGCGGCCGGCACGGCACCCACCAGCTCACAGAAGAGACCCCGGTCCGCCAACTCCCTCAAGAAGAAGCGGAGAACGCCCAGACTCAACAACGTCGATAGGAGTTCGGCACAGACTCGAGAGGTAAATTATCCTTGACGTGTCATGATCCTTGAGTTTGTTCATTTACGTGAAAGGTTATATAAGGTTCGAAATGGATGATATTTGTGTATCAGAGTATATTTTTATTATTTTTAATTTTTGGGGCCCTGGGATACCTTTTTTTTTCTTTAACGCCGGGAAATGCTCTGAGGCATCCCGTTGGGGAGTAGGTCTCCTCACGTGGGTATGTGGGTCTCGTTGCGTCCGAAAGGTCGTAAGTGGACGCAGAAACCCACTAAAAGCGAGTTGGCACTCGCCGGGTTTCACGATTCCGCCTTTGGTGAGGTTCCCCGGATATAATGAGCTAACAGAGCACCTTGACGGCTAGTCAGCCCCTCAGGGGACCGACGCCACCTCCACAGAGGAGTTGTCCGGCACCACAGTTCAACCCTTCCCATAGTCGGGACAGAACAATGGGGTGAGGTTCACGTCCTCGCCCCTTGCTCTTTTGTCCCCTCTTCTTATAAGAAAATAAAAATAAAAAACATTTTTTTTAATTCAAAATAGTACTAATACAGTTTTTTTTGAACGTCAATTGAATCTACCACCGGTTCCAAGGTAAGCCCACTAAGAATTACCGGCGAAACAAACTCAGTGGAACAAATCTTTTCAAATAATATATAATATATTCTATAACAATTTTAACATCTTATCCTGAAATGCCCGGGAGGAACGCCTTATTCCCAGGGTGTGGTATCTTCCATGAAATCTTTTACTTTATAATATCCTTTACCACACAAACGCTCTTTAACAACTTTTTTGAATTTTTTATGGAGAGCTTTTGAACGTTTTCTGGGATCCTATTGTAAAAGCGTATATAGTTGCCTTTAAAAGAATTTCTTACTTTTGGTCTAATCACTGGTACGTGTAACCTGTGTCTATTACGTGTATCCCTACTATGAATATAACTTTTCTTACAAACTTCATTTATGTTTTACAGTAAAATATTTTCTAAGATGTATTGAGAGGCAACAGTCAGAATTCCTATTTCTTAAAATTTTTCTCTCAAAGATGAATAGGGGGGCAACTTGTAAATTGCACGAATAGCCCGCTTCTGCAGCACAAAAATGTTGTTTATGTCGGCAGCATTTCCTCATAAAATTATGCCAAGAGGGGTACAAAGAGCCCCTTTGTCTCAATAAGCTTCGCCCAAGGTGCTGGGCACACCTTAGGCTATTGAGCCCCACCGCCATGTCAAGGCCTGAACCATGGTGGGGCCCTGGGCTACCTGGGACACACTTTATTGACTAATTGGAATTTAGAATTCGGAACTAATTTAGCTATAGAAAAAAAAAACAAAATTAGACGTTTATCTCAGGATTGCCAAAATTTATTTTAATGTTCGATAATTACTATTTTGATATTTCATTTTGTTTTCAACAGCGAACCCTTAGTGCCTTTTCACACGTGCCGGTTGCCGGGTGGCCGGCGCCGGGTATCCGGTAGCGAAATGTATGGGCGTGTATGGCAGCTTTCACACGTACCGGCGTAATTTGCTTACACTTCGCTACCATATACCCGGCAACCGGGACGTGTGAAAAGGCACTTATATTTACGGGAATTTCGAATCACTTTGCTAGTCCGCGATAGAATCCTAAATACTGTTACATTAGTACTGATTTTAATGAAATTTTGCACGCTCTGTTGCACGCCCTTTGGTCTGACATGAGATATAGGATGGTTTTGGCCATGATAGGTGGCGCAAATTCTAATAAGCTGACATGGTGATTTTGTGCATAAATATTCATTTATTAATAAATTATCAATCATATAAGTTTGCTAGATGAACTGAGGTGTTCCTCAACAGCCAAGCTTTACAAAAGTCTTCGCAGGACCGTATTATTTTTAATAGAGTTACTGTTATTTCATAGAGCTAAAATTTATTCCATGCTTTTTACGGCCTCCTTTAATTTTCCTTCACCTAGTTTAGAGTTCGGAGAAATTCACATTTTGTGACCTGAATCCGTTTCTCGCTAGTGCGCGGAGAAGGTATCTGGGGGCACGGCAGTGCCTCCGCCAAGTCGAGCCAAAAGCGGCGCTGCCGTACCACCCTTTTCTCGAAGCAGTTCAAGCCATTTACAACCCTTATAACTTCGTTGTAGATGAAACTAGTAGTCTACATTTTCAGCAACCAATTATATAAATACCAGTAGGTATATTGGTATATTTCAAATTTCATCTGATAAGAATTATTATTACCAGTCAAAGTTTCTTATTTTGTCACTAACAGACTCACTCACTCACTGAAAGATCATCAAAACTCTAAGGCGCTTCTAGCAGACATAGAGCCTTCAAACTTAGAATACAATTAGTTTTTGTTGTATAAATCAAGGAAAAGTTCAAACATTTTGTAATTTCAGTTTTCTAAGTACACCATTTGCATAAGTAACTTTGTAATCCCTATACTAATAAGTAATTACTATTCCTAAAGTTCGTAATAATAATATAAATCTACTGGATTACAGGTTTACCGCACCAAACAATCTAATTTAATATTATATGTATTTTTCATTCGATAGCCAAGTCATTCTGTTTATTTAAAAACAAAATTTATTTTTTATATTCATATGGTCACTTTAAGTTGTTGTTAAGTTAGCTAATTACGTAATAACTTTAGACAGAAGATCCCTTAAGTAGGGACTGCATAAATTGTCCAACTTGGTACCTATTACATGGATGTCACAACTTTTTACACTAGAAGAACTGAGTGGCGAGACTCAGTTTTTTTTCAAGTTATGTTTTTGCTGGCATATAGGTACTAATACTTACTAACTACCTACTATTATAACTAATCTGAAAAGTTGTTTGAACGCGCTTACAGACCTGAAAAAATATTACAGCCCAAGTATTTTTTTTTTTGAGGCAAGTTCTTTCAATTTAGGGGCCAGTAAAACAGCGGAGCAGAGCTAGTGTATGTTCCCAGTAATGCGATTTCGATGTCAACGTCCGCGTGGAGTTATTTCGCACACGGCCAACAGGTGACCCGAGTCGTATATGGAAATGAATGTCATACGTTATAAGCTAAGTCATAAGTGACATTTTTGTAAAGATCGATGCGGCATCGGAGGGTTCTAGAAAAAAGGATCATAATGGGCTAGGCCTACTCTTGTGTAAATCGACAGCGGTTACCAAATGACCCTTTGATACGATCTCAGCTTCGAACAACAATTTAGCTATTGTGGATCTCAGGGAGCCCGAGGGATATGCTGACACTGCTTTAGGATCGGCGACGAATATGATCAAAACAATGTAGGACTACGAAATATAACGAATATACGACTTTAGGTACATATTTGAAAAATATATTTTATGCATTATAATGAAAAAAATTTTACGGATTTTATCGCGGAGGGACTGATTAGCTAGATGAGTTCCTACGTACACAAAGCCGAATGAAATGATAATCCCTACTCGAAGTGCGTCTTTTTCTGCCTTGTGCTGTTCTTCTCACATAAGTACCGGTCTCCCTGAACCGTTGGATACTGCGATGGATCGTTGAAACTGGTCGACGAAGATCTCTGGATATCACTCTGTAGGTTTGACCATTTCTTCGCATTTCGAGTGCCCTGGCAACCTCCGTTGGGACTAAGTCAGGCATAATTCAGTCCTCAACTCCAAAAAGATACTCGATAAAAAAAAAAAAACTAACAAAAAACAGTATTTCAATGAAATTTTAAATCAAACTCAGAAGGAAGAAATACTCGAAGTTCGCTCCAGATAAGGTGTATTTGAATAAAATTAAAACAATTGCATAAAATGTGATGTTCAGTTGTTTTATTAATTTGAAAATATTATTTCTTTTTAAATTAAATGAAGTATAAACCAGCCAGCAACCTTATAATTATGATACTGATATCAAACCTTTATTTTATGTTCCGCTAAATATGCCGATGTGTGTAGTAGGCACTGAGGTTCGGGCCTGTCTCCTCCAGGGGAGGAGCAGAGGAGCGCAGTTAGTTGCGAACCATCCTGTACGGCCTCCTTGCTCGAGAGACTCCAGCCTCTCCTCGTGGGTAGTCTCTTTGGCTCGGCCTCCTCCTCAGCTCCCCGGCGCATCGGCTCTGCAGATGTTATAGAGCCGCCCCTCCTTCGCCTGCGACTCTGTGTTTTCTGGCGTCTTGCGACGCAACTCCTGCGCAGTTCGGTGAGCTTCTCAGATCATCAGTACATACTCCTGTTTCGCGGGGGCCGCCAACCAATCCTCGGAATGGCCGCGTCGCACACCTGCGACATCGCGGCGACCATGCAGTCGGTCTCCCCCTCAAACTCGACCGAGGCCGGCTCACCGTCCATGCACCAGGCCTGTACCACAGACTCTGTATGATGCCATCTTTTTTTTTGCTTGGGGAAATCGTCATGATACCTGTGGTTTTGTGGGACTCAAACTAAAACCTCTAGACGTTTCTCTGTACCGCGTTGACATGAGAGGGTCATGGGTACGAAAGCCTACCATAGCCCCGCCTGCGGATGCCCTTGCGGGCTCTTCTCTGGGTGGTGTGACATGTTACATCAACATTCTCCGCCCCCAATGCAAACCGCCCGTGGGGATTTGAAAGAGGTTTCCGTCCTCTGGCCCCGGCCTCCTGCGTTGGGAGCGAAGTGTAGAGCCGCCTGCTCACGTTTTGCTCCCGGTACGCATTCCTCCAGGGGCACCCCGAGCCCCACCGCCACGTGAAGGCCCGGTTTCGGATGGTGAGGATCGCCCCAGATCAATACTATTCCATAAATCTTATCCCAACCTTAAGTTTCAATTTCTTTTTCCATTCTAAGTCTTGTAAAACTCATACATACCATTCATTTCGACTATAATTTTTGTCATTTTTTTTTTCAGAATATATGAATATATTTTATGTAAAATATATAAAAACTTTCTATATTTTACATGTAATGTTTTTAATTAAATAAATTTAATATTCAGTTTTTTAGTGTCATTTAACAGCTGCTAAAAATATTGTAAAGAAGCTTATACACTAGGTGATTTGTAGTTACTGTATGTAATAGTGCTCTCACATCATTTATCTGATGATATTATCCTCTAGTCTTAGTCAAACTTTGTATCTATATAATCTAAAATAGAAAGAGGTAGTGCCATGCTGCATTGCAGCCGAACTGGGCCGGCTCGACCGGGGTGGTCCAACCTCTCGCTCACATAATACCGACGTCAAGAGACAGCTATGCTGTCGCGTTTCGTGTGGTTTTTAGGTTTCCGGTGGCCCATCGTGGGGGAAAGGGAGGCATCAGCGTGGCTTTGCTTGTGCGGATGTGTGGGCGTCGGCGCAGTGAGGCTTCGACTGCTCGTTTGCCCCTGCCGTTTTGCTCAGGCTGCCGCTCCCCGGGGAGGTTAGTATCGTGGCATATGCCGACGATGTGACGATTCTGGTCGAGTCCGGTGCCCGGGCGGGCCTGGAAGAAAAATCCAAGACGGCACTGAAGCTCGTCGGTGAGTGGGGTGAGAGGAATCGGCTGGAGTTTTCCCCTGCTAAGTCATCCACGATGACAATCAGGGGTAAACTCCAGCGTCCACCCACCATCAGATTCGGGAGTAACTCGATCAGGAGCGTCACATCGACCACGGTACTGGGAGTGGTGGTGGACTCAAGCCTGTCCTTTGCGCAGCATGCGGTGGACATAGGGGAGAGGGCGGCAAATTGTTTCGGCAAGATGTCGAGAGTGTCGGCATGCTCATGGGGTATCAGTTACAGAGCCCTTAAGGTTCTGTACAAGGGTACAATCGTGTCCACGGTGACGTATGCTGCCGCATGTTGGTATGAGCGTGCGTCCCTCCACGTTGTGCGGAGTGCGCTTCTGCGCACCCAGAGACCAGCCTTGATCCTTCTGACCAAGGCGTATCGCTCGACGAGCACTGACGGACTGGCGGTTTTGGCTGGTGTGCTGCCGGCCGACCTCGAGGTGAACAGGGCAGGCAGATTAGGCGCTCTGCGCGAGTCCGCGGTTACCAAGGAGGAGTTGCAGAGTGCCAAACTCAGAGAAGCTGAGTCCGCTCTCGCCGCATGGCAGGAGCGTTGGGACACGTCGATCCATCGGAGGGAGCTATATCGGTTTTTCCCGGAGGTGAAGGCTCGATTCAAGGCGACTTGGATTGAGCCGGATTATGAAACGTCCCAAATCTTGACCGGTCATGGATGTTTTAGGGGGGGCTTCACAGAATGAAATTGTCCACTGTGGGGTCATGCTACTGCGGCGAAGCTGCAGTGGAAGACGTACACCACGCACTCTGGGAATGTCCTCTGTACAGGGATGAGCGTAGGGAACTGTTAGACTGCATCGAAGTACAAGAGGTGGGACCGATCTACTACGGCGATCTCGTGGCTTCTGCGGCGAACTTCGGTAGACTAGGGGATTTCGCGCGACGATGGCACAAGAGAAGGAGCGACCTCGAGAAGAACGGAGGCGAAGAATAAAGCGGAAACCCAGAGAGGTGAAGAAGACCATCGAAGATAGCAGAGCGCACTATCGGCAGACACCGAAGGCGTATCTGTGCCGTCCGCCCCAGAAGGGGAGAAGGACTTAAGGGACAAGTAGATACAGAATTAAATAACTTGTAGGGAACGGAAGCGTGCGCACCTGAAGGGCAGAAGAAGAAAACCCAAGACATTAGGGTGCGCACTCCCGAGATTCGTCCCGTATAACCGCGACAGGTTGATAGGGCCATGGGTTGGTGGTGGGACTTGCTCGTTTGCCCCCTGATGCCATAAAAAACATAAAATTAGTCATTTATTTATAATAAGGCATTGTATGAATACATAAGTTTATGTTAAAAAGCTTTAAAATTTGTTTGTTTTGTTAAACGCGTATGTACAAAAGGACAAGTGTCTGTTTGTAATTAATTCTTTTTGCCTTTGATAACCCAATCATTAAAGAAGTATATACATACATACAATTTATTATTTATTTTATAAAATAAGAGCTAGTAATTATAGTTTTGGTAACTAAAATTTTAGTTATTAGTACGAATATATTAAAAATGCATATTTGTACACAGGTAACTGTGAGCGGGGTGACGGTAGTTATAACAGAGTACAAGCCCAAGAAGTCAGTCTCCAGCAGTTCGAGCGACGTGGAGTCATCCAACGACGCGCGCCCCTGATCTCCGGAGTGTAGTATTGTTTCTCCATTCTCTATGTAGACGGTGATGTGTTAGAAGCGTCGTTGTTACTTAAGTCACCGTTCCAGACTTTCATCCAGTGCCGAAACTACACATTTAACTAATTTCTAATGTTTACGCAAATTTCATTAGTTATAAAGAAACATTTTTTACATAGATCATGTATCGCGGCTTTATAAAATTGTTACATACTCGACACTTTTTACAGCAACCATTACCATGGTAGGTATAACTGGAAAAATAGTTTCATTATGAGTACAGTCCGGGCTGTAACTTGGCCACGCTGAAGTTCGTCCGAGTGATTCGCTCGTCACTCAGTGATATTCGTATATACTTTTGACGTGCTTGTGTAAAGCTCTGGAACGAACTTCAGTTAAATTCCGCGTATATGACGTGTAAAGTGAGGGAGTGATATAATTTGAGAAACGTATACACAATTAATTACAATCAAAACGAGCAAAAAAGCTAGTTATGGCACTGATTCGTTAACTTGCCCCATTTGAATTATAAATATAATTACGGGCAATTTAACTTGACCAGTCTGAAGTTAGTTGTCTGACGTATAAGTGACAGTATTCAAGTTGCGTGACGCAAGTACAACTTCGCTCTAGCTAATTTATTAGAACTCATTTTCTGCTTTCTCAACAGGAAAAATGTTATTGTACCTAGAAAACTGTTCGGTACGGTAAAAGAATAAAGTGTATTGGTTTTTTATCTATGCAATCTTATTTACATACGCGTTTTTTTAATCTTTACTGAAACTACTTTTTGCGGTATATTTAAATTGCCCACGTTTTAAATAATCATCTACAGGAATTACCGAAGAAGTCGAAAGACTGGTCCTTATTTTTCAAAGTTATTCCAAGTATTTGAATATTTTTTATATAAAGATTAAAACGTGTAGAAAAATTAAAAAAATCTTGTGAAAATCCATTTCAATTACACGTTTAATCAACATGTACATTTTAATTTATATAATAATTAGTTTTAGTATTTAAACTTTTTATTTATTTATCAGTATTTATAACATCGATTTATTTATTATTAATAGTAAATAATGTCCATTACACCGTGAATAGAATGAGACTGAATTTATTTATCTGATCCAAAAATGTGAAATATTTAGATTATAACTCCTTAGCAATGTAACATAGAATGGTACTTATATGTAATATGATTTTAATGGGATACAATAATAAAATATATTGAATATTTTGTTATTATTGTATTCGATTGTAGAGAAATATTCAATTGTGTAAAGTGCATCCACAACACTAAGTAAATTGTAAATTTGTGAAGCAATATCGATCTTATGATAAGGTTAAACAAATCGCATTTAAACAGAAAACGCAACAATTTATTTACAATTTTTGTTGTCAAAAGATATATGTAGGAAATGTTAATCTATAAGAATAAAAAATCGATATAGTGATGAACTTCACTTGTACTCCAAAACGTATTTTAAGGTAGACGTGTATCTATTGGTTCAAGTAATTTTATGGCATGTATTATTCGCTATATTTATTATGTATTTATTAAATGGTTTGTACATAACGAGAAGGCCAGCTGGGCACTGCCGTTTGTAAATAAAGCGTTGGGATTAAAGTAATTTTATATATAGTATTGACTGGCACCGTCACAAAATATATTGAAATACGAAAGCTTGTTGAAATTGAGCAGCATCGACGAGCGACATGATTAATACTTTATTTAACAATTTGTGGATATTCAATGAATTGTGAAAACTCAGTGGGTAAAGGTGATCACACACTTGTCCGCTCAATGTGCGTCTGAATGCTACCTCGCATATGAATTATATTGTGGTACATCGCTGATAGAAGTCAGCTCCAAGTTAAACTTTCAGACAGATTTTAATGTTAATTATGAAGCAAGATAATTGATAAAAATGCACTAATGACTAACTCGCGGAAAAAAAATATTTTAAGAAATTTGTATCTACTGCTTTAAATTATTAACATTGAAGAAAGACATTATTCATTAAAAAGAGACACAGTTTTGTATTAAATTGATACATATTATAATGTTTTGTATCGCATTCATGCGTGTTTTCGCAAAGGTCTGTAGTCAAAAATCAAGTAAAGAGGTTTTATTAAAATATTATTAAATAAAATATGATATTGGTATTTTCAATTATGACTTGAGTAACATTCAGTAGTATTTTAACATCTGTAAATTATTTAGCCTAATCAGTGTTTTTTTGTGTTTTCATGTTTTAGTTATTGGCTTAGTTTGTTTACCCTAGCTATAGTGTTGTGTTCTATGTATTGTATAAGTATTTATTTTAGTATTAAGTATGGTGTTGTTATTATTAATAAGTTCGTTAATGTCTCATCATTGGAGACTAAATTCATGAAAAAGTAATTAAAGATAATCATTGAAATCAATGAAAAAATAAATCATCACAAACAGTATCGAGGCTGAAAAATAATTATTTTTAATCAAATAACGGGTTCGGGATAAGAGTAAAAATTAAACTCAGATCTTTCTTAGGAAAGACCGATAAAACTGCGCATGCCAAGTATTTTATTTTTGATCTCGTAAAAGTTTACCGTTTGTCGCTGAACAGCTTACAATATATTATATTGTATTATCTATTGCATAAGACACAAACTGACTGGTAGAATAGATCACGTTAAGGGGTGCTACACATAACATACTATACTCCAGCCAAACTTGATCGTAAAATGTTTGTAAACAAACCACAACAGCTGACTTTTACGGTTATCACTTATATAATCAGTATATTTATTCATAATATAAATTGTAAAGTCAAGTAAATCACATGTAAGTGACCATTTATTAAGTTTTTATTTATATTGGTTTGTCAAGTTTCGAATGTTGGTATCCCTATTTCATATACAATTTAAGTAATTGAGGTGAGGTTTTGATGAAATAAATGCTTTTTTAACTATTAAAGAAATATTTAATGAATTTAATTACATTTTTATGTTAGGAATATAATAGTTGTCGCCTAATCTCAGTTAATAAAGGTTATTTTTTACAATATTGTACTGTAGGTTTCTTAGATATATGCTTTTTAAAAAAAAATCAATAAAAATGTATTTCATCCCTGCTGTCGGACGGTTACTTACCAACGCTTTGTCATTAAAATTCTACATCGAGTTTGACTGGAGTATAGAACCTTTAACCGGTAGACTTATTAAAAAAATATTTTTTGCGAAAATAACTTTACCTGGATAAAGTAAAATATTCGAATTGTTACTTCATTGGCCAAAAAATAACTATGCAGAAAAAAATAACCATCGTTTTCATGAATATTTGAGCAAAGTGCTAGTTTTTATTATCCATGCAGTGTTCTAGTTTCTTTCGTAAAACAAATGAATATTATTAAATAGAGTAAAATAGTAGTCTCGAATGGGCTACCATCGTTGTTTTTTTTTGCAAAGATCAATACCAAAATAAGCGTAATGTCTTATATCGTAACAGGATTTACAAAAATATAAAAAGATTCTGTTATGCGTTTTTTTTCTGCCGCATTGACGTTGCGTTTATTTTGATAAGTGAGTAAGGGGCCTTAGATTGTTACAATGCTTACATTATACTAGAATGATTCACATTGTAATGGCGACCAGCAGACGTCGATATATATAAGAAATTTGTAACATTTTTTTTTAGCGAAAATAAATATAGCCATTATTATTTTTATACGCAAATTCATATGAATATTAATAAATAATAATGATATGCGCATGATGTTATGTCAAAGAAGCTTAGGAATTAGATATTTTGATGAAATTTTAAATAAGAAGTGGTAGTTTTAAATTCTGGATTCGCAACTTAGAGCCACGGGCAACGGCTACCTTCTGCACCTCATTATTTGAAAGTTTGTAAAAGTTTAAAATTCAACCATATATATTTTTGTAGGACGTCGGACGGATTTGTAAACTTAGCCGAATGAAACAATGTCATGTACCAATGGCGCTAGGTTTTTAGTAGAATGTTATAGTAATGGATAAACGTAGGTAAATGTTAATTATTTTTAAGTTCATATCGATGTATCGGAATGTATATAAATGAGGTGAAAGTATCATGTGTTTCTTTTGCTAGTGACTTAACCCCTTTTAAAACCCTTCATACTTTTTTACCTGAGCGTGTTATGGAGAACGTTACATATGCGTAATGCGTATACGTTCATATCCCAGTGGTACAGGTGCTCATAAATGAGTTGCCTGGACTAGTCTCAGGTTAACTAGTTTATGTTCATGGGCGATGCTGACCACTTACCATCAGGTGGCACGGCTGCCAATTCGCCATGTAACTGACATTAATCTATCGTTGAGGAACAAGATTCATAACGAAATTATCCGTCAAAGATCCACATTATTAGACATCGTGTAGGTGATAACTGATGATCCCCCACCAAGGTTCAAGCCTTGTCATGGCTGTCGGGCTTAGTAGTATATGGTGTGCCCAGCACTTTGGGCGCAGGAAATTGATCCGAGTTCCAATGTAAAGTAGAGTAGAGTATACTGAAGAATAGAAGATCGGATATGTGAAATGAATTCTGCTGGGGAAGAGTCGGAATGTGCTCTCCATAGATGACATTACTATTCAGTACTTTATCTAGAGCTAGTAAAAACATTACAAGTTATAATGCAAGTCACTTATATTCAATAGACGTTGCACGTTTGCTGATGGAAGTAAAAAAGACTAACTAAACTAAGTATATACACACCTATTGACAAGTAATGCTGAGATTTCCAGCTAGTTTCTATATAACTAGGCTCTTGAGTAATTCTAAGCCCAAAGTTATTTAAAAAGAATAAAAAGTGTCTTATCAAATATGGTATAATTAATGAATTATGTCAGCCCCGGAGCCCTAAAAAGATAAAGAGAGTCACATAACTGTCTTCGCCGCATTCGGAATCGGCTAGGGGCAGCCTCCGTCGCGTGTTGCTAGCGAGGCGTTGGCTACTAATATGTATTATAAACTCGAAAATTTGTAAAAATGTGGATGTATGTTTGTTACTCTTTCACGCAAAAACTACTGAATGGATTTTAATGAAACTACAATAACATACCTTATACATCAGAATAACATATAGGCTATAATTTATCCCTGTACTCTCACGAGAATGGTAAGTACACGGGTAAAAACGCTGGACGCTGCTAGTTGTCTATAATAATAAGAGGGATAGCGTTTCCATGTTTTGATGTATGAGGATGGAAGGACGTGGGATGATCCAAACTACTCATCTGACGTTAACGTTATTATGACATAGGCTAGAAAAATATACTAAGCTAACGCCCATGAAGCTGCGGGCAACAGCTAGAAAAAAAAGTTTTTCATGGTTCATGATATATTAGGTATTGAAGTTTTATTTATATAGTTGATCAAGCGATGCATTCAGGATGGTCATGCCTATTCAGGAGGGTCATGCCACGGGTCTCCGGTGACGAGCAGTAGTTGTAAAAATATTGTATGCTACATGAGCTATAAAAAGCAAATATGAGAGTCGTGATTACGACATTCGCTGTAAGGTTTGTAAGACATTCGTATGAAGACCGAGTGTGGTAGAGGTGGTAGATGTCGCTACTTACGTTATATAATACAAAAATTAAATGGATTAACAAAAAAAAAAATGATATTAGGTACTTATTGTAAAAAAGCATGAGGTGCTCGATATTCATTGTTAAAGATATTTCATCGGTATATTTAGTTCGGTTTGCTATTAAAAACGTGTTTTTTTAAACTATAGTTTTTTCATAAGTTTTCATAAGATAAAGCAAAAATGGGGTTAGATCGTTGAAAGCTCAGATAAAAAACCTAGGTTCTTTATCTGAGGTGGAAAGTGACTGTTTTGAAAGAAATGTTGCAAGTTTATAATTGGATACCTATAAAATAATTATTTAATACATATTATATAGCTTTCATCGCTGTGACTTGTGAGTGGTGCGCGGCCCCGCGGCGGCGGTACCCTTTGAGCTTTTTGCGGGCCACTGCGCCGCCACGGAATCTACTCGGATCGAGATTGTCGGCTTTATTTAGCTAGTTACCGTTCTGTCGCGGTCTGCGATGTGCGATCTCGTTACATCAAACATGCCTGTATATAAATGTTGATGTTTATGGAGCAACGAGGTACTTTCATTGAAAGCCTTTGATAGACAGACACTGTAGATCAAAGTTACATTTTGGTTGTACATATTATATGGTGAGCGACGATGGTCTAGTCACTAGTGGGTATGGGCTCGGCCTTTCGAGTGGGAGCCGAGGGGTCCGGGTTCGATACTGACCCCCCTGTGATGCTTAGAAATGGGGTTTTCTAAATTTCTATGTGCACCTGAACACGAGACAATCGCTTAGATACATAGGCTGCACTAAAAGTATCGGGAATGGAATATTTCCACTGTTCCTGTCATATTAAAATCTTTTTAATTGAAAACTCCTTGGGTTTAAAAATCGAATACCATTTATTTATTTTAAAAAAGATTCTCGGTCTTGTCAAACTTGTTTAGTCGTTGAGAAAATGGAATTGACTCGAGAAAATTCTAGAGTGATGATTTATTATGACTTTCGAAGTGGTTTAACACAAAAACAGTGTGTTGACCGGATGATTTCTGCATTTGGTGATGAAGTCCCATCCAAAACCACAATTTATCGCTGGTTTGCTGGATTTCAACGTGGACGTGTCAAGCTCAGTGATGATCCCCGTCAAGGTCGTCCAAAAACTGCAGTCACCGAAGAAAACGTTGATGCTGTGCGTAAGCTGATTGAGGAAGATCGACATGTGACATACCGCGAAATTCAGGCAACTTTAGACATTGGCATGAGTCAAATACAAATAATCTTGCATGAACAATTAGGTGTAAAAAAGTTGTTTTCCCGATGGATACCGCATTTGCTCTGTGAAGAGCAAAAAGCGGCTCGCGTTACTTGGTGCGTCAGAACTCTCGAAAGATTCCACGCAGGATCCTCAAATGCTGTATACAACATCGTATCAGGTGACGAATCCTGGATATACGCGTACGAACCCGAAACAAAAAACCAGTCAAGAGTTTGGGTGTTCGAAAATGAGTTAAAGCCAACAAAAATTGTTCGTTCACGGAGTGTTGCAAAATAAATGGTGGCCACGTTTGTCTCCAAAACCGGCAATGTTGCGACTATTCCTCTTGAGGGACAAAGAACGGTTACTGCAGAATGGTATGCCAGCATTTGTTTGCCACAGGTCGTTTCTGAACTCCGTAAAGAGAACTGCAACCGCCGCATCATCCTCCATCACGACAATGCGAGTTCTCACACCGCGCACAGAACAAAAGAGTTTTTAGAGCAAGAAAACATAGAATTATTAGACCATCCGCCGTACAGCCCCGACCTAAGCCCTAATGAGTTCTATACTTTCCCTAAAATAAAGAATAAATTGCGTGGTCACAGATTTTTATCGCCTGAAGAAGCTGTGGACGCCTACAAAACGGCTATTTTGGAGACCCCAACTTCCGAATGGAATGGTTGCTTCAATGATTGGTTCCATCGTATGGAAAAATGTGTCAAATTCGCGGAGAATACTTCGAAAATCAATAATTATACATTTTTGAATAGTAATGTTGTGTCACTTCCTTGATTCCCGAAATTTTCAGTGCCGCCCTCGTAGAAGCTATCCAATTACACACGTGTACAAAAATATGTATTTATTCAATACGTAAGGATTTTTATAAGGTGAATAAATAAATAAATAGGGCGTCGTGGAAACATTAAACTGTTTATAAGGTGAATAGCCAAATAAATAGGGCGTCGTGGAAACATAAAACTGTTTATAAGGTAAATAGGTAAATAAATAGGGCGTCGTGGAAAAATAAAAGTGTTTATAAGATGAATAGGTAAATAAATAGGGCGTCGTGGAAAAATAAAAGTGTTTATAAGGTGAATAGGTAAATAAATAGGGCGCCATGGAAACATAAAACTGTATATAAGGTGAATAGGTAAATAAATAGGGCGTCAAAAAAACACCAAACTGTTTATATGATGAATAGGTAAATAAATGGGGCGTCGTGGAGACATAAAACTGTTTATAAGGTAAATAGGTAAATAAATAGGGCGTCGTTTATACATAAAATTGTTTATAACGTGAATAGGCAAATAAATAGGGCGCCGTGGAAACATAAAACATTTTATAAGGTAAATACCTATATAAATAAATAGGTCGTCGTAGAGACATAAAATTGTTTATAAGGTGTATTGGTAAATAAATAAGGCATCGTGGAAACATAAAATTGTTTATAAGCGTGAGCAGTTGACGAGGCTTTTACCTAGGCTCGTAAAATACTTTTGATTTTAGCGCCTCGCCGAAGGTAAGTACATAAATAGGTTTATGGGCGCTGAGCTTCATGCCGGACTGAATTACCATATAACTATTACCATATACAATGATAAAACTGTGCACGCAACATTGGGTTCAGTTAGTAACAAGAACGGACTTCCGTATGCGGTTACGAGATGACCGAGATGATATCCGAATTCGTATTAATTGATAATATTATAACGAAATATAAAATAAAATAAGAAAAATAGTATACAACAAATAGTACACACACACAGAAGTCGGGAGCGATAGCGTAGCGGGGCATCACGACATAGCAGCGTTATACCGTTTGCTTTCCCTGCATTTTACTGCCAAGGCGCGGCGGCAGATGTTTCACATAAAAATATAGCAAAGTTCTTTTTTTTCTAGTCCCTTTTAAGAAATGGTAGAGATTCATAGAAAAAGAGAAACGAATCGTGACCACAAACGTACGACGATGAGATAATGTACGATAATTCTTGAATTATTTCACTTAGCATAGGTCTATACTCTATATCTACCTATCATTTTAAGACCGTATGTTTTGTTGTGGGATAATACGTCAGTAACACCTGGCTTTGCGGTCCGCCACGAGATGTTCAAGACAGGAAGCAGCTGTGAAAGTTCTTCAATCCAGGCAACGTCTTCTTCCCCCGGGCATTGTATTAAAATTATCTTTAGTGATATTATTCAGATTGATTGAGTGTAGACGAGTAGAAATCGTTCAAATACAATATAAAGAACTTCTAAATCATATAAACACATATTTGGATTCTACAAATGAATATATTATGTAGTATAAAATACAAACACCTATAATACACTCAACAACAATAGTTTGAAAGGTTTTGGGGTGTAATGTAGGGATTAGTAGATACTGAAGATCTCTGGTATCTCTTCTCTGAAGGCTTCAGGGCAGGAACAAGGAACCTACCAGCTGGAAAGGGTTGAAGACATAGATTTCGGGCAGTCCCCCTTACGAGTAGTCTGGCCTTCGCCGGGGCCAGCCTGTCGCTGAGGTGATCCTGTCTGTTTCCTGCATATACGGGACCCTCAAAAAGCGGTTGAAGGCGTTCGCAGTGGTTTCAGTTAGGGTGGGCACTCCCAGGTGCGAGTCCCACATTGGGTCAGGATCTACCCGAAGATCCTGGCTGCATCCATAAGGATTTCCCTGCGATATAAAAAACGTACATAATACTCGCGAACATGTACCTTTGGTACCACAGAAATATATCGAGATGTGTTTGGTACGTATCTGTTTATTGTTGGTTTTCTCACTACGGATATGAAGTTGACCTTTAGGTATTTTCGGTAACTTAACACAAGAGATGTCTCATACTTTTTTTAACTGGCCAGTGTTGCAAGGTCATAATTTAGCATCGCGTCGCATAATATTTCTTTATTTATTATTATTTTATGATACATAAAGTAAGCCCTGGGGTTACTATTACGGTTTACGATGATGGCGCATTACATGGATTTTCGCCATTTTCTTTTTTTATGCTTATCGCGATTTTTTACTAGTAATGGATGCTGTCATCTTCATTATATACTGACTGAACTCCTCCTAAGCGGCTGGACCGATCTTGATGGAATTATGTGTGTGTGTTCTCGTGGATTCAAGAACGCTTTAGATTCCCAATTCGTTCCACTACAATTAACATGTTTTGTACAGGAAATTTATTAAATTTTACAATATTAACTACTCTTCCATGTCAAACATTTGATATTCTTCTTTTATGTTTGGCATGTCAGCGTCGCAACTTTTCGTTGTTCAACATTTTTCCAGGTTTAATATTTGTCCCGTCGCTGGAGTATATTCGGGTCTCCAGTGCTTTGAGGGAAATATATATGTATAGGTACTCCAGTGTCACTTGGTTTTCAAAATATATTTATAAGTGCGTTGTTCCTACACTTGTATTGTAAAGGCGTTAGGTTCGTTATACTGGTAGCTGGTGCCTGTGCCGATTTTTCTGTTATTTTTTACTATAGCCATAAATGAGTGCAAAACATATATTTTTTCTATATACAATGCTCGACGCATACTCAAAACTCTGTAAACCAATATTTAATCCTGCCTACGAGTATATACCTACTGTGTATATTTCGCCATATTTCGATGACAACTCAGCGGAACAAATCAAATAAATATGATATTTCTATTTTATTATATTTTATTTCTATTAAAATAAATATGGATATAATTAAACCTTCTCGTCAGTAATAAGTGTACTTCTCAATATTTTCCGCCATTTTTCTGGAAAACTATTTTTCATTGATACGTCGACCACCTACTGATTTAATAAAAGGAACGATAATTTATACACGTGACACACTTATTACGGGACGTCCGAGTTGTCGGAAAACGATATGGAAGTGACATCGTTAGTACCTATATTAAAATGAAATTTTTATGTTAGTCCATAGATCAAGTAGTGGTTTTTTTTTTCTTTTACGCCGGGAAATGCTCTGAGGCATCCCGCCTGGGGAGTGGGTCTCCCCAGGTGGGTATGTGGGACTCGCTGCGCCTGAAAGATGGTAAATGGACGCAGCTCTACCCACTAAAACCCGGCGAGTGCCACCAGTGCTGCCTTGACGAGGTGCCCTGGATCTGTTAAGCTAACAGGGCACCTCGACGCCCCAGGGGTTGTCCTGCACCACAGAACAAACCCTCCCAACGTTGGAACAGTACAATGGGGTGAGGTTCCCACACTCACCCCTTGCCCCCTGCTCTTTTATCCCCTCTTCTTATAAAAGGGGCACAAACAAATGAACCGACTATCCGTTTGCCCCCTCTTCTATATAAAAAAAAAAAGAGCCCCCCCGGCTCAATTTGCCTCGCCCAAGGTGCAGCGGCTCACCCTAGGCTACTGAGCCCCACCGCCACGTCAAGGCCTGAACCATGGTGGGGAATGGACGAGTTACCTAATAACAATTGACTAAATATTTTTAATTATAAACTTTCATAAAATGTTATTAAATTTTAAAAGTAAATTGTGGTTTTCAAACGTGGCCCGTGCCGGGTTGATAGATGGAGGTACAGACTACAGAGAGTCTATGGGCATCATTAACGTACGGAACGCCAAAAGTATGTATTTTATAACGCAATAAAATAAAATAGAATAATATAGTAAATTTTATTTCAATACACTTACTTTACAACATTAAAAATCCAGAATTGTTTTACACTAAATATTTATTAAAATAATAGTTTCTACAGAATAGTCCCGTAAATAATATTTTCCCTAGATATTAAAACCGACCTAATATATTAGTAGTTGACATGTTTATTTTCCTCTAGACGTATTAATGTATTTTCTTACCTTCATAAAAATATTTATTTTATTTTTGATATATACATATTGTTAAAAAGATCTTAAAATAAAAAGAAGTGCTAAATCACTACAAATATGACTAATATCCTCGTCTATAATGGAGACCACAGAAATGGATGGATACGTCAATATAATGATGATGATATCGTTAGAATGCAGATTTTCTAAGTGTTCTACCGATTGTGAAATTCTCCTCCTTTGCTTCCTACCCTTCCCTGCCTTCCTTCCCTAAAGTAAGAGTACCATCATCATAATCAGCATGTCAGTCGCTGCTGATCACTATTTCACCAAAAATATATGCGAAGCACAACATTTATTTTTCTTCGCACCAAGAATCTCCATAATATTTAAGAATATCTGTCAAATTATTTTTTTAAACCATTGAGATGTGAATACAAGTGTTTTGCCAGAATCTGTCAAATCCTATGACATTTTCCAGCCTGAGTCGCAACACATTTGCTAGTTAAGCGAAAGCAAGTGTAATATTTCAAACAGAACATCGACAATGGTAGCAATATGCAGGTTCCGTATATTAACACTGGGAGGATTTAATCAAGTCGGAATGAAAAATGCCTGCGGGACCCTACTCTCATGAAATGTGGTGTACAGCTAGCAAAAAAAGGTTAATTACATTTTTTTTTTCATATATTTTAAAGTTATAGTTTTGATATGAAAATGTACTTAAAGAAAATAGGTAATTGAAAATGACATATTAAATTTTACTTTTTTTTTTATTCATAGCCTGACTAGAAATATATAAATTGGTGTCGCCACTGTATCTTTTATACGGTAACATCTATAGTCCATACAGAAATTAGTAACGTAAAAAAATTAACTACTCAAACGATTTAGATGAAATTATAGAGAATAATAAGAACTAAAAATATAGGAAACTATCCTCTATCTTTATCCTGGAAATGCCACGGGAACTTTAAATATGCGGGTAAATCCACGGGAATATCAGAAAAATATAAGCCGTCTGGGAGCTTTTAACGAAAACGCTGCCTAAGCCCTTTAAGATATAACAAAATAATGTAAGATGGGATTGGGTATATTAAATAGGTCTATAGAGATAAGTCCGCGATGGCATATGTCTAAAGGGTAACATAATAAATCCATTTCAATACCTACTTAATAAAATGGGCAATTATAAGGCGGTAATTGGAAAGCTGCATGGCCTTGGTTATGCGGATGTGTATGGGCGTCGGCGCGGTGAGGCTCCGACTGCTCTTTTGGCCCCTGATAACATAAAAAGCTATTTACACAAATACGGTATTAATCGTTATCCTAATTACATAATATAAAACAAAGACCTCCGCCACGGCTAACTGTCTGTACGCAATAAACTCAAAAACTACTAGATGGATTTTTATGCTGTTTTCAACATGACATACAGTAATTCCTAAGGCAGGATATAGTACATAATATACCAAGATTTTGTGTAAATTGGTTAATAATATATTAATAAGGATAATTATTGTAAGAGTCGGATAAATTGAAGCTGCTTGGGAGCTTACATTGAAAAGGCTGCATTATTTCATTCATAGATATTTAAAAAAAAGTGGTGAAATGATCATAATGTTATGGTATATGTCAAAGGCCAATATTTAGGGTAAAATTAGAGGTCATCAAAAATATTATTATGTAAGTATTCAAAATATGGACAAACAGTCACTCTACTACCTACTAAACAAGAACACCAATAACATTTTATAATTTATAATAAATATATGCATATATATAACCGTATCATACTTCAAAGTTTACGTAAGTCGTTCCCTTTTCTTCTCCTTTACGCCAGGAAATGCTCTGAGGCCCGCACCAAATAACAATTCCTCCTAACGTCGGCACAGTACAATGATGTGAGGTTCCCATCCTCGCCCCTTGTCCCCCTACTCTTTTGTCCACTTAATAAATTTTATATACATATATAAATAATTCTCATCATAAAAACATTTGCCCTGTGCGGGAATTAACCACGAATTGTATTACCTATTTACATAAAATAAATGCACTGCACCGCCCATCATTTTACATATCATAAATTTTGTAATCACAAAGTTTTTTGCTGTCAGTACAGGGGTGGATTCGTAAAGGGTTGCAGTAATGAGTAGAATGAAAAATGGCCGCGCTGCGAGCGAGGGAAGTATTAAACGGGCCCGCCGCGTCTACCTAAACCTAGTCTAGATGTACCCTGGCCCACAGACTGTTGGCCCCCGAGCCGTAGGCCCATAAGCTGTTGGCCCACAAGATGTTGGCCCACCAGATATTTATACATATTATATATATTTACATTATTTTAAATTCGCATACAGTCTGCATTGATTCTCTTCTTTCTATAGATATACCTTTTTCTTATTTCTTCCGCTGCTTCGAAAAGAAATTAGCCAGTGATAATTGCACTGTACCCTTACAGTGCAATTATCACTGGCATAGATATCTTATGTTTCAGAATAGACAACGCGATAATAAAAATAATGTATTCATTGATTTCATCATTCATATTACTTATACGAGGGCGGCACTGAAAGTTTCGGGAATCAAGGAAGTGACACAACATTACTATTTAAAAATGTATTTATTGCTTTTCGAAGTATTCTCCGCGAAATTTGACACATTTTTCCATACGATGGAACCAATCATTGAAGCAACCATTCCATTCGGAAGTTGGGGTCTCCAAAATGGCCGTTTTGTCGGCGTCCACAGCTACTCCAGGCGATGAAAATCTCTGACCACGCAATGTATTCTTTATTTTAGGGAAAGTATAGAAATCATTAAGGCTTAGATCGGGGCTGTACGGCGGATGGTCTAATAATTCTATGTTTTCTTGCTCTAAAAACTTTGTTCTGTGCGCGGTGTGAGAACTCGCATTGTCGTGATGGAGGAGGAGGATGTGAAATGACCTGTGGCAAACAAATGCTAGCATACCATTCTGCATTAACCGTTCTTTGTCCCTCAAGAGGAATAGTCACAACATGGTCGGTTTTGGAGACAAACGTGGCCACCATTTTTTTTGCAACACTCCGTGAACGAACAATTTTTGTGGGCTTTAACTCATTTTCGAACACCCAAACTCGTGACTGGTTTTTTGTTTCGGGTTCGTACCTACGCGTATATCCAGGATTCGTCACCTGATACGATGTTGTATACAGCATTTGAGGATTCTGCGTGGAATCTTACGAGAGTTCTGACGCACCAAGTAACGCGAGCCGCTTTTTGCTCTTCACAGAGCAAATGCGGTATCCATAGGGAAAACAACTTTTTTACACCTAATTGTTCATGCAAGATTATTTGTATTTGACTCATGCCGATGTCTAAAGTTGCCTGAATTTCGCGGTATGTCACATGTTGATCTTCCTCAATCAGCTTACGCACAGCATCAACGTTTTCTTGGATGACTGCAGTTTTTGACGACCTTGACGGGGATCATCATTGAGCTTGACACGTCCACGTTGAAATTCAGCAAACCAGCGATAAATTGTGGTTTTGGATGGGGCTTCATCACCAAATGCAGAAATCATCCGGCCGACACACTGTTTTTGTGTTAAACCACTTCGAAAGTCATAATAAATCATCACTCTAGAATTTTCTCGAGTCAATTCCATTTTCTCAACGACTAAACAAGTTTGACAAGACCTTGTGACAAGACCGAGAATCTTTTTTTAAATAAATAAGTGGTATTCGATTTTTAAAACCAAGGAGTTTTCAATTAAAAAGATTTTAATATGACAGGAACAGTGGAAATATTCCATTCCCAATACTTTTAGTGCAGCCTATGTAATAATTACACTAAATTATTCTAAGACAACGTATCAATTTTTAATTCAAGGGCTAGTCGCGGGAGAACCTACAATCTACTACGTACAGACTGTGGCATGACAACCGAAACCGCGGATAAAATCTAGTATTATGAAAATCTGGACGCACGAAATCCAGTGCATATATATATATATATATATATATATATATATATTATGTAAATATCTGAAATTACATGTTCCACTCTCATTATATACGAATTAAATTTAACTCTAACATGGATGTAAACGTTATTGGATGTGGTATATTAATGAAAATATTTTATAACAAAAAATACAAAGCTGACTTTTTAAATTAGTGGAACCAGTATGTACTAGGGTGGCACGAACGTTCAATAAGTTTGGTAATGATGAAAAAGATAGTTTTTGACGTAATACTTTGGATTACGTCAAAAACTATCTTTTTCATATACTTACTACGATGCGGGAGCATTTTTAAATATTTTCAGAAATTGTACGTAATCTTACGAATGTTTAAGCGGTGTCAGAAATCCTTGTAAATATTTTTAAATTGTCTGCGACGACATTTTAAAACATAACTTTATGCCTTAGTATATAGCCACTTATTTTTACTAACGTCGTTACCGTAATCTAAAAGTGTTTCTAGATTATATCTCATTTTATAAAACTCAGTAATTTTATCAGTATGCCAGTTACAACCTTTAGTAGGTACAAAACTTATCAGATTTACGTGGTATTACTTTGAAATCGTAACAAAAATTTCATTATTATGATATATTTTTTATGAAGCACATATAGTACATTGTTTGTGACGATAATATTGAGAGTAATTTGCTCTCTCTTTTTTAGGTATTACGCTGTGTAAACTATATAAATTATGTATATATTATGTTATAGCCTTATAACATCAGACCTTTTTATCATTATTTTATTATAATAAACTTATAACTAAGTAACTCAACGTAATACCTAAAGAAGAGAGAACGTCGCTTCCGACTTAATATTTAACTCTGAGTAATATGTGCGATTTTTTTGTTAATAAATATTTTCTCTTCTATTCTATTAGCTACCTACTGTGGAAAGTATCTAAAATGTCTAGAAATAAAAAATATAAAACATATTCACTTTTTGGTTCATTAAAAATGTACTTACGTAAAAGCACATAATACCGTGTCCGACGAACACACAATCTTTAAATAAAAACTTTTTGCATCGCGTGCACCGTGACAGACAGACAGACGGACAGGCAATTTATAATATGTCCCTATCGCGATCTCAACATGCTATCCTCAACCAGCGTAACTTGAGCTCCGGCCCTGGGGTAAATGACTGTGTTGACTCATAATCATGGTAAAACTATGCCAATGAGACATTTAAATGATGGATGATGATATCCTAGGTTGGGTCACTACATCCTCACAGCAAGTGGACTTCAGCATAAGTCAAAATATCCCTCCTATTAATCCCGGTAGATAAGTAGGGACCTGTTTGGACCATTGTGTTGTGTGAGATCAAAATGTATGAAAGGAATTTGCTCGTTGCTGCGTTGAGGAAGCGGCCTGGAGATCGCATGATGATAATAACGATGATGACGAGATGATGATAACTCTAGACAACCACCAATCCAGCGAATATACACAGAATCTTGTCTCTATCAACGCATGATAATATATATTTTACTTATTTCTTTTGTATTATAACTTACTCATCACTGATTTACTGGTTATCGTCCGTAGATTTTCCCGCAACTCTTAGGGTAAAGTGTAATGGTTTCCTAATCAGCACCTTGAAATTGTTAATTTAGCCCCTAGCCATGGTCTCATTCTTAGTCTGTTAGTAAATCTGACATGACTGATATATTTTTTTTATGATGTGTTTGATTTTCTTTGTAAATGACACCAACGATCAACCTTTCATCATTGTCTTCGAAAAGACGCCCATAGGCAGTACAGGCATAGAGAATTAACTACAGGTAGTATCCATGGGCGTCGGTGATAACTTACCACCATATGAATCATCTGCCCTTTTCTATTCACTTCCAACATTTAGTCGTAATATCCTCGAATATAGCTGATGCTGAATTCGAATCGCATTCATGCTGGGTGGATTTCCATATCATTCTTTATGACTTATGACAATTCATTAGCAAATATATTAAAAAGTTAATACAATAAACAGAAGTTTCTAGAATGTTTATTTTTTACATAAACAGAGTTCAACGTATACTGGTTCGGCGATAGTCATGATAGCGATAGCAACAAACACTAGGGGAAGGGGTTCGTTTCCGTGTTTTCGTGTAACCGTAATTATCAGCACGTTACGTGTCCAAATAATGACGGATAAGAAATACATTTCAAAAAGGGATCTTTAGAAATTTAGATTTAGATTTTGAAGGGTAATTTGCGTGATTGGAAAGCTTTTTGCAATGGTATGGCAGATATGTGGATAGATATATTACAATTAAAATACGCGAAAAATTCAGGAACTCGCATAGTCGCCGATTTGAATCATGCGAAGGGAAACGCACTTTGTCCGATGAGCATCAATCATCACGGGGATAGTGGATACATGTATATCGTTAAGTGTCAAAGGTGACACGAATTCTGACTATCGAACATGCGAAAGTAGACAAGAATAAATCCACATTTTTTTAATTTCATTTTCCCACAAAGTAAACCCGTAGTTCTGGGCCGGATTGTGAGGAAGATTGTGGCCCAGATTGTGGGCCACTCGAGTAGCCCGCAGGCCGGTACACGTTAATTAATTATACAAATACACCTCAAGGCTTGTTTAAACTTTGCGAGTGTAGGTACACAGAAATATTGTATTCCTACGAAATAAAGGGAATTTTACAATGACTGCCTTATTGCAAATTGCCCCGTTTACAGACTATTACTAGAGTAGGCTTTATTGGAATATTTTAGTATTTGAATCCCGGCAGTTAATTTTTACAAAATATTCTTCACAGGTATTTTTGAAGTTCAAACTTCTTTTAGCGCGGTACGCATATTTTTAGATGAGATAAAATCTCTGAACTCGCGACACCACATACGATATGCTGGAGACGCAATTTGACGTTTACTTGACGTGGACTCGCGACACCGTAGGCGAGCCGCTGGAGATGCAGTTTGACGTTTGATTTATTTATAAGATTATGCAATATTTGTTTTGCAAATTATGTTGCTTCTAAATTATGTCATGCGGCTATTTTGTGCGCCGTTTAAAATGTATAGGTTGTCATAATCTATTTCAGCTTGTATTATAGGTATTTGAATTTAATTGTTTTTTTTTCACTTCTATCTTCAGTCCCTGTGACTGGTTGGCTTTTTTTCTGTTAGTTTTTTAGACAGGCAGATTGCCAGAAAAGCACCACGCGTTACCCTCCAACATAAACGTATTCACTGGCCCAGTCCAGCGGTGTTGCCGGAAGATGAGACTCGTTGTCAGTAATTTCCTTACTATAATTGTAAAAGTAATTTAATTGTTTGTTTATATTTTATGTCACAATCAAGTGACGTAAATTAAAAGAAAACAACGGAAGTTACTTTTTATCCTATTTAATACATTGTCATGCGAAAATTGAAATACGTTTCTTTTTTTTCAGCCACTTCTAGATATTATTGGAGGAGCAGAGAGAGACTATGAAAATAATAAAGTCCTATTTCTAATACTTGATAATAAATTTACCTCCGTACAATGTTCTTTCTACGTATTGGGGTTCCGTAGCCAAATGGCAAAAACGGAACCGTTATAGATTCGTTATGTCTGTCTGTCTGTCTGCCTGTCTGTCTGTCTGTCTGTCTGTCTGTCTGTCTGTCTGTATGTCTGTCTGTTTGTCTGTCTGTCTGTCCGTCCGTATGTCACAGCCACTTTTTTCCGAAACTATAAGAACTATACGGTTGAAACTTGTTAAGTAATTTTTTTTTCATCAAACCCATACGTGTGGGGTATCTATGGATAGGTCTTCAAAAACGATGTTTATTGAGGTTTCTAATCCATCCATTTTTTTCTAAACTGAATAGTTTGCGCGAGTAGGACCGACGCCACCACCACAGACGGGTAGTCTCGCACCACAGAACAACCCCTCCCAACGTCGGGACAGTTCAATGGGGTAAGCACGGCCCGCAGTATGTTTTTCATAATATTATACGGAAGAATATTTTTTTCCCCTTTTTCCAAATTTGATTGGTAGAAATTATTTTATTTTATGGTACTTATTACAAAATATAATACTAATTACTATATTGATTCGTATGGAAACAACTTCTCTATGACTATTTATCAGGGGAGTACCCGAACTACATATTTGCGTATTCCGACTAGTGTTTGATTTAATTAAACAATTGAAAGTGTAAAGTCTAATTAGTACCAATTGGAATTATGTGACTTGCCTAATTGGACCCCTTTTACAAGGGTAGAACCAATGTTCCGCTCTTGTAAAAAAAATCGAAGTTCTCCTTGGCGAACGTATCCCCAAATTAACCAATCTAGGACTAAAATGGGTTTATCATCGAATCGTAGTGGCAGTAGGTCCTTGCTCTTTGTGAAAGTATAATACACCTGGCAAGAAAGTATCGGGACTGAATGGTTTGTTTGTGGTTTAAAATTTAATTTTTTGTTGTCGTTAGATTCACACCTGTTTTCCATTTTGGCACGAAGTTTGAGTTGCATACATTATTTATATTAAAAAAGTGTGTGCGTGTAATTGAAGTAAAACTTCATAAAATCTGAGTTGCCCCCTAGTTGCACCTAAAGAAATTTTACTTCAAAAATGAACTTCTACGGGTCAAATCATTATTAGGTTATTGGATTTTTCTTTTATTTTTAAACCTTTGAATTTTTATTTACTTTGATATTTACAATTCATCCGTTTGAAAAAATTGGAAATTAATAATCCTAATTTATTTTGATCTTTGCCACTAGTTGGCGTATAAGTATATAAGTATATCACGAACAATGCAAGTTACTATTTTTGGATATACAATACTGAGCGTTACTTCTATAAGAAAAAATCTTAGTTACCCTCTAGTCGCGCCTAAAGAAGTTTTACTTCAAAAAACTCTTTCGGCATTAGTTAAAGCTTACTAAAAGGTGAAACAACTGTCTCTTTACCCCCTCTTCTAGATATATATAAAAAAACCAGTAGGGCTACCATGTGCGCACGACAAAATTTTGTCTACCCCTTTTCTCGTATTAACTATATGAAATATATAATACGAGAAAAGGTGCTCGCATGCAAGCCCTAAAGTACATACTACGTTATCACTCGGTGGCGTAGGCTGTAAATATTCATCATCGGTTCAAGTACCTACGTCTGTAAATCGAAGGTAGTAAGTAGGTACAGGTACCATCCAATCATAATATTAATATGTATTTCTGGGCTGAAAGGACTTGTCATCTTGGCATTATTTGAAAGAGGCACCAGTTTTCTTACATTTTTCTTCACCTACGTACTACCTTACTTCATTCATTTTCTACTACGTTTTTCTCTTTCACAGATAGAAGGTCGAATCCGTGGTCTCTCCTATCCCACATTTATATTTTACTTTCCTACGCATCGCATGACATTTAGAACCAAAAACCAGAAATCTAAGAACCATTTAAAAGAAGAGCAAGTAATGAATCCGGTTAATACTTCTTCCACAAGTGTTTCAGGACTAGCTCTTACTGCGCCCAGAGCCAGTAAGAGTGCCAACTGTTGGATACTAGTAGGTAATATCTTGCTGCTTCTGAGAGTGACAAATGGCAGGGTCGGTACCAGTAAATGCTGTCCTTCTTTCCGCAACACAGCAAAGCAGAAATAATGAGTAGAATATACTATATTTCTTCCTTTCAGGTGGGCTGTACAAGTGCATACCTTTCACCGATAAGATTCAATATAAAAATAGATCTTATAATATAAATACAGAAGGTTTTAAAATATATGAAACTGTAAAACCGTTGCCTTTCAAATATTTACACAATATAATGCGCTCTCGGTGGTCCTTAGCTTAGGCATAATATATTTTATATTCGACCGCTTTGGGCATCCCGATCGGGTTTCCTTTGCCACTTTGCCACACACCGCGCTCAACTTTTTTTCCCGCCCGAATACCATATGACAGTTGACAGTTTCAAAATGGCGAAAGCCCGCGAAAACAGCGGGCAGACATAACAACAATAACGGAACTCGCGGCGATATGCAAAAATTTAACGAAAATAAAATACAGGAATAAAAAGGAATAAATAAAATAATAAAAAAAAATATATAAATCCCGTCTTTTTGTTTTCCGCTCCTCGGATGGGCTCTCGATGTAAAAAAAGCGCCCGCTTCTAGACAGCCCGTCACTTGCTACACGGATAAGTGCATAACTGAAAATTTCACCGACTTTATTATATTCGTGATGATTAAGTAAACGTTTTTATAGTGTTAAAAGGCATTGGAATTTGAAGTATTATTATGTCCACTTATCATATTTATGCAAAGGTTTATCTATAGGTTTATGCAATCATCTACTTCTTTCTTTCACCGCATTTCGCATTTTTGTGCTAATTCTCGTTTTTTCCACTTTTTATATGATGTGAAAAATATTTTATTGATATTAGTGAAAACCACAGGTGAAAACTAATGTCTTCGTAAATATAATTCACTTTTGTATCTTTAGATGAGTTCTCACGTCAAATTGCTAATGGTTTTATATGAAAGATTTTATTCGAGATGCACTTCAGCATTATTTTACTTCGAATACTTCGAATTTTAACTAAAGTTTTCAAATCAATAATACCGATTTATTTAGAATATTGCCCTGACTACATATTAGCTGGATCATATAGCATTGACATACATACTACATATATATCATATAAATATACATATACATAATATTAACAAAATTTACTTATTACTTTTTACATGCGAAATAAAGATATTTTGATTAAATTTGAATATTGTGATTTGGGTGAAATAAAGAACTACCACATCGTAAAATTGAGATTGTTTGGAGATTTTGTTTAATTCAGAATTCAAAAGATGATAAAATGTTTAAATTAAAGTTGGTATTTAGACTGAAAATATTGATTCAATGGATCTCTAACTTATTAGGATAACAAGCTTCGTGTAGCCGGTCCGAGTTGGATTCGCATCATGTGGGCAGTGGAAGTTCAGTAGCATAGACTACTGATTGCAATGATGATGTTGACCAAAATAACAATGACGATAATAAATGCAGCAAGCAACTTACGGACTTCGATGTTAGGTATACACCACATACGCAGTCACGTTATAGATTTGATATTATGTAGTTTTATAATGATGCAACCGTTCATATAACTATGATGTGTCTTAATGAACCGCGATAAAATACGTAAATTATTTGATTGTAACATAATTTAATATAATAAGTTTTAAGTTAAAAATACATAATATTAAAGTAGCGTCGTGGTATCGATAGGGCGTGGTATATCAAAGTGGGCAAAAGTACATTCGCGCTATAGCTACGTACGACGTAGGCGCGAGCGGCCGGGACGGGCTTAGGGTAGCCGCCGTACTGCACGTGGGAAGCTACGCTATCGACTACTTACCGGTGGGAGTATGGAGGTTGGGGGAATAGTGCGAAGAAAGAAGAAGAAAAGTGTGTATGAAAAGGTGCTTCAATAGTAAGTGTTAGTGGATTTTAAATGAAGCGCCAGTAAATATACGCACGCACACCGTCTAAATCTACTACATTCACACCATACTTTTTATCTACACCAGCGTCATTATGAACGCTTTGAACTGTCATTTACAACTTATAAATGGACACTTAAGGTTGAACTAGCCTTAGCCTTTTGAGCTTTCGTGCTCGGCATACTATTTATTTACGCCCAAAGTTGGGCTAAAATCAGAGTTGAAATACGAAAGTTTAAAAGCTTGTATTTTTTAAATGTATAATTTTTTTACGATTTTGGGTACATACACACATAGATAACGACGATATCAATTTATATTATACTTAGTTTTTCATAGTCAACGTCAAACATTGTAGTAATTACTGTTCTGCGTTTGTATGGAAAGATGAGCGACTTGTGTAACCTTAAGTTTTCGCTCATGCGATAGGTACAATACTCCTTACCTCTACACTCCATAGTCCACAGGTGGGAGGAATTCGCTTGCCACGCTCCTGTATTGGTACCACCATCTAGCTTGTATCTTTCGACAAACAGTTTTGCAGTTTCGGAAATTATGGTAGGATAGACTGGCACTGAAACTTATCGTCTTACGTCTCAGGATAGGAATATGGATGTTGCCTTTTTTTCTCTTTAACGCCGGGAAATGCTCTGAGGCATCCCGCGGGGAAGTGGGTCTCCCCAAGCGGGTATGTGAGGTGAGGTGCCCCGGATCTAATGAGCAAACAGGGCACCTCTACGGCTAGTCAGTCCATCAAGAGACCGTCGCCACCTCCACAGAGATGTTTTCCCGCACCACAGAACAACCCCTCCCAACGTCGGGACAGTACAATGGGATGAGTATCCTCGCCACTTGTCCCCCTGCTCTTTTGTCCCCTCTTCTGATAAGAGAGGTGCAAAAAGCAGCTCCCTCGGCTCAATTAGCTTCGCCCAAAGTGCTGGGTTCACCTTAGGCTACTGAGCTCCATCGCCACGAAAAGGCTTGAACCATGATGGGGATGGATGAGTTGCCTAAGTTAATCAGAGGTGAACCTGTTAATATTTATGTTAGTTAAAAAAATCGGTGGTGGTGTGCCTGCCTGAATGTCATGCCTTCTATTCCCAAGAAGCTTTTGTTAAGGAAAATCAGGATTATTTCCGCCATAACTCATATCTCAGAGTGGATAAAGGCTGGTTTCTTGGGTCTGAAATAAGAGCTAGTATCGGATCATAAACATCATCATATCGTAAACATAATCCTAATACATATACCCCACCATGGTTCAGGCCTTGTCGTGGCGGTGGGGCTCAGTAACCTAGGGTGAGCGGTGCACCTTGGGCGAAGCTAATTGGGCCGAGGGGGCTTTTTGTACCCCTCTTATAAGAGGGGACAGAAGAGCAGGAGGCAAGCGGTGAGGATGGGAACCTCACCCCATTGTACTGTCCCGACGTTGGGAGGGGTTGTTCTGTGGTGCGGGACAACCCCTCTGTGGAAGTGGCGTCGGTCCCTTTCGGGACTGACTAGCCGTCGAGGTGCCCTGTTTGTTTTCTAGATCCAGGGCACCACACCAAAGGCGGCATTGGTGGCACTCGCCGGGTTTTAGTGGGTAGAGCTGCGTCCATTTACCAGCTGTCGGGCGCAGCGAGTCCCACATACCCGCGTGGGGAGACCCACTCCCCCGCGGGATGCCTCAGAGCATTTCCCGGCGTTAAAGAAAAAAAAAATCCTTATACATATTATTATATAATAATAGGTCTCTACCTATGAAATTGCCGTTCTGCAGTACTGGCCATTTCAAATCAAAATAATTTTTGTTTAGCTAAGAATTCTTATTTCAAATTAATTTTATTTTAAAAACATATTTTATAGAAATTCTTTTTCCAAAAGTAGTGATTTTTTTATTGATTAGTGTTACATTTTCATTGCATTTCAATCTTTTTCGTCATCATGGATACGTCAAAAATTCGAGTAATTATGGAATATGAGTACCATCGTGGCAGCAACGCGACACAAGCGGCACGCAACATCAACGACGTTTATGGAGCTAACACTACAAACCAACGCACCACCTGTTATTGATTTGCTCGCTTCCGTTCTGGAAATTTCGACCTGAAAAATGAACCTCGCGGTCGTCCGAAGACTTCGACAATGACGAATTAAAGGCGATTGTGGAAGCTGATGATACACAATCTACGGCTGAATTAGAAGCAGCTTTCGACGTTAGCGTCAAAACAATATTGGTCCATTTGCGTCAAATTGGCAAGGTAAAATAGCTTGACAAATGGGTGCCCCACAAACTCAATGATCGCCAGCGCGAAGTACGCGTCGAGACGTGCCTAGCACTGCTCAACAGACACACAAATGAAGGAATTTTGAACCACATTGTTACCTGCGATGAAAAATGGATTCTGTTTGATAACCGCAAGCGCTCAGCAAGTTGGTTGGATTCTGATTCAGCACCTAAACAATGCCCTAAAGTCTAAACGAAAACTTTGAAAAGTGATTGTCACTGTTTGGTGGCCTAGCGCCGGATTCATCACAGCTTCTTACCAAACTCACAGCTTCTTCTTTATGGGGTGAGCATTACTGCAGATGTGTACTGTGAAGAACTGAACGCAATGATGGAGAAGCTGGCACATCTCCAACCAGCATTGGTCAATCGCTCGTCTCCGCTGCTCCTGCACAACAACGCGTGACCTCATACTGCACAGCAGACGGTCTCCAAGTTGTAAGAACTGGGGTTGGAAGCTCTCCGTAAACCGCCCTACTCACCAGACCTTGCGCCTACAGATTACTACTTTTTCCAGAATTTGGATAACTTCTTGGCGGGAAAAAATTCAATACCCGAGAGGCAGTACAAAATGCCTTTGAAGAATTTTTTGCCTCCCGTCCAGCTGATTTCTTTAAGAAGGGCATCAATAAACTGCCACTGCGTTGGCAAAAATGCATTGATTGCATGGGTAATTACTTCGATTAATACAAATAAAAAATACATGAAAAAAATTCGTTTATATTTTTTCATACAAAACGGCAATTTCATAGGTAAAGACCTAATCCATTATCTAAGGTAAGCAGTACATTTCAAATGTTAATGTTTAAACACTCTATTTGAGAAAAAAGCAATATGAGAAGAAAGTAGAGTTGGCAACAGTGTTTCGCAAAAAGGACCTTAGCTATCGTCAGGACTAAAAGATGAATAATAATAAATGAAAATACAGCATCTTTTCTTAACTTAATATTTTTAATTATTTATTACGAATTGTTCACTTAAATATTAAAATTGTGAAGAAATTAAATTGAAACCAGAAAAGTATTTAATACTACAGATACATTATTTATTACCTATGCTATAAAACTATATTCTATTATCGCATCAGAAACATATACAGCCAGTGCTTTATATAGAGGAGTGTAGCCGACCGTCGCGTAAGACAAGGACGGAGAATAAGACGAAGGGTTGCTCGGAGACCCAGCAAGTAGCCGGTTTACCGACGCCGCTCGCCTTGCACCGAAACTCCATTCTACATGGACGCGCACGCCCATAAAGCAGCGCATTTAAAATACACGCCTGAGAGATAAGAATTTTATTTGAGAGAACCGAAATATCGACTTAGCGGTACACATTTTATATCATTTTTTATATTGAAAAATCACAAATTTTTTGCTCGTAAATATGATATAGTTTAATTGTTAAAAATTTGGTGTAATAAGAAGCTAATTACGTACAAAGTCTAAACCAGAGGTAGAATAATTTTCTATCTCTAATACGATACTTTATGGGAACTTCGTAACAATAGCAGAGAGGGGAGCGGCGCGCGCATCAAGTATACGCCGTAGTTGGTAGACGCTGAAATAACAAATACGCTACTTTATGGGCATGTCGCCTAGAGAGGATATGCCAAGATAACAGTAACTTTCGTACGGCCCTCCGTACATATAACTACAGTTAGGTATACGTACATTTTTTTAGGAACTAGGATATTTTAGACTTTAAATTTACTTCTTTTATGCCTTAATATTTTTAAGGTTTTTAAGTTTTGAAGCTTAAGTTTTTTAATGGCTGGCTGGCTTAATTAATGCATTGTAATGTAATTTAAAAAAAATAACATCGCTAAAAATATATTAGAGATGGGCCGAACGTCATTTGAACCGAATTCGAACTTCAGCCGAATATTCAGTGAAATCAAAAAGTTTCCGAATTTCAGCAGAATCTCTGTTCAATTTTAGCGATTTTAAATATTAGTGGATAGATAAGAGATTAATTTTAATGTTGAAAACAGCCTTTATGTATTGATGTTTTTGAATGTTTCGTTTGCGAACTAAAAACGTGATTTTTAATTCAATATACGAATTGTAATTAAGGTGTTTGTTACAAGAATGATTGATAAGTTCATTATTGTTAAATTTCTATTTTCGTGTTCAATCAAACTAACTTTTTTTTATTTTTATCCCATACAATTACTGTCACTTAAATAAAAAAATAAACTGTCACAAAATATATAAAAGGCTTAATTTTATTTAAATGTTATTTCAGAATTGCTCAAAATAGTACTAGTAAATATTTTTTCTAAATGTTCGAATGTTCAGCATTTTGAATGCCGAAGTTCGGCTCAAGCTGCCGAAATTCAGTTAAACAGTATGTAAAACGAATTTCGGCTTATCTCTAAAAATATATAACTTTAAATTGAAGAATTCCTACTTATTATATTTTGTTTTGTTAAATAACATTTTAAATAAGGAGCTGGTATTTTTACCGTAAGATTTATTAATAAATATTAGAAAATAATAAGAACGGTAAAATTTACGTTTTATACAAAATATCTTACTTTGTAATTTCTTATTGCATCATCATCATCATCAGCCTCCTTCCGTCAACTGCTGAAAATAGGCCTCCCTCAATGAAGACAAGACGGCCGATCCCTCGCCACTCGCATCCAACACGGACCGGCCACTGCACGGAGATCGTCTTATTGCTTATTATTGTTTTTTAAGCTTTTTAGATAAAGTAGTTGTAGTATTGACAAAAAAAGGTTTTTCGTAAAACGAATTGACTTAAATATGTATGTCATTGTATATTATTATTTTTCCTGTTTGTTGACATTCGTAGAAAGCTTCGATACCTTGTGCCTATGGTTTTTTAAACATTAACATAAAATTATACTTTATAAATAAATGTACTAAAGTTTATTAAAAGCAATGTGATAATAGGTCTTTTCTACCTATGAAATTGCCGTTGTGCAGTACTGGCCATTTTAAATCATAATAATTTTTGTTTGGCTAAGAAAGAATTCTTAATTTTAAATTTCAAATTAATTTTATTTTAAAACATGGAATTATTTTTCCAAAAGTAGTCATTTGTTTATTGATTAGTGTTACATTTTCATCGCATTTCAATCTTTTTCGTCATCATGGATACGTTAATATAATTCGAGTAATTGTGGAATATGAGTACCGCCGTGGCAGCAACGCGGCACAAGCGGCACGCAACATCAACGACGTTTACGGAGCTCTAACACTACAAACCAACGCACCACCTGTTATTGGTTTGCTCGCTTCCGTTCTGGAAACCTCGCGGTCGTCCGAAGACTTTGGTCGACAATGACGAATTAAAGGCGATTGTGGAAGCTGATGATACACAATCTACGGCTGAATTAGCAGCAGCTTTCGACGTTAGCGTCAAAACAATATTGGTCCATTCGCGTCAAATTGGCAAGGTAAAAAAGCTTGACAAATGGGTGCCCCACGAACTCAATGATCGCCAGCGCGAAGTACGCGTCGAGACGTGCCTTGCACTGCTCAAAAGACACACAAATGAATGAATTTTGAACCGCATTGTTACCTGCGATGAAAAATGGATTCTGTTTGATAACCGCAAGCGCTCATCAAGTTGGTTGGATCCTGGTTCAGCACCTAAACAATGCCCTAAACGAAAACTTACCCATAGAAAAGTGATGGTGACCATTTGGTGGTCTAGCGCCGGTGTGATTCATCACAGCTTCTTACCAACCGGGGTGAGCATTACTGCGGATGTGTACTGTGAAGAACTGAACACAATGATGGAGAAGCTGGTACATCTCCAACCAGCATTGGTCAATCGCTCGTCTCCGCTGCTTCTGCACGACAACGCGCGACCTCATACTGCACATCAGACGGTCTCCAAGTTGTAAGAACTGGGGTTCGAAGCTCTCCGTCATCCGCTCTACTCACCAGACCTTGCGCCTACAGACTACTACTTTTTCCAGAATTTGGATAACTTCTTGGCGGGAAAAAAATTCAATACCCGAGAGGCAGTACAAAATGCCTTTGAAGAATTTGTTGCCTCCCGTCCAGCTGATTTCTTTAAGAAGGGCATCAATAAACTGCCACTGCGTTGGCAAAGATGCATTGATTGCATGGGTGATTACTTCGATTAATACAAATAAAAAATACATGAAAAAAATTCGTTTAAATTTTTTCATACAAAACAGCAATTTCATAGGTAAAGACCTAATATTTACTGTTTCTTTTCACATGAACCATTTATTTCTAAAATATTTTCCCCGCACTATTTTATTAGGTCCCGCACCACAGAACAACCCTTCCCAACGTCTGGACAGTACGATGGGGTGAGGTTCCCGTCCTTGCCCCTTGCCATCTACTCTCTTGTCTCTTCTTATAAGAGGGGTACAAAGAGCCCCCCGGCTCAATTCGCTTCGCCCAAGGTACTGGGCTCACCCTAGGCTACTGAGCCCCACCGCCACGACAAGGCCTGAACCATTGTGAGGAAATTTGGTGATATCTGAGCTCTGCACTACTGAAGATGTTTTAAAAAAATACAAAATGTTGTGTCTGAGGGGAATCAGCATTGGCGATCTTTCCTCGCATAGTATGGCGACAACGACATAGAGATGTACTATTTATATCATCATCATCAGGCTCTGTCCGTCCACTGTTGAACATAGGCCTCCCTCAACGAACGCCAAGACGGCCGATCCCTCGCCACTCGCATCCAACACGGAGCGGCCACTGCACGGAGATCGTCTTCCACCTGGTTAATGGTCGACCAACACTTCGTCTACCTAAACGCGGCCTTCACTCTTGAACCTTATTGACCCATCGTTTATTTCTGTAGTTCATCCGTTCTCCTGAGTGTGTGACCAGCCCACTACCACTGCCATTTTTATACACATTATAATTTATAGGTACTACTAAACTTATTCTTATACGCGCATACGCTAGTATAAATGATATGAATTCTGTTTTTAATAAAAAAATCTTAAAACTTATTAAAATTATATTTTCAATATTAATCATTCTGATAATGATCTGATATCTGGATCCACGGTTAAAGCCGCAGGCAACAGCTAGTATAAAAACTTTCGCATTTGTCAGATATTTCTTTGAATAACCGCTCATATCAGAGTAGTTTAGCAGCTGATCTCTAAAGGATAATGGGTTTAATGACCCCATTTGAATTTTATCACGTGACCGAATTCCACGGTGTTGCAACTTGTACGATTATAAACGGACCACATTTTTAACGTATAATACACAACAATGTACATGTTGCCATTTCAAATATCTGTGGTTGCCATAGTGTAAAAAATCTTTTGGCGTCAAACGTATTTTTTCTCAATTCTCTTTTCAACAATACGTATGTGGGACTCGCTGCGCCCGAGAGCTGGTAAGTAAAAATATCAAACTACTTAAATGTGGGACGTCTTCGAATTTTTTTAATATTATGGCTAACGATTTTAAAAATCTTTTTGTGGTAGAAGTAAATTTGGATATACCTACCTACATACAATGTTTTCCCTAGTCGGGCCCTATGTGGAAATTTATAGGGGGCCCATCGACTGGGGCGGGCGTCGATGAGACGGGACTACAATAGCCTAGGGCCCCATATATAGTGCAAGTACATGTAACAACACTTACATTTGGTTATATTATGTATTCTTGTATTCTAGTATGGGATTCAGTAGCCTAGGGTGAGCCCAGCACCTTGGGCGAAGCGAATTGAGCCGAGGGGGTTCTTTGTACCCCTCTTATAAGAAGAGGGGACAAAAGAGCAGGGGGCGAGGACGGGAGCCTCACCCCATTGTACTGTCCCGACGTTGGGAGGGGTAGTTCTGTAGTGCGGGACAACCCCTCTGTGGAGGTGGCGTTGATCCTCTGAGGGCCTCGCTAGCCGTCGAGGTGCCCTGTTTGCTCATTAGATCCGGGGCACCTTACTAAAGGTGGTATTCTTGTATTAGGTACCTATAATCATTCTTACTACGCAGGTAATATCTACTACATTAGAATAAATTTGGACAAATAAGAATCTGGAGTGGGGCTTCCTTCGAAATAAAGTTTTGAGAAACACCTCTTGTCTTTCTCCCTGAATTTTATAGTACAACGAATAACAAAATGCCTGTAACCTGTAATACTGACTTTCAGGGTATTTTACACACACCACCTCACACCTCTACCACCATCCTGCATTTTTCACTCGTGAAACAACTCTGCGTCTTTCCGTATTTCGGAAAAAGGGCAGAGTAATTAATGGCTCCGAGACTTACGTCGCAGGACTGACCAAGCATGTGTTGTCTGCTAATCGGGCTAACCCAAGTGAACACTCTTGTATACATGGGCGACGCTAACCACTCACGATCACGTGGAACAACTGCAATTCTGTTTGGTCAACTACCATAAAATAAACACTCGACTCGCACTTGGCTGGTATAAATTGTATCATGTGTTCTGTATATTTCGTGTCATGTATATTGTGTGTCATGTATGGCGTGTATAGCGTCCCGCGGCTGGCGCACTCCCGACATAACAGGCTAGGTAATGCTATATGACCTAGGCCTAGGGCTAAGTAATTTAAACGTGGCCATACTGCCAATATTGACGCGGGTGACGTAATGCGCGGGGCTCGAGCGGTTTTGATACTTGCTGTACTAGGAATTAAAAAGATAGCATACATTATTTCCTTAGAAATTAATATCTAGACACGCGGAAAGGAGAAGGAAGAAGGGAAGTAAAGTTCTGATCTTCTAAATCTTGACCCTAAGATTGATATTTTTTCCAAATTTTGTCAACATCTGATGAGCAGTCACGACGTAAAATACAGACTACTTAGATACTTTGTAGATTACTCAGAATACTTTCGCAATTATAACATTGGTACGAATTTTATATTCAAAACTGCCAGGGAACTAAGTGCAAGTGAATACTGTGAAATAAAAGAACCTTTGCCTATGCTAAATTCGCTCTATGTATATAAATGAGGAAATAATATTAACATGTAAGTAAAGTCAAATATTTAGTATAATAAAATAACTTAATCATGCCTCTATTCAATAGAATAAAATAGAATAGAAAAAAAATATTTAGGTTGCATACACTGTTTACATACATTACCCCACCATGGTTCAAGCCTTGTCGAGGCGGTGGGGCTCAGTAGCCTAAGATGAACCCCAGCACCTTGAGCGAAGCAAATTGAACCCAGAGAGCTACTCTTTGTACCCCTCTTATAAGAAGAAGGAACAAAAGAGCAGGGTGGGATACAAGGGGCGAGCATGGGAACCTCACCCCATTGCACTGTCCTGATATTGGGAGGGGTTGTTCTGTGGTGCGGGATAACCCCTCCGTGGAGGTGGCGTCAGTCCCTTGGGGGACTGACTAGCCCTCGAGGTGCCCTGTTGCTCAACAGATCCTGGGCACCTGACCAAAGGCTGCATTGGTGACCCTCGCTGGGTTTTAGTGGGTATAGCTGCGTCCACCTTACCATCTTTCCGGCGCAGCGAGCCCCACATACCCGCTACCCGCGGGATGCCTAAGAACATTTCCCGGCGCAATAGAAAAAAGCCTCTATTCTGCACCTGCGGGCATCTTTTTACAACATGAACTTCGCGTGACAGACGCATGCTACGGGTGCGGGAACTGAAACGAATGTATGAATACATATTTATTAAATTTCTCATTCACAGAATTATTAAACACACTGGATCTGTAAACGATTCTTCTTTCGAGAGATTTAAATATCAAACTGTACTGAGAAATAAAGTTACTGATTACGTCTATTATTTATTTAGTATAAAACGTATCTTTCTTATGTTACTAGGATAAGCAAACGGACAGAGGAGTCAGCTGATAGTAAGTGATCAGAACATGACCATAAACTAATTAACCCGGCAAGTGGTAACTGATTTTCGTTTTACGTATCTTGAGACGTTTATGTTGACGTTATGTTTGGGTACCAGAAATTATACTGCCTATCCTACAGACTAAAGGCGCGGCGCTTCTCTCCTCCCGGTAAAATCATTTTTATTTCTTTTTCAATAAACTGTTCAAAACTATTCCATCGCGGTATATTGTTAATACATTTTAAATTCCTTTGGTCGGCTCCTGCTATAGTACAGTGAACCTTATTCTCAGCGTATACGGTTCTAGTTAGAGTGAATGCAATAAACTGTTTTAACTGAACGTATTTATCCACTTACATAGAGGACGGGACAGTTTATACCGACTATATACGCGTATCAGCTAGCGGGAGGAGAGCGGCTTGAGTACCACCATCCTGATTACTTCTCCCGTGAAACAGCTTTGCTGTGTTTCGGAAAGAAGATTCTGTGCACTGGCACAGAACAAAAGAGACTCTCTTTAGGATACGTAACGCATGAAGAATGAGCTGCCCGGCCTACTCCTAAAGAATTTGCTTCTGTTGATTGGCGACGCTTTACGTTAGTACAAACTGGCTGACGGGCTACCTGTTGCCAATACAACTACAATAAAAAAAAACGTTATAATCATAATATATTGTGTATTGTGTAGGGGATAATTAGAATTATTGCCATTATTATCATCTACAGAATGTAATGAAATCATCAGTTGTGTAATAGGGGCTCCATCCAGCCCGTCATCATCAGCCCGCATCATTCATCCCCATCGTTGTCATGAGAGCAAATATGACAATTTATACTGGAGTTGATTGGATGGACCACCTCATTTTTATAATTTTAATTTTTGATCTCGTAAGAATTTTGTCATATGGGGAAAGTGTGTCGTATACGCTCTAAAACAGGTCAATGGATTTTAATGAAAATTAAGTATTAAAAACAATGATTTCGAAGCTTTAAACGTCGTTTTTGATATTTCGACATTATGCAGGGTTCAGTCGATATAAGTCCACACAGGCAAAGCAGAAGGATAGGGCTAGTGTGGCATATAAATAGAACATTTTGTGCACCAATTTTTTTCTTCAAACAATCAGTTTTTTGCGATATCGTGGATAAGAGCCCAATTTTTGTAACATACCACTGGAGGTTCAATAATTGGGATACCGCCCGGGGCTGGTCGTATCCCGGCTGACATTTCCCGGTATACCCACCGCTTTGAAACATCTAACGTGTGAAACGTCTCGAATGCTGTGATGAAGGCATGACGTCGTAATAAATATTTGTATGGATATTTATTACTTATTTATTAATTACCGATTTATTAATTCTAATATTCATATCTGTCAGGCGTGTTCCGTGAAGGGTTTTTTGGTGACTGCTCCGGTAAACGTCAAAAAATTAACGCTTCAAAACTATGTTTTTTTAATCTGCCTATAATATACGGATTTCCTCGCAATCATATGTGGAGGGTACCTTTAGGTACAATACAACCCTATTGGGCCGTCGGGAAACATCCCACACACTCAAGTAAGTAAATTTGTATATTTTTACATTTCGTACTGTTTCATCATTATCAAACAAACAATACTTCACGTCCGCTGGTCAGAGCTTCCTTCGATGAACGCCAAACTCATTTAAACTAGCTACTACTAGTATCCAATACGGGGTCAGCACCGCGACTGCGCGCTATTACTTGATTATAGTAATTTTTGTGTTATTTATGTGTTTGTGAATTTAACAGAATTGCATAATTGACGGGTACAGCTACAAAATCTTTTTAATGGGCTTATTTTGTGATCAGATTGAATAAATTTCAAATTAAAAATGGTATAGACTATAGATACTATTTGAACGTGTGGTACTATCTCGACATAATCAGCTCCACTTTTGGGTTGGTCTTTTCAAAGTTATATTTGGCCACACTTCCTTTTTGCTGGGCTACTTATTCTTGCGTTTCCTATCCTGAGACGATAAGATGCACTGCCTCTTTATCTAAAATAAGCGCGGCACATACCCTCCCACGTACCCTCCCAGTCAATTTTTTTTATAGCATAGGAGGGCAAACGAGCAGTCGAAGCCTTTGGCGACTACTGGCGCCCATACACATGCGCACAACCAGAGATTGAGAAGATGCGTTGCCCTCCTTTCCCAATCCCCCCGCCCCCAAAGGGCCACTGGAAACTCACAAACCGCACGAAACACGACAACATAGCTGTCACTTGACGCCGGTGTTATGTGAGCGAGAGGTACCACCCCGGTCGTGCCGGCCCAATTCGGCTGTAAGGCAACATGTCACTACCTGCATTTTATATCTGTAATAGATAGTTAATAACACATGCTAGTCCTCGGTAGATACTTGTGTTACGGATACTAGCTTATAGCACAAACATATAGAAAAAATTACAAGGATTGTATGTAAATGTCTGTCTGGCAATATGTATGGGACAAAAAAAAATAAGTAAAAATTATAACCGACTTCAAAATAAAGTAACTAAAAAGTAATAAAATAATAGCATTTTTTTATTTTTGTGTCTACAACTAATAATCATCTTATACTTCTATTAGCGTAAAATTTTTGCGTTTACCACGTCTTTATTGTTACTTTTGGAGTCGGTGTCAGCTAAGTTAATTTATAGTTGTCGTATTTATTGTTGTAGGTACCTACCTATCTACCTTGGCTGACAACGACTCCAAAAGTAACAATAATGACGTGGTAAACGCAAAAATTGTACACTAATAGAAGTATAAGATGATTATTAGTTGTAGACACAAAAATAAAAAAACGCTATTATTTTATTACTTTTTAGTTACTTTATTTTGAAGTCGGTTATAATTTTTACTTAAAAATTTTATTTCTTAATTTTTAGTACCTACAGAGATAGACATTTTGGCATATTGAACCGTAGTAAGTTCAACAAAAGCTGTTAATCGTCGAGGAGTTCCGTCGACTGTCTATGATTTCATCATCATATGAAATCATCACCCATATGGGTGCAAAGTTCTCTTCAGTATAAATTAATTAAGTCCAATCACAATGTAGCTACTGTAAACTATTTAGGAGTTCCCTTAACTGCCCTTCGTCTTCATCATCAGACCCCCAATCATCGTCACAACCCATGTAGATGTAAAGTTCTCATCAATACAAATTAATCAAGCCCAAAGACAACGTTACTGAAGTAAATCATCGAGGAGTTCCCTTAACTGTCCTTCGTCTTCATCATCAGATTTGTAATAGCATGTATCACCCATATGGGTGCAAAGTTCTCACCAGTAAAAATTAATTAAGTCCAAACACAAGGTAACTACTGTAAACTATTTAAGAGTTCCGTTAACTGTCCTTCGTCTTCATCATCAGACCCCCAACCACAGTCTATAACATATATATCTATACATAACCTATCTTGTTGTAAAGTCCTCATCAATATAAATTAATCAAGCCCAAACACAAGGCTACTGAAGTAAATCGTCGAGGAGTTCCCTCGTCTGTCTTTCAGCTCCAGCATCAGATCAACTCTAGACCTTCATCAAATTGTAGTGCTTTAAAATGCATATTTAAAAAAGTACTCAACGCGCTAGTTGCTCCTACGATTTTCGAAAGTAACCCTCGATTTCTCAGGGATATCATCATCAGACCCTGGTTTCCTTCTCATGGGACCATTTGGCAAGTATACCCTTTCAAACAAAAAAATAATTTTGAAAATCGGTCCACAATTGACGGAGAAATCGGTGTATACATTAAAAAAAAAATACCGGCCGAGTTGAGAACCTCCTCCTTTTTGTTGAAGTCGGTTAATGACGGAGAAATCGGTGTACATACATAAAAAAAAACCGGCCCAGTTGAGAACCTCCTCCTTTTTGTTAAAGTCGGTTAAAAATTACAATTGCCATACTTGCCTTTGGCGGGATTCGAAGTTCCGTACCGAAGACGATTGCTATCACATTTAATATTAATCAACATCACCATCATCAGCCTCTATCCATCTACTGCTGAATATAGGCCTCTTTCAAGGAACGTCAAGACGACCGATCCCCCGCCACTCGCACCCAACACGGACCGGTTACTGCACGGAGATCGTCTTTCCACCTGGACCACCTGCTTAATGGCCGACCAACACTTGGTCTACCTAAATGCGGCCTTATTGGCCCATGCGTTCTCCTACCAGGCCACTGCCACTTGAGCTTATTATTCGCGTCATATCGGTAACTTTAGTTCTCTGGCGGATGTCTTCGTTTTGAATCTTAACTGTCAACATGCATGCATAATATGTATGTCCCACTATGGGCACGAAGCTCCTATAAATCCGTGAAAGGTATTAGCCCATTATTCGCCGATACGCTGGCTCAATCGCTGGCGGTTTTCACCCTCAGAGACTGTTGTCATCAATCACTGGATGTTTTACTCGCGAGGTTTTCATTCACCGTTATATATTTATCTACGCCTATACTTTTCGCTGATGAATATACTACCGCAGCCATGTTGTAGGGCTTCTTTAATCTTGGCGACCTGACCTCCCACTTGCGCTCGACGTCCTAGGTCTTCCTCCAGTCAGCAACTTTAGCGTTTTGTATGAGTATTAGCATATGCAGCGAAAAGTACGACTTCCATTACAATTTCAAAGTCTGCGAGAAGTATTAAAAACAAAGTTATGACGAAACTATAAGTACTATACCTTCCTGATTATTTGCAGTTTTTTCAAGCTTCGGTTATGACGTCATAATCTATACTAATATTATAAAGCTGCAGTTTGTTTGAACGCGCTAATCTCAGGAACTACTGATCCGATTTGAAAAATTATTTCAGTGTTAGATAGCCCATTTATCGAGGATGGCTATAGGCTATAAAACATCACGCTGTGACTAATAGTAATTATGTTGAGTAAGTTAACGCGGGCGAAGCTGTGGGCAACAGCTAGTGTAGTATAACCGAAGCGCAACTCATGGACTCGCAAAAGTGAAGATATTTTGTAGAAGAGAGGGCAAACGGACAGTCGTTCGTTTCACCTGATGGTAAGTGATATGACATCCATAGACACCCCCTACTTCATTAGCTGGCGCGTTGCCTTTTAAAGACGAATATGCTCTTATTAGTGCTATTCCTCCAACTCAATAAAAAATACTTTTTTAATTCATTAAACATAGGCTTTTTAATTCAAATATTTCGCGTAATACTTGAAATTGGCAAATTGGTGTTCGTCGGCCCCAGAGCCGGCCCACAGCTGTCGGGCCGGAAACAGGTGCGGGCCTTCCGGGCCGGCGTACTACATGTGACTTACCAGTCCTACAATAAATATAAAAAACTACAATAAAAAGTGTGAAATTTCGTTTTTATCCAACTTTCTCACAGGGATAAAGTTCTTTTGTGTTTTTCTTTTTATACTTTTTTTACTCGTTTAAAGATGGCTAATATAATATTTTTAATTGATTATTATAAGTTAATTGAAACTAACTCTGGATAATGGTTAACGTCGTTCATAATAATCCGTTAATTGTGCCTGGCCCATACAACTCGGAGATCCTCATACAAAACTCGGCCTCACAATTTATAGTAATATGTAATTAGTTATTCTGCGATGAGATATTATTGTTGTAAAAATCGGTCAGAATTTTGAGTAAGTGTCCTGGATATACTAGTCAGGACTTTTTTTAGTAATTTACACATGATTACTAATTAATTAATTAAATTACTAATTAATTAACTTATCTAAGCTGTTTAAAAATTTTTGATTGTTCATACCTTAAGATGTGCTCTAATAAAGTATTATTATCTTATATCTTTAAATGTATATACATATATAATTGGAATCTCGGAATCGGCTCCAACGATTTTCATGAATTTTTAGTATATAGGGGGTTTCGGGGGCGATAAATCGAACTAGCTAGGAATCATTTTATTTAAAAAAAAATACCGAGCAAAGCTCGGTCATCCAGGTACTTATTATAATGTGACAAAGTGATTGTTTTTATTGTGTTAATAGATACTTATTGTTAATTAAGTTTAAAATGCATTATACTTTAAAACATTCAAAACAAATATACGACGACCTCTGTGGTTCAGTGGTAAGCGCGTTGGTGCTCAAGCTCGAGCCGCCAGGGAACAAAAATATTTTCTGTGTTCCTGGGTCATGGATGTGTATTAAATATGTGTATTATATAATAAAAATCTTAAATATATGTATATTATAAAAGTATTAAATATATTTCCGTTGTCTGGTACCCGTAACACAAGTTCTTCGAGAACTTACCACGGGACCAGATTGACGTGGTGTGAAAGCGTTCATAGATATTATTATTATACATATAAAAGTTGCAGCTATTGCCATCTAGTGAGGGCTAGTGATACATATTAACAACTGGCCAAATTGCCATGTTCTAATCAAGTCAGTTAGGCTACTGACTACTAGATGTCGCTTTTGATAAGTAAATCGATGGTGGTTCAACCTGAATGAAAAACTACAATCTACATCTACAACTGGTCTAAACAGACTAGTGGAGTTTTTTTGATCACAATATACCTATTCTAACACACCTTTTGATTTGGTTTGTAGATAAATCATTATTATTTTGGTATTGTCTGTAATTATCTACTTTTATTTGCATAACAAAATAGTTATACCTAATTATTTAGTTATTGTTCGTAAACACTTTCCTATTTCTAAATAATAAGAGATGAGAATAGAGCCAGTCGCTGGAACGTCGTAATGTCATGTATGAATATCAATATAATATTCTATAAACAAACGATAATTATAAAATAGAACAACAATTTTCTGATATTAGATTTTAAATTATCTTGGTAATTGTCACTATTAAAATTATTTGAAACGGGATACTTACCGTGTTTTTACCCGGCTGCAAGGAAAGGGTTTGTTGTAATATTCTTTATTCTCTCATATCTTCCGAATCACTCGATGGATTTCTTTAATTAAGGTATAGATTCGTCTCATTAGTCTAAGTGTTCTTAGATAGGTGGCTTAACATATTAAATAGGGGTGCTGCTAGATTACAAGGTGATTTTTTTTCATTTTTATTTTCTGGAGCTCGATATTTCCATATTATCTACGAATGTCTTGTTCACGAGACTGCGACAGTCTCGTCGTGCGTTTTGATATTAAATTTCTGTTTGTGTAACTTTTAAATGAAGGAATATCCATCTCGGGCATAATAGCAGATATAGTGCATAACCCAAACCTATGGAATAGGCCTCTTTCACACACTTTCAAAGACTTTGTTCTTATCAGATTAGGTTTCCTCGCGATGGATTGTTTAGTCGATAGGAAGTTACAATTAAAATAAATACACAACAAACTGCATTATATGAAGATATTATATTTTCAAAGAACATGTATTCACATCATATATCAGCGTAGTTTCTGTCAATACAACATGTGAAACGGCAACTCACGATTTAATATCATAATATAACAAGTAACTAATACGCCATAATTATTGTTATCATACATTTACCGCTACATACTTAGACTCGTTACAAAATTTTAGCTGCAATGTTGAGTTGAGAACAGGCTGGTAAACTCGAGGATACGTTATATTCAAAGTCAACAAAACGTTGCAGCTAGTCTATGTCTGACCTACCGTATATACTAGTTCAGCGATTCGATATACAAAAAGCCACTGGCCAACTTCATTTGTATGATTTAACAATAGCGGAAAGTTAAATTGACGGCTTAATAACTAAAAGACCGTAGCCACCTTAAGCCTATTTAAAAAAATATGACATTTTTGCAAGATGTTTACAGGGAACGTTTAGGATTTAGGAATAAAATTTTAATGGTCATGTTATCAAAAAAATAAGTTTCAAATGAGTTTGTGAGTTGGTGAAAGTGACTATTGTCTGAAATTAGATACCAAAAAATCTCTCGATTTTTCGATGTTATTACAGAAATCCAATTTGTGAAGTGAAATATTATATAAAGCTTGCTCAAAACAGTAATAAAAATATGATACTTTAACATATAATACTAGGTATAGTTCTATTAAGGAGTAAAAAATATAACAATCCACAAATCGGATTTCAATTGAAACGCATAACATTTAGACGTTTTAATACTCACGATTATAAAATGTAATAAATTAGCTGCCATATTTGTAAGTAGCTTCAAACTTCTTAGAAATAACAAATATTAATTTGTTTTGCAACAACAAACGAACAGTATCTCAGAATTTAAGGCAGTGCTCTGTCGACATTAGTACAGGCGTCAAACGTAAACGGTTAGACGAGCAACGTATCATTTGAAAAACAAATCAGAACCTTTGATTCAGATTAATAAAGTTATAGGGTGTCATTTGTATAAGTAATATATTTATTTAGATTTTTTTGGTATATAAGAAGTGGATTATTTACAAAAAAAGTCAACGTAAAGTTTAATACAAGTTAAGGGGAAGACATATTAAACTTTGATTTTACGTTGCTCGTTGTAGGCTCAAGAAATAAGTGCTTCTTTATACAAGACTTTTCTGAAACGAGAACGAGTTCTTGAGGATTTGTTTGAGTTAAAAAATAAAAATATAAACGCAAACATTGCGTATTGCCATTTATAATATAAAAATGAATCGCAACCGTATCGCCATATTTAAAAAACTGTAACAAGATTTTTTTGATGAATACAATAAGACGGGAAAACTTTTCAATAATATTTCGGTGCTTGATTTAAAATAATATTTACCGAACCTGTATATGCCTCACTAACAGATTCAATGGTTTTTCAGATCTGGATCCCTCTTTCCTTTTTATATTAATTAATTATCTGCAGATTTTTCCGTTTTAATGAGTGGTATATGTGAAGGTAACTAATATTTTAATTAATTAAATGAAACTTATGATCATTTTAGTACGATCGCACCTGAGGTCGGTTATTTTGTTCGTGTTGAAGATATCAACGATAAAAGGATCCACGTTGGTTTTACTTGTAAAAGGACTTGCATCAGCAAACGCGCTTAATTTATTATAATTTAACCTAATTTAAGCCACATTTTAAAAACAATGATATGCTAACTGTCCGCTTTTGGTAGGCGTGATATGTGATTTAAATATAACTACTAAGACAGACTGCTAGCATTTGCACAATAGTAAACTATTAAAAAAGTGTAGAATGTAAAAAAACTACTCAACGTAACATAGACATTTCAAGACAATAAATTCATCTATTAAAAATGTTGCTACACTAAAAACGTCTCTATTTTGTTGACAAATGTAATAACTTTTTAATAATCTAGACAGAAAAATATTTAAATATAGATTTATCGAACAATAAAATACTAAATAGACAACGAGCGATTCTAACAGGTTAAATTATTGCTCTAAATAGGTACATATACATTTGTTTAATAATGTAGGTAAATAGGTAGATAATTTTTCATGTATGTAATATCAATTTAAAAAGAATATTAACCCACTTATTTGCTATAATTGTTATGCAAATATTGTTAAGAAAATTATGTGGAATTATGGCGCGCTTTTTATTCAACAAGCGTTTTTAGTGATAAGCGATGGCAGTAAGGTAGCGGATGACAATGAAGTGCAATGGGTACTAGGCCACAACATAGTTTACGATAAACTTAACTTTGACGTCACAACACAGTTGCCGGGATGTCCTCCTCCTGAAATGGGGGTTTTATGCATATTGTAATGTTAAAAATATTCCGTACGGGCTTAAAAATATAAACCACTTCCAGCCAGTTTTAGTAAATGATTACAAATTCGTAAGTCGTAAATGAAAAATTAAAATGTTCAGATTATATACATATATTTAAACTAGCAGCGCCCCGTGGTTTCACCCGCGTACTTCGTACGTACGAGTACGGGGATAAATTAGAGCCTTTATATTATTTTGATTTATAAGCTATGTGGTTGCATTAAAATCCATTCTGTAGAGTTACAAACATACATTCTTACAAACTTTCCCGTTTATAATATTAGTAGGATTATAATATAAAATATTTTGTCGCAACAGCCAATGTTAGGTTATATTTATGGAATAAAAATAAACACAACAAACAGACATGAATGGAACGTGGTGCCGAAATTTTTCTCAATAAAATGGCAATTGTGAAACTTTATGTTTAAATTAAAACATTCCTGAATATTGTCGAAGTTGAAGATAAAGATGAAAAACAAATGAGAATAGGTTTGTCAGTTGACGAAGATAAAATCAAAGCCATTACCAGCTATGGCTGGAATCTGAAAACACCATCATTCTCAATAGGCCGTGTTACGATACCCAGACTATGTCAAGCTCGTCGCCAGCAGCCATAAGGTCATCAGCTAGTGTTAGAGCAGGAACCCCGTCTCCTTCTGATGACAAAACGACAATTTCTTGCTCGAATTTTAGTATTTGTTCATTCTGGAAGATTTCATGATATTTTATAAAGTTAAGTCTTTAGTTTAATATACATTTACAAGACGTTAAAATGCTTTAGTGTGAATTTTATATGAATGAAATACATCAATAACTTTGTTAGTCTTATTAAAGACATACCTCTATTTTTAATCTTTCCAGCAATTGATCTTTGTCATTCTTGAGTGTATCACACATTTTAGTGTTCAATACTCCTTTAACCTCTAGTTCAGCGATTTGAGCGTCTTTTTCACTTATAGCTTTTTCCAAAAGGTCTTGACTAAAATTTCATTAAACATAAGGACGATTTGCAAAAATAAAATTTAAACAATCAGTGAATACCATGTATAATGTTACCATTATAATATGTAATTTTTATGTGAAAATTTATGATATTTTAAACAATATTTTTGGATGGATATACTAAAAAATGGAAGTGAAGTATCGAAATTATTTGCATTTGGAGCCTAAAGAAAATATCTAGTCGGCATTACTCCAGATAACTGTGGTTTAGTATCACTGTGTTAAAAGATTGTGTTATTTTTTATGGTTATATGTAAAGGTCGTTGTAAATTTGAGAGTCTTACACAGCGAACGACAAATGTTTCAATATTGCATCTCTCGTGGTTTCACTTTCGTGCAGTAATCCCTCGACACATTTTAATCGTTTCAAAACTCTTGAACATGTCTCGCACTTCAATATTGATGCATTTTGTAGCGACAAAATACGCTGCTCCATCTTTTTCATCTGAAATAACGAAAATATTTTCAATATTATTGAGGGAGACTAAACCAGCTTTTTATAATGTAGAAAGATATATTTTTCAAGGATATAGGGTTGAAATTAGATTTTTACTAGATTCTCACCAGATTTCCGGACAGCTCTACGAATCTTAGATACATGCATCGAAAGCGAGAGACTGCTTAGTGTTCACTGGACGATTATGACATTATAACGTAGACTTAAAATTGCGAAGTTGCGAGTTATTACTATTTATGCAAGGTTGCATTGTATGTTGCATGCTACGTTGCATGTATACTATTTATATTATATACGCAACTTACCTTTTGTAACGTTTCAATTCTTCGTTGCTCTTCTTCGTAAAATACCTTTTCCCTCTCCGCTGCTATTAAAAACGATTCCTTCAGAGCATCTTCCAATTCCAAAATTCTTTTATGTTTGTATATTTTTGTTATTGCTCCCGATTTATTATTAATCATCCTTTCTAAATCGGTTATTCTTTCATCTTTGCTTCTAACTACTGCTAGTAGTTGTTCAAATTCGGCTATATTATTATTATCCCGTAAAGCATCCTCCAATATAGAAATACATCGCTGTTGCTCTATTATTTTTGAATTCTTAATTTCTATTTCTTTTGTAAGGTTACACACTTTCCTTGTCAATTTATTTAGGTTAGATTGAATATTCCTATCACCGGGAAAATTGTTTATGTCATTGTAGCTTTTGCTAAATTTGCACTTGTCTAGTCTATCCACTACCTTACCACTCTTTTGAAGTTCAAAGAAGCTTTTGCTTTTTCTGATTGTATTCAGATCTTGACCATCGGACATTTTGAGAAATTCAGATAGTATCAGGGACGATTCGTTAAGTTCTATTTCTAAATCTATAACTTTCATTCTATTCAATTCCAATTTGGTTTTAAGCTTATCTCGTTCTTTTAGTGTATATGTCAAGTCATTTATAGCTGCTATTTCACTTTGTCTCGATCGCGCTATTTCCTTTTAGAGGGTGAAAGATGAAATAAAATAAAAAAAATGAATAAAAAATGAAACGTCTTTACTTTAATAACAAAATTTTCAACAATATAAACTCATAAATAATTCGAGAAAGGTCAACATTGATTTTATTTATAGTCAATTTATAGTTTGCATAACAAGATTGAAAGCTGGTTAACATCGACTAGTGGACAACTTACTGTTCTACCTACGTACATGATTACTTAACAGTTTTACAATATTATTTTTTAATACTTAAAAAATAATTCCCGCTGAACACGATTATTAAATTTTTAAACATCACTTAAAAATTATGGCTAAACTATTAATTATTACCTTAGTTGTGTGCTGGTTACAATGAACTGAAAAGTAAAAACCTGTATACATGGCTTTTACCCATTATCAACAAGAGGTGACGTTATTATTATCTGAACACTTTATTATAATATTCAATACAAACATGAATAACATTACTTAATACGAATTGCAATTGTAAAGCTTAAGTGAGACAGTTGTATGAAAGAAAACATGGAGTTAGGAGTAGTCGCTCGCGGCATTGTTAGTAATCGCGACAGTTAAAGAAAAGACAAACAAAAAGACAAAACAAATATCGACAGTCTTGGTGAGAAGAACTAACTTAGAAAAAGCTTTTGAGGAAGCCAGCGGGTCCGGCCTGGTATGCATGAAAAGGAAGAGGAGATTGATTAGAATTAGTCTCAGCAAAACATTGTTATTACTGGTTATCATCAGCAACTAGAATAATTAAAATGCGTATTAATAACGATACTATTGCTTCATATTAGTATTGCAGTCACTTATCGTGAATATAATTTATTAGTCTAAAAAATTATGAATGTCATCTCACCTCTTCTCTTTGTGCTTGTGCTTGCTGCTGACTTTTAAGTTTGGCTTGAAGATTTCTAATAGACCTATAAAACACAAAAATAATAATTAAAAATTCATAAACGAAAAAATGTTCAATGCTCCTTCAAAGTTTTATCTTTGCTTAGATTTTGATCCAAAAAAATTCTGCGTTATAAAAGTCACTTTTTAGAGAGAGGCTTTAGTCGTTAGAAATTGTTCCTTAAACCAAATGTCGTCTCAACAATCCGAAACATTATATTATGTAGGGCCTAATTATATCTTAACTAAAAATAATAATAATAAAAAAAGTTTCATTTGTGAGGACTTACTGTTGCATTTCCATGATCTGTTTCTCTTTCTGTGCTTGTTCTTCCTGTGACATTTGTACCAGTTGTAGCAATCTCTCCGTTTCTGCTGTCAGTCGTTTAGATTCTTCATCGCTCTTTTGAAGTTGTTGCTTCAACTGTTCAGCTTCCTTTTGTGTGTCTCCAAGCTTACGGTTCAAATCCGTTACAGCCGCAGCTGATCCGCCGGCCTTAAATAATAATATTTTATGTTTTAATCGGCTTAGATTGTTTGTCAATTAAATTAATAATGAATTCTTGCTTACGGACGGCAAATTGGTCCAATTTTAAAAGGCGATGTTATCTCATTATTCCTATCAATTGTTTTTTTTTATAGAAGAGGGGGCAAACGGATAGTCGGTTCACCTGATCGTGAGTGAAGAGCGACATCCACAGATACCCGCTACACCAGTGGATTAGCAGGTGCGTTGCCGGACTTTCAGATATGAGTATGCTCTTTTCTACGAACGAAGGTAACGTACGAAGGTCCCTAAGTCGTATCGGTTCGGAAAATCCGTAGGTGGCAGCTGATTCCATATATTATTATTCCATGCGAGGCAGGAAATGCCGTAAAAATCGAGTTGTTTTGGATTTCCGGACGTCGAGATGGTGGGGGTGAAATTTGGAGTTTTTTCGCGATGTTCGGTCGTGGAATTCTGCTGCAGGTATTAGTCCAAACAATTCCTCAGAGCACTCCCCGTGGTAGATGCGGTAGAAGATGCAGAGCGATCTGACATCTCTACGCAGCGCCAAAGAGTCAAGCCGATTGGAGATAACATTGTTGTCGACGATTCGAGCCACCCGGCATTGAATGCGGTCAAATGGAAGGAGCTGATATTGGGGCGCTCCGCCCCAGAGGTGAGAGCAGTATTTCATGTGAGGGCGGATCTGCGCCTTGTATAATTGAAGGCGGTGTGAAGGCATGAAATACTGCTTCACCCTACTGAGCACGCCGAGTTTCTTAGAGGCTAGTATAGCCTTTCCTTCCAAATGACCACGAAACTGCACATCTCTCTGTGTCGACGCCAAGTATCCCAATGCTGGTTGAGGCGGTTAGGAAAGTGCCTTCAAATTGTAGAGGAATGACGAAGGGTGATTTTTTAGCGGTAAACGCGCAAACTTGTGTCTTGTTAGGGTTAAATTGGACTAGGTTATGTCGCCCCCATTCCGAGACTTTGGCCAGCAGAGACTCGATTTTATCACAACACAAGTTTGTTCCGACACTCATCGACTTGTTACCGAGAAATATTAGAGCGGCCAGTGTATTGTAATAAAATATTTTACTTACTTTTTACAATTTCAATAAAATATTTTACTTACTTTCCTCAGGGATGCTTCCATTTGGTCCATTTGTTCCTTTCTCTTCTTTAACTGTCGGTCTAACTCCATTAGCGATTTCTCCTTCTCCTCCACGTCTTTTCTCTTATTTTCTACGGCTCTTCTATTCTCTTCGAATTGTTTTCTCGCATCTTCCAACTTTTTAAATTCTTCTTGGAGCTGCTTTCTAGCGTGCGCTGTTTCTTCCCCAGCTCTGGCGTTCTGATTGCCAACTGCTTGTAGTTTCTTGTTCGCTTCTTGTAGATCGAGCTGTCATCGAAAATACATATATTTTAAATACAAGTAATGACGAATTTGGAAAACCAAGTGAATAATAGTAAAATATATCAAATAGCATCAATAAGATCTAAGCTATTATCATTTGTTACGACATTCCTGTGATCAAGAGTTTGTAAGCCCAACATTACAAAAGCAAATTTCTTACACGTAATTTGGCAAAATATAAACTCAGCAGCAAATTGAATCACGTAAATAACTTATTTATTGATGTATTAATATTTAAAAAATTGCGAATACACATTCAAAGAGCAGATTGCTGAAAGAGATAAGAAAAATTAATATCGTACATAAAGCCTGCACTTTTGCACCGAACATTCATTTAAACACAACAATTATATGAGGTTCGTGTTTTGGACGAGTGCAAGTGTCGCTTAAATGCCTGGTGCAAGTATACGAACATGATTTTTATTACATGAATCTGATATCCAAATTCGTTGCGATAATGAATCTAATAAAATAAATACGAATGATTGTAATGAGGGGTTGGAGGATGCCCTGCGGGCCGTGGGAGGCATGCTACTATACAACAATAATGTACATGACAATTCGCGATGATAACCTCAAATAAACTAAACGTATGAACATCGAAAGTAAAACATCTACTCCATAACACCGGTGCAATGATTTAAGCAAACATCGTACGAAATTCACCTACGGTTCAATCGAGTTTGGTATATTTAAATTGACGTTTTTATAGATACGAATTAAAGCAATTATTTAAAAAATAATGTCTTCCAAACTCGATTCAACCACGCATTGCCGTCCCTATAACCGCTCGTGCTCGGGCGATCCTCCAACTGACCTGGCTCTTTTCCAATTCCTGAACGAGCATCTCGAGCTGTGACTGGCAACGTTCCCTCTCGACCGCGAGGGATCGCGCTTCAGCTTGCGCAGCTTCTAGTTGTTTCTGAACCTCACGCACGTCGGATGGTCCACGTGCTTGTAGTTGCTGCAATTGGTGTTGTTGTGCCTGGAATTGTTTCTCCAAAGATTGTAAGCGTTGTTGGCATTCTGAATATGCCTTTTCAGCTGCAATTGCTTTTGTCTTTTCTGATTCAACGGCAGCTCTCCATTTATCAATTTCGCCTGCTTTCTGTGCATCTTTCTCTGCCTTTTCAGCTCTCTGCCTCAGAGAGTCTTTTTCTTTTGTTACAACTTGAACTTGTTGTTGAAGTTTTGCGATTTCCCTGTCTCGATTTTCTATTATAGATTTAGCTCCACGTTCGGAATCTTGGGCAACCTTTCTTTGCTCCTCCTTCAACCGACGTACCTCCTCACGTTGTTTTTGAAGTTCTGTTTCAGATGAATTAAGTTCTCTTTGGAAGTTAACGAGCATATCCTGAGACTTTTCTAGTTGAGCGACCAATTGATCACGTTCTATTGTCAATTGTTTTGTATCTGCTTCTAATTTAACTATTTGTTTTTCTATAGCATCCGCTTGTTTATCCCTCTGTTCTAATATAGAAGCCATTTTCTCTCGATCCCTTACAGATTGAGCCAGCTCTTGTTGAAGCTTTACTAAAGTCTCTTGAGTTCTATGATCTAACGTTCTTTGCTGTTGTTCAATATTGCGCCTCGTATTTTGAATTTCAGCTCTTAATGCATCTCTTTCTTGCTCTATTTGCCGCATTTCGAGGATTGTTCTTTCTAAGCGCTCGTGCATTCGTCCTAACTCGTTAGTCATGCGATCATACTCAACACGCGTAGTTTCATTAGTTTCCTGATACTTGGCAAGGTGCATCTGTGATTTTTCAAGTTCCTTCGCTAGGCGACCTGCTTCCATTTCCGTTGCGTCTCTAGCTTGAATTGCCTTTTCTAGTTTGTCACGTAACCGTTCGATTTCCAACCTATCTTCGGTTCTTGCTTTGTCTCCGGCAACTGCTTGCAATTTCATTCTTTCTATTTGTTGCAGCTCACCCTTAAGTCGCTCATTATCTTTATCAAGCTGTTCCGATCGAAGTTTCAGTTTTTCACACCTATCCCTGAATTTCTCGCACTCAATATGAGCACGTTCTAAATCACTTCTTTGTTTCTCCATTGCACCACTCAGCTTAGTTACTTCGCTCTTGGATAACTCTAGCTGAATATTTAACTCATGTAATTTTGTTTCTGCTTGCTCCTTCTCGCTTTGAAGACGTTGAATTTCTACCTGCGAAGCCTCATAACGCTCACGATGCTTATCTAGTTCCACCTGCACTCTATTTAACTCTGCACTCCATTTATCCTGATCGAATTGGTATTTACCTCGAAGATTTTCGACACGTTCAAGCTCCGAGCGAAGGCGAGTAACTTCTTCTTCTGCCTTGCGCGCCCGCTCCAGTTCTAATGTTGTCTTCTCTAATCGAGTACGCAGTCGTTCCACCTCTAATTTAGTTCTTTCATGTTCTTCTTTACTATCGTGATATTTTCCATATCGTGCGGCGTATCTTTCTGCTTCCTCTCTTGCCCCACTTGCGTCAGTTTTCACTTTATCTAGCTCAGCTTGAACTCTTCTTAATTCAGATGTTGCTTTGTCGTGCTTATCATACATCTTTTCAAGTTCCAATTGTACTCTTGCCATTTCCTCTTGAGTTTTTTCATTCGATGCTTGCGCTTTACCACATTGGGTCATTGCTCGATCATATTCAAATTGCAATCGTTCACTATCAGCCACTAATTTTTCTTTTTCGGCTTGCAGTCTTCTCAATTCTATTTGACCTTTCTCATAACGCTCTCGCACCATTTCAATGTCAACACTCAACCTATCCATGTCCTCTTTTGCTTTTTCTTCTTGCTCCTTAGTTCTACCTAATTGCAGTGAAGCCCTATCATACATTTCTTGCACTGTAGCCAGTTCATCCTGTAGTTTTCTTTGGTCCTCTCTAGATTTTGATGATAAGTGCACATGTTTTTCTAATTCCAAGTCAAGACGATCCTTATCCGCTTCAAGGATATCTATCTTATTCTGGAGCCGATATATTTCATTCTGCGATCTGAAAATAAAATAAAAATGTTTTAAACCAAACTAATAGTAGTTATTTAAGTCGTTAGATTTGTATATGCACATACACAAGACAACATCTAAAGGAAAGTACCTATCATACTTTTCAAGCATTTTTTCGTATTCTTTGTGCGCGGACTCCTTTTCTTCTATAGTTTTTTGAGTTGAATAAAGTGCTTTGTCTAATTTTTCTTTTAATATTTCAAGTTCTGTAAGAGCATCGTCTCGCTCCATCTGAAATCATAAGAGTGTCAAATCAAAATCACAAGCAAGCATAGATATTACAATTTTCTATTCATCAGACCTCTCATCTATAAGCTGTGTATCTTTTCTAGTTAGTATTATTATTGCTAACTGTAGTATAAGTCTTCAAATTTCAATCAATATTTTACGTGTTCGACTTGCAATAGACATACCAAAAAAATACATTAGAACTCTTACTGTTAACTTTTGATGTTGTTGATGTGCTTTCTCCCATCTTTCTCGGAGGACGTCTAACTCAGTGGATGCACTGTCTCGGTCTCTTGCCGCTCTGTTGGCCGCCGCCGCTGCTGCCTCAGCACGCTCTCTGCAACTTGCCGCTTCAGCTAATGCAGCATCTCTTTCCTTTTGAATACGAGTCACAAGACCCTGAAAAAATTTTGATAGTTTTATTTAGCTTTGCCATCTCATAATCATATTTTTTAATTATAATTATGAATCTATCTGAGATATTTAGGAATTCATTATTTAATTTGGCTTCGTTTAGGTTTTTTAATTTAGCTCCATATAATCATGCAGAGTTGAAGGATTTAACTCGATCCGTTCCACTGACGTGAATATTAATTAGTGAATACTAATGAAGTGATAAATCAAACCCATATGCTGTAATTTGCGAACAAAGGACTTTGAATGGAATCTTTTATCCTCAATGTGTCCTCTTAACGATATATTGATTTTGAATTTTACTAACACATGTTTTTAAACGACATTCATTAAATTGAAATACGCTGGTAGGTGTAAAAATTAATTTATCTCTTGGATTATATTTGGAATGGGAGTTTCCCCAAAACTCCCATAAAAATTTCATTTTTTATTGATATATGGATATGAAAATAAAGCCCGAATATTAAAATAATGTTAGAAAATAATGTAAAGAGAATAACTTAAAAAAATACCAACGACACATATATAGGAGACGAGATTAGGACGTAATTAATTGTTCAGGTTCATATATTTTTTTAATAATATACAAAATAAAATTACATATGCATGTACATTATTGTTTATGTATTTGAGATAAAATTAACTATCAATTGTAATATTATGTTTCCTAATAAAGTACAAAATAAAATAATTCAGGAAATACTAAATGAAAGAAACAAAGAAATGCGGTAATGTAAACGATCTTCATGATAAATTGAAGGACTTTCTTATTATAGAGCTGAGATCGTCGCCATGTTGTCTAGACTATGCGGAGGGCGTAAGATAAAACATGCCAAACTTTTATATGACAGCCATAAATAGTTCGTTATTACGAGAACATGTAGGCCACATGGTGTAATCAAAATTTGAAAGCAATAAAATCCCAGAAAGGCGTTCATTTGCACAGACATTAATTTACATTATTTAATAGCCAACTTTCAAAATTAGATCCTTAAATATGAAATTACCGCTCTCCATGTTAATGTGAGTTATGTGTAAGTTAATGGAGTTTTTTTTCTCCCTAGTAGTAGTTTTTAAATATGCGATTATAAAATAGTGAGTTGTAGTTCAGGACTTTTTAAAACGTAAAATTTTATTTTTTAAACAACATCACGTAACTTCTCTATCATATAATGTATTGTATTTCTGTGATTGTTTCTTCGTATAATATGATAAAAAAGGTAAATACACGATACTTAATCTTAAGGAATTACAAAAGAGTAATTTTATCAATGGTAAAGAATGTAAACAAAAAAATTGTTTCTACATAAGGTAGACTAACGTAATAAAACTTTGACTGTGATTCCCTAGCTTTCACGGATTAAATAACCTCTAAAAATGTTGTCTGTACTAGTTATTTCATTTACCTGAGCCTTTTCATGTTTGTCTCTAAATCTGTCGGCGTCCAGTTGTGCTGTATCTCGCTCCTTCTGTAGCCTTGCAGCTTGTCCAAGAGCCTTGTCTAGTTGTGACTGTAGCGACTCAAAGTCGTACGCTGACTTTTCGCGGTCTACCTGAAGCTATATATTTTCAAGGGTTTTAATAACATAACCTTGTTATATAATAATCCCGTCTGATAAGATGGGGTTATCAATATAAACAGCATCAATACCCAGAAAACTAGTAGGTATTTATTTAATTTCTGGGGGACTAAGATACAAGATGGTTAGTATTAGTGCCAATAATTACGCTGCATATCTTTAACACAAAGCAAAACTTATTGGGAGAATAAAGACTGGACCACATGACTTTCCATACAAGTATTTATGTATTATGGTAGTTAATAATAAATATCTTGTTATATTCAAGTAATCTATAGAATAGAAGATAATTTTAATAAGGAAGGTCTCTTTTAGATTTAATTACATATGGACTTACTTTTCTAACTTCAGTAGCAGATTTATCCAACTTCTCTTGAAGTTTGTCTATTTCTGAGTGTGCGGAGTCCAAGGCTGCTTGTAATTTATCCTGCTGTAGTTGTGCCTTTCCAAGAGTGGCTTGAGTCCTTTCTAATTCTTCTCTTGCCTTGTCCAGTTCTCCTATTGCTTTATCGCGCTCGGAGTGTAGACGGCTAATGGAAGATTGTAGGCTAGAAAAATAAATTGAAGTGAGTTCCTAACCTCATATGAAATCGCGAAGATTATTTACATTTGCTATGAATACTGGATGTCAGTTTTAATAAACTATGCTTAAGAATTTTATATATTAAAGTGTTATTGTAATAATAAAGTATTTACCGATCATATTCCTCTTTCAGACTATCTTGCTCAGTTTGTGCATTTTCTAATTTCGCTTTAAGGCGATAAACCTCGCCTTGCGATTTTTCCAACTTATCCTGTAGGCCACTGGCTTCAGATCTGGCTCTTTCGGCATCAGCTTGAGTGACTCTTAGTTCAGCTTGAGTTCGTCGAAGTTCAGCTGATGCTTTGTCAGCCTTTTCTTGGATTCTGTCTAATTCTTGCGAGGTAGTTAGGGTACTTCTGCCGAAAGTTGTCTGAGATCGTTCAAGCTCATGTTTTAATCGTTCATTTTCGAGTTCAAGTCTAGCCAGACGTTGTTTTGCTGCTTCCCAATCCGCACCAGATCTACCAACCTCACTTGCAGCCTTATCTAATTCTGCTTTGGATTTACCAAGTTCAGACTGAGAGCTCTCTAATTTAGCTTCAAGTCTATCTTTCTCAGCTTGTGCTCTTTCTAACCTGGCGCCAAGTTTTTCAACCTCACTTTCAAGTGCATGTAATTTCATCTTATAATCAGCTATTTCTCGTTCATGGAGTTCTCTTTCTTCATTCTTCTCATGTTCCGCTCTGTCTCTTTGTTCTCTAAGTTGTTGTATTTGCTTTTCTTTATCTCCAATAACTTCTTCCAAGGACGACAGTGCACCTTCTGATGAGCAATGATGTGCTTGCATAGCATTGAGTCTTGCTCGTGCCATATCAACTTGATTGTCTTTTTCTTTCAGTAAATCTTCTAGATTTTCAATCTGTAAGAATATTATTATCAGTAACTAGAAGTTACTTGAAAAAATATTACACCAAAGTTCAAATTAACATACCTCTACATAAATAGCGTAGTTTACACAATGGTACAATATAATAACAAAAAACATATGACCACTGAAACATAAAGATACAAAATAATACAATAAATAGCAAACATAACAAAAGCTACGTACTGCGATATAATACTATCGATATATATATATATATATATATATATATTATAATATATAATATATATATATATATATATATATATATATAAATTTGAAAGAGCTTACAAGATAAGGCTGTGGGCAATTTAAATTAATATTGGGCTTCCAAACGTGATCAGTCGGGCGAGCATTTGTTAAAGGCGTTAAAATGTACGCCTGATTTTATATCAACAATCCATTTTTATATATGTTTACTTATTTTGCAATATATATTAAAATATAAGAACGATTATTAAAATTGAATACTTGATGAATTTTAAAATATTTAATAGTTTTAGATGGTACATCCAATAAAAGGTTTAACTTTTTTATTTTTGATCGATTTAAATTATGATTGAATACGAACAATAGGACGATTTTACTAACAACTCAACTGTTTAGTTGTAGGAAAACTTCCATTTTGCGCTTACAAAATTGAGTAGGCTTCCAGGCTAAAAGCCAATTTACATTCATTATGTCGATCATTAAAGTTGGAGTGACAATGTTGAAATAAATTAAAAAAAAAAACAATAAAATCAAACACAAACTAGGTAAAAATTGTAAAGTATAAATAAAATTAGGCGCTACAAAAAAAAACCAATTGCTTTACAGTATCTTTTTTACAACTACTTCAAGTCCTACATTACTAGTGCTAATATTACCTTTCGTTGGAGCACGTTGATCTTCCTGTCTTTGATCTCCGAGTGATCCCTTAGTTCTGCCAATTCATGAGCAGCAGCTAATGCCGCTGCTGTTTTCTTCTCCACCATTCTACTCTTTTCTTCGAGACGAGCCTTTAATTCTTCTACCTAAAATTTGACGAATTTATTTATACTCGTAAATAAAAACAATTTTAATCGAGAACTTCGATAATCGAGTTTACGACAGTAGTCACAAAATACTATCAGACAAGTTTTTATTCCACCTATATTTGGAATTAAAATGTTCCTATTATTAACAATTTTTTTTATATTGTTTGTTTTATTTACACAAATAATGTGTCAGTGCTATCAACATATTTTACAGTTAATTGCTAAAAAAGCGCATCTAATAGTCATTTTTGATAAAAAGCTTCATCTATAGCAATAAGTCAATACTATCTATTTGTATGAGTATAGATTCATTATAAAAAAGCTTCAAAACTAATGAAATCTGCATAAATTCAACATTATAGGATTAATATTTTTTATGAAAATGAGACTTACGTCAGTTTGTAGCATGCTGTAGTGCTCTTCCTTGGCGCAAAGAGATTCTTTGAGAACAGCAATGTGGCGCTGGTAGTCTTGATGCTGCTCCTCCAGCGCCTTCATTTTTGCGGCCATCGCCAGAATCTCCTGATCTCTCCTCTGAATCTCCAGACGAAACTCATCCAACTGCTCAATAGCACCATCCATCCGAATTGTTATAGAATTAAATAAATCCAAGCACACGATTAATTACACTGTTATCCAAATTAACATTAACTATCTACAAAAGGCAAAAGTGATGGAGAAAAATAATGATTTATGTTAAATATTTAAAACTACATTGAAATACAATTTCGATTATTAAAAAGAAGAATCGAGTTAAAGAGTATAAGTATCGATGATGAAGCGACGCAAGCTTTGTTAGTAACTATTTGTATAAATTCGTACTCGGCATCAGGTTACATGGATCACTGTCGCGGAAGACATAATATTATCATAAAACATTTCTCTCATGCATATACTTGTATATTATACAGTTTTATTTATTTTGTTCATTTTCAATCAAGGACATTAGTTGGAAAACTTTCGGTAGTATAAAAGTAAAACTTTAAGCTTAATTAAAGCGGGTCCAGAAAGTTTTCCAGCTTCATATAATCTAGTAATAGATGCCGACCAAGGTCGTAAATGCACGGGCGCCTACGTTGTGATACATTTATCTACCGATACTGTGATAAAGACTGATGAACATGGCGACTACATGAAGAGGCCGGGTCGTGAGAACTAGTCTAGTGATAGGTGGCACGGGACCAAAGCTTTACTTGACGATGAATTGCGATCAACACCGAAAGCGGAACATGATCAGATTATGGCTCAAGGAACTTAATAGAAACGCACCCGAAGAACTCGTTCGATGTATACGACCTCGACAGTCTTTATTAACAGTCTATCACTAAACATCAATACGTCGTCGACGTATCCAATCTAACACTTCGGTATTAATAAAATATATTACATCTAAAATATTCCAAACGTGACTCTATTTAACAATTTAACAAAAATATTTATTAAATCGACAGTTCAAGAATATATTTGATTTTAATATCATAAATAGCTCTAACATTGAACAATACTTAAAAAATATCGAGTCGACGACTCGGCTACGTTCGGGCTTAAAGCGAAAAATTGACACGGGATCGTCGGCGGCGGTCGGCGGGCGAACGCGGCTTCGCGCGGGCGAGCGACAGCGCACGCGGTGTGACGCGGACGGACCGCGCGGGCGGGGGCGGTCACAGAGTGGTGGCGCTATAGTACGGCCGGGGCGTACGCCGCGAGCGCGGAAGGGCGACCGCGCGCCCGTCCTTGGTGACGCGCACGTCGTTCAGCAGAAAACTTACTTGTCGCTTGAAGGGAGGATCGGCCTTATCGTAAAGCGAGGCGTGCGAGGGCGCGAGTGACGGTGGTGGCGGTGAACCAAGCGCGGCCAGCTCACTCTCGAGCAGCACAACTTGGCGCTCGAGCGTTGCGATGCGGGCTTCCTTGGTCTCCAGCACGGCGGTGAGAGTGGCTCCGGCGGAGCCGCCCGGCAGCCCGGCGGCCGCCAGCGCTCGCTCCAGCTGCACCTGCAGCGCCCGCAGCGTGTCCGCCGTCGCCTTGAGCTCCTGCCACACGCGTCTGTGTCAGCCGCCGCCGCCCGCCGCCGCTACCCGCCACCCACTCGTCTCCCCGCCCCTGGGGCTACCCGGCTCACGCAGCCCCAGGCAGATGGCGGTATACCAATTTAGCTCAAAGTACCAATGAAATTTACTCGAGACGTTTCTCTAGGGTTCATGTGACGGGGACATAATGCGCTAAACATGCAATGTGAGTCGGTGTTCGTGTCGCTTTAATTTTGTTCGTGTTCGGCCGAATTGAAGTTTTTGTTTTTTCTGTTGGGCACGTCGTCGTGTGAGTGATGAGATTGAAATTGGAAAACAGGTGCTCGGGGTAAAAAGCTCGACGTGTCAGAGACCGTGGGATGGAAGAGTAAGCGAGAGTTAAGAATTGAATTAAGCTACAGAGAGATGTTCGATTGTACACAAAATAGGAGTCGCGATAGTCCAGTCTGACTGAAGATAAATGAATGAAATGAAACTATCAACAGCAAATCTAAGAGAAAAAGTGGCTTTGATAAAGGTATCACAAAATAAAACGCCCATGTGACTCGGTCATACATACATAAATATGAGAAGCAGACGTGCACAACATTCGACTAAGTTTTACAGTGCAGGAGTTATCTCGTGGCTACAATATAATATATCATTTATATTTCCATCTGGTTGTTGAACGTATGTATTGTTGTAGGCTAACATGCGACACAAACATCTACAATAATACGGGCGACAATTACCTGTTTTTGAGCCATCGCTTGCATTTGTTGGAACATTTGCCTTTCTTCTTCCTTACCTAAAAATAAATCTTGGTTTAATGACCATTGTCGACACCGATCATTTTTAAACGACTTCCAAAAAGAAGAGGTTCTATGTTCGTGTGTATATATTTTTTCTTTTACGTCATACCTATCTTAATTGGTGTAGATTTTTAAGTATTTCACGAACTGATTTTTATTATATATACATTGGAAACTTTAAAATAACTGTTAATAATGGTTATGTTTAGCATTTTCTTAAAACCACATGTTTAGTATCTTTTTTTAAAATTCATATTTTATATTTTTGATGCAGCATTTAAGTTGTATTTGTATACGTACCCATGCCTTTATTTTGTAACATTTCCAGTAACTTTTTAATGCTCTCATCCCTGGCTTGTAGTGTTTGTTTTTGTGTTTCGATCCGCAGTTCTAGTTCCTACAAACAACATTCATTAATCCTATTACAACATGTTTTATATAATACCTTTCACTTATAATAAATTATATATTGTATGTGTCTTAGATCATGTAGTATTAATAGGAAACCGATATGCGTTAGCTAGATTTCGTACATCAGTAGAATTTTACATAAATTGATGTTCAATGAGATTGTTTTAAATTCAAATTCAAAAATTGATGACATAGATAGCTAAATACTAACGTTATAAAAAGCATTTGCAAAAATAATTGTTGTATCAAACGTTTTGGTAAAGTTGTCCATGTATTTTAATTCTGGTTTAAGTTGAGTATTTAATAAGGCTTTCTTGAAGCCTCATTGAATATGCCAGCATACCTTGATCGTATCTCTCAATATAGCGATTTCTCTCTGCAGGTGTTCATTCTCAGCGTAAAGCGCTTCCAACTGCTGCTGTAGTTCTGGAGCGGGCTGCCGCATCCTCAGTCTTAGTTCTTCTTCCAGCTGTCTCACTAACATCGCTTGTTTCTGTAAAAATATATTTTTTTAAGTTTTTGCTCTGCTATTTTAATAATAAAGTACAGGTACATAAGTGTAAAATAAAATCGGAAAAAGTAAACCTGTCTGTTTTATATTATTTATAAACATAATCCCTTTTGTGTGCTTAACTTGTAAAACATATTTAAGTTTTATTTAGATTTTTCCATTTAATAAACATGTATGGTTTCTTTATAAGAAGACAGGCTGGACTAGTAAAACTATTATAAGATATAAACAGATGTAAAGCTTACGTAAAAATATTTTTTAGTTTTGCCCCCTCTTCTATTAAAAAATATACAATGGCGTGTTACAAAAGTGACAGCGGAGTTTCGCCTTTTCCCTCGTTAACCTGCCACTAATTAATTTATACATAGGCTGCACTAAAAGTATCGGGAATGGAATATTTCCACTGTTCCTGTCATATTAAAATCTTTTTAATTGAAAACTCCTTGGTATTAAAAATCGAATACCATTTATTTATTTAAAAAAATAGTCTCGGTCTTGTCACAAGGTCTTGTCAAACTTCTTTAGTCGTTGAGAAAATGGAATTGACTCGAGAAAATTCTAGAGCGATGATTTATTATATGACTTTCGAAGTGGTTTAACACAAAAACAGTGTGGTGACCGGATGATTTTTGCATTTGGTGATGGAGCCCCATCCAAAACCACAATTTATCGCTGGTTTGCTGAATTTCAACGTGGACGTGTCAAGCTCAGTGATGATCCCCGTCAAGGTCACCCAAGAAAACGTTGATGCTGTGCGTAAGCTGATTGAGGAAGATCGACATGTGACATACCGCGAAATTCAGGCAACTTTAGACATTGGCATGAGTCAAATACAAATAATCTTGCATGAACAATTAGGTGTAAAAAAGTTGTTTTCCCGATGGATACCGCATTTGCTCTGTGAAGAGCAAAAAGCGGCTCGCGTTACTTGGTGCGTCAGAACTCTCGAAAGATTCCACGCAGGATCCTCAAATGCTGTATACAACAACGTATCAGGTGACGAATCCTGGATATACGCGTACGAACCCGAAACAAAAAACCAGTCACGAGTTTGGGTTCACGGAGTGTTGCAAAAAAAATGGTGGCCACGTTTGTCTCCAAAACCGGCCATGTTGCGACTATTACTTTTGAGGGACAAAGAACGGTTAATGCAGAATGGTATGCTAGCATTTGTTTGTCACAGGTCGTTTCTGAACTCCGTAAAGAGAACTACAACCGCCGCATCATCCTCCATCACGACAATGCGAGTTCTCACACCGCGCACAGAACAAAAGAGTTTTTAGAGCAAGAAAACATAGAATTATTAGACCATCCGCCGTACAGCCCCGACCTAAGCCCTAATGATTTCTATACTTTCCTTAAAATAAAGAATAAATTGCGTGGTCAGGGATTTTCATCGCCTGAAGAAGCTGTGGACGCCTACAAAACGGCCATTTTGGAGAGCCCAACTTCCGAATGGAATGGTTGCTTCAATGATTGGTTCCATCGTACGGAAAAATGTGTCAAATTTCACGGAGAATACTTCGAAAAGCAATAAATACATTTTTAAATAGTAATGTTGTGTCACTTCCTTGATTCCCGAAATTTTCAGTGCCGCCCTCGTACGTCCCACAAACCTTTTATGAAAGCCGAAAAAAGGACTTGTACATTTAAGCGTATGTTTTTTTTTATGTCATGAAACGCAAACGGGGGCAAACGAGCAGTCGGAGCCTCACGGCGCCGACGCCCATACACATCCGCACAACCAAGGCCACGCAGATGCGCCGCCCTCCTTTTCCCTATCCCCCCCAATGGGCCACCGGAAACTCACAAACCGTACGAAACGCGACAGCGTAGCTGTCACTTGACGCCCGTGTTATGTGAGCGAGAGGTACCACCCCGTTCGTGCCGGCCCAGTTCGGCAACAATGCAGCATGGCATGACCTCTTACAAACAATATATAATTTTAAAGCTATAAAAATGTTTGCTAGAAAAGTTTTATTTCCAGCTGTAACTAGTTTTATATTTCAGCTTCAGCTACTTGCTGATGGAAAAGATCGGTTTTAATGCAATTTCTTGTGGTGGATAGATGATCTAGTAAGTTAACGTCGGCCATCGCTTATGAACATAAAATATATGATTCGGATTTTGCTTTAGTATATTATTTATCTATGAGCTAATTCATAATACCTGCCATTATTTCCCAAACACGGCAAACTTGCTTGCTTAAAGTTGTTAAGAAGATTTGGGATCCATTGAGAGGTGTTTCATAAAAGAGTGATGGATTTCAAAGAAGATTCTAATGGCTGGTGACCTCCAGATAGATGTAATTGATCTCATTTCAAGATATGGAAAGCCCTGAAGTGTCGGATCGGTAAGAGTACATTGATAACATGACGGTAAAAAGCAATCTTGCTGTAAACCGCATTATTTATAAAAAAGACTGGCAGTCATAGGGACTGCCGATATAGAAGTGAAAACTTATAACTTAGAATTACGACATTACGAAATTTCAACTTATCGGCGTTCGGTGATAATTACGCGAGGTTTATGATTTTTGTTCGCCCTGACGTCTTAATGTAACATTAGCATTCGAAAGCGTTCGGTGACAATAACGCGAGTGACACAATTTTTGTTCACCCAAAAAGCGATCAACGCGCCTTAAAAAGTATTCACTTCAAAAATATTATTTCAGATATAAAATCGGAAAAAAATCTGCGTGGAAAGGACCTATTCCTGTCGCTTTACATCTAGATATTTTTTACAGCGTTGGAACTTATAATTATCTTATAATTAGTGTATATTTTTTTTATATTTCACTTGTTTTCTTTTTTTTTACTTTATTTGTTTGAAACTAATATTTTGATCAAACACTTGTAGGTTTGCTCATTATCAATGTCTTTTTATTTTGTTCTGTTATGTTTATATTTGTCACGGAAGAGCGAGTCCATCTGTCACAAGTATCTCATGATACTTACTATAATGGATCTCCATCTCTGCTTACTTTGTACAACTGTGCTTGATTTGATAATAAAGAATTTTGTATTTTTATATTTTGTATTAATGTGTTCTTTGTAGAACATTATATCATTATTTGTTGTGGAGTTGCGCTGTCACAATTTACAGCATAATTGCTTAAAGCATTCAGTAACGTAAACACGGAAAACGTAAAATTACATTCGTGAGATAGTAAAATGTAATTCAGCGTTGTTTACTACATTTTAAGAGGACACATTGGAAATTTTGGCGTCAATAATTTCAATTTATTTCAGTAATTCCAAAACGAATGAAAATATAAGTTGGTGACCTAATAGTTCATGAAAAAAACCTTATTTTGATAGTTTTCAATACATGATTATGTAAATTTTGTAACAGAGAAAAAAAAATCAAACATACTTCTTTTTAAAAAGAGATTCACATCTTATGGGCAAACGGGACGGGGTGGTCTAAGCCTCTTAACTTTTTTCGTAAATGAGTATATGTCATGTTCTTTTAAATTATAAAAGGAATATCTCCAATTATTGTTTTTAACGCAAAAAAATAACAAAAACCATTTTATCGCTTACGTACTTTAATTATAATGGAGCGCGTATGGAGAGCATCATGACGCTCAATCCCCCCTGGCGCTTCTCCGGTATTAGAATTATTGTTTAACAATGCGTCGCCTTAAGCAAATATCGTCTATAAAACGATATTTGTAGTAAATAACAGATCTACAAAACATTGTATCAAAACCTTTTTGTAGAAATCTAAGTAAACTACTATCAATCAAATTTGTTTGTCCCCGCCTGCAATAATTATAAACGTATAAATTATATTTTTAATATGGTCCATTGTATTTCCCTTCACACTAGAATATTATAGAGCTTGTTTTCCTCTTTTAGTCAGTGGTTATTTTTACAGGCAGTCGGGCTTATTATATTTTTAACCGACTTCAAAAAAAAGAGGAGGTTCTCAATTCGTCTGTTTTTTTTTTGTATGTATGTGACACGATTACTCAGTCGTTTGTGAATGGATTTCGACGGTTATTTTTTTGTTTGAAAGCTGGTGCTTCCAATTTGGTCCCATATTAATTTTATTAAGATCTGACAAGCCGTTTTTTAGTTATTCCCAGTAATGCCTATTTGGTTGGTTTCTTTTACCTCGATGATATAATGTTGATGTGCTCATTTTATTACTTGTCGATGTAACAATTGTATAGGATGCTTTGGTAGCCCACCATAGTATGTCGCGGTCATCGTAATCATCAGTATTTTTTTTTAACTCGGTTTTAATTTTTTGTAAAATGCTTTTATATTTTATTTGTTAAATAAACCAACAGCGTAATACAATAAAACTTACTGGCTAATACAAGGTTGAATTAACATGGCCAATAATAAGTTTACCTTAAAGTAAAAAAAAAAATTGGTATACATTAGTTTGCGCAAGTAAAATAAAAATATATATGTTATATAATAAATTAATAAATAAATAAATATATATATATGTGTGTGTGTATGTGTATGTGAGTGCGTAAGTATGTGTACATGTTTGTGTTACGTTCAATGGCACCATAGCCCTACGACAAGGTCTTGGGTTTGGTGCTCAATGACCACTAGGGTGCCTTGAATCACAGCCGATCTTGAATCAAAAAAGAGCCGAAAAATCTTGATTAGAGATGATACACGAAGTATATCGCCGAAAAAAACAAAAAAAAAAACACTACAAATTATTGCTAACAGTTTTTATAATCTCACGGACGAATTTATTTTTAGTCTCAAGAAACATCTCAACTTGGTTAAAACTATTATTATATCTATTTTATAATAAGAATTTATATTTTATAAAAAAATATTATCTATTTTTTATTATATAATAAGTGATGGGACCCTTTTTTCTAGAGAACGTAATAAATTCGCATTTATTGATATTCATTATTGTGATTAAGTTTTTATTATAGTAATTATATAAATTGTTCAAATCTTTTTGTATGAGCTCACAATCTTTTAATTTTTTTATTTTTAAAAATATTTTTTGTCATCCGCGTAAAGTAAATGGTTGGAGTATTTTATACTTGTTCCGATGTCGAACAGATAAACGTGATACAGCAAGGGTCCTAAATGCGATCCCTGTGGAACGCCAGAAGGTACATTGATAAAGTTTGAGTGATAGCCGCCTACTACGACGGCTTTAGACCGATTTGTGAGGTAATACTGTATCCAACGAAGTAAATCCCCATGGATACCGAGTTTAACTTGTTTATTAAGGTGCCATGATCTACCCGATCGAAAGCCTTTTCAAAGTCGGTGTAGATCACGTCAACCTGGCCGCCGCGTTCCATATTTTCCAACACATAACTCGAAACAAGTACAATATTCACCATGCTAATCTAAAATATAATTATATCTATTAGATAAGTCATAAACTTAATATACTTCCTCATACAGGAAATAATGATATTTTGTGCTCAGCTCAGCTACTATTCACCCTTAGGCCTAGTTCAGTGTCATAACAACAAAATTATTGTAATTGTTAATAGATTACGTCAAAATAAAAATTTGCGCACAAGGTGCGTGCGTTCCATATAGGTACTATGATCCGACTGCATAACAATTAACAATAATTGTTTCGTAATTCCATAAGGGTGTGAAGTCGGGTTCGCGGCAGTCCAAGTCGACCGACGCGATGATTCAATCATGAATCATGATAGTGGCTGATGAATGTAATGGTGCGAGTTACGTGAGCACTGACCAATGTTTAGTTTTTATATATATTAATAACATAATATTATGAAAATATTATAAGTAAAATGTTGGCTACATAAATTTCTTTTTTTATTATTTTTTGTTTTTATGTGATTTGTTGGCTGTTAAACTGTCCCAACAACGCTTCCGTCGAGTTTTTAGGGGCCACATAAAATCAGGACTGTGTTTTCTCGCACAGTCACTAAACTGAGTGGTTTCCATTTTAGGAACTGTATTACACTGTTGTGCATTTTATTACAGTTATTATTATTAAAATAAAATCATATACTTATATATATATTTTGTAGGTATATATTTTTATGTAGGTATTGTGTTTGTAATTTCATACTTTTGTTCACTATATAATATGATTGATAATATGTACCTTAGAATAATTAAATATATATATATATATATATATATATATATATATATATATATATATATATATATATATATATATATATATATATATATATATATATATTCTTTTTCTTTTCTATCTTAGTAAACGTAAGTAGATAATAATTATTATAAGTACTTTAAGTGTGTAACAGTGTAATATTTTACCAAAATAAATGTTATTCTATTCTATTCTATTCTATTCTATTCTATTCTATTCTAAAAACACGCTAAATTTGTTACGGTTGACCTTTTCTTCATAAGCCCATGTTGACTTTCGGGTATAACGGGTGTATTTTGAACGCTTGCAAAAACGAAGAGGTATGATAGTGTTGGCATATCCTGACATGGTACAAGTGAAAAAAACGCGCAAAATACACCCGCTATGTTGTGATAACACAGGCTGCATTATATTATATACGATGAGTTCAAATAATTTCGCCAGTACATTTAAAATTGAGATGCCTCTGCAGTTTCCTATTCTACTGCGAGATCGTTTTTTTAAGTAGGTATTGGAATAATATGAGACGACTTCCATCTGTGCGGAAAAACGCCCTCGAGTAGGGACATGTTAAATATCAATTTTCCCCACCATGGTTCTGGCCTTGACGTGGTGGTGGGGCACGATAGCCTAGGGTGAGCCCAGCACCTTGGGCGAAGCTAATTGAGCCGAGGGGTCTCTTTGTACCCCTCTTATAAGAAGAGGGGACAAAAGAGTAGGGGACAAGGGGCGAGGATGGGAACCTCACTTCTTTGTACTGTCCCGACGTTGGGTTGTTCTGTGGTGCGGGACAATCCCTCTGTGGAAGTGGCGTCGGTCCCTTGCGGGACTGACTAGTCGTCGAGATGTCGTTTGGTGGAACTCGCCTGGTTTTAGTGGGTAGAGCTGCGTCCGCTTACCAGCTGTCGGGCGCAGCGAGTCCCACATACTCGCGTGGGGAGACTCACTACCCCGCGGGATGCCACAGAGCATTTCCCGGCGTTAAAGATAAAAAAAACAATTTTAACGGAAACGCGAGAGTACATGTACACCTATACCAAAAAATGGGGGAATTCCATCGCTTCCAGCGCCTTTATTAATATCTAGATTAAGTAATGTCTTGTCCATTTCAGTAGACGTCTGTATACTCGATAAGATGTTTGTACTTATGGGGTCAGTCATATCATAAACATATAATATACTGTCGGTATATTCTATGTCTATGAGTCATAAATAGAACCATTATTAGAACTACCGAATACTTAAAGAACGCATTACACGTTTTTTGTTTTTTAATATTTTTTTATCTGTATAGATAGATGACTAGTTTCGCTAATTTAGGTACACTTCTTTTTCTTTTATGCTGGGAAATGCTCTGAGGCATCCCGCGGGGGAGTGGGTCTCCCCAGGCAGGGGATGTGGGACTCGCTGCGCCCAAAAGGTGGTAAGGTGGACGCACTACGCAGTTAGTTTACACACTAAAACCCGGCGAGTGCCACCAATGCAGCCTTTGTTGAAGTGCCCCGGATCTAATGAAGTAAGTATAATACTATTGCTGCGTAAGGTAAGGAATATTTTAATTTTAATCTCATAATTGAGAAGAATTTAGTGATTTAGAGGTGAATTTTTGTTTGTAAACATTTTTTCTTATTCTTCTTTTACTATGGCTCTTGTAAACATTTTAAAATGACATCAAATAAATGTCATTCCTTACTACAACGTTTAAATTTTTGCTACTCTTTCATTACTACGTACATACAGTAAAGACAATTAAGAACACTTGGTTACATAGATTTATTTCATTTACTCCAAAATTTACACAAAAACTAACATTTAGTAAGTTTTTGGTATTCTACTTGATAACACGCAAAAAAATACATTTTGATGCTAAAAATGACATTTATAGGTGACGTTTAGGAGATATGATTTTTTTCTACAATCTCAAAACTATTTTGGCTTACCACATTGCTTTTTGCGGGTTACAGCAAGATTGCTTTTTATCGTCGATATAAACGTGATGTCTTAAAAAACTAGCTAGGTCAGTTTTGTAACACAAAAAGTATCATGAAATATTTAATAAATAAATGGTTATCTTTAAAAATTATAAATGATAATAAATAAAACAATTAACCAATTTTTACATTGAACATCTTATAAGGCTAGTTATTGTAAAGAAATGTATATGCCAAAGAATTCCCACAAAATTCATTTCATCCAACATTCAATTCGTCTTGACATGCAAATCTTCTAAAATATCTTAGTTTTACAAATATATTTTTGACTTTGATAATTATTTTACCCATACGAAAATAGTCTTACAATCCATAAAGTAATATTAACAAAAATAATTAGGCACGTTGATTGGATCTACAAGAACCGAAATTAAAACTAAAGCATCACGCTAACTTAATCGAATAATTAAATCGTTTGAATTTAATTAAAGGCTTAACAAAAGGCAAGGCCAATCCACAGAATAAATGTTTATATTTGACTTGTACAATATCACTCAAAATAATCGAAAGACTTTTCATTAATTATATCAGATTTAATAAACCTTAATAAGCCTTAGATGAAATCGGAGTTATTTTCCTCAGAAAAGATTTCACCTAAGGATAATAGCTAAGCCTACTTTTAAAACTACACCTAAATTTAAAAAGAGAAGAGAACGATAAATTAATCCTTGGGATTCAGTAACAAAAACGAATTTAATAAAAAAATATAAATATTTAACACGTTCTGCGTAGATCACGTTAATCCAAATTATTGATCAATTTTCGGGCACTAACTTTGTTAAAGTATCTGATGCCTCACTCCTTGTGCTAACCGTATTTTGTTTTCTTATATTTACCGTTGGGAGGGCTGCGCGGTGCCGTGCTCCTGGCTGCATATGTACCACCATCTTGCTTGTTTCTCCCGTGAAACAGTTTTACTGTGTTTCGGAGAGAAGGGCAAGACAGGCGGTGTAATTACTGGCACCGAGACTTAGCATCTTATGTCTTAGGGATAGGCAACACATAAATGAGTTGACTAGGTAAACTAGTCTTTGTTCAAGGGCGACGTCAGCCTCTTACCATCTGGTGGCACGTCTGCCAGTTTGCCTATCCAACTAACATAAAATACGGGTAATTGGCTCATTTAACTGAAAATACCTTTTTTTTTTTTTTTTTGTTCTGCAGCGGAAATTTGCAGCCCAAACCATAGCTAGGACCGGGGTTGGTTTTAAACCTAGCCGTGTGTGTTTGCCTCGGCAAAGAAAAGTCCCCTCCGATAACTGACGTCAGATCGCGACGCAGCGCCGCCCATCTCGGGCACACCTCTAGAGTGTGCTGGGCCGAGTCCACCGCCGCGCCACAATCGTGACATACAGTTGCCGGCTCCTTTTGGGCCGTCCGGCACAGGTACTACCGAAGCAGCCATGCCCTGTGAGCACCTGTGTTAGACGGAAGGTGAGGGGTTTGCATTTACGACGCATCCACCGCTCTAGGACCGGACGCAGGGCAACCGTTAGGCGTTTGCCATACGGCTCCCACGCCAGGTCCTCTCCCCACCTCAGCATTAACGCCTCTTGCACTAGTCGGCGGACCCGCAGGATACCGTTCAGCGTCAGGCTCTCGCCGAGAGACCTCCTATCCGAGACATAGGAGTGCACCTCAGCAAGAACTTCCGCCACGAGTTCCCACGGGGGGTCGCCGGCTAGGGCAGTTGCTGCTGCCCACGATATCGTACGATACCCCCGAATCACTCTTACCGCGATGACCCGCTGCGCCGAGCGCAACTGGGCCCTACTCCGCGCGGTAAGGTGACCCGCCCAAATAGGAGCACCGTATGTCGCCATACTCCGGCAGACACCGGACTATAGCTGCCTGCAGGCGGCGCTGGGTCCTCCGAGGTTCGGGAGGAGTCTGCCCAACGTACTCGCCGCCTTTACGACCTTCGGACCCAACTGTGCGAAGTGTGGGCCGAAGGTCCATCCTCCGTCAAGAATGAGCCCCAGATATTTAATATGGGGGCTCATCCTGATCCACTCCCATCCGATCTGGAGGGCAGCCCCCAGTGGATTTAACTGAAAATGCCTACGTGGGTATAAACTGTAAAATATCCGAAACGCTGGGAATTTTAATAAACCGTGATAAAATCTGAAAAATAAAATGATTGTAAAACACCATTTCGTGTCGGACTTACGTAGGGTTTACCTTTCGGAAACCCTCTTTTTTCTTTTTTTTATCTTAGTTTTTGTTAGTTATGTTACCTTACAGCAATCGTAGACACAGGAGGACGAAACACCCCACTATGGTTCAGGCCTCGACGTGGGGGTGGGGCTCAGTAGCCTAGGGTGAGCCTAACACCTTGAGCGAAGCTAGGCAAAGCTAATTGAGCCGAGGGGGCTCTTTGTACCGATCTTATAAGAAGAGGGGACAAAAGAACAGGGGGCAAGGGGCGAGGACAGGAACCTCACCCCATTGTACTGTACCGACGTTGGGAGGGCTTGTCTGTGGCGCGGGACAACCCCTCTGTGGCGGTTGCGTTGGTGCCTTTGGGGACTGACTAGCCGTCGAGGTGTCCTGTTTGCTCATTAGATCCGGGGCACCTCACTAAAGGCGGCGTTGGTGGCACTTGCTGGGTTTTAGTGGGTAGAGCTGCGTCCACTTACCAGCTTTCGGCGCAGCGAGTCCTACATACCCGCGTGGGGAGACCCACTTCCTCGCGGGATGCCTCACAGCATTTCCCGGCGTTAAAGAAAAAAAAGCAGGACAAAACACCGCACTAGAATCTGTCAAAGCCGCAAACTCCAGAGACAACAGGAAATAATTAGAACATCATAAGATGGCACAGCAGTGAGGAAAATCACTTAACATCTCGTGAGTCGGTTGCTCGTTCGTCATCTTAAGATTTAAAAAATCCCTTTTTCCCATAGGCTTCCATCGTACGGAATTCCAAAAACATGGAAAACGTTTTCATAATGTTTTGAACCATAAAAGTTTTCCATACAATTAAAATTTTAACAAGCTGCAACCAGGAAGTTAACTGTTGACTCTAAACTAGACTTTAGTTACGATTTAAACTACGGGTTAAGTTTAATGAAATTACTATTGTTGTGCGTTCGTTTGGGTTCTCATGACAGCCATAAACTCAGTACCGGTTCACTAAGCCAGTAGACAGCATATTGTCTTTTTTAATTTATGAGGTTATTATGAGTAGTATTAGAAAGTGGTTCAACTTTTTTGAATACGCCCATACGGTAAACGCAAAGTTTGTACATTAGTAGAAGATTATGTTGGTTATAAATTGTAAGCACAAAAATTAAAGAAACACAGTTATTTTATTACTTTTTAGTTTAGTATTTTTGAAGTGGGTTTTAATTTTTTGGAATATGTTTTTATTTGTATAGAAAAAACAATTGATCTCGGATAAATTTTATTAATGATAAAATGAATAAAGAGACAAATTTACTATCACGCCAAGAGATAACTACAATTTACAAAAAAAAAAAAAAATTAAAAAAAAATATTTTCATTATGAGTGGATATTCGCGTAAACATTAGAAAACATTATATAACGCCAATTTAACATTATTTTGTATTGGTTAATAAAATAATGAACAAGGTAAATCAAACCGGCTACACAAGAAGATTCTTTGCATTTAGACGAAAACCAAACACTAATTCAAACGTCGTTGGTCCATCGGTCACTTTCCTTTTACTCCCGCCACAACCATCTCAATCCCAATTCCACTCAATCAACTTGACAGACGTGTTGGGTCATAGGTGTCTCAGTACGTCACGCGGAGGTCAGGTTTGAATACCACCAAATCAAATAATTTCTATCTTGAATACATAATATGTATTTTTATCGGTTTCACAAATGTATATTTCATTCATCATCATCATCATCATCAAGCCGTTATTGCCTCCTTTGTCCCTTGCCTGCCTCATCCATGTTTTGCCCGTCATCGGGTCACCGAGCCATAGGACGTCCTAGACTTCTCCGACCCAGTCGAGGCCACCATTCGGTTACCGCCGTGGACCACCTGCCATCCCCACGTCTAGTCAAGTGTCCTGCCCAACCCCACTTCAATTCCGCGACCCTATCTCCGACGTCTTTGAACTTCGTAAGACGTCGGATCTCGGTATTGTGGATACGGTCTTGCAATTTGATGCCGAGCACCACTCGCTTCATGGCCCTTTGTGCGACTTATTTTGTGCACAGCCTCCTACGTGAGCGTCCATGTTTCGGCACCATAGGTCATAGTAGGGAGGACACATTGGTTGAAGACACGGGTTTTCAGGCTCTGTGGTATTTTTTTGGACCGAAGAATGTCCTCTAATTTCCCAAAAGCTGCCCACCCCAGTTGAATTCTCCTACTAATCTCCGTATTTTTTTATTACTGCGTATATATTTTAATGTATTTTTGAAGTGAAACTTCTTTGCATTCATGAGGGTATTTTTTTTTAAACGGATGAAACGTCACGAAAATGTGCAACGTTTTTGTCCAAGAAGAGGGAGAGAGTGATTGAGACCTATTGAGAGAGAGTGAGAAAGGGCTAACGTAGCACGAAGCACATAGCCATGGAGTGAGAGTAGGTATACCGGAAGAGATTGAGAACGATCGAGAGAGATTGAGTGAGATAGAGCGAATGTCACTTCGCAAGTCTCGGAAATTTAAAGATTTAGATTAGTATAAATATAAACGAGATTTAAAAAGTAGTTTGCCAAATAAGTTTCACTTCTGGCATGTGTACTTTGTACGCACGCACTTTTTTTTAAATTATTTTCATTCCTACGGTCAAACAACAAAAGTTGTGAAACACATTAAAGAATGTTATGGATATGAAAAAACATGAATCAAAATTCGTAATTAATATCGTCATCAACATCAGCCTCTATCCGTCCACTACTGAACATAGGCCTCCCTAAATTAACCTCAAAACGGCCGATCCCAAAATGACTAATATAAAATATAGTTGCAATCATAAAGTACGTATTTACACGTTCCGATCATGTATAAAGATTCATGTCATATGGTGTAACAGCTATTTTATGAATATCTGACACTTTTGGCAGTAGTCGGATACCATTTTGTATCTAGCTTTGAAATCGTTTTATATGATAGACCAACGAGATTGGATATTCTAGGACGACCTTATGGTAATAATAAGAGACCAAAGTTTTTTTGCATTTTTAATGGAGATGGTCCTTGGTGTATGTAAAAGTCTGATACTTTGACGTGATAACGTTTTATAAATCAATGAACGTCGGTTACACGCATGAAAAATGTCTCGTTCCGCTTGAGCTGAGTGTGCAAGCGAGACGTGGAACAAGCTTTAGAGAGGCACGATCGGCCTAAGCTTTCGCCTTGTGACGCATTATGGCGTTATCACGTAAAATTATCGTCCGCAAACTGACTTTACAGACAACAGGTAGGATTTTTTAAAAGATAATCAGTTGTTCAATTGCTACCTGAATCATCATCAACACGTCATATCATTATTAGGGAATTGTAACCTTTTTGTAATTTCTTTGATATAATATATTATATTATATAAATGAACCAGAAGGTTGAAGATTTTGACATTGTGAAATGTTATAATTTTAGTTCTTATTAATCGGCCTGACTTAAAACTTATAATTAAAGTATAGGTATTTTTTTCTTTAAACTGTAAACATTCAAATGAAGCCATGAAATCAAAACCAACATCTTTGATTAGATTAGTAATGACTGGACCGGACACGCGTTACAATAATCCATTATAATTTAGCGCCTCTATTTATCTATATTTCTATCATCGACATGGGATTAGGCTTCTGACTTTCCTAATGACATTTATTTGTGTCTAACGTATAGATAGTGTCTATATTGTGTGGGATCCAACATTTCACTAACTTCATTTGTAAATGCAGTTATTGTTAGGATGTTACTTCAGGCTGTTTCCCAGCAAGTAAGTGTTCGTTGCATGTGACCTACTTTCTCAATAACTTCCTCTACAAATTCCTTCTCTGCCGCGAATCCTTCCGCAATTTACATATTTTAATGAAAGATAATATATTTTGTTGAAATTAAAACCGTATTAAATATTATTTTCTTCGTTTTTTAATTGATGACCATCGTAGTGGTAAATCGTTTGCATAACTTTAAATGTTACAGGCTGGAAAACCGTAAAGAGTATTTGTATCGTATGAAAAAACTAGCTGTTGCCTGCAGCTTCGCCCGCGTTACTCAACTCTTATATGTCAGCGTGATGTTATATAGCCTATAGCCTTCCTCGATAAATGGGCTGTCTAACACTGAAAGAATTTTTCAAATCGGACCAGTAGTTCCTGAGATTAGCGCGTTCAAACAAACAAACTTTTCAGCTTTATAATATTAGTATAGATGTACATTCAACGTGTATAAAACATTTTGAGTTCATATGACTTTAAAATATTAAAATACAGTTTTCCAGCACCGTGATCCAGCAAAGATCTAATATTATTAGTATTCCTTATATTATCAAAAATATTTTATTTAATCGCCTGTGGTCTATTGTCGCTGGCAATAACATTCGCCTCACAAATAACCCTCATTGTGCTCGATACTCGGCACTAGCTACACCCAGACAATAGCTTTTGTTGTAACTCTCCCGGTTTGTTTTAAATTATAATAGTGTCCGCTCATTTGTTAATGGGTTATATTTGGATCTGAATCTAGTGCATAGGGACTTGGGGGATACTGCACAGATAGAGAAGATCATTTAAGAAGCGTATATATGTTTAAGGCCTGCGCACACCAAACCCTCTAATTTGCTGGTATTTTGAAAGTTGGTGACCGGGAAGTGTTTGTCACTTTTGTATAAAATCAGATATTAGGCAATTTTCAAACCTGTTATTTATTAGTGTTGATTTCATTTTTATATTGTTTTGATATTTTTTTCCATTACGTTTGACGTATTTTCATTGGAATTAAAGAGAAAGCGTATTCCGTAGCTGTTCGCAACAGGGATGTACCTACCGGAGGTAGTTTTATTGGACCCAAGTCGAAATCCGTGTGTTTTATTTTGATTTGCAGGAATCAGAATTAATATTGGGATCGGAATCAAATCGGAAAGCGGGCGAAAGATAGGTTATACACTAATATCGTAAAAGATTAAAGAATGGAAATAGGCAGGGTTCTCTAAACTACAAGAGTAAGCATTTCCACAGAAGATAACCATCGATACTGAAGTATAAATCACAGGTAATTTCAATCGGAAGTCTGAATCAGATTTGAACCATTACCGTGTACGTTCCTAGTTCACAATATCGTGTCGGGGACAGATTATCCTGCTATATAAATGCCTGGAGGACAATATGATACGTATCCCACATCACACAGATGTAGTAACTAATATTGTACATGTTCTCATACAAATAGAGAGCATCACAATCTCTTTGGTTACACTTATCTATTGTCCTCTTACACTAATGAAATATGTATTAAAGGAAGAATCGCTTGTGATAATATTATAAGTATGAATATGTGCGTTTCATTAGTTTTGCTAAGTAAGCAAAACGCTTCTGAAATAAGATCCCAGAAAAAGATATCCATTAAAATATTAAAGAAAGTTATTAAAGAGCGGTTGTCTGTCTGGTAAAGGATATTAAAAGATTTCATGAAAGATACCTTAAGAATAGGGCTTTCCTTCCAGGCATTTCAGATTATTTAAAAAGATTAGTTCCACTGAGTTCGTTTCACCGGCTCTTCTCAGTAGGCTTGACTTGGATCCGGTGGTAGATTCAATTGACGTTCAAAAAGATATTTTATTGGTACTATTTTGAATTAAAAAAAATATTTTTATTTTTGTTTATTATACAATGATGATGATGATTATGATGATATTATATAATTATCCATTTATACTGCATGAATGTATTACACATTCATGCAGTATAAATGGATAATATTAAATATAAAAAAGCTTTGTGTGTTATCTTTCCTTCTTGCATTTCTATCTTATCTCAAATTTTGCACTCCATAGCCTAAACCACGTGACAATAATTCTAAGTCAACGAAAGCAGCTTCAGCTTAATATACTAGCCGTTGCTCACCTTGTTCGTTGACTTGTTACAGCTATGTCAGGCCTGATAGTGATTATTATTGTAACTTGTCTTTCCTACGGATATAATATTCCAGTCTTTTACAGAAAGATTAGACATATTCATGAAAAAGTCGCAGACAGAAAAAGTTCCGTTCGCACTGATGTTAGTATGGATATAATTTATTTGTGGTTCGATTTAATGGAAGCAGCTAGATAAATATATTGCACCATTTAAATTAATAGAATTAATATAATAATAGCTCAATTTAATATACAGCATGGTTTTTTTTTTGTTTTTCTTTTGATAAAAAAAAATATTACTGTGTTATTACGATGTCGTATTAATTATATCACTAGCGGCTTGGTCAGACGTAGACGAAGTCCTACGGTGACCAAATATATCTCTAACTTCGCACAATGTAAAGTGCAAAATTTTATTAAAGAAGTTCCGCAGTCTTAAACTAGGAATACGTATAGATGTGAAGTACTTTAAACTAAAACCTTCCAGTGTTTTCCGAATCGATTTACAACTACTGAGAAAGTGAAAATAAGTCTAGCGTCGTTATTATATTCTCCTACGTTACTTTAAGCGCTAAGGGTTGATTTCATTAAAATCATTTCACATCCAGCGTAAAGTCGTAAATTGCTCTCTTTTTTGGGAGATTTATCTTTGGGATGAAGACAATTTATGTAGGCATAATAAGAATTTGAAGCAAACGTGGATAACGAATACAAGAAAACGCATCAGTACATACTAAATTATACATATTATTTTAGTTTTTTATGGTCATAAGGGGGCAAACGAGCAGTCGGAGCATCACGGTGCCGACGCCCATACACATCCGCACAACCAATGCCACGCAGATGCGTCGCCCTCCTTTTTCCTATTCCCCCCAATGGGCCACCGGAAACTCACAAACCGCACGAAACGCGACAGCCTAGCTGCCACTTGACGCCAGGGTTATGTGAGCGAGAGGTACCACCGCGGTCGTGCCGGCTCAGTTCGGCTGCGATGCAGCATGGCACTACCGCTTACCATGTTTCCGTTAAAATATTATTTTTAACCCATGACGGGTGATTTTGTCATCTACCATCGGAGTCTAAGATTGTTTTTTGACATGACAACGTCTTATAATTCGATGGAGCCGGCTGCACGAACGAAAAAACATGACGCATGCGGCGTTACCTCGTTCTGAGGCGTTCCATTTTCTTATGACGTTGTCACGTTCAACTATCGTCAGTAAACCGACTTTACAGACAACCGATTTTTTCTTGACTTATGTCAAAAAGTTATTTATTAAAACAGTCATCAGGAAAGGATGGATTTGGGAGGGGATAATTCTCTCTTATCAGAATCACTCATCAAAGCTTAATGCAATTTCACAGAAGTAGCTGGCATCTTAATAACTCGGATTAAGATGAGACGGACTCGCCTAGATCGGCTTCGGGTAGCCTAGCTCCCTTTTTTAGGTTGCTTTATGCTGTCCCGAGAAAATTCCAGCAGTTAAAATCGCACAAAAGTACCAGGGCAATATAAGCAATGCGGTATGTCGTACGTAGCCGCGTAAAACGCCCGTACAGTGAGACGAGCGTAAAGTATATCGACCCTTGGCGTTCGCTCCGACCTATTTTCTTACTTAATTTCAACAAATCGATACTTTCAAGGCTTACAAGGTTTTTCCATTACACATTTATACATAGAGTTTAAAAGGACTTCTGATGTGAATAATTTATTAGTATGAGGCATATGATTATGTGATGAATTAAAATATGTTCTACTGACTGACTAGTGACTACTACATTTTACTTAACTTTGACGGTTACCAACCCTGGGAAAGATAATAGGAACTATACTTTTAAAGGCATTCGCATATTTTCATGCGATAAATTGTAAAACAATTTCTATAAAAGTGCTACCCCAAGTATCTTGCTCGCTTTGTAAAGGAATCGGCATATAAAACGAGTTTTTTGTCTTGTCTTTTACTGCTTTAACGGGTTTGGTCCATTAACATAAAACCATATTCTATGATGCGTCTGGTTCAGCCTGGTTGATAAGCGTTGGTGATGATCATCATGTACGTATAATCTAGCACGTCCTACCCTGACTCGCTGAATTCCAAGTATGCAATTACGTTCCTAGCTTTTACCAGCAAGAATTCATTAATGTGTATAAATTCACGGAAACCTAAGACATTAATTGATTTCTAAGATTTATCTAACCCTAGTCATTCCGTATTTTTGCGAGAGCTATAAAAATATACTAAATAAACCGAGAAATCAGTTTAGTTTTAAGGTTTCATGGGAATATAGTTCATAATATAGTATAGTACATGTAGTATAATATCATCATATTGAAGGTTCCACTAAAGCTCTGAAATAATATTTTGATCAAAATTACCCCGTACTTAGCCATTAAAGTACAAAAGTTACTTAAATGTTTATTAAACCAAATACTTTCATTCATTAATTCATTCATACTTTAAGAAATTATAATATACGATAGTCTTACATGTTAAAATATTAGGTACATATTATTTTGTAGTGTCGTGTAAAATTTTGAAACTGAATTCAACAATTTTGCATCACATACAAATGGCGAAGTTATAATAAACGTACTCTATCAAGATTGATAGAGTCCACGTAATATTTTTTTTATTAGCTTAAAATATGTCTCCATTTCTCTCTATTTGTCAACGCCATGGAGTTGGTCAACGCTTAATAAGAAATTATGCTTCTAAATAAAACATTTCTGCTCCCATGTGCCCCTAGTACTTTGAATGAAAAGAAATCTCACCGCGGATCTTGACAGGTCAACGGTAAGTGTGTGTGTGTCGCCACTTCCCGTCATGCTAAATAAAGACTTACAGTGCCACATACTTTTCTTGGCCGGCGGCTGAAATTGGTACTACCATCGGCATTTTGAAATGTCAGACTGACATTGTCAGTTAGCTCTCAAATACAACTTGCGGAGTTTTGTGTTTTGTGATTTTTATAAACATCAAACATGCCTAGAGTATTGAAAAGTGATGGCAGAAGCATTGTTTTACGCGTTCTTTCTTTCATGAATGAAGAAAAACGCAACCAAGCGTCAATTATACCATTACAAAAAGTATATGAACGAGTTGCTGCCGCTATAGGTTAGTGTTACCAGCATAGATAGGGATGAATTTACCTACGTATTAATGAAACGGAAACTTACTTATTTACTTTTTTATTACAGGCGTTAGTGAAAGGTCAGTGCGACGAATGGTAAATGACAAGAAACGGGCCGATGAAACAGGGACAAAAGTTTCTACTCCGGGGAAAAGAAGAAAAAGAACAACAGGAAAGATAGAAGTCGACAACTTTGATCTCGGTATCATAAGAAGGAAAGTTCACGAATTTTACTCAGTTAAAAAAGAAATTCCCACTTTACCGAAGTTACTTAATGTTCTTCGAGAAGAAATTGATTTTAAGGGGAGCTGAGAGACCCTACGGAAAATATTACATAAACTAGGATTTCGATACAAGAAGACCCAATCTAATAGTTCTTACTGAACGTAATGATATATCCGCATGGAGGGCGACATATTTACAAAAAAATCAGGAAAACGAACTTAGTGACAAAAAGAAACCTGTAGTTTTTTTGGACGAAACATATATTCACACTTCGCACACAGCTGGAAAATGCAACTGCATTGCAATGCGGTTGCATTGCATTGAATTGCAATGTAGTTAGCCATGCAACAATGGCTAACTGAAAAGAACGTGGAATTCCACGAAAGCTATACAAAACCTCAGCTTTATGAACTAATTAAAAGACACAAAGCGGCACCAGAATACGATATTGATAAATTGATGAAAGATAGTGGACACACGGTGTTAAGATTGCCACCATATCATTGCGATCTTAATGCAATAGAAATGATCTCGAGTTCAATGAAACGGAATGAGCAGAGAAGAACCTTCGGAAATCAAGTACTGAATTGCCTCAGTTGATTGCAGAAACCTTCGAATATCTGCTGTACAATGGACAAAACATTGCGGTCGTGTAAAAATAATAAAAACAAATACAGAGAAAAATATGCGTTTTTAGATGAACCGTTCATTATTAGTTTGGCCAGCGATAGTGAAAGCAAAAGCAGTGATTCTTCAGATGAACATTTTGACTATTCGGGAAATCAAATAATTGATGGAGTTCGTCATCTAGAGTGTGATTCTTCAGATATTGTTTGATCATAATTATTGTATCAAAATATAGAGGCAAAACACGTGTAGAGTGCTTAAAATGATTTATTAATAATGCTCTTAGCAATAAGCCCGCTATTTGTACTGTTTTGTAATGTTTGTGTTTATTTTCTTTCTTGGTGCGTACAATACCTAAATAATTTTACTATCCACCAACACCTAATAAAAATCCAACTAAAATGTATTTATTTTTATTTCTTGCATTATTAATTACAATGGCAAAGTTTTAATTACGAACGGTTCCGATTGCTAGGTATATTAAAAGATATTATATTAATAGTACAGGTAACAAAATCTATCATATCAGTATTGTTCCTAAGTTTATGTCACATTTATTTTCCTAGAACTGTAATTTTCTAGATATTAGTATACATTGTTTTATTAAGACACTTCAATAAGTTACTTATTATGGTAACCTGCATCACTTCAAATTTTTCCCCATATAATGGTTAATTTTTATTTACTAGCAATACTAATATCCATGACAGCGACGCTCTTACCGGCCAAGAAAAGTTTGTGGCACTATACTTTGCAATTTTATTATGGTATATTATATGTTTATGGTATTTTCAGACTTTGCTTTGTAACTAGGACCAAAAAGTATCAAAGGTAACATCATATTTTAGTTTAAACTTGAGATCGTCGCATCTTTTATTTTGTCTTTGAATTTTTAGAAAAGGATAAGTCAGACAGTTTTTAATTTAGTTAGCCAGTATTTTTTTTCATATGAGAATTTAAAGGTTTTTTTCCAACGCTTGAGCCTTAAACATCCAAGAGACACGCTATTTAACAGTATTTTTTTCTGAACGATTAAGAATTTCCCATATTTACAGCCTATAATAATATACCTAGCAAAAAAATGAATGCATGTATTTATTTCTATGTCAGACAATACATACAAATTTTGTAGATCAAATTACGCGAGCGTAGAGGAGCCGGCACCACAGCGAACTACAATTGCTTCAGGCCACCGAATAAAAAAAAAATGCCAAAAGCGAGTCCGGCTCGCGCACGAAGGGTTTCGTATAGGTTTCGTACTATATATACAACATTAGACTCTATAACAAAAAACACGTTGTTGTATGGGAGCCCACCTTATTTTTTTAAATTTAATTATTTACTAGTAACATTGTTAATATAACTAAATATTCTGTGAATATTTCAAGCAAGATACATGTTGCTGTTCAAGCAAATACCGGCAAAAAATCACTCGTTGTATGGGATCAGCCTCATTGAGCCTATATTCAGCAGTGGACGGACAGAGGCTGACGATGATGATGATAATGGGAGCCCACCGTGAAAGTTCATTCTACTCTGTTTTAAGTATTTGTTGTTATAGCGACAACAAAAATACATCATTTGTGAAAATTTCAACTGTCCACGGCTTATGAGATACAGCCTGATGACAGCGGACAGACAGCGAAGTCTAAGTAATATGGTTCCCGTTTTACCCTTCGAGCACGGATCCCTAAAAACAAACTACGTTTACAATGTACAGTGGACTATGAAAGCTTTTTTATTTATTTAAATCTGTTTAAAGTAGGTTGTAGCACAGTTAGATCTAGTCAGGATCAAAAACTGTGCTCAACCTCTGAACCAATCCAATCCTCCGAATTCTGGCTACGATCTTTCACTTTTAACACAGTTACGGAGAAAGGGTTTTAAATTGTTGTATTTTATTGGTTTGGTATGTTTGTATTTCGACGATATAATTTTATATAAACAAAAATTAAAACCGACTTCAAAATTAAAAAAAAAAACTAAAAAGTAATAAAATAATTTCCTTAATTTTTGTGCCTAAAAGTCGGTTTTAATTTTTGTTTAATTTTTTTTATTTCTTAATTTTTTGTGATTTCGAAATTCGATAACTGATTTTATTTGTCTGAAATATGGGTAGAACTATTAAACGCGTTGCTCAGATTAGATAGCGCTGTATTAATGAGATGAACGTAGAAAGTAGCGGTTTGAAATTCTATTTCCGAATTTCGGCCCGGCTGCTGAAAAGGTTGGCCTCCCCTGGTTTAAATCATTACATAACAAATGAAAAAACCGAAATGGATTGTGTAAAACTTTATATACATGTAATTGAAAGCAATCACGGCAGATTTGCTGCTATTTGTTAAATAATTCCATTATATATAGGTATAGAACATCACCAATATATAGATATAGAATGGATATTATGATGACCTTGAAAAACTATGATGCGCTAAGCCACAGTTGTTTTTTGTTCATTTAACAACGACAAGTAATAAAATTACATGATTTTGGCATAATATTATTTACCATATGAAGTAAGCCCAATTAAAGCTGTAAATCGTCGAGGATTCCCCTCGACTGTGTATGGTCTCCATCATCACACCTGTAATGGCGCTTATAACCCATATGGGTACAAAGTTCTCATCAATTTAAATTAATTAAGTCCAAACACAAGGTAGCTACTGTAAACTGTTGAGGAGTTCCCTTAACTGTCCTTTGTCTTCATCATCAGACCTAATGACAGTCACAACCCATCTAGGTGTAAAGTTCTCATCATTACAAATTATTCAAGCCCAAACACAAGGTTACTGATGTAAATAGGTGAGGAGTTCCCTCGATTGTCTTTCGGCTCCAGCATCAGATCGACTCCAGACCTTAATTAAATTGAAGTCCTTCAAAACACTTTATAAAAAAAATATCAAACGCACTAGTCGCCCCTACGATTTTCGAAAGTTCCTCTCGATTTCTCTGGGATGCCATCATCAGATCCTGGTTTCCTTATCATGGGACCATTTGGGAAGTATACCCTTTAGAACAAAAAAAGAATTTTTCAAATCGGTTTAGCCATCTTCGAGTAATCAGGTAACATCTATAAAAAAAAAATATAAAAAAAAGATTCCGACGAATTGATAACCTCCTTTTTGAAGTCGGTTAAAAAGTGAGGTTTATTAATTTCTTTGAATCATGTCTAAATTTTACGACAGATTTTATCACAATAACGTCGATCGAAATCGGTGTTATTTTTGCTAAAAAGTTTTATAGTAAAATAATATATACTTATTATTAACTATTCAAACTTTATCATAATTAGATTGTAGATTTTTTATTCGTTTAGATTATTTATTATTTAATTAAATATTTTTGTTATAATGTACTAATACAACTAACGCTACATACCCATTGGCAGTATTTAAAGAAAATAAAAATTAGTTTGTTTCTTTAAATAAAAAATAAATTAAAATTTCTCTTTGAATTTTGAAGAAATTTGAATTTATATTGACATTATCACTATAATTAACGATCTTGATATTGGCCTACGTTCCGAAGTACGTAAGTAACGTACTTTTATTAGTTTAATTACTAAAGTTATTTTAATTTGGATTCCACTATCACAGTTCCATGTTGCCGATGACGCGATATGGAGTACTTGTGATTGGTTAAAACTTATTAATTTAAGATTAAGGACATCGGAAATTGGAGCGAATTCCATGAACTGAAAAATTAAAAAACCTTCGTGAAAAGTTCACGTCGTGGCCCTTGGATAAGCCATCGTGAATAATATAGATGTCCATTGTCCATTCTATATTTAAATGGAGGTTGAAGTATGAAGTAGGCACAGACCACGCACAGACTATAAGCAAAGCGAATATCGACAATTTGTTACACCCTTTCGGAGTTTAGTTTTAAATAAATAATTGAGCCTTGTTGAATATTATAATTGACTTATTCTTAAATTATGATTGTAATTTATAAGTACATTCGTTTCTTTGGCATATGTCTGAGCAACTACTGACTTTAGCAAATGAAATTTTCATCATTATGACCTAGTGTCCGCCCACCAAGATGAAGAAGACGGCGGATGCCACTCCATCTAATTGGAAGATTTTGCATAAGAAAAACTCACAAATATATTATATTGTTTAATATGTAATGTATAATTCATTAATATATTATAAGTATTGTGTTGTATGTATTGATGAATTTATAATTTCATTTTCATTTCTCGGAATCAAAAACTAGTATACTTATAATTGACTGTCGATTTAATCACGATCATCGTTTAATCATGGAACATCGATTGTTTGTGATTATCCATTATCAATGGACTGAATGTAGGTCAGCTCGATTACAAAAACTTTATGACTTTTTCAGTCCGACAAACTCCGTAACTGATTTTACATAGATTCGATAAAGTAAGTAAGTATAAGTAAGTATTAAAATATATCATACTCATGACTGTGTGTTGACTGTGAGCTCAACATTGATATATTTTTTATTTATTTTTTATTATAATTATAATATATTATAATAAAAAAATTGATTCTTTTTTCCGCCAGGAAATGCTCTTAGGCATCCCGAGGGTGAGGGAGACTCCCCAAGCTGGTAAGTGAGATTCGTTGCGCCCTAAGAATGGTAAGGTGGACGCAGCTCTACCTTTTTTTTCTCCTGAACACCGCCGGGTTTTAAAGGCGATTAGGAAATCGTGCTGGCCCGGTGCGGCAACTATGGCATGGTCTGCACCGGTGACGGTGTGCAAGGAGTCACTCTCCTCTAGAGGCAGGTGGTAGCGTTCCCTTCTCTTACTCCGCTTGAGGCACCCCAAATATATGAAATCCTTATTAACCTTATTAACCATAAGTTTAATTGTAAACTAGATTCATTTTATAATTTTGAGATTTTTTGTCAATAGAAATAAACTTATTAATAACAATAAGTTACATAATTGAATAAAATAACATTTCAATAAAATGGCGTTCCACGAATAAACGTCACAAACAAGTGTTTACACTCTACTAACTATCGCAATTTAATTAATAGAATCATTTCAAACTATGGTGGGTAGAGAAAGAATCATCTGTCTATATGAAAAATGTCTATTGAAATGCATTAAATAAGAGTGCCACCACATTAGCGTCAGGGTAAATTTTAATAAATTATTGTGTGTATCAAGAAATTACGCACACACACACATACACACACATTTGTATATACAAACACGTACTAACAGCAGCACCATTGTAGACCTAAAATAAAGCATACAGCAGCATACAGGTGGACACTTTCAACTTTTCTTAGTATGAGATGATTCTCCTTGGCTCCATCCTCAATATTTCAAATATTACTCCAATGAAATGCAAAAGACCTTTATACGCGGTAATTCAGAATCCACCCGTAAGAGGGCGGTGCGCGCGTCATTGATCGCGTCGCTCGTTCGGCCATCGAAAATAGTACAACCCAGCGTTACGCAATCAGCCGCCGCCATTCAACACTACTTTTTTATCTGTGCCACAGTGGCTGGAATAAGCTGGAATATGAATTATTTTTTATCTGTGCTATGCTTCCAATTTTAAAATGTATGTTTTATCATTTATGTGTAACGACTACATAATGCAAGATTATTCGAATGCATGAAATTGTGAGTTCTAATTATTATTATTTATGGTTTTGAAAAAGAAATTTCTAAAGTAAAATTAACAAATATAAAATATGTTATATAATTCACTATTTAAATAGTTTGATTTTGAATTTTCAGCGTATGAATTCTCTATATTTTAAGTATTTTTTAAAAATTTACTATTTAACTCTTTTACATAACGATAAAGTATATCGGTATGTAAAAGAGTTAAATAGTAGTAGTGATATTTTTTATATTTAACATTTAAAAATACTAGAAGTGCCAGTGCATTTCATGCCAAATAACATTTTTACTGACCTTATGCTTTGTAAGCATTTAATCCCAAGCGATGACATAATAATTAATTGCTCCTCACGAGGATTGTGGAGACCCGCCTCGGTTAAACAATGGAAGCCCTTATGAGCTCTCAGCAGTCAGCACAATTACCTTATATATAATTTCATAAACTAATTAAAGAGATCACTCATTATTTCACGACAGATTATGTCGAGCAGTAAGATCCTCATTGGATCCCTCGTTTCGATGAAGTCGGGGTTATTGGTAGTTTTATTTATCAGTGTGTACAATAATTGTCGCTATTTTGTATTTGTTATTGGTTTGTTACCTAGAAATGAACAAAATCGCGGAAAGACAGCCATTCCCATTGTACATTTCTACATCTAGATATCTCAGTTTAGTATAAAATATTATGTGTGTTATTTCCATGTGTGATGGTATTATATGTTATAGAAATTGAATCACAAAGGATTCCTAAAATTCAGGGGAAATAGAAAACACATTTGATTACTGACAACGTAGAGTCACAATGCTCATACTCTTTTATGATGCCAGCTCTTATCCTTTTGAACGCTATTGTCACACATACCTGATAAACGAAATCTTGGCCTGTCCGCGTTTTTTATTTGTTCAGCATCAACCAATTAGGAAAAGCCTATCCGACAGTAAACTTATAAATGCTTAAAATGATAATGATGGTTTAATATGTGACATTTTAAACCCGGACATATTTGTGACATATATATTTTCTAAGTAACATTATTAATCGAATTGTGGAATCGGTTGTATAATATAATAAATAATACGAAATTATAATGTAAAAATATAATGCCTTAGAATATTTAACATAAAAGTTTTTATGTATAAAGTCAAGCGTTGCATGACTACAATATTGTTCAACTATTTATGACTCCATAAAACAACTTTATTCATAATTTAAATTGTCTAAATATAGCATCAAGCAACTTCAGAATCTGAATGACTGATCAAGGAGCCTATTTTAAAGAAGTTCATTGAGAGTGTGGGATTTATAGGTTGAAGCCCCAAAGGGAGATCTCCGACCGAGCGAGATGGTATGTTCGGTCAGGCCGAACTTGCTATCTATTTAGCTGTTGTATAGCGACGAGCTGTAGAACTTCGATAGCGAGATTCAGGAATGTGGCGCTGATAGATCCGTCACAAGAGATTCAAGAGAGGTAATATGGTACTCTTATATGCTAGAACTGAGGACAGTGGATCAGATAAGGCATTAGGGCATAGTTCGCTCATGCGTTGGCTCAATGTGGGTTGGTGAATCAAGCTTATAATATTATAAACGCGAAAGTTTGTAAGAGTGTAATATTTAGATTTTAGCTCTTTCACGCAAAAACTACTGAATGGATTTTAATGAAACTTTACATAAACATAGCTTATACATCAGAATAACATATCGGCTTTAATTTATCTTTATCCCCCACGGGAATGGGAAGTACGCGGGTAAAACAACGGGTATAACTCTTATCAAGTAGGCATGCAGGTTTAATTACGATCTTTTCTTCACCGGTGAGCCAGCGATGTTGGTCAAAGTGCACAGGAATATTTAGAATAACCCCTGTAAGGGATGGCCTAGCGTTATCGTGGTTTGTATGCCAGTTTTCCATGTTAGAAAAATACAAGAAGAAGAAAAATATCCATAAATATAGAAAAAAATACAAAAAAAATATTACAAAAATGCTTCTCAGTAACAGCTATACATGTATTTTAGGATGGTTGAAATATATTTGTTAATTGGACGAACATTGAAGTATTTATCAAACTAGCGTTTGCTTTGGAAGTTTATCGATATTTGAAGTAAGGACTACTATTTTTGAGCTGCTGAACGTACGTCTAGCTTTTTTTTTATTTCTTTTTATGTTATTTGGATAGGCAAACTGGCAAACGTACCACCTGATGGTAAGTGGTCGACGTCGCCCATGAACATAAACTAGTATAACTGGAACGAGCCCAGGCAACTCATTTATGTGTTGCCTATCCTGAGACATAAGATGTTAAGTCTCGGTGCCAGTAATTACACTGCTCGTCTTGCCCTTCTCTCCGAAACACAGCAAAGCTGTTTCACGGGAGAAACAAGCAAGATGGTACCCATGCAGCCGGGAGCGCGGCACAGCGCTTCCCTCCCAACGTTGCTTTACTATTTTATCTGATATTAATCTAAAGTAATATGTATTATAAAGCTTTTACACTTTTAAAGGTTTTACTTTTTGTCGTCGTATTCTTTTCATATTTATATAAATACAAAGAACATTTCGTATCATAAATAAAGATTTGTTTTCAGTAAAAAAATCTTCACAAAAATGTAAAAAAGTACTAGTTAATATATGCTACATGTTCAGTAATGCATGATGTATATAAAAGTGTCTTCTCTTAAGTAACTTCAAATGAAAAGTCTTTAAGATAATAATAATAATATAAAAAGAAATAGAAATTATTTCATCAATTATAAGGTAGCCCTCGTGAAATGTCTTTTTAATAAGTCGCGTATTACATACCTACAAAATATATATACATAACTTGTTACAAAATCTTTAAATTTCATTCCACTATATTATATATAACATCTAAGGTATATTTAGCTCAAGGAATTTCTGATCAGCTGGTTGGATTTAACAAAAACATAACAACGAAATTAGACGTCTGCCACCTACGCGATTCGTACAAGTCAACTATTATATATGTTCCATCATGATTCTCCTATTCTATTACATTATCTACCACAGTCCACACCTCACCCTATCACTTTTTATTCAATCTGTTACATACTTTGTTACATTTTTTTCTATCCTTATCAATGCCAGCCGTATCGTCTTTTACTCTGTTACAGACTACTTTCATTTGTTTTTGGTGAATTTTAAACGAATTTGTGACTCATAACCATTTTGTTTTGTAGCGTAAATATTATTTCGAAACCATTTAAAACCGCAAACAGTTGAATTTATTTGTATATATAAAGTATACACGAATAAGCGAACCACAGACAATCTAATATTACCGATTGATCCCAAAATACCGCGGCAGTCGGCACAAATGGTAAAATCGATACTCGTCTCCACGATACGATATTTCGATAAAGGTTTTACGGACTTTAGTTTTTAGTAGGTAGCCATTTTGTATATTACAGTATATGTCAGATTTTTTTATAATATCGCTCTGTCTTTTTTTTTAATATCTTTATTTAATTAAGAGTTTTTGTCCAACAAGGCACGTCAACTCCATTATTTCTACTAATTATACAATACATAAAATACTATTGAAACTTATATAATAGAACAGAATTTAATACATATCTCAGATGTAGGTTTTGATAAAATAGAAATAATTAGACCAACGTCTGACCTATTTAAATTAAATTTTTTTATAATAACTTCTCTTTCACGTTTGTTCCGAACACAATCCATCAACATATGTTGCATATGTCACAATTAGGGGAGACTGCATTCCGCATTAAGAATGCAAATTTTGCTGATGGGTAATGTCCAGAACGAAGTCTTAATGCTAACTTAATGTACTTTCTACTTAACTTATAACTAATAAACCAGGGATAGTGAAGAGGTTCACCCTGTATTGCCCTATACCAGATTCCTTTTTCCTTAGATATGCTCTCAAAATTATTTTTTCATTTACTAAATAAGACACGTTTGACATCCATATAATATTCCCAATAGTCAGGCACAAATGTTATTTCTGTCCCCATATCCTCTGTGTCTTAATAGACGTCTTTTTGATTGTCTTGTTGAAACAAGGACGTGTGTTGAAAGTTCATTTTCTCGAAAGATAATATTGCATCATGTAAACAACAAATAATAATGATTTCATAAATAAAGTTTAACTTAAGTGGTCATAATGATATTTATTTCTTAGAATATTTATATTATAAAATTCAACAAACTCAAATTCTCCATTCATTATGTTACTTTTTCTTACAAAAACAACTTACTCAAAAGACAAAGAATTATGTTTGTATAAATTATAATTTATTCAAGAAACAACTCACATTTACACTCCCAATACGACAAGCATTGGAAATATCTATTTTCTTTATAATTTACTAACATAATGTTTAGCTGATAGCTTAGCTCTTTTTACCCTACATTCCTAGATAGCTTAAAAAATATCTGAATTATTTTGGTTTATAAAATATAAGGCTTTCGCTTATTTCAAATTGTTGTTAAAAACTCCAAAAGTAACTATAATGACGTGGTAAACGCAAAGTTTGTACATTAGTAGAAGATTAAGTTGATTATAAGTTGTAAGCACAAAAATTAAAGAAACAAAGTTATTATAATTTTATTTCTTAATTTTTAGTGATTCCGAAATTCGTCGTCTTGGCGTTCATTTAAGGAGGCCTATGTTCAGGAGTGGACGGATAAAGGATGATGATGATGATGATGATGATGGTGATGATGATTACGATGACCGCGACATACTATGGTGTGCTACCAAAGCATCCTATACAATTGTTACATCGACAAGTAATAAAATGAGCATATCATCAAGGTCCATCCAACAAAATAGGCATTATTGGGAATAACTAAAAAGCGGCTTGTCAGATCTCAATAAATTTATATGGGACCAAATTGGAAACACCAGCTTTCAAACAAAAAAATAACCATCGAAATCCATGCACAAGCGGCGGAATAATCGTGTCACATAATTACATACAAAAAAAAACATACAGACGAATTGAGAACCTCCTCTTTTTTTGAAGTCGGTTAAAAAAGTAATTATATATGTTTATCACGCATATATGCAGAATTAACAGTGTGTATTGATCTCCTGGAATACATCACAGCTATTTCCATGCTTCAGAGATCTCCCAATGGCAAAAATTAGTCAGTTGCTTAAATTAATGATTGTATACCTAGATTACGTAGTAGGTAACAGTCAGTGAACATATAAGAGGTCACAAAACAAATTAAAAGAGAAAATATTAACTTTGATGTCGTATAAGAAGCTCGACTCGTTGAGTCCCGTTGACTCATACGATTCAATTAAACGAAACACTCCAGTACGCGGGCGTGCACTTTGCACATAGTATAAATTATAAGCGGAAGCGATATATATGGACTTGGACTATGGACAAAATATATGAATACCCACTGTCGATTTCAGTCGCTTGAAATATTATGTTATTTTCAGACTGTAAATGAACCCCACCATGGTTCAGGCCTTGACGTGGCGGTGGGGCTCAGTAGCCTAGAGTGAGCCCAGCACCTTGGACGAAGCTAATTGAGCCGAGGAGGCTCCTTGAACCCCTCTTATAAGAAGAGGGGACAAAAGAGCAGGGGGCAAGGGGCGAGGAAGGGAAACCCTATTGTACTGTCCCGACGTTGGAAGGGGTTGTTCTGTGGTGCTGGACAATCCTTCTGTGGAGGTGGCGTCGGTCCCCTGAGGAACTGACTATTCGTGGAGGTGCCCTGTTTGCTCAACAGATCCGGGGCACTTCACCAAAGGCGACATTGGTGGCACTCGCCGGATTTTAGTGGGTAGAGCTACGTCCACTTACCAGTTACCAGGCGCAGCGAGTCTCACATACCCGCCTGGTGAGACCCACCCCCCGCGGGATGCCTCAGAGCATTTCCCGCCGTTAAAGAAAAAAAGGGCTGTATATGAAAGATGATATCCCATTAGAGTTTTTAAGCCCAAGTACAGGCAAGAGTGTTGTATAATTTATTATAATATAAAGTATAATTTATTATAAAATAATATAAAATTAATAAATTATTTATAACATCATGTATTCTATTTCGAAAGAGCTTAAGACTACGGTCAGAACCTATTACTATCAGAACAAGTATTATGAGCGTTAAGTCCTTTTTAACTATCTGCGCCTCGAGGCTCTACCTAGATTGATGTCATTAAGCTTTTCATTATAAGCGGGCTGCCAATTGGATCTAAAGAGGACTCGTAGTTTTAGAGACTATTGTATTCAAGAGAGTGAGAGAGAGGACTATTACTCTCTCTCTGTCAGCTCTTCTCTTTGTCATAATATATACACCGTTACCGCTGTAAGAATAAACTTGTACTATTCACTTTGTTAAGTATTGTTATATTGAAGAGTGTAAAATCATACGTGGGGTTTCACATCATTATTTTGAATGTGTAAGAGTTGGTGGCTCTGTAACATACATATGATACTTCATTACCACAACTATGAGATAGGTAAGAGTCAAAAATCAGTAAGAAATAATGACGTTTCACTTCGTGATATTGAAGTTCATAAGACCGATGGTGGACGGACGAGGTATTCAAAAGTCAAAAGTCTCAGAAGGAGGCCGATGAGCGGGTGAGAGAGGAGGCCGCCGACGAGGCCTCTTACCGCAGGCGAGGAACAGGGGTGCGTAGGAGGCGCTACTTAATGCGCCTCCAGTAACGCCCTTGTGCTCGTGTCGGGCCGAGGCTGGGGTTAACCTGGGTCCAGATAGGCACGACGTCGTCGGGAACTGCTAAAAGTATCGTGAAAACTAACGGCCGAGCAGTCCCCCCTTTCGAGGAGGAGTCTCGCCTCTCGCCGGGGTCATCCTGTCGCCGAGGGTCCTGTGTTGTTGCAAGATCCGGGACCCTCAAAAGGCGGCGGAGGGCGCTTGCAGCGGTTTTAGTGGGTAACGACACTGCCTACCCACGGAGGCTCTAGTCAGGCTTGGATTCTAAAATGTTAATTATTGGGGTATATAATTATGAATTGAAACCAAGGTTAATGTTACGTTTAAGCTTTACAATTGACCATTTAAATAGAGCTATATACTCGACGACCTATTTGTAGGCGTAGCCAATATGCTATGTTAACATAAGAGGGCTAATTAAATTATATAAGTGCTATCGATATTTTTTTTTATTTTTTTTGTTGCTTGCATTCTGTTTAGATAAAAAGGGTTGCCTAAAATAATTTTAAAATGTTCTTTTTTGTCTTTACATATTGAATGTAAAAATCTTTTGTTTTTTTACTCTTCGTTTCATAAATTACAACAACAGTAGTTGTGTTCAAAGGCTCATTAGTAATTCTAACGTTCAGTTACATCCGATCAACAGGTGTTACTCTACAATCATGAACGGTTTCTCTGTGCTGCCCGTCACGCCTCCACGCTGGCCGCGCGCCAAAACTGACAGCTGTAATGGAGGATAACCACAGACTAAGTAAATGCATTTGCCAAGTTCAACTGTCAGCCTGTTCGTTGATTCAGAATTGATACAAAATATACATTATTGCTTTTATTAAGTTATGTGCACTACTTCAGAAAGTCAAGTAAGCTTGAGTATATTTCTCCTATCTTTTGGTGTATTTGTGACTTAGTTTTATTTAAATAGTCCTCCTCTTCTTTTTCCTTAGACACAATATCGTTTCTTTAAAGATCATTCAATTCATCATATTTTGTTTTATTATCTAACCTCGATTTCAAAACACTTCAAATAGGTACATTAAAATAAATTATAGGATGATATCGGAGTCCAAAAATAGATTTTCGGAAATTTAATTCTACTTTAATTAAAACAAAACAATTAAAAACTTAGGTATTTGATTAAAAACTTTGTCCAAATTATGTTGTAAAAACTACAAATGTAAAATAAACTTATATAAAATATGAGGTCAGAAAATAGCGATCAATCGCGAAATTAGCAGAAGCAGGTCAAAATCCAGCGTGGGCCCTGGACTGTATTGTGTTATAGCATATCGCGCCAACATCTGTAATGACATCATTTAGTTTAACATCAACATCACCATCGGCCCATTTCCGTCTTCTATCTCCTCGTAGGTAGGTCGTAGATCAGGGCGGACAAACCCTCACTACCAACACGAAGATCGACATCCGATCTAGTCGGAGATCTACCGACCCTCTATTTTCCTAAACGTGGCCTTCCCTCCAGAAACTCATCATATTTTAAGAAATGGCGCTATAGAAATTAATATTTATACATTCTTAAAATCACAAATCTGTAGGAGCATTATCTATTTTTTATAATTGTTTACACTGTCACTAATACGCAAGCATAATTTAGTTGTAGACGAAAATAACTTTAACTCAATAACTTTAAGTGCGTTTCACTATAATAATTATAGTAAATTATTGCGGAATAACTTGGAATATAGCATTAAAAAATAAGTTATCTGTGTTATTACGGTATTGTCAGAAGGGTTTCTTTAATAGCACTTATTGTAATCATAAAATTTTAACTAAATAAGGAGATATAAGTGTATAAAATTTCTTAAATTTTGAATTTAGCTTAATTAATGAGATCCTTGTGTACATGTTGTGTACCCTACAACAACACTGCGGGATCCTTGTCTCCTTTTCCATATTAGGCGAGGCTGCGTGCAGTTTGCCTTATAACATTTTCGTCCACCGGTACGCAAGCAATGAAGAATTTAAAAAAAAATCATTCTACGGTACAGCCAATCTCGAACCCAGACCTCTCAATTCCACAAACAAACCAACAATAAAAATGCATATTTTTGTCATAATGTAGCATATGAAAGCAAATTTCCGTCTAAATCTGGCCTAAATACGTTCAAATATAATAGTAATAAAAGACGTGTTGTGAGGCGGCAGACATTTTTAATATTTCATGGACCCTCCACAATGCGGAGGTGGCACCGGTAATGATCCACATCTGACATCAACAATGGCGTCATTTATTGGAGACGCCGAGATTGTTCTAGAGAAAAGAATTCTTTGGACATCACTTCTATTAATAATCAGGGAAGACTTTCATTAATTTTAAAACGTAAAATAAAACTTAAATCATAGTAAAAGGTTTAAAAGGGATAACGCAAATGGTCAACACGATTACAATACCCCGAAACTGATATCCTGTGGTCACATGATAAAAGCATAATATGTATATTAATTATTATTCTTGGTTACTCAACTCTTTATTTAGCTGCGTTCATAATAGAAAACCACACATTTAATAATACCTACACCTACAATTTATTTAAAAACCGGCCAATCGCTAATAGAACTTCCATACTCGTCAGCTCCATACTATGTATTTCACATTATATATTTTGAAATTTGTTAGTAGGTATTGTGCCATTAATACAGAAAAAATCTTCCAAATAAACCAGGTTTCCTGTATTAGGGACCCCTTTATTTATTTTTTTACTTACATTTTGTCGCTGTAGCTATTATGTAAAACAAGCTTTAGTTACAAATAGTAATATAGGAGACCATCAATTTCACAGAGATGTTATGAATAAAATATACACTATATTTATAATTTCCCCAAAAGCGGCATCTAGGACATAAAATGTTGCCAAAATACACGTTGGCAGATGTTCAATAAGGCTTTTGATCTGGGTTGAGTAATGTCTTACATCTTGGCAGTAATCTTGTCAGGAATTAACTTGAGGTCATAATATACACGAGCTACTAGATATTGCACATTATTACCGTCTTGTTATTGTCTTTTGATGGTGCAGTGATAAATACCAACCTCGCCAACGGTGTTCTTGCCTCGTCAGATAGTGTGGTGGTAGTCTATTGTAGTCATTTGTGTCGTCATCTTAAATTTTAATAAGTTAAGAGCTGGTTAAGAGCTTATCACGCGATGTTTAACGTAGTTTACTTTCAATATTTCATAAAAATCAACAATAATAAATAACAATTATTGATTCTGTTATTTTGCCATGGATCTTCAAATATTATACCTTTCAGCTACGCAAAATTCACTCGTTATTAAGAACCTGCTGATTATTTAATGTTTTATTTGATGTGGTAAATGCAAACATTTTAATTAACCATGATGTGACAATAATGAGAGTCAGATAGACTTTGTATTGCTGAATAAAATATTTATTTTGTAGTCGTTCAAAATTGAAATGTGTCGAACATAAAGCCGCGCACAGTTTTCAATTTGGCCGTAATATTTTAACCCGCCGATGCGTCATTGTCTGACAGCGTGGAATTCTGTTTATCTGACGTTTTTCCGGCTCGGGGCCTGAACGCAACAGAAAATCAATAGCATCAATAGGCCCGGTCTGAAAATCCCCCACCATCTGGATATTAATATTTTTAATATTCAAAATGCAATGTAAATCCGGACCAGGCGTGTTGTGTGTCTGGCACCAGGCTCCAGGCACCGGTATCCTGATTAATCCTTATTATACTGCTCTGTTGTGGAGTTCAGGAAAGGTAGATCAGCTGTGTAATTTGTTGCGACAAATATTAAGTGCGTCTTGGGTCTCAAGAAGAGCCTAGTCTCAGATGTACTGTCTTCAGCAGGCATCATTGTTCTCAAATTTTCTGTTTTTTCTGCTCTTTTGCAAAGTGGCAAATTAGACTCAGGATTTCTTTCAGAAATATTTGAATTTTCAAAACTACTTTTAACACATTTGGACCAATTAAATTAAGAGTCTGAAAATTGTAAAGATTCTATTTCATATGAAAATTTTGTACAAATTGAACCCTCTTTGAGTGTCTAATTTAATTTAGTGAATTAATAGTAAAGAAGGTCCCATTTGCGTTACCGTCAGTAAGATGAAATAATCGTCAGATGGAAATAATATTTATTTTCTCCAATTTCGGCACGGGCGTATAATAAAGCAGTATGTCATGCCAAGAATATTTAATTTTAGTCAAAACCACTGCTTATTATAGTATAGCAAAGAACAAATCTGTAAAGATTTTTTTTGTAGACGCTCTGCTCTGAAACTGCTAACTCAATATGATATAACTAATATTTTAATTAAAAAAAAATAGAAGGGGAGACTTGCGCATCACATCTTTAAAATTGTATGAAATAAATTTAGCTTTTCAATTTAAAATATTTTATTCGATAAATTTCACCCCTACAAAGTGCACTGCTTTGACAAGTTTACTTTTACCGCCCACTGTTCCAGTCCTATTAAACGGTGTACACTTGTAAAGCGATCTGCAAAAATTGGCAGCAACTAACTGTTCGATCATAATTTATACCCTTTTTGCACGTAATACTAAATAATGAAACCCATAAATTGTCCAACTTAGCGTCGACGTCAACGACCTTTATTAACTTCTGATTTAAAGAATAATATATTTAGAAAGACGGGGACTCAACATATATTAGGAAGTCTTTTTTTAATCTGTCAGGTATTTCTGGAGACAGAAAACTGACAGAGACATACATACACAAAAAAATACTCCTTGGTTTTATTACATACATAAGCACAGTATAGATCTTAATTTCATAAAACCCACCGACAGTTAAAAAATGAAAATTTATCGGCAGATTTTGCATATTATGTAAATGTAACAAAAGATGAACGCATTAACTTTACTATATTATTAGTGTAGACAATTTATCTGTGGTTGTAACAAATGTTTGTTTCTGGTCGGTTACGTCACAAAAGTCGCTGAACAATCGTAAACGCACTCGGCCGAAGCGACCGAGATGACATGACAGACCCAACGACCGAACTTTATTAGTTGGGACTTGATTGATACTCATTATTTAGGCAAATATTAGTACCGATGGTTTAACAACCTTTATAATACCCATGCAATTTTTCATAAGTGAGCGTTTAATCTATCTTTTTTTATATCGCAGGGAAATCCTTATATGCAGCCAGGGTCTTCAGATAGATCCTGACCCAATGTGGGACTCGCACCTGGGAGTGTCCACCCTAACTAAAACCACTGCGAGCGCTTTCAGCCGTTTTTTCAGGGCCCAGGCGAAGGCCAGACTCCTCCTCGTAAGGGGGCACTGCCCGGCTGCTACTAAGCAGTCACCACGACGTCGTGCCATACAGGTTCACATCCTGAGCCCGACTCGAAGTCAGGGGCGTTACTGGAGGCGCATTAAGTAGCGCCTCCAATAAGTTCGTCCCCCGCGCGAGGGCGCTTCGTCGGCGGCCTCCTCTCTCATCTGCTTGTCGGCCTCCTTCGCATTACTGCCTTGCAGAAAAAGACCGTCGCCGTCCAGGACTCGTCGTCACTGAGCATCGCGGTGATGACGCTCGGGAGAGACAACGGACAAGTCCCCTCCGATGACTGATATCAGACCGTGACGCAGCGCCGCCCATCTCGAGGTTGTGCTAGACCATTTAGACTAGTGGGTATAGGCGCGGCCTCGAAGTGAGAGGGCTGGGTTTTTTCCACTTCCCCTAACGGGACGGGATTTTTTTACCGAATTTACCAGTAGGAGAGATCCCCTGTACCGCGCTCTCGTCTGCATGGGTATCTTCCTTATTTCATGCGTGAAACAGCTTTGCTGTATTTCGGAGAGAAGGGGGATAGGCAGTGTAACTACTGTCACAGAGACATAACATCTATATCTCAGAATAGGCTACACAATGAACCGGGCTCGTTTATTCTAATGGGCGACGCTGGCCTCTTACCATCTGGTGGTACGCCTGACAGTTGGTCAATCTTAATTAAACCAAAATAGGTTTTTCTAAATGTCTCCATGCTTGTGAACATGAACAAACGATGGAGCTGGCACAGGACCGCGATAAATGGAGTAAATCAGGAGAGGCCTTTGCCCGGCAGTGGGATCCGATAGGCTAAAAAATCTGCACATGAGAATTGAGAACATCTCTTATTCGCCGGTGAAAGAACAGATTGTGGGAAAACCACCGGGTCACGTGTGATGATGACGTTTTAGAGCTGTTAGGTGTTCAATACTAACCTCGCCTTAATTTGGACTAACAGCTGGATCCAGACTAATGAATAATGTTTTATAGCCTGTGTAATAACGAAGCATTATACCGGTGACAGAGTATCTTAAATCGGATGAATGGTTTCGTACATTACCTTCCATATCCAGACTCATAGACATATAAAACCTACCTATTTAATATTTATCGTTAGTCAATATCGAAATCACGTTGTACGACATATTTTGCATCGTGGCATTTGAGCTTCCAATTTTCGAACGCACGCGTTTGTCACTTCAACCAATCAACATTTTTTGGAGTTTACTCCATAAGAAACGATTTGAGTTATACGGCCCGGTACGGAAATTTTATGAGGAGTAAAATCAAGTGTAACACAAAAGTTGAGGCGTTACGTAGAAAGAGACAAATATATAAATCTGTATGATTGAACGTGTAAAAGAATGAGATGGAATACATTACACAGCGTATCTTAAAATAATGCCGCCAACGCCATCTAACACGACATTACAGCACTAAAAGTCAATCACACGACCATTATTTATGCAATATTATAAGATATTTAAACAATTTAGCTAATGATGAAAAAAAAATGGGAATAATACTTTATTCCGTTGCAATGATTTGCAAGACAAATAAGTATCCCTATAGCTAAAATTGACGTGACGTTATTATGTAGGATTTTAAATAAAACAATGTGTACTTAGGTACTAATTATTATTTTATTTTTTCGTCTATTATTAAAATATTGACTAGGTAAATTTTTACTATATCACTATTACTGTGTCTTTTCTCCGTCCACTTAATATATTATTTATATCTTTGCACCACTAATGTACGTGAAAAAATTACTAACCAAATTGCATATGAAATCACAATTTTGATTTTTATGTAATTGGCATTGTATTAATTTCCGTATAGAAAACTGTCTTCATGTAATTTCTTACGTTATCACAGTCACAACTCACAATGGTTTTTTAAAACATGAGTGGATAAGAAAATAAAACAACTAGAGCACATTCAAGATTGAATAATTAAAAACCCAAACTAGGGAATACTACAAAAATTGAGAAATTTAAGCACAGACTAAAAAAAGTCATTACGTTCCAATATTCGCGGCGATTTTAAAATTATTTTAAATTTCAGCCCAGAAAAGTCTAGTAATTTTAATATATATTTATTCTTTTCAAATATTATTTTTCATATTTTCAAAATCATATTTATAATTTGCAATTTATTTCTAACAATAATACAATAAATTGAAACTCTTCAATTTGTTATCTATCCAATCAGAAACTTTAAAATATTAATGTTGCCTTCCTAAATATATTATTTGGTGTGACCATTGAACACTTGGTTCAAGTACGTAAGTTGTACAAACTTGTCAAGTAAAGAATTTAATTTCGATCAAGTATTAAATAGGTACCTTTAATTGTTAAAAAATAAATCACGTATATTTTATATATGAATAACTAGTCTTCAACATAAAACATGTAAAAATTTCATAGACATAAAAAAAAACTAAAATAGCGCCATCTCACGCAAAATAACGACTTTCTAATCTCATACAAAAAACCAAATGTACTTAGTGAAATGCCCCTGATCCTCCCTGATCTTATTCTCGGGGCCTCCTCTTTGTTATTATTATTATTTTGTAACATACTTTATGTAATACGTTTTATTGAAGTAATATAAATAATCCGAATAATTACAGATATATGTTTGTTTCTCTTATCATTTTAGCAGATGCGTTTATTTATCCTTTTTTTCTACTCGATATATATTATCATAATTATCGTTCGTAAGGAGTAAACTCCAATCGTGCGTCGGAGCTGACACACACACACTTTTTTCTTTCTCTTTCTATTTTTGATTTGTAGTTTTATTGTAATTTATTTTCTATTTTTGTTACCAGCATGCTGTCTGTCATCTTAATTAAAACAACGCTTTATTTATTACTCCTTTATATGAATCATGTATCTATGCTTGTCTTAGTGTGTGTTTTGTTGATCACTCATTAGAAATAAATAAACAGTCGAAATAATATATTATTGTTAAAGTGTTCAGATATATATTCAAATATTCATCATCATTTATAATGATCAACCACCTCTGTGACTCAATGGTTAGCGCGTGGGCGCTGAAGCCGGAGGTAGCGGATTCGAATCCCGCAAGGGAACTAAAAGTTTTCTGTGTTCTTAGGCCCGTAACACAAGTTATTCGAGAACTTACCACGGGACTAGATTGACGAACTGTAAAAGCGTCCATAGATATTATTATTATTATTACGATCAACTTTTCCTCTCAACGATTATAATATAAAGTTGACTGTGAGAAAAATGAAGATATTCTGCAGAAATCATAACAATAGGAATACATATTTAAAGAATCTTCTTGTTGCTTTTATAATAATGTGCATAAAAGGTTTGTGCAATGGAAACGGGCGGTTTGAAAGGGATTACTTTCTTGTTACTTCTACTTTGAGAATAGAAATTGTTAAAGTGTTTGTTATCAATATTTCATTATGTATGTTTCTCAGTGTACATACATTATTAAATAAATAAATAAATAAAGTGAAAAAAAAAGTATTTTCAATTAAATTCTAGATTTTTTTAATGAGTAGTGTAAGTAGGCAAACCAATAAGTATTTAAGTGTTAGTGTCCAATTTGTATACTATAAATATTAAGAATAATTCAAATATTAATAAAATATAAATAATATTGACTGGGGCTCCAATCAACAAAATCGTGTGTGATGACGTCACGCAATCAAATCAAAACGATGAATAGCAAAAATCAAAATCAAAATCAAAATCAAATTTTTTTATTCAAAATAGTACTAATACAGTATCTTTTTGAACGTCAATTGAATCTACCACCGGTTCCAAGGTAAGCCCACTGAGAAGAACCGGCGAAACAAACTCAGTGGAACTAATCTTTTCAAATAATATATATTAATAACAATTTTAACATCTTATCTTGAAATGCCCGGGAGGAACGCCTTATTCCCAGGGTGTGGTATCTTCCATGAAATCTTTTACTTTATAATATGCTTTACCACACAAACGTTCTTTAACAACTTTTTTGAATTTTTTTATGGAGAGCTTTTGAACGTTTTCTGGGATCCTATTGTAAAAGCGTATACAGTTGCCTTTAAAAGAATTGCTTACTTTCGAAAGTCTAATCATTGGTGCATGTAACCTGTGTCTATTACGTGTATTCCTACTATGAATATCACTTTTCTTACAAAATTCATTTATGTTTTTACGGACATACAGTAAATTTTCTAAGATGTATTGAGAGGTGACAGTCAGAATTCCTGACTGTCACCTCTCAAACAACAAGCAAACAACGTTTAGCGTCCTCAATTGTATAACGATATAATTGGCTCCCGGACAATTGTCGCGTGCACTAATTAATTTAAATTAATGAATGACCATGACCTACATAATTCCACGAAAATATCATTAAAATTTTGACACTCTTGTTTTAATTGTCCACATGTAATGGTTTTGAAATATACAAGAATCGCAATTTAAAGAAACCACAAATGTGTCCGATTAAGGGAACAGACTTGAGAAATTCTCAAGTCCATTTTAAGCATCCGTGAGCCAGACAAACTCTGAAATCGGTATCAATTAATTTAATTTGTCCAAATTTTTTGCGCTTCTAAGACGTATATCTAGATTTGAGTCGGTCTAGAATTAAAGATTCTAGAACCAAAATGACCAAAGCAAGATTACGTTATGTGCTGAGCGCATGTATACCAGGATATATGTATAAGGATCGATGAAACTTTACAGCGTTCCCGTAACAGGATGATAGGCAGTATTATTATTATTATTATTATTACTGGCACAGATCTTACCATCTTGAGCCTTAGGAATTAGGCAGTAAGTAAGTTTTCTGTACACCTACATGTAGTCCAGGATGAACTCCTATGTGTTTACGAGCAACGTTGATCACTTATCATTAGATGACTTTATCAAGAAAAAGGGCACGTAAAAATACGTTGAACAAAATATGTTAAAATAAGAAATGTTAAAACGTGTTTAAAATAAAAGGTACATTACATAACGTAACCTGTGAATACGCGTGTCTTCTGTAATAACCCTGAGAGTGGGTGTTTTCCATAATGGAATTATAATTGACTTTTCCTTTGAGCAAAATGGAATACGATTCCCTTTTTAAAGGCTGATTACATTTTTAGTTTAAACTTTTCGTTTAATAAATTTTTAAGAATTTCCATTTTAATAAATGTTTTATAGTTAGCTACACAGTTAATCGTGAAATATTTTATCAATGTTCTTTATTCCTTTTTTTGTATTTCTTAAAAGATTATTGATTAAAACTAGTAGAAATTAACTATTTACTCTAAGTATACCTACATTTAACCTAATGATGAAAAATTTTTTTACAAATTTTTCCGACTGATGCTCTATATCTATTTAAAATATGGATCTCCAAACTATGGAGCTTACATAATTTAGCGTCTCTAAAAGGAAAACTTTCATGTACTTTCGTAGACGTCTACGAGGACGTGCGCAACTTATCTTTTGCTTCGCTAACTTATAAATGATAAGAGCTCTCGGGATAAAGAACATCTTGTGATATATTTCTGTTATAACACCGAATGACACAAAAGAACCTTTAGGTAATTTTTGTTGAAGAATGTGAAATAACCAGGAAATAACAAATTTAAAAAGGTTCGGTTTTATGACGTTTTCTAAAGTATATTTCCATATTGTGTATATATATATGCAATCTAAATTTTCTTATTCATATCTTTATACTTTCAAATGAAATAGCAATGTATTAATTTCTTGGAAAACATACTTAATAACAAAATATCTGTCTCCTAAACAAAATTTGCTGGTATGATTTTTTTTCTTTTTGTTTCTTTCATAACATTTTCTTACAATAGTAATAATAGAGACATTTTATTTGTTATACATATTATAATTAATTATTACAACGATATATAAAAACTACGAAATTATTTATTTGTAGTATAAAAATGACTAATAATTATATCGTTTAATTGTTGTATATAATGTAATAATTACAAATGAAACTGAATAGAAGGAAAAGATAAGTGGGACATCTAGCGATTCCTCCAGTGACCTCCGAGACACATCAATGGAAAGGGGTTCCAAGCATGCGTACGACGCACCGCTACGGATGGCAGGCGTGGGCCTGAATAGAGGTGTCGTCTACTACTCGACTGATAGTGATCATCGCCGACGTCACGAGACCAGCGATATAGACAACTTTACTAGATTTGTTTTCTAATCGTTCAATGATGTTCGAATTTTATTTGGAGACAATAGGACCCAGTCTACAATTATCAAACCGAAACTAACCTGGTTCTCTTGGTTGAGGAGCTTCAGTTGATCATTGATGAGGCTGTACTTCGCGCTCTCCTCCTTCCGCAGCGCCCTCTCCTTCTTCAGCTCTGGGCTCCAGAATGTCTTTATACTGTGCATGCTGGAGCCCAGCTTTTGATTCGTCAGTTCCAATTCCTTCTTGAGATTCCCCAATTCCCTTTGGAGGTCGGAATTTTGGGATTGTAATTCACCCAGGAACAGCGGCGGGGGCTCTCGTCGATAGTAGTCATCTTCCGGTGGTGGGGGTGGTGCGTAGGAGCGGTCATAGTCCCGCTCCAGGGACTGGTAGCGCAGCGGGCGCGGGCGCGCGCGGTGGTGGGCCCCGGCGGAGGCGGAGCGGCCGCGCTCGTCGGGCGCGGGGGACGGCTCGTCGTCGCGCGCCAGGTACGGCGAGCGGCGCGACGGGCTGCGGTCCACCTGCGGCAGGCGGCTCCGCGCGCCCGACCACTCCTGCCGGCGCCACTCCTCCCGGCACGGCGGCCGCTCCTCATCGCCGGCGTACTCGCGGAGATACAGTTTGGCGTGTTTCCCGCGTCAATTCGAACTCATTGTGCACTGGACTGGGTGACGGGCGCGCGATCACTGGACGGGACGCTCGCCGCATCGATCGCTGCTCGGGGACGCATGCGCGCTCCTTTGCAACTTAGCGGATTTAGCGCTTCGTTACATGCCGTACTCTACACAAAATATATGTAGCTAGCTCCTGCCCGCGGCTTTGTCTACGTCGACATACATTTAGAGCGTGATGTCACTCGTGGCTAAGATGAGCCATTTGGCGTAGCACCGCACTAAGTAATAAAATGTCGCAAACGATCCCATAGGAAACTATTACTAGGTTAAAATGTAATTTATGATCCAGGTCACAGTCCATCTGGAATTCCATCCATCAAATTACAAATAAACCTGCAAAAATATCAGTAACAAAAATACTTCGAGGACGTTCTCAATGACAGTGTTCCGCGGCTTATAAATTATAATGTACCTACCATCGCATGGCACATCACTACGCAGCAGCACAACGCGGCGGAGCCTCTTATACGTCTGCGAAGGAGGCCTATTGTTTCCTCCTGTTTCACAAATCACATTTAATTAGGATGTCTTAGATGCTGGTGTTTGCACGTCTTTTGTTTTATTTTCCCATGCTTTTTTTGAACGCTAGAGTAAAAACGTAGCGTCAAAAATGTATATGTATAACATATTTGTGATGATATACCTAAATACAGCTCTCAGGGTCCCCTTTAGGGTCAAACCGCTAACAGGTCCTTTCTGTCCCTTATCTGTCTTGTCACCTTATATATATGGTGATATGGCATTTATACCCAATATCAAAATAAATATACCAATACCTAACCGTAGCCAGACTTGCACGTGACGGATTCCAACATAATCCAAACGAGCACACGTAACAAAATAAGTAGAGAAGGTGTGTATATGAATGAAAAGTAAAGAGCTCAGATTTCGACCAACCTGGTCCTTAAAGGACCATATAAAGGATCATATAAGATTTCTTTCCACAAAAAGTGGGAGAAGTTCTTACACAGGTAGCAGTACTCTTCAAGGCTTACGCGGCTCCAGTCATCTCCGGCAGGATGCAGCTAGCAGTGTCCTTAATAAGCCATAATATAAGAAATATTGTTTCCTTTCACTCATTATACGAATTTAGCTTATAACAATAACACAAGTTTAATTCATAAGATCATGTTATTGCCTTACGTTAGATTGCCTGGTTGTTATTAGTAGATATTTGTAGACCTAACTATTTTAAAGTTCCTAAATAGTAATTTGTTATAAATATTACAATAAAATATTAATTATTCCAGAAAAGGTAATAACTTGATTATTATAATGAATATTATTCATAACCAAAAATTTTATGGTACAGAATAATATATTTTGCATCGCAGACATCTTATAAGAATATTATATGAACGTAGTAATTAATAGTCTCCGCAAGTTATTGTCTATTATATCTTGTTCACGACATGAATCTTACATTTACAAATAGAATAATAAATAATAAATAAATAAAAATATTTTATTCAATGTTGTACATACGTCAAAGTAGCTTATTGAACGTCAAATGACTCTACTACCGGTTCCAAAACTAGTCCACTGAGAAGAACCGGCGAAACAAACTCAGTGAAACTAATCTTTTCAATATTATACTATATAGGTACATAATATGATATAATTATACATAGAAGCCATGTAGGAAACGCCTTATTCCCAAGGTGTGGTATCTTTAATAAATTCTTTTATTTTGTAGTATATATCCTTTACCACACAAACGTTCTTTAACAGTTTTTTTAAATTTATTTATCGATAGGTTTTGAACGTTTTCTGGGATCCTATTGTAGAAACGTATACATTGACCCATAAAAGAATTACTGACCTTATGTAGCCTAAAATATGGCACAACAAGTTTATGTTTGTTCCTTGTATTTTTATTGTGATTATCGCATTTTTTTACAAATTCGTTTATATTTTTGCGAACATACATCACGTTTACAAAAATGTATTGAGATGCTACAGTCAACTCGACCAGATGCCGTCTAGACGGAGGGACGGAACTGAGAAGAGCATCCAGGACATCGTCACCTTGTTAAAGGTGACCGACCCGGACGACGTGCCGAGCTTCGTGGCGATGGAGCTGCACAAGCTGCCCCCCGTCACGTTCGACCACGTCGACGTCACCAGGCTCCTTAAGGACATCATCTTCCTGAAGTCGAGCCTAACAGAAGTCCAGTCCAGGTTAGAGGTCTCAGACAGGACCATTCAAGATCTGCGTGCCGAGGTAGTATCATTACGTAATGCTACGTCGGTAAGTAGGTCACCTGAAGAGACCTCGAACGTGAACACGCGTCGCGGGGCGCAAAATGTCTCCGTCTGCAGTTTTGCATCGGCGGACTCCGTTGCGTCACCGCATGCCATCGAGTGCGATGCCCCGGCGGTTGCTGAGAGTGTAAGCGTGTCAACACCTCGACGCGTTTATGCTGACGCGGCTGCTAGCCGGGCCGCGGCTCGTCCATCAAGCTGCACCGCACCCCCGCCCGCGCCCTCCTCGGTGCCCCCCCGCGCGGCTCTTGCACGTGCCGCGCGTGCTCCGTGCCCCGCCCCGCTGCCAGCGCCTGCGCAGCAGGCGCCACGTCGAGATGAAGATGGTTTTGAGGTGGTGCAGAGGAAGAGGCGCCATCCCAGAACCGTCCAGAATCGCTGCGGCAAAGCCCCACTGGAGCCCAACGTGCTCGTGCGGGCCGCCAAGCCAAACACGCCGGTGTATATCTCCCGCCTTCATTACACCACAAAGGCGGAGAGCATCGCCGAATACGTGCGCCGGAGGTTGAAGTACTGTCCGAGGGTGCAGGAGCTGGAGTCGCGCCGCAATGTCAACTTCAAGGCGTTTGTGGTGCGAGTACCGAACTGCTACCTACAGGACGTGTTACGCGAAGACTTCTGGCCTCAGGATGTGGTGTTCCGTCGCTTCCGCGGAACAGTACCACCGGAACGCACGAAAACGTAGCGCTAGGAAGTTTACTAACATAATTTTAAGGTTTTATACTAACACTTATGTAATATAATATATGTATGTTAGTCTGTAAGGTATATATCTATGGGCCATAGTGCCTGAAAATAAATGATTTATTATTATTAAAAAATGTCTATTTCTTTAAATTTCTCTCTTAATGATATTCTGGGACCCAGACAGTAGATAGCCCGTAAGCCCGCTTCTGCAGTATGAAAATTGTATTGACATTAGCGGCATGTCCCCAAAGCAAAATGCCGTAGGACATAAGACTGTGGAAATACGCATAATATACTAGTCTAGCCGTATTAACATCCGTAATTGACCTGATTTTTCTAATCGCAAAAACTGCAGAACTGAGTCTACTCGATATGGGGCGCCCATTGGAGATTGGCATCTAAGGTAATTCCAAGAAAGGTAGTTGAATTCACCAAGTCCATTATCTCCCCACTTAATGTTACATTGGTTTGTACTTGCTTAACATTAGGTAGTATAAATCTAATCAATTTAGTTTTATTGCAGTTAAGTAACAAATTATTGACACTAAACTAATGTACCATCTTTGAAAGAGCATTGTTTACTTCGTCAGAAATCATTTGTTGTCGCTTAATTTTAAATATTAAAGAAGTATAATCGGCAAACAATACTATTTCATGCTTATCCTTCATGAGAAAAGGTAGGTAATTTATGTAAACGAGGAAGAGAAACGGACCCAGAATGGAACCTTGAGGCACCCCCATTTTTATGTTGATACCAGAGGAACTTTTATTATTTACAATTACCTTTTGTGTTCTGTTATTTAAGTAAGATGCTAATAGTTTAAGTTCTGTGCCCCTGATACCATAGTGATGTAATTTCCTGATCAATGTTGCGTGTTGAACACAATCAAAATGAATGAAAAAAGAAATAAACGTGGACCAAAAAAATTGTTCTTACATGTATAGAAATTATAATTAATTATATTACCAATCTCTGTTGTTTATTTCATATTTTCTTCAAACAGAATGATAATAATTAGGTTTATATTAATTAAAATATAGTAAATTAATATTATGTATTATCTACAGAGCTACTTAAAAATACCCGCTGAATTTGGAAGTGGCAAAATAGGTACCCCTATTTCCAAGCTCCCCGCTGCCTCAACAGGGTTTATAGACAAAAAAATGTAAACAAGAAAGTGTAAATGTAAAAAAGTTCATAAATGAATTTACCAGCCTCACCATGAATATCGGCATATAACCGTCCCATCAATATATTATGTAGGTCAAGGACTAATCGCCATTACACGTTTTCCATCGCCTGCAAAACAGGTTTGAATGAGATACAGTATTATTACCATAGACATCATGAAGCCTCGAATTATAAGCTAATCCGGCCCCACCTATTTTATAATTGAAAAAAAAACGTAACGTAGTATAAGCGATTAATTATGTCATACGTTTTGGTCTATTTATAGAGTTCTGTTTTCAGCCTCCCATTCTGTCGGCAATTCAGCGCTGAAGCGCTTTACTTCTGAAATATTGTTTCAAGTTTCCTCTCATCCTATGACCCACTTACATCCTGCACTGCTCCAGCACGTGTAGACTGTATAAGTCCATCTCTTTCCATGGTAAGGTCGTTGTTATGTCGGTCAGAACTCAGAGGCGCCGGGGTGCAATCTGGAATAGTGTTGTGGGTCATTCGATGGTTTTTATGGAAATTTTCGGAATATTTTATGTATCGTGACTGGAAAGAAAATTTTTAAACGTTCATTATGGCCTAGATTAAAGTCTAATGGAGTCGAATTGTAATATTAAGAATGCTTACCCACATCGTAGCAGAGATCAATTTTTAATCTATGCTTACCCACTTCTATACCTTCTATCTATCTATAAGATTGATCTTACATCTACCTACCCAAGGAAAAATAAAACAATAATTATTTTAATATTATTTCAGGCGACTATGAAGTAAGTATAATTAAAATTGGTTCATATATTTATTATAATAATTATATTACAAGTTGAATTTGTCTCGTGCACACTTAATTTCAGGAAACAGAAAAATGATGACTGCGTATGGATCAAAGATGATTTTGTTGCGGTACGCTTTGTATTTCAAGGACTCCAAATATCACACTCCCTATGAATAAGGTAAGAAAGTCTCACTCATTCTATAATAACGGCTGGTAGAATAGATATTGTTCAATACGTCTTTCTCTACTTCTCTGAGTAAGGAAGTCTGTTACAACTACGTAGAGATAAACCTCTGAATGGTTACCAACCAACTGCTTATTCCCTCGTGAAGCAGATTTGCATTTTAAAAAGAATAAATAAGATACATATCTTGCGTCTCCAAAAATTTTATAATAACAATACAAAAGTGTTTTAAAAAAAAAAGTGTGTGTCAGCTCCGACGCACGATTGGAGTTTACTCCTTACGAACGATAATTATGATAATATATATCGAGTAGAAAAAAAGGATAAATAAACGCATCTGCTAAAATGATAAGAGAAACAAACATATATCTGTAATTATTCGGATTATTTATATTACTTCAATAAAACGTATTACATAAAGTATGTTACAAAATAATAATAATAACAAAGAGGAGGCCCCGAGAATAAGATCAGGGAGGATCAGGGGCATTTCACTAAGTACATTTGGTTTTTTGTATGAGATTAGAAAGTCGTTATTTTGCGTGAGATGGCGCTATTTTAGTTTTTTTTTATGTCTATGAAATTTTTACATGTTTTATGTTGAAGACTAGTTATTCATATATAAAATATACGTGATTTATTTTTTAACAATTAAAGGTACCTATTTAATACTTAATCGAAATTAAATTCTTTACTTGAACAGTTTGTACAACTTACGTACTTGAACCAAGTGTTCAATGGTCACACCAAATAATATATTTGGGAAGGCAACATTAATATTTTAAAGTTTCTGATTGGATAGATAACAAATTGAAGAGTTTCAATTTATTGTATTATTGTTAGAAATAAATTGCAAATTATAAATATGATTTTGAAAATATGAAAAAGAATATTTGAAAAGAATAAATATATATTAAAATTACTAGACTTTTCTGGGATGAAATTTAAAATAATTTTAAAATCGCCGCGAATATTGGAACGTAATGACTTTTTTTAGTCTGTGCTTAAATTTCTCAATTTTTGTAGTATTCCCTAGTTTGGGTTTTTAATTATTCAATCTTGAATGTGCTCTAGTTGTTTTATTTTCTTATCCACTCATGTTTTAAAAAACCATTGTGAGTTGTGACTGTGATAACGTAAGAAATTACATGAAGACAGTTTTCTATACGGAAATTAATACAATGCCAATTACATAAAAATCAAAATTGTGATTTCATATGCAATTTGGTTAGTAATTTTTTCACGTACATTAGTGGTGCAAAGATATAAATAATATATTAAGTGGACGCAGAAAAGACACAGTGATAGTGATACAGTAAAAATTTACCTAGTCAATATTTTAATAATAGACGAAAAAATAAAATAATAATTAGTACCTAAGTACACATTGTTTTTTTTTAAATCCTACTTAATAACGTCACGTCAATTTTAGCTATAGGGATACTTATTTGTCTTGCAAATCATTGCAACGGAATAAAGTATTATTCCCATTTTTTTTTTCATCATTAGCTAAAATTGTTTAAATATCTTATAATATTGCATAAATAATGGTCGTGTGATTGACTTTTAGTGCTGTAATATCGTGTTAGATGGCGTTGGCGGCATTATTTTAAGATACGCTGTGTAATGTATTCCATCTCATTCTTTTACACGTTCAATCATACAGATTTATATATTTGTCTCTTTCTACGTAACGCCTCAACTTTTGTGTTACACTTGATTTTACTCCTCATAGAATTTCCGTACCGGGCCGTATAACTCAAATCGTTTCTTAAGGAGTAAACTCCAATAAACTCCAAAAATATATTGTTTTAAATGTACGCAATATTTATCATTGGTTCTACGGAACCCTTTATGTGCGAGTTTTATACCCCATGACCGGTTTTTATGTAGATTTAACATGTTATGAGATTGTTTCAATCAAATTGAGTGAGCGATTGCACATGTATCGGTTACTGATAAAACCCACTCACTAGGTATATTGCATGCACATATTATGTTTATTTAGGTGGGGGCGGACGTATCGTGTCCAAACCTATCTTTTCTCTCAAGCTAGGCCTGTACACTCTATTAAAATTTCTTTGAAATCGGTTCAGTAGTTCATCACTACGAAACAATGTTTTGATGTTTGAAGATATACCAGCTTAATTAATATCTTAGGCATTAACGTCTCCATCCCTCTCTTAAGGATGGAACTGTGCTGTGGTAATAAAAAATGAAGTAGCTAGTCGATGTCAGTTTTAGGTCAGCGGCTGACATTGCGTAGTACGCATGTCTTTGGCTCTTAAAGATTAATCTGATATCTCCGAGACTGGAAGGCGTCTGTCTAATGTTACGAGCTTAATGCGGTTATACACTTTATGGGTTCGTCATTTTTTATGTATGGTGTTTTTGAATGGTATGAAATAGAACATTAATTTTAATATAGAGTATTGATTTTTTTATATATTATATTATGTTGAGGTAGCTAGTGAACATTATAATAGACAACCTACGTAATGAAACGACTAGTCGTTTCCTGTGGTTTCAACCACCACATTATACTTAAAAAAATCCTTCTAAATAAATAATATTGCTGAATAATTGTAAACGATCAAATACAAAAATAGAATCTTTAAAATTGACTCATAGTTCCGGAGATTAGCGAGTACAAACTCGTATTGTGTTAGCAACTTTTACGTACGTTTTCTATTGGAGGTGCAAGATCTGAATCCACTACCCAAAATAAGTCTTTCCTACTTTTCTTAATGGAACCCGGCTATGCTTTATTTCTTCAGAGATGAGATGATAGCACGCATGCAGGATACAGGCATCATAATATGATGTGTGAAAAATGAAAACATGCTACAATGTAGGTAGGTATGTGTAAGGCTCAAACCCGAGAGCCTGTTGCTGACAGATCCGGGGCACCTTAATTATAACGGCCGATGACATTTGCTCTTAATTTCAATATCAGCTAGCATCTCAAACTTCTATCAAATATTCGTCCTAAATTTACCGCCCCATAAATCTGCTGCCCTAGGCTAATACTACTACTAATATACTAGTATCTACTTAGCCTGCTGGTAAAATCGTTACTACTAGTAGTAACTTTCTAAATAATTTCAGAGATGACCATTTCCCTGCACGCCGTGTCGTTCGTCGTTCTTGACAAACTACCGCATCAGCATTGCTAGGTATTTTTGATTGAATATATAATTTTACCTATTTTGTACACATAGGATATGTTGCGAAAAATATAATATATTGACGTTGTAATTATTCATGCAAAAATTTAATAAAGGTGATGATGCCATATTATTTATAATCTATTTTAGTTATTATATAAATATTACAGTTTTGAGATCCAATTTATTTTATTAAATCAAATCAAGTCAAAATCATTTTTGACGTCTTATAATTCGAAAGAGCCGGCTGCAAGAACGAAAAAACATGACGCATGCGGCGTTACCTCGCTCTGAGGCGTTCCATTTTCTTATGAAGTTGTCACGTTCAACTATCGTCAGTAAACCGACTTTACAGACAATCGATTTTTTTATTCAAAATAATACCAACAGAGTATCTTTTTGAACGTCAATAATTGAGTCTACCACCGGTTCCAAGGCAAGCCCACTGAGAAGAACCGGCGAAACAAACTTCGTGGAACTAATCTTTTCAAATATTTTATAACAAATTTTACATGTTGTTATCCTAAAATGCCTAGGAGTAACGCTCTATTCCAAAGGTGTGGTATCATTACATAGTATAATACAAAGTCGCTTCCCGCTGTCTATGCTTACATCTTTAAAACTACGCAATTTCTCATCAATCATCTTTTGATGCGGTTTCTTTTATAGATAGAGTGATTCAAGAAGAAGGTTTATAGGTATAATATTATATGCTTAATACCTATAGTAGTAAAATGAAAATTTTAGAGGTTTATTCCTTATCCAATTAAATACCTTAAATACATTCTAGAATACAATAAAGTTTACACCATATACATAATTTAAATGAATATTTTCGAATATATTACATAGGCTGCACTAAAAGTATCGGGAATGGAATATTTCCACTGTTCCTGTCATATTAAAATATTTTTAATTGAAAACTCCTTGGTTTTAAAAATCGAATACCATTTATTTATTTAAAAAAAGATTCTCGGTCTTGTCATAAGGCGTGGTCAAACTTGTTTAGTCGTTGAGAAAATGGAATTGACTCGAGAAAATTCTAGAGCGATGATTTATTATGACTTTCGAAGTGGTTTAACACAAAAACAGTGTGTTGAATGGATGATTTCTGCATTTGGTGATGAAGCCCCATCCAAAACCACAATTTATCGCTGGTTTGCTGAATTTCAACGTGGACGTGTCAAGCTCAGTGATGATCCCCGTCAAGGTCGTCCAAAAACTGCAGTCACCCAAGAAAACGTTGATGCTGTGCGTAAGCTGATTGAGGAAGATCGACATGTGACATACCGCAAAATTCAGGCAACTTTAGACATTGGCATGAGTCAAATACAAATAATCTTGCATGAACAATTAGGTGTAAAAAAAGTTGTTTTCCCGATGGATACCGCATTTGCTCTGTGAAGAGCAAAAAGGCTTGCGTTACTTGGTGCGTCAGAACTCTCGAAAGATTTCACGCAGGATCCTCAAATGCTGTATACAACATTGTATCAGGTGACGAATCCTGGATATACGCGCACGAACCCGAAACAAAAAACCAGTCACGAGTTTGGGTGTTCGAAAATGAGTTAAAGCCAACAAAAATTGTTCGTTCACGGAGTGTTGCAAAAAAAATGGTGGCCACGTTTGTCTCCAAAACCGGCCATGTTGCGACTATTCCTCTTGAGGGACAAAGAACGGTTAATGCAGAATGGTATGCTAGCATTTGTTTGCCACAGGTCGTTTCTGAACTCCGTAAAGAGAACTGCAACCGCCGCATCATCCTCCATCACGACAATGCGAGTTCTCACACCGCGCACAGAACAAAAGAGTTTTTAGAGCAAGAAAACATAGAATTATTAGACCCTCCGCCGTACAGCCCCGACCTAAGCCCTAATGATTTCTATACTTTCCCTAAAATAAAGAATAAATTGTGTGGTCAGAGATTTTCATCGCCTGAAGTAGCTGTGGACGCCTAGAAAACGGCCATTTTGGAGACCCCAACTTCCGAATGGAATGGTTGCTTCAATGATTGGTTTTATCGTATGGAAAAATGTGTCAAATTTCGCGGAGAATACTTCGAAAAGCAATAAATACATTTTTAAATAGTAATGTTGTGTCACTTCCTTGATTCCCGAAATTTTCAGTGCCGTACCGATTTAACTGACGGGCTGCGGCGGAACCGTCCAGAATATCCGTAAGTCGTAGGGTCATACGGTATATCCCTAATATGTATGTCACTTTTTTACAGAAATCACTTACTTACGTTTTTCCGAACATAAGTACAGTAAATTTTCTAAGATGTATTGAGACGCGACAGTCAGAATTCCAATTTGCTTAAATTTGTCCCTTAAAGATCTATAGGCAGCTTTCAAATCGCACGGATAGCCCGCTTCTGCAGCACAAAGAATATTGTTAATATCGGCAGCATTTCCCCATAATAGTATGCCATAAGTCATAACGCTTTGAAATTAACTAAAGTAAACAATTCGCGCCGTATCTTCATCAGTGTATTGTCTTATTTGCTGACTGCATATGCTGCAGAATCGAGTTTATTCTCCAATAATTTAGCTATATGGGACCCCACTGTAGCTTAGGATCAAGAGTTATTCCTAGAAAAACTGTGGAGTTAACCAGTTCCAAGTTTTCACTGTCTAAGAGTACATTGGTTTGCATTTGCTTAACATTTGGTACAGAAAATTTTAATACTTATATATTTTACTAACTATAAATAATCTGTAAAACTATAACCAATAAAAGCTGTGTGGTAGTTGATTTGTGCTGCTGTAGATACTGTTACAAAATAAGAAAATACGTTTTTTTTGTGTATTTCTTATTTTTTTCACGGGGCAACGGCGGGGAAATTTTGCTTGGCAACCCCAAGCAAAATTTCCCGCCGTTACCGTTGTTTATTTAGTTTCTCATTAGTTAATTGTTATTTTGGATTTTGTTTATTCGGAACGGTTTTATATAGTACTAGCTGTTGCCTGCAGCTTCGCCCGCGTCACTCAACTCCTATAAGTCACAGCATGATGTTATATAGCCTTCCTCGATAAATGGGCTATCTAACACTGAAATAATTTTTCAAATCGGACCAGTAGTTCTTGAGATTAGCGCGTTCAAACAAACAAACAAACTCTTCAGCTTTATAATATTAGTATATAAATTTATTTTAAAACCTGAACCTGTATTAGTTGTGATTGGTTGGCGAATATTGTGGAGGACTGTTCTGGGGGGGGGGGGGGGGCGGAGTGGGGAATGATAGTTGATTGATTCTTGATGGGGACTGGAGGGGCAAAGCCATGCGACTTGGAGTTTACCACCATTTTTCCATACTTCAGATGTGACTTCGGCCTTACTTAACAAATACTGACTATGGTAATTAAATACATAATATTATTATTTATAAAATTTCCATGTCACAATGTTAGTTACCGTACTCCTCCGAAACGGCTTTACCGATTTTTACCAAATTTTATATGCGTATTCAGTAGGTCTGAGAATCGGTTACTATCTATTTTTCATACCCCTAAGTGATAAGGGTGTTCAACCCCTCAAATTTTAAAAGTTAACGCGGGCGAAGCTGCGGGCAACAGCTAGTATTATATAATATTATATTCCTACCTCTTTGATTTATTACGACAGAATAGGCAATGGCCTTTGGTCTTAGCCTGTTCCAATAGGAACGTCGAACGAAACAAAACAAATGTCAGACGTCAGTCCGCAATCGCCGTAGTAGGGATGGCGATTCTTCCCAAAAAAGATCGATTTTTGAATCGATTCGAATCGTAACATGATGAATCGATTCATAAAAAAATCGAGGTCCAAAAGATCGATTTCGAAAAAATCGATTTTTTTTTCAAATTTGTATTTACAATGTAAATATGAATCCATTTTATGAAAAACAAGAATGATACCATAATAAACAGTCTCTGGTATCTCTTATCAGTAAAATCAGGGATTTTTCAGTTCAGGGAATTCGATAATAACAATTATTTTTATTACCATATCAAAATATCAGATCAGGTATAAAAGAAGACATTTATTTTCTAAATGTGTTTGTTACATTAAAAATTTAAGAAAATAGATAATATTATAGCTTATAGTTCCCAATGCTTCATATTATCTAAGCTTTTTAAAACAACAAACTGTCAAGTCTACTGGGATTTAATCATAATCAATAGTGATTACAATAACGGCAATAATAATAATATTGTTTTACTATAATAAATTATCCTGTTGTGTTATGTCTGCTGTCTGTTATTTGTGATATTATATATTATATCTTTAAATGAGCAATTCTTGTATATATATATATAATTGGAATCTCAGAATCGGCTCCAATGATTTTCATGAAATTTAGTATATAGGGGGTTTCGGGGGCGATAAATCGATCTAGCTAGGAATCATTTTTAGAAAATGTCATTTTATTTAAAAAAAAAAAAAAATACCGAGCAAAGCTCGGTCATCCAGGTACTAGACTATTATAGACTGTCTAATTTTGTTGTTACTGTTAGCTAATAGACGTCGCTTTTGACTAACGCTAGCTTTTTCTAGATCACGCATGAATTGTATAAGTCGATTTATTAATACACTTCTCCGGAATAGAAAAAATCGAATGTCGATTTTCAAGGGTAAAATATCGATTCACTGAATCGATTCAGTACAACATATCGATTAAAAAATCGATTTATGTGGTCCGTGGAATCGATTCTTCGATTAATCGATTTCAGATCGCCAACCCTACGCCGTAGTCGTATAAATATAACCTCTTCTTGTCTTTTGTAGATTGTCCATAAAAAACTTTACTATTAAATCACTTTCTTCTAACAAACAATTAGTCATGGCATTACCACCGGCGAGTGGAACAGGCCAATTTTTTACTAGAGCAGCTAAATCTATACGTCTTATCCGACAAGGATGCACAAATAGGCCCTTCTTTCACATCTCCGTGACACACGTAAGTGTAAACCAGTATAATAATAACAAACCATTTATCAAATCACACACAGTATGTATTAGAAAGAAAGAAAGAAAAATATTTTATTGTCCACAACAAAGATAAAAACAATCGTACACAACGTAGTTTCACATAGATTAATTAGTGCGAACAATACAGGTAGCCACTCAGCATTTGCCACACCATTACAGCAATGGTGTAATGTGTGATTAGTCTTTTTTGTATATTTTCAGCGAAGACGTCTGAACAGTCAACCAGTCATTGAACAGTTAGGATCATATGATCCAATGCCAAATCTACACAACGAGAAGTTAGTTGCTCTCAACTTAGAAAGAATTAAGTTTTGGCTGGGTCAGGGTGCTCATGTTACTCCACCAGTTGCTGAATTGCTTGGTAAACTTTACATTCATTAAAATGTTATTTTAGGCACTATAATACAAAACTAACTAACAAAGTGTTGCATCTCTTTGGTCAGTAACCAATTATCTTTAGCCAAATTCTCAATTATATGCAATAACACTTACCACAGATATTGTATATTATAATAATAAAAATTATCTAAGTCCAGTTTTCAGTGGATTTCTTGTTTAATGTTTGACTACTTACAAATGGGTTTGCAAGTATTGAGGATACTTCTACACTTGCAGTCCAGTGCCTTCTGTGCTATTTCTGAACTGATATATCTTAGGGATGTTAATGATTAGAGCACTTTCTTCAAAGTCTACTAACATGCCTACAGCATTCTGGTATTTTGGATGTGATCTCTTGCAATTATGTGAACGAACTCGAGAACCTATTGAAATAAGCCATCCCATTACATACAGGGTATTAATCATGCGTAATTATTTTAATTTTAGGATTAGCAGGCTTTTTCCCCATCCATCCCAGGTCTTATATGTTTGCATGGAGGAATAGGCAAAAAGCAAGAGAGGCAATGGAAAAAGAAGAGGCAGAGAAAGCAAAGAAAAGTGAATCATAGATTAATTAATATAATTAAGTATTACATATAGATTTTAATATTAGTAAATTGATATAGTTAATGCTTGTTTTTTATTTAAAAAGAAAATGGATTGTAAGTTTGTATATATGAATATAATCAAGTACTATTTAAAACGAGATATTTATCATGTTTTTCACTTTTATTTCGCGGAGCTCGATATGTTGACATTATCTACAAATGTCTTGTTCATGAGACTAAACAAAGTTAAAAACATGGTATTTATCCCGCATTAAATAATTTTATAAATAACCCATTAACGCCCAAAATGAACCCAATTACATTTTTAATGGTTTTGCTTTAATTTTATATTAAGAAACACACAATTATAAAGGTCAGGTAAAGAAAATAATAAAAGTTTTTTTTTCAAAAGTTACAGGGGTGTACCCAAGCGAGTACATTGGGCAGATCAAGTGTTCAAAATACCGAAACATGGTTTCTCCAGACAAAGTGTTTTTGAGCACTTTGAACTACTCCAACATACTCTGATCTGGCAATTTACACATCTTAATTGATTTGTGATCAATTCAGGTGTATGGCCATTATTTTGACGATCTACATGCACTACCGCATTTGATGAAGGACGGTTTCTTTAAGGTTTTGATCGACGCAAATAAGCCCGTGCGATACTTCGTCTAGGTAGGCCCAGTTTCGGTGTCCGAAGCGCACTGGTTTGCCCATTCCCCATAATAAACTACTTGGCTGTATGATGCTCATAATATTTTATCATAGATCCGTCGATAGACAAATTCTCGTAAAATACTCCCCACTGGCTAGAGCTCCTCTGTTAAATATCGCACAAGGGCTTTACCTTAGACATCGTGTCGTTAGATGAAGCCATCATGTATGATCAACAAAATGTTGATCTTGTTTTATCTCCAAGTAGCGATTTGTAGACATACAGTTTGCAACGAGTGGCTCACATATATCTTCATCCAAAGACTAATAAGCACGTTCCGTAGGTAATTGGTTCAGGCTATCGCCTCACAAAAGTATGTCCAAAAAGTTTTTTCTGTCTATTAAGAATTGAAAGTTATGCCTATTACTTTGACCTGTACACAAAAGACTCTGTTCGTCTATCAAATCACACATTTGATCGTCAAAATACTTCTCAAAGAGCATCACTGGAGTACAGTCGTTTATATCATTACATACATGGTTCAATCGTTCTTCAATGGCGTTATTTAATTCTTATGCAGTTGAGTAAAGAAAGAATATAGGTATAAGAGTAAAGAAGAATAAAGTAAGTAGTTGGTAAGGTTTTCCGCCAAATAGATAACCCATCTATGAGTGTATCAGTAGACTAAGCCATACGAGAGCATTTGAAGTTGAGGCATACGTCGAAAGCAGCTCATCATCACTGCTGTTATCGTCCGAGGATACTCTTCTACGTCAAAATAAGAAGTACTTCAACATAGAAGACGGTCCCTGGGACATCTCTTGGCAATGCTTGTGTCACAAGATCATCTTCTGGGCTCTCCTCTTCGTCAGTTATAGCACCAGATTTAGATGGAACTGTGAGAAAGTCGTACTCATAATCATCTCCTTCAGCAATGATAGAATTGACTGCCTTTTGTAACTATAAATAGTGGTACCTATTGCAATGAAAAGATTCGCTTTTGAACCAGTTTTTATTAATAATTATCTCTAAAAATTCAAAATAAAATATAAGTACATCTGCCCATTGTACCTGCTCAGGTACAGTAGGAGAAACACGAATTTTTTGACGAAACAAATTACTTGATTTCAGTTTTTGATAATTTATTGGAAATAATAGAATGTGAACATGTTTCTTAGAAACAATTTTCAAAAAATTATAGTTTATAACAATTAAATATTAATCAATTATTTTACCGTGCGCGCTCACAGTTGAACACTAAACAAATCACCTTCAACCCTTACAAATTAAGAATAACAACTGGATCATTTTTCGTCTAGATTAATATATTACACTTATATTTATTTATACAGTAAAAATATTGTTTTACATTTTTATTGGCAATCACAAAAATTATCGCGGTTTTTCTTGGTGTACCTGCTTGAGTACGGCGGACGGTAATGGGTTAAAGTAACCATGTTAACTTAAAATCATATATATATATATATATATTATATATGTTATGTAATATATATATATAATTATATAATTCTTTATAACATGATTGTTTCTGTAATTTGATGTTATTTTTTCTCAGTGGATATGAAATTTGTTGATCTGCAGCATCCTATTAAGTATTACCAAGTTTGTACATGCTGTTCAGCAATCGTGTACACAAGCATAGTAGACTGCATAGAGCGAAATTCTCTTTTTTATTTTAGTTGGATTGGCAAACTAGCAGATGTGCCACCTGATGATTAGTATTGTCGCCTGTAAACATAAATCAGTTTACAACTCATACATGTGTTGCCTATCCTGAGATACTAGATGTTGTCTCATTGCCAGTAGTCTCACGCTACCTGTCCAACCCTTCTCTTGGAACAGAAAAGCTGTTTCAAGGGAGTAATAAGTAGGATTGTGATACACACAGACGAGAGTGCAGCATAGTTCACCACCTTCCTGTGAACTTTGTCACATCTCTTGAACTACCTAGTGCATTATTATAATTTGGATCCCAAATACATTATTATAATTCAGATCCCAAATACTATAAGTAAACCAGTGAAAGAAAACACGGTAAGACAAGTTATAAGCTTGACATGATTTTTAAAGGTGTGTGAAGTACATAACCCTGCATTGGGTCAGTCAGTGCATAGGGGAGTGCTGGCCCAACACCCCCCTTATATGATTTTGGAAGACTTGTGCACAGCAGCAGGACATATAGTAAATTATACTGTAAGTCTTAGTTCCAACAATGTGACCATTATTTTATCTATCGACCAGTCATACCTGTCGTATAAGACACGTTGCAGCCATATTAAACCTTTTTTATTCGTGTTAAATGCGTGAGTGCAAATTATTATAAGCATAATATGTATGGTCCGCATTGTGGTAAACACAAAAATGGTTTTGAACTACGAAAATATCAGTTATGGGATACTAATTACAGGATGAGTAAAACTTCTCTGGGAGGAGGAATTCCTGCCAAAACTTGACCAAACATTACATTGTGCAAACATTGTTTCAGTAATAATTTCTCATATCATAATGTCCAGTAATACTAAGGCAAGAGGCATAACTCAAATAAATAAGGTCCAATGAATTCCTTTTATTTTGTGAAAAAAATGAACAATACTTTAGGTGAATACATCTATATATTGTATACAAAAAGAAGGCACACCATAATGTTTCAAATAAGCTAGAATCTGCTAGGGGTTTCCATCTAGATGTATGGCAACATTAAACGTGCATTATATTCATTAAATGCATCAAATATATAAATTGGCAACATTCAAAGCATATACTTAAAAATGTATAAAAAATACGTATTGGTCTTTTTAAACTTAACAATCCTTGAACAAGTCGCAACAACATAAGAAATTCATCGTTACACAGTCAGTATGGGAACACTAAATAACACTTATATGAAGCAAATTTGAGTTACAAAAGTTTTATATGTATGAAAGTCATGCCATATAACGTCTTTTTAACCGACTTAATAAAGGTTCTCAATTCGTCGGAATCTTTTTTTAATCTGTCTAGTTCTATTAGATACATCAATTTGTCTCCAGTTTTACAACATACTGTTTTTTTAATTTTACCACCAATGAAGTTTATTAATAGATCTTTGATTTGATGAAATTTGATTTTATATGATGACTTTCGGCAAGTAAGGTTAAACCTTACTTACAGATACATCGAACAGATAAAAAATAATTACACCAGAAACACGTCAAATTATACTATTCCAAATCTCATTGGATATACAAAAAAATTTAAACTGGGTGTATAAACATTTGTGAAGCTGTATAAAACGTGATAGCTACATATCAAAACATATCGCGTGTGTAAACCCATTGAATTAACTAATCTTAAAAAATGACAAACTAAGATTTTTAACTAAACATTAAAAAACCCAGTCACAAACTCGCCAAACATAGTGTCTAATATAATATAATTAAAATACACAGTACAAGGAGCTCACATTTTAAATGTCATTTATTTCATTTCAAAAGTGTTTTAATGCCGATACGTGCGAAGCAATAACAAAGCGAGTGCAGTCGATGTTTTGTACTTTTCGGCTTCCATTCGGAAATGGCAAAATTACTGGCTCTTCCTAACTGCATCGGCTACTGCGCGACCGGCTGAAAAAGAAAACAAATTTAATATACGCTACTTATGAAATAAATTGTACCCCAATAAGCTCAACACAGACAATATTTTGCATACAAAGCTTCATTGATAGTTAGCTTTATTTTTTTTATTATATTTGTGTTAGTTTTTTTACATCTATTCAATAGGTACTTTAAACTTATCATGATAATAATCATTGTCACAAAAAGTTGTTTAGATTTGTCAAACTTATAAACCGTTTTAAAAACTATATAATTAATAGTTTTAAATATATATGAGCACATTACATAATGCTACTAAAAGTGTGCATCGGCGATACTAAAAATAAAAACTACTGATACCTACTTGTGCAGGTGTTCATGCTAATGTAGAAATGATTGCATAAATATGTAGATGTGACCTTCAAGTATAGAGTAGTCATATATACGTACCTAATGTACGTTTGTTATTTTTTTAGTTAAAGTGCAATTCATTCGTATTTTACAAGTGTTTTTTAGTTTTATTTAATCACATTAGTGGTAAGATCCAATTAGATAATTAAATACTCGCTTTAAGCAAACACTTAAGTTAACGAATGCATGCCTCTCACATTTTCTTGCTCGCTCATCATCATGATCTCGCTGTCAACTGCTCCAATATGGATATGCTAGGCTATCCAATATGGATATGCTAGGCTATCCAGTATGGATATGCTAGGCTATACAATATGGATATGCTAGGCTATCCAGTATGGATATGCTAGGCTATCCAATATGGATATGCTAGGCTATCCAATATGGATTGGCTACACGATATGAAACAGACTATTTAATGTTTTTAAGCTATATTAATTATACTCTGTATTTTTAGCAGCAAGGGGCTTCGTCAGACTGTTACTGGTTTTTGAATCGACTTAAAAACAAGCAATTAGGTATTAGAACAACTGAATGACCTATCGGGTCAAAGCCTCTAGTGATAGGCATTTGCTTGTGGCACGCACAGGCAGGCTCTTTTGCTCGTGTTTGATGGCAAGCGTAAACGAACATCACATGTGATTGTTATCAATACGTTGCTTTATTCCACACAAAATGTTAAAAAATATGAATTCATTTGAAAAATAGACGTTTCTGCTAATGTAACGTTTTAAACGTTTTTTACCGCGCTGTACTCAAACGTAAGAACGCTGTAGGTTAGAAAGGCATTGATTTATGAATATGAAATAATAACGTGCAGTTGAACTAGCGCTTGCAAATTGCAGGTGGTATCGCTGGCGAGTGGCGTACCAGGGATGTTAGCGTACAAGGGATACAATCTGCAAGTGCTAGCTTCTCGTAAGCCGCCTGTGTGTTTAAGAACTTTGTTTTTGTACGCAGACAATCGACCTGTTTTTTGTAACTATTGAAGTACAAATCAAATACTACACACACATCTTACAGACGACTGACTTACCACCGATGCGATCACGGTACGCGTTGTAAGCAACGAATTAGAAAAGGTATGGAATACGAACTGCGCTAAAAACGGGTCCTCGCATACTACAATCAAGTGGGCGGGGCCAAAAAAGTACAATCAATTTGACTCTCAGTCTGCTGCGCGTTCTGTGACAGTCTAGACGACCGTTGCGTTGACGAAAAAATTGTTTCCCAGAGACAAAAATGACCTTCTGTGTTGTAAAATGGTGTAAGAGACGAAAACAAGGAAGTAAAAAGCAAACTGGGATAACTTACCACAGTTAAGTTAATAATTTCGTATTTTATTCACGCTTGAATAACCTCCATGTACACTACCGTTCAAAAGTATTTGGCCACATGCATTTTTCATTATATTTTGACGATAATACAACTATAACTATTTTATTTGGTTTCATTGTTTGAACATCACCGCAAAAGGTTTATTTAAAACATTAATGTCTACAATCTATCGTTATTTGCCGAATCCAGGTCATAAAACCTAAACAATGTGGTAATCGAAATTTCTTTGAAGTTGCATTCTTAAGTAAAGCGAATGTTACAAACATTTTTTTGAATAATAACCTTATATACTGCCGAAAGAAGAGACTGATAATTCTTTTCCATTAGTTGCCTGATGTCATTTGACCAGAAAACCCACGTCCTATAGTACAGATTCTTGAGTTTCAATATGAATTCCTAGTTTTTTATTTCTACCTTTTTTATTGTAGTAATATGGGTAAAAGGAAGGAATATTCTGAGGAGATGAAAGGTATAATTATTGGCCTTCATAAATCTGGAAAAAGTAGTCGTGAGATCTCGAGGTTGCAGAAGATACCAAGGCAAACTGTTGACTATATTGTTAAGAAATTTGCGACTCAAGGAACAATTCGCAACAGTCGTCGTTCAGGCAGACCCAGAGCTACAACTTCTAGTGAAGATTTAGGCATAATTGTAAGAAGCAAAAGGAACAGGCGTCTCACTGCACCCGAAATCGCAGCACAATTTAACGAGGGCCGCGATAAACCAGCCAGTGTATCCACGGTCAAAAGAAGGCTTCTTGATGTGGGTCTTAAGGGATGCGTAGCCGTCTCAAAACCGCTTCTTAAAGCTATAAATAAGAAAAAGAGACTGCTGTGGGCTAGAGAACACAAAAATTGGACAGCTGCCGACTGGGAGAAGGTCTTGTGGAGTGATGAGTCCAAATTCGAAGTTTTTGGTTCAAAAAGGAGAGTTTTTGTTCGGCGGCATCCGAAAGAAAGGCTGAATGAAGCTTGCATAGTGACTTCAGTTAAACACGGAGGAGGCTCTATAATGATTTGGGGCTGTTTTGGCGGCTCTGCTGTGGGGGATCTTGTCCGAATACAAGGAATTTTAAAAAAAGAAGGATACAAAAACATTTTGGAAAATAATGTTTTACCTTCTGGGTCCCGCTTAATAGGGCCAGAATTTATTTTCCAGCACGATAACGATTCAAAGCATAAGGCAAAACTGTGCATAGACTTTCTTAAAGAAAAAGAGGAAGAAAACATTTTAAAACTAATGACATGGCCTCCGCAATCACCTGACTTGAACCCGATCGAGTTATTATGGGACGAGCTTGACAGGCAGGTACGGAAATGTTCTCCTACATCACAGGAAGACCTTTGGAGAATAATACAAGATGAATGGAGAAAAATAAATAAAACAAAATTAGAAAAATTAATAGCCAGATTACCGAAGCTATGCGAGGCCGTTATAAAAAGCCGGGGTGGGCATATTGATGAGTCTAAAATTTAAAAATCAATTTTAATTAAGTCTTGAGAATAGCCAATAAATGATTTAAACTAATATAAAGTCGTTTCATTTCCTTAAACTTTTACTAAAAACATTTTATTATGTGGCCAAATACTTTTGAACGGTAGTATAAATCTTTGTGGTCAGTATTATGCAATCAGCAGGCAGCTGATTTTATAAACTGAAGTGTTATATTATATTTTACATTGAGTACCGAGTTTTTATATTTTTATTCCTTATTTATGTTTTGACGTGACAACGTCTTATAATTCGATGTAGCCGGCTGCACGCACGAAAAAACATGACTCATGCGGCGTTACCTCGCTCTGAGGCGTTCCATTTTCTTATGACGTTGTCACGTTCAACTATCGTTAGTAAACCGACTTTACAGACAACCGATTATTTTATCAATTATTTACTCTTAGTTTCCCCAAAAACGAGATTCGGCGTTTACAATGGATTGCAGCAGTCCGCTTAGAAATAAGAGAAGATGACAGGTTACCGACTAACGCCAGTAGTGTGTTCTATACATTTTGGAGGTTCTTCTCAGTAGGCTTGCATTGGAACCGGTGGTACATTTTATTGACGTTCAAAAAGATATTTTGAGGGTTCTATATATATATATATATATATATATATATATATATATATATATATATATATGTTAATTTCTTATTAAAGAGAAATACAACAATTTTGACTTGTGATTTTTATTTTATGCCCCATTCCCATTTTTTAAACATTATTGACCTTTTTTATAAAAAAAAAAAACAATGTTACAACTGTCAACTACTCTTAAGGCTTAAAAAATATACGAAATATCGACAGATTCTGCATAGTGAGTAAATAATGACTCACTCTCAATTTGATAATAATTATTTGTTAAAAACAGTCATTTTAATACTCGTCATATTCAGACAAAAAAATTTTAAACTCTAAATTTTAAGGTTTCCACATGAATTCATATAATCAATTGTAATAAAATTAATAAATGACAGACTAATCACTAATGCATAACATCATCCTTCCACTTCTCAACTGACATAATCATTCATGTGCACATATTAAATTTAGCAAAGTATTTTGTATCGCACGTGTGCAAATCGCGTTATTATTATCAGTTTAGTAGTGTGAGTTTGGAACCATATTTTACCGAGCTTTGTGAGAGAGTTATGTTTCCATACCTTTTCTAATTCGTTGGTTGTAAGTCAGTTCCACAAAAAATTGGATTTGTACAAGTTAGCTAAGTGATTATTACTTATTCGATGAAGTCTACCTTATTTTACTTGCACTTGTCGTCTACCGCTATTTCATCATCATCATCATCGCAAAAGGCGCAGTAGGTAACCGCTTCTATATATAAAAGTAGTGTTATTTTTACTATACATGTAGCTAGCATAGAATTAGTATTAGGTATTCGAAAGCTATATTTGCCGAACACACTTTATATGAGCAACGTTGTAAATAATATTTGAAATTTTGTAAAAAGTTAGTTAAACATACAAGAACCAAGAGATAAATGAAAACGGCAATGTTGCTCAAACAAATCGACTCCATATAGACGCGTTGAAAAAAGAAAATGCTTCTTAGAATTGGTCGATACTTTGCGGAAATCAACGTCGAATATTTCTACGAAAATTCAATATACCACAAGAACATGCGTTGTACTTCTAATATCAAGGCAATATACTATGTTAGCGATCATGCACTAGTTACTAGTATATAATTAAGTGCCAAAGCCAAGTTGATCTGTCTGAGTGTTGTCGCGTCAGTTGCGTGATGCGTCTGAATGGTTATGAAGTTTATGGACGTCGTCAACACTTCATAAAACAATCACAGTGTTTAGCACACAGAGCCATTGAATTGTGTCTACTTACATTTTTACTATCGGCTCTTACTCTTGTTTACCTATAATCAAAATTTTTACGCAGGTAAATACATAATAAGTGCTTATTTTGTCAATGAATGTGTATATTCCTGTTGGGTGCTATATAAAAAAAATATCGTCGTTCTAAATATGTCATTTCTATAAGCTTCTAGATTGTTTAAATACCTTAAAACTTTGGTAAAATCTTTTTTTCGTTTTCTCCATAAAATAAAGGACTTAAGATTAACATCTTAACAAACGTTCTTGCAGCATACAATGAAGAAAAAATATGACATTTAGACTAACGATACTTTAATTTTATATACAAAAAATGTAATTTAAAATGCAAGTATTACCAGTGTTTTTAAAAATCAAGTAGTCATTAGATAGCTAATAAAATGTTTTGTTTGATGCTAAATCTCTTTTTTCGTTAAAATAAAGAAAATACATATATTACTTTAAAAAACTTAGCATCTACCAAAAAGTTTGAATATATATACTATTTTTTTTTTTTTTTATTTAAACCACTAACTTCCTGTAGGTATCAGATTCTCAGCATACATATTTTCGGTTTTGTTTTTCCACCAAATCATTAACTACGTAATATTAATCAGACACACATTACAATCTGCTTTCTTATTATTGAAACATGTTAAATTAATCAACTTTATATCAGTTTTTCTATATACATTTGCATAAGAAACTACAATTATTAGGCAACTGTCTCAAAGTTAAGACAGTGATAGTTTCTAATGACTTTCTTATCGAACGCGTTTTAATGTATGTATATAAAATGTGCATTAGACCATATAGGTATTGAGACGATACAGGCGTTATCTCAACTAATGATCTAATATTGTAGGTATTATAAATCTGACAGGCTACATGATTAATCTCGAGACATTAAAGCTGTGGAAAAATATGTTGAATTTCGTGTAATAATCTACAAAGATTATGACAATATAATATTCTAATCATTAAATTGTAGTAGTAAATACATAGGTAAGTACATAAATTCTTCTGTATAAGCTTTCTTAAACTTAGTTATGAATCGTACTTAATCTAGTGCTTTCCACTTTCCAAAATAAATATACTTAATTGCGATCCATTATAGCTTCAGCTAGCAGAGCTACTGAGTAAGGCTACCAAAAAATATTCATGTAATTGTAAACTAATGATAGTGATAAAACGAAAATAATATCAAAATGTATGTTTCATGAGAATAATTAATAATACATTTTTAATATAATAAAACGATATCCCTTCTCTGCGAAAACCAAAAAATAAATGACAAACACAAAACAAAAAGTTCCCGGTTATTTGTGTGTAGTTAAATATAAAGTTGCCTGTGTATATAATACGCCAGTAAGCCAAGACATGTAAAAAGCATCGTAGCACCTTCTCATATCTCAATACCTACCTGAGTTAGTCTTTATGTTGATCGAACTTTGACGACAGTACCTTGCTGAAGGATTTCATTGTTTTATCTATATTTTTGTTGGCGTCATCAACAATTTTTTTCAAAATATCTAAAAAAAAATTATCAATATAATATCTATTTTATATTTAAGTTCACAACTAAAAACATCAATGAATTACTTCTCATGTAAGTTAAAACTTTATTTATTAGAAAAGTATGTAATTTGGAAACATCAGTTAGCTTAATTTTTTTTATTCTAATTTTTGAAGAGGCCTTAGTATACAAATTAAGGTTATCTTAACTTAGTTTTAGTAGCTGACTTTATTTGAATTGATTAACGACTACCTATCTTTTTTGCAGTGTCAACAGGTTTTAAAAAAATAAGTATAATAATAAATATATTTGTATTTAAGTGATACGATCTTGTGATAATTTAGTAAAGGTTGGAATTTTCAATCATTTAAAACTAAATTGTAATTTATTTGGCCAATCTCTACCCTTAAGGTTCCACAAGTCGCTCATCTTTCCATACAAACGCAGAGCAGTAATTATTACAATGTTTGACGTTTACCATGAAAAACTAAGTACCTATAATATAAATTGATTTCGTCGTTATCTATGTCTGTACATTATCCAAAATCATAAAAAAAATACATTTAAAAAATACAAGCTTCTAAACTTTCGTATTCCAAGTTCCAACACTGATTTTAGCCCAACTTTGGGCGAAAATAAATACTATACAGAGCACGAAATCTCAAAAATAAAGCCCGTACAGACACAGTTTAGTTATTCAGAAGTTGAAATAAATTTATTTTAAAAAGGCACACTTTATAGTTTTTCTATAATGACTGTTTTGCTAAAAGGACATTTTCGGAATGTATCATTGTGCATTTCATTCTAGCACACATGTTCGCGCACTATGTCAGGTGAAATAGCAATCATTTTATTAGAGTTCGCGCTGTCGCCTAGTTCAACTTTAATACGAGACACTAGTTAATTTAACTATTTTCTATTAACTCTAGAATCTAGATTATGTATAGTAATAAGTAATAACTAATCATATTTTCTTTCCTTTCTGTAAAATACATGTGTGTACAGTGAGACATAAAGGGAACAATTTGTATCTATTTTTCTGTTTTATACTACGCTGTTAATCTTGTAATTGTTTCTGTACCGTTCTCCAAATAAATAAATAAATAGATACGACGCTATCCACTAAGATAAAAACCTACTTTTCAAGTGAGGTCGTATTTCCCGCAACAGATTTTTTGCGCCGACCCGATATCTAGTTGGTATTGTTGATCGAAGAAAAAATACAAAAAAATCCAAACCGAAATGTGTGAAATGAAGGAGTGTTAAATAACATATTTTTTTTTTTCAAAAATTAAATTAACTTAGTTTCTAAATAAAACATAATTTAAAAATGCCGTTTTTCGGGAAAGGCCCGCATAACAGTTTTATAGAACTGCAGTACTTGAATGCATCTAAATCGAAATTTACTTTTTAAAGTCGGTTAACTATAATTTATGTATGGTATTTAATGTGTAATCAGTGAACATAGAATTATTTAATTTTATTAAAATATTACTGTCATGTATAATTTATCGATACATCTGCAATGTTTTTGCCCTAGGCTCTAGCCTGGAACTGTGGCCTACTGTCACTTGTAATCGTGTTCGTGTAATCGGCTACGCTGGTTCTGGAGCAGAGCAGCCGTCTCCATGTACTCCATAATTCACTCAGTAGTCCGTACCCAATTTCAGCTAGGGGCGCTCGAGTGAAATATATGTAGAACACGAGACATACGATCGTTTAACTATGTCAACTGTACTAAGTGTACAGAAGTAAATTAACACTAACATTAGCCATTGTTACGGATACATAAAATATATTATTAATATGACATCCAAGATAAAATTTATATAAAATAAATATCTGTATTAAGGCATTTCAGCTCGTAAACTACAGACATGTATAACGATCTTCATTAAGTAAAAGACCCAAATTCTTAGTTACCTAATATGATTATGTAAGACTTTCAATATGTGGTATAGTCTGGTAAAATTGTGCAATTACTTCTAAATATTACTTGTACCGTCTCAAACATTTCTTATCACCCACAAATGTTTATCTAGAAATTTAATGCCCTGTCTAGTACTGATAAGATCTCGGTGAATTTATTAAAATATTACATTGCAGTGTTACACATATGCATACTATTTATTAAAAAATATATATATATTGTGTAAAGTGGCAAAATGATACATATCAAGTACTTTTCTTGTTATTTTTTTTTTGTCCACATGTTTGTCATACCTGACTGGGCGATGTCGTCGATGCGAGCGTGGTGCTTCTGGTAGTAGGGGCGGATGATGCGGTTGTATATGATGAGCGAGCCGTTGTACTCCGTGGGCAGGTAGCACCAGATCACGAATATGCACTGGAAATATTTACAATGTGGTTAAAATACAATATATAATAATACGAGCTACCTTACAGTAGTAGTGGTAAAAGTCCTCCCGAGATTAGCCCATATTGTGCCAGGCCCGGGGAACTTTGTGTTTTGGTATTACAATTAATTAAGAAATAAGCTGAATACATGGAAGGGAAATACAAAAAAGCTAATGTTTTAATTTCTTTGTGGTTTAATCTTCTTTAAGCCTTCATCATCATCATCATCATCATCAGCCTCTATCCGTCCACTGCTGAACATAGGCCTCCCTCAATGAACGCCAAGATGGCCGATCCCTTGCCACTCGCATCCAACACGGACCGGCCACCGCACGGAGATCGTCTTCCCACCTGGTCAATGGCCGACCAACACTTCGTCTACCTAAATATTATTATTATCATATTTCTTTAAGCCTTACATCATATTATTTCGTATATAATTTTATGAGGATATTTTTGTAACCTAATAAGTAACTATACACCAACTACTGTAAGGTTTTGACTAACTTTGGTATTATTGCTCATGAACAGGTTTGAACTACGTAAACGAGAAACACTAAAAATATCATTTTTACTACTCAACCGAAACAATTAGGCGCATGACAGCGACCGACGAATCTTCGAGTCTGGGGAAGGCGAGGTTCCGGCGGTGGCTGTCATGAGTCTTTTAGTTGAGTAGTATCCTGTATACAACTATAAATATAAGCATACAGGTTCAAATGCTGAAATTGGATTGTTAATCTATTAGACAGCAAATAGAAAACTTTTTTTTCTAATTCTTGAGCTACATAAGTACATGAAATTAGAAATATGAAAATCATTATCAGCCCCTATTATATTTGTAGACCAATGCGGGCGAAGCGAGAGGCAACTTATAATTGTAACTGAATTAACACAATGGTGACCAATACATCCGAACGTTTTCTATTAATTAACTACTATTTGTTGCGATTACGATACAAAGTTTCTATCGTTTCGTAAACTGTAACAAAATAGACGTGTGGTTTTAAATTAATAATGAAAAAAGTTGGTTTTTTTTTCATTGCAACTATAAAAAAATACGATATACCTAATACTTTTTAAATTTGGAACTACTTTCTGTTCGAATTATGTATTACAAATTGACAAATGTTGCTTACTCTTTTATAATTGTAATGCTAAACAAAATATGATAGGGAAAACGGATAGTCACGCTTATAATTTTGAAACCCAGCCTGAGTCATAATCTCAGATTACATTATCATATTTCTCACAGCAATAATGATATTGAGACAAACACAGTTTTTTATATTGCAATAAATGTCACGTATGATGTTCATCTTATATTAGTCTTGCAGACGTACACCGTATCAGACCAAAGTAATTATTCGTTCTAACTCTAATAGGGCATTACATAACGTGTCATATACTATCTTTCTGATCTTACATCATAATAGAGTTCGGAAAAAGGTTCGACAAAGTTAGTCAACATTAAACTAGATAGGACTACGCATAACTGCAACCAGTTAATATATGAAGAGCTAGTTTTAAATAGTTTAGTTGAATACAAGCAGCAGATATATCTTGAAATTCAAGTAAGAGTTAAGTGTATGGGTACTGATGATGACATAATATTATGTACACATAAAAATTAGGTGATTTATAGATGCATTCACCAACAAACACCAGTCAAAACAACTAATTTATCATATTGGTTATCAGTTTATTACAAATATTTACATTTTAACCTACGGGGTGACCTTATACAGCGCTTGACAACAACAATATATCACTAGCACTGTAAGAAACCAAGGTATACTTTCGTCAATATATTACCAGTATTGGACTACTATACTGAGACGGTTCGCACATAGCTTATCTGGTTTTGTTTTTAAAGTTAAGATGGAGGACATTAGTGTATATAGATAACACTGCTAATAGTGCAGTCAATTTAGACAGAAAAATAGTGGTCAAATAAAAAAAAACCCACAGACTTTTTGCTATTTCAATAGTCTAAATTGACCGGACTATGATAACTCCGCTCTGTATACATGATCCTGGAGGATGAAGGACTCAACCTCTAATTCATTCATTTCATCTATTTATTGTCACATCATCACACACCACTGGACTTAGCACAGATATCACGACTCCTAATTTATGAGTAATTTAAACCCATTGTTTCCTAAAGGATACGCAAATTTCACTCATTTTCTAGAAGGTTCCCATTTAATATTGCTGCCCCATTCATGACATCGGGAAAGTAAACATTTAATTTACCATGACAAAATCAGTAAGGATTGTTTCATTATAATAATGTAAACTTAGGTTAGTCAGGGTTAGCCCTTAACAAAATGCCAATCTAGTACATAAAAAAACATATGAACAGATTACAAACCTTGAATTGTGCAAACAATAGTCATTGTATGCTACAAATGTTAATTAAGCTATATAATTGTATTAATCAGTTAATTATGTATAACAGTTTTACTAGAATATATTATATATACTATATTGATTAACTTTGGTAGATAGCATTGTTTTGATTAGTTGTGATGATCTACTTAACTAACCCATTGACACTCAACTCCTGTAAGTAACAGAACAATAACATAAATTTACCCAGGAATAGCCCTTCTAGACTGTACAATCAAGATAATAGGTTTCATGTCTGTAAGTACCAATAATTAAATAAAACATTGAATTAAAAATTTTAAACAGTATTAATTTTTTTCACCTATATTATAAAATGTTAGTTGAATAGGCAAACTGACAAACATGCCACCAGATGCCCTGGCAACTCATTCATGTGTCGCCTATCCTTAGACATAACATGTTGTCTTGTTGACAATATTTACACTGCCTGTCTTGCCCTTCTCTCTGAAACACAGCAAAGCTGTTTGACGGGAGAAACAAGCAAGATGATGGTACCCATGCAGCCGGGAGCACAGCATACTGCACAGCGCATCCCTGCCACCGGTGGAGCTTAGTGCCTACACCACCCAGTATTTGGTAGTGGTATTAGTTTAAAACATTGGAAACAGCTATTTGGTCTCAATAGCCCAATAACTATAACTATATTCAGAAATATATATATAATAAATAATATACAAATATTATATCAATATCATAATATAACCTAATCTCAGAATTTGATATATAGAACTTCATATTTAAAGTAAGCTAAAGGTATAGATTATGGTTTAAACTGCAGACGGTTGCCAACAGCTATATTTAGTTTGTCATGGATTCCGGGAATGGAATGTGCCTAGAGCAAATACTGAATCATGTTGTACAATATGGTTTTGTGATGCAATATGAGGATAATGACTCCAACCATGTTGTTCTGAAAATGATTAGGAATAAAGAATTGTAGTTGCATGCCTTTACCTTGTATATTAAAGTACCAAAACTGAATGGAGATGCAAGCTTTTGCCTTCCCGGGACCCCTCCACTAACACTTCAACTTTATAGTATGGTATTAAAAGTTCAAATTGACTTTTTAAGTATTATTACGAATCTTTTGTATGGGAGTTTTTTTTCTGTTAGTTGTATAGGCAAACTGGCAAACGTACCACCTGCTAGTAAGTGGTCGACGTCGCCCATGAACATAAACTAGTATACCTGGAACGAGCCCTGGCAACTCATTTATGTGTTGCCTATCCTGAGACATAAGAGGTTAAGTCTCAGTGCCAGTAATTACACTGCCTGTCTTGCCCTTCTCTCCGTATAAAAAAGTGTAGCTTTTAGACTTTTGCAGGCAATTTTTTTATTTTTTCTCTCCGTAAGAACCATCATCGTACTTCAATGAATATTATAAAAAAAGAATTAGCGAAGTTGGTTCAGCTGCTCTCGAGATTTGCACTTAGCAACACATTTAGCGATTCATTTTTATATTATAGATAAGTTCTTGTATTGGACTCCAAGATACTAAGTTTCTAAGCAAATCCATTAGCTAAATTCTTTTGTAGGTGAGTATTGATTGGAAGTATGACACTATAATAATAAATATTATTTATTTAAGTGATTATTAATAAACCGCGATAAAATCTGTAAAAGTTGCTTCAGTTTGAGTGAAATTTGTGTAAACATTAGAATACAACATGTTATATATAACAATTTTTTTTGAATTTTAAACTATCTTGTAATCTTATACGCAATAAATGCACAAAGACTTAAAACAGTACACAATCTGTCACATGAATGGCCTTGATGAGGTCATGTAGATAATATGTCTAACAACTTTTGAGGGTGTTAAGAATTTACCAGCATCTAAGTCCCTGCAGCTCCTTCTCGTACTGCTGCACGAAATTCCCGGCCAGCTGTCCCGCTGCCTGTATCAACAGTACCTGCGAGGAATGAAAATCTCGCCAGGAGCACCGCTCCAGCTACGAAGCCCTTGCCTGAGAAGACATTGAAGCGGGCTGATGAAGAAGGTTTTATGACGGTGCAAAGTAGGAAGCACCGTCAGAAGACTAACAAGAACCGCTGTGGCACGGCTCCCGTGGAGCCTAACTGCATACGTGCTGCAGCACCGAACACCCCGGTGTATATCTCCCGCCTACATTATACCACTGAGGCGAAAGACATCGTGGAGTACGTGCGCCAAAAGACCAAGTACACAGCGAGAGTGCAGCTACTGGAGTCGCGCCGCAACATCAATTTCAAGGCGTTTGTGGTGCGAGTGCCAACATGTTTTCTGCACCTCGTCATGCAGGAGGACTTCTGGGTGAGGTTCCGCCGCTTCCGCGGACAAGTGCCACCGGAACGCACTAAGACCTAAGTGCAAGTGAAGTGATACTAACATAGTTTTAAGTTTTATTTACTAACAACCTTGTTTTATAATTATGTCTGTTTAGGTTAAGGTATTTATCTATGGGCCTATGCAGCCTGAAATAAAGGTTTATTATTATTATTATTATTACTATAAGTTATGAGTCTTCTCATTATAAAATTCCTTAGCTAATGACCAAGATACAGTCAATTATTTAATAATACCTGATAAGTTACTAAGTAAATGTTTTATTAATATATAGATAGAGAAGTGGATATCAAATAGAAGTGACTTGATATTAAATACACAATAGAATACAAAATCTATTTCTAATAACATAATTCAATAATACTCTTTGCTTCTTTTTAAGTAAAAAAAATGTCTATTTTTTTTTAAATATATTGATTTTACTTGGTATTAATTACATGTAGGTCCTGTAGCTACTACGGACAGCACATCGACATTTTATTTATAAGTTATATCAATATGGTTACTCACCTTCATCAACCAATACAATGGGAACCAGCCCACGATGATGTCGGAGAAATATTCAACGATGGAGAAGCACGCATACACCACCCAATATGTCAGCCATTTAGTATCGTCGTCTTTCTGCGGAGACTCCAAGGCTTTCATGGACATATATGCCGGATATACAAATCCGATGGAATTGCACATTAATTCAGCTCCGAATCCAAAAACTAAATATAAACCGGTAAACGCCACCAAGCCTGTGACAAAACAAATATTTAAGCTCCTGCTAAGGATATAAATAAACGTAATTGAAAGAGTGATGCTTACCGATGAATATATATACTCTGCTAACGCCGGTCTTTTGTTCAGCTAAATCGAAATATTTGGTCCATGGTTTGCTTTTATCCGTGAGGTTACGTTCTATAGTGTTTTTATACTCTTGCAATTTGGAACTCATTTTGATTTTTTTAGTTTTACTTGATTGTGGTCTTTTGAAATCTATTTGTCACTTTAACAAGCCTCTCGAACGGCCACGATTCGATGACAATGAATGACAAAAATGGATGTTGTGTAGTGATGGGCAAGAGACTTTATTTACTAAAATATCGATTTATTCGATATGAAGTTTAAGTTTATACATTGATTTTTGAATTCATGGTCTGCTTCATAGAAAATATTAATGTAAGGTATATTGGTCGAGGCTCTGGGAGATGACTGATAAGGATGAATTACTGTACGTCATAAACTGTTTTGACGTGACATAAATATATTATCATATATTTAAAGAGATGCAAATTTGTCACCCATGAAATAGAGTTATTTTGACGTGACAACGTCTTATAATTCGATGGAGCCGGCTGCACGAACGAAAATACATGACTCATGCGGCGTTACCCCGCTCTGAGGTGTTCCATTTTCTTATGACGTTGTCACGTTCAATTATCGTCACTCGTCAGTAAACCGACTTTACAGACAACTGATATTTTTTTATGTGAGCATAAATTGCATATTCTGATGATGATAATGAGCATACATTTTATCAGAACTAAAATAATATATTTAAAACTAATAGCGTTTCATTCAATTTATATATTCAAATATAACTTCAAAACAAATTTATAAAATTCACCATTACAGGACCTCCGACAGATGTAAAACATCTATCTTATTATATTGGAATTCATAATAATTAAATATAGACAAAAATATACTGAAAAAAATTGGTTGTCTGTAAAGTCGGTTTACTGACGATGTTTTTTTTTATGTTAGTACCACCTGATGGTAAGTGGGCTACGTCGCCCATGAACATTTAAACTAGTTTTCCTGGAACGAGCCCAGGCAACTGATCTATGTGTTGCCTATCCTGAGACATAAGGTGTTAAGTCTCGGTGCTAGTAATTACACTGCCTGTCTTGCCCTTCTCTCCGTAACACAGCAAAGCTATTTCACGGGAGAAACAAGCAAGATGGTGGTACCCATGCAGCCGGGAGCGTGGCACAGCGCTTCCCTCCCACCGGTAAACGCGACAACGTCATAAGAAAATGGAACGCCTCAGAGCGAGGTAACGCCGCATGCGTCATGCTTTGTCGTTCTTGCAGCCAGCTCCATCGAATTATAAGACGTTGTCACGTCAAAAAATCAACACTTACGTTTTTTTGAAAAATTAGAAATAATTAACCCTAATTCATTATGATCTATGCCACTAGTTGGCATTTAAGTCAAGAAGCGTGGCCGTGGAGTATATTGAGTATATTCATGATTACCTAGGTATATAATATACTCTCTTCATAAAAAACAACCGTGTGGTGTCGTGGGAAAACAGATAGGAACGAAGTTCCTTTTTATAAAAATATTAATTTCAAGTTCTATTCGAAGTATAAAGTATTAAAATTAGTTTTTTTTTTTTCATTTATTTAAGGAATTTTTATACATTTTTGTACATGCCAATTCCATTATAACCTAAATTAACTTATCAAACAAAATCAAGCCTAGACCACTCACGAAACCTTAATGAGGACTGAAAGACAGAAACAGATTTTTTGATGCTGGTGATAAAGGTGTTGACAACAGTTCATGAAACAAACCTACATTATATCTGCTCAAATTGGAATCCCTCATCAAGGCTTCGCGGACTGATTTATAACGAATACATTCAAACAATAGATGATGTACATCCTCCATCACTCCGCACAAGGTACAATTTGGAGAATCTGATTTTCGCATCATAAATAGAAACTTATTTAATGGCATGTGCCCAGATCGTAAACGAAATGCTATCCCAATATATTTTCTATTTAGCTTAGTATTAGAAAACCAAGGGATACGAGGAGGCTCACATTGTATCGATTTGTACCAAATACCTTTTTCTAAAGATCGCTCATTGAAATATTCTTTCCAAATATTTAGGCAGTAATTTTTATATTTTGGTAATAAATCTGTGTAGTAAGGCAAAGTATCAAACTCTTCTCCATCAGGAGAAGCTTTTTTTGTTAAAGCGTCGGCCTCCTCGTTACCCCTAAGACCTATATGTGATGGAACCCACTGCATCTTTATGTCAACACCTTTCAAATAGCTCTCGTGTATTTCACTGAGGATATCATAAGCTATCGGTGTACCTCTGCGACCAGAGGCGCATCGAGCCGAGTGATGTAATGCGCTTTTGCTATCCGTATAAATGAGGAGTTTTGTACATTGAATCGATCGAGCATATAAAAGAGCTTTATAAATCGCTATGAGTTCCATCGACATAACTGAAAGTGTATGAGAGATTTTAAAACGGTTATCTGAATGCAAAATTCTATTATTTGCAGCATTATGAGGATCATAAAAAGCGGCTCCACGACCAGTAGAACTTTTAGATCCATCGGTAAATATTGCATAATCGTGATATTTATTCTGAAATTATATTACATTTTAAAATATTATAGTCATTAATTAATCTTTTAGCGCTAACTAAACTTTTTAAATTAAATTCAATTACATTTTCTAAATTAATATTGGTCACCCAAGTTTTAAGAGAAAACATAGGTAAAGATGGAGAAAAATGAATAGCCTCGTTTTTAATCACATTATAAATTTTAACAAGTAGTGGTTTTTTTTTCCTGTACCAGTAACTATTATTGCAGTAAGCGTTAAGTTGAGATAATAAGGATATTACGTCATTGTTAGATCGAGAATGAGTTTTTAAGCAAAACTTACACGCTAGATAAGTCCTACGTAAATGCAGTGTAGGAACGCAGAGCTCCGATTCCATAACATGAATTGGCGTAGTTTTAATAAAGCCACCTATAATTCGCAATGACTGACTCTGTACTTTATCTAATTTATATCAGGAGCAAGGTTACGTAAAAGATCTTTCTTTTTATCATCAGAAACATACATCTTAGATGATCTATATCCTTTTAACCACCCAAGTTGCTTCCACATATTTGATACAGTGGTTGACTCATCAATATTGTTACAATACTCCTGCCAATATTGTCTCCTAGCTCGATGAATAGCTATTCTTGTTTCAACACTAATTTTTTGCAATTTATTAAGATTTAATGGTGTAGGGTTTCTCCTAAATTGGCCTAATGCTAACCTACGTTGTGCAATTAATTTAGGTTGAGGCCGAAAGTTGATATTAGGGTTATTAAATTCTTTACTTGTTGGAATATATATATATATCTGCAGTACTATTTAACTTATCAATAAAATTATTATATGCTATTTGAATATTATTTTCTTCAGGATAGGCATTAGAAAAAATATTTTCCAAGTCTTTATTATATTTATTCCAATTTGCTAGTTTAAAGTTACGTTTTCTATGTACTCGTATTGTATCCTTAAATTTGTATTTTATTTTAATGACTAGGTGATCGCTACCTAGACTATCATTCATAACTTGCCATTCGCAACCCAAAGCTATATCACTGGAAATGAAAGTAATATCTGGAGATGTACTGTGAATAATATTATTAATTAACCTTACTCGAGTTGGATCACCATTATTAATGGAAACGAAATGCTCTACAGTTGCGTCATATATCTGACCACCTCTAGTGTCATTCTTACTCGACCAATTTGAGTGATGAGCATTAAAATCTCCTGCTACTAAACACTTATTTGTAAATGTTGAAAACAGGTTATCCCAATCTGATTGAATAGTATTAACTGATGGGGCACAGTAAACTAGAACTAAATGTTGTATCTGATTACAATTTAATAATTTAATACATACCGCTTCTATGCCACTATTAGAAATATTTAAAATATATTCTTCAACTTTAATTGAATGATGAACCATAATAACAACACCCCCATAGCCATCATTTCGGTCTTTACGGTAAAGGTGGTAACCGGTCACACATAAATCAGAGTCAGGTTCCAACCAGGTTTCGCAAATTAAAGCTATGTGAATTTTATTACAAGACATAAAAAGTTTTAAATCAGTTAGTTTTGGTCTTAAGCTCTGCGCATTCCACTGCATTATATTCAAAGTACTTTTTATTTGTCTATTAGCCATTTTTAAATAATGATATTAATTGTGCAAACAGATCTTGATGTTGTACAAATTTTATAATTAATTCCACACATTTCTTCACTACACAACTAAAAAAAAACATTTTAACTTTATCTTCAAAACAATTATTTGAAAAACAAATATCCTTTATTTTAATCAATAATCTTTTAAAATTTATATTCTCGTATTTTGTTCCCTCTTCAGTATCTATTTCAAACTCTGTATCTGTATTTGAAGCATTTTCTTTTTCATAAACAAAATCTTGTTTCTTTTTCTTTTGTTTCTTTTTTTTAGGTTTTTTAGGTAAGCAATTATCTTGTATTTCTTCATCGTCAAAATCTTGGGCAACAGTTTCCGAAATATCCATATTTAATGCTTCAAAAGAATTGTTTGCGGCTACATCTCTGTAAGATCTCGATTGACCTGTAGTTTTTTTATTTATTGTATTTGTCATAGAATCATTTTTTTCAAAATTTTCGCTTTCTTTCCTCTGTGATTTTTTATTTTATAACCATACTGATAAAGCTTTTCGATAGGTATAGTTTTCAGTAGACATAATCTTTCTAATTTCCTTTTCTTTGACGAACATAGGGCAGGACTTATCCAGTGCCATATGGGCACCTTTGCAATTTATACATATAAATTTTGACGTCTCACAATTTTCGTGAGAGCCTCCACATTTCGGACAAATTATTTTTTTATTAGGACAGAATCTCATAAAATGTCCAAACTTCCAACATCCTGAGCACTGCGAAACTGGAAGGGTGTATGGTTCCACTTTAATTCTACAACCATATGCAGATACATAGGGAGGTAAAGTGGAACTTTTAAAACAAAGCCGAATGGTTCCGCTATCTACCCATTTATTGTAGTCATCTAAACGTTTCAGCCTTCTCACTGATACAATTTCATAATCACACTGCAATATCTCTTCAATCTCTTTATCATCGAGGTCTAAATCTGTATCTCGTAACACGCCATAGGATAAATTAGTTTCATCGATCATTTGACACCTGTACCCCAAGGTATTAATTTTTTGACAATTAATTAATTTCCTGGCACTTTCTTTATTTTCGAATTGAACTAAAACTTTAAATGGGCCTTTATACTTAATTTTTAAAATATTTTGAATATTTTCACCTCTTAAGAGTTTTGCCATTCCGAACTGTTTAGGTAAACTATCCTTACATGTAATAACAACCGTCGGAAACTCTTGGTTTCCTTCTATCTCTAAATTTCTTCGGTTCATATTATCAGACTTCGAAATGGAACTTGTTTTAATGCGTTTTTTACTCTTTCTAAGTTGGATAAAGCCCTCATCACCCTCAATTATCTCTTCACTATCCTCTCTTACCCTCTTTTCAATATTTCTTTGACATAAATTTGTATCGGAAACATTTTCCTTATTAACTTCTACATTCACTTGTTGCTCGCTTATTTGAACTTCCTCTTCCATAATATCACTACCACTGGAGTCGCAAAACTCCAGATTAGCTTCAATATCACTCATTGTAACATAACATAAAGTTAGATATTATTGTGGGTAGTTGCGAAAAAAAAAAAAGGAATGAACGCGGGAATCGTAAACGGAGCGTGCGCTTCACGTCGCGTCTCGCGCGCAACTTTGAAAATTAGTATTTATTATACGAGTATAAAATTTGTATTTCAATGGTAAATTCAATTTGATTTGTTTCTGAGTAGGATGACGTCAAAAATCTTACGATTTTGTCTAACGTTACTGAATCTGAAAATCTGAGTGACCGACTAGTCGCGCCCAAAGGAGTTTTACTTCAAAAATAAATATAATATACAAAATATATTTCTTGCACTCTACAACAAAGGAGTTGAGAGTGGTGGCGTAGTGGGAGCGTCATGAGAATTTGATAGCATGGCATTTAATGTCAAGGCGCGCCAATAGATGAAAACTATTTATTGACGTGACAACGTCTTATAATTCGATGGAGCCGGCTGCACGAACGAAAAAAGATGACGCATGCGGCGTCTCCATCCATTTTCTTACATGACAACGTCATGTCACGTTCAACTATCGTCAGTAAACCAACTTTACAGACAACCGATTTTTTTTTTCACTATATTATATAATCAAATTATAATATATCAATCATTTTATATAATCGATTCGAGTGGCCTGAAATTAAATCGAATAAATTATTGAGTTTTCATAAATACCTGACAACCTTAATAAAGGAAAAGGTTGCCAGTTTACCAACATATTAAATTAATTTGAACTTTTTGAACTTTGACTTTTTGAAGTCGGTTAAAAATAAAAATATGAGCCTTATTAATGACAATTATTATAACTGATTTTTTTAAGTTTACTGTGTTGAAGAAATTTTGTTTAAGTTTATAAAATAATTTTATTTACATTTGGCTTTACTTGGATATTTTTACTTAAACAACATTAATATGTTGTTTAAGTAAAAATATTCAAGAAGCATTAAAATATCAAAGTATCCATAGACATATCACATATTGTCAATATTTAAAATATACTGTCATACAAAAAAAGGAACTAAGCTGTCATTTTGAAATCTGTCAGGTCGTGATTATTAAACTTCATATTGGGTTGTTACAGTGAAAAACATGCCTAAAGTATAAAAAAGTGGTGTGAGACAAATTATTCTAAACAATAAAGAATATTTTGAGCAAGAAAAATGGCTTAACGGGCCCGCAATACCATTTGCAAAAATAAAATGTAAATGTTGCCAGTACTATCTGTTAAACTGCCACTAATTTATTTTTGGCCAATTTTTGATTCGTCAGGTACAAATACTACTATTGTATAACCAGAGATAGACTGGAAACTCGAATCAAATACGTGTAAGCCGTACGTGGCGCCATCTAGTTGTTGGATATGGAACTAAAAACCTATACCTACTAGCTATAGCTTATATATTATATACGTTTAAAGAATTGTCTCATTACCTAGGTACCGTGTTTTATTTTTTATGATGTTAACTAATTAATTCGATAGGTATGAGATAATTTTTTACACAAAAATATCACAGGCCGCATCTGCATTCATCTTGTGCGCGTGCATCTCGTGCATAACTACCACTAGAACCTTGAAATTGCAAGAACAAAATGCGCATGAGTTTGAACTTCCAAAACTTCAAATTAATTACAACAACAATTACGGCCATTTGCATTTTTGCATTTTATTTTTATTATTATTTTCATTTAAAGGCATTAGCTACTACGCTATTAGCCATACAAAATACAATATTCGGTCTGTAATACGGAGAAATGGCGGGAAACCCCAAGGAGCGCGGCTTCGCCCCTCTAGCCCCCATCAATCAACTATCATTCTCCATTCCATCCACCCAAGGCAGTCCACCACAATATTCGCCAACCAATCACAATATATAAAGATCAAGTTTTTAAAACAAACATTATAGAAAACCACTCTGAATGGACAAAACACAAAATAACAATTAATTAACGGGAAACCAAAAAAACACAACCGCGCGTCCCGATGTCTCCCGCCATTCTCCTCGCATTTTTGCATTATTAGATTTATTATTATTTTCATTTAAAGGCATTAGCTACTACGCTATTAGCCATATAAAATACAATATTCGGTCTGTAATACGGAGAAATGGCGGGAAACCCCAAGGAGCGCGGCTTCGCCCCTCTAGCCCCCATTAATCAACTATCATTCCCCATTCCATCCACCCAGAGCAATCCACCACAATATTCGCCAATCTCATTATATATTACACATATTAAGTTTTTAAAACAACCACTATAATATAAAACCGCCAGAACAGCCCTACTAAGAAAACCACTCCAGAATGGTCCTCCACAAGATTCGCCAATCAATCATCACAATATTATATAAAGATCAAGTTTTTAAAACAAACACTATAGAAAATCATTCTGAATGGACAAAACATAAAATAACAATTAATTAACGGGAAACCAAAAGAAACATTACCGCGCGCCCCAATGATTCCCGCCATTCCTTGCATTATTAGTATTACCACAGTTTTTTTTTAAAGTTTTTTTTATGTCATAGGAGGCATCCTAGCAGTCGGAGCCATGGTGACTACCGACGCTCATAGACATCTGCACAACCAGAGGTTATGCAAATGCGTTGCCCTCCTTTCTCCGATCCCCCCAATGGGCCACCGGAAACTCACAAACCGTACGAAACGCGACAGCGTAGCTGTCACTTGACGCGGGTTTTATGTGAGCGTACCACCCCGGTCGTGCCGGCCCAATTTGACTGCAATGCAGCATGGCACTACTTCTTACTACAGTATTACTATAACAGAAATTCTAAATCCTACCATATTGCAACTGATACTAATTATGATTAATAATGATTAAAGGTATAAAAGGCACGTAAAATACGTTACAATATAAATAAAATAATGTCTGATTATTTATTAATTATGAAAATTAGTGTATATTTAATAATTTGAATAAATAATTTTACCAAATTATCAAATAGTTCTTTCCACTTAGAATAATTACACTATAGAAGGTCAGTCTTCATACAAGCGCTCTGTCAAAAATGAAGAACTAAATTGATTCAATGTTGCCAGTAGTGGGGAAGTTTTCCCGAAAACGGGAAATGATTCGGCCGCTGCTAACAATTTGTTATAGCAATAATATTTAATACATAAACAGCTAGGTGGGCATATCTATTTATGTATTAATTTATAACAACTTTACTTAACCATGTATACACAAGCTATATTATTATTTATTATGTATAATTGTTATATTACAAGAATGTTTATTTATATGAAACGAAGAAAATATAACAGTAGGTAATTAGTAAAATATACATTTTATAATTATTTTTTATTGGCATGAAACACAGTTGTAATGTAAAGTTGTTATACAAATTACTGTTTAAACTTGTAATATAAACGCGAAAGTTTGTATGTATGGAAGTATGAATATTTGTTACTGCTTTACTGTTTGTATATTTTGATATCGTTAAATCACACAAACACATTAATTCGAGAACCTACGTAAATATCAGTGGCAACTGTTTTAAATTTATTCAGTGGGGGAAAATAATCAGTAAAAATATTTTCACAATCGGGAAATGATTCGGCCGCTGATAACAATTTGTTATAGCAATAATATTTAATACATAAATAGCTAGGTGGGTATATCTATTTATGTATTAATTTATAACAACTTTACTTAACCATGTATACACAAGCTATATTATTATTTATTATGTATAATTGTTATATTACAAGAATGTTTATTTATATGAAACGAAGAAAATATAACAGTAGGTAATTAGTAAAATATACATTTTATTAAATATATATAAATATATATTTCAATACTGAGCATTGAAAAAAATTGTATTTATTTAAACCGAATTAATTACAAGATACTACAAAATATTGAAAGATTTCCAGAGAAAAGTGATGTTATTACATTTATTTTGTTATTCAGATGTATTGTCATACAATTTAACTGCGCAAATCGTCATAATTATTTATTTTACGGAGACACGTTTGGTGCGGTTTGACATAGAATACTGCGGAACTTCCCGGCGCTTCAAAATGGCCGCGCGGACTAGGTTTCTATACTGTAATTATTCTAAGCCTTTCCATTATTTTTAACACAGCATAACACTCTAAATTTAGTAAATAATCCGACGGCTAGATGTCGCTTTTTATTACAAAATAAATTTTGTTCCTAGTTTCCATACGTTACATTTCCCAAGAATTACTATTATTTTATTATAGACTTTATCTGAACTCGCCAGATGTTGCTATAGCCGAAAAAATTTTGACCAGCATAACTTTTAGATACTTCACAGTTTTAACTACATCATTGTTATTAAAAAATGTAAAACTATAATACTAGCGTTATAATATACAGGGTGTGCAAGTACTAGTACGACAAACTTACGGGGGTGATAGCTTGGGTCATTACCTGTCAGAATATCCAAATTTGACCTTAGTAAAAACCTCACCATTTTCAAGATATTTAGACTTTTTTAAAAATCCGTTAATTTACTACCTTGTGTCGGATTATTAATTACTACTAGTTTTTCAAAATAACACATGCAAATGAATAAAATACACTAAATTATTTTTGATAGGTAGCATTACCCGATGCACATGATATTTTTCACCATTTGAATAAGAAAGTTAGAAAAAAAAAATTTGAATTTGGAATTTTAACTATAGAAAATTATCTTTGGTGTAAAAAAAAGTTCTGAACTGTGATGGCAAACTATTTTAAAAAATTACTCATTTAATACAGATTTTAAAATGTTATAAGATTAATCCATTTCATTTACGGATAATAAGATTTCTGTTTCCCTTGCATAAGGGGCTGATTTCAATGAAATCGTGAGATGGAATTTATAAATTTAACTTATTTTTTTATAATTTGACTGAGTATTATTCGCTTACAGTTAACAACATTAATTAATTAGGGGGAAATAAAAGTGAACGGCATTTGAACCAGCTATTAATGAAAAAAAAAAAATACAGGTGTTCAAACTTCAAACTGTTTCCACCGAATACATGCTCGCCATCTACGGGGAAACGATATTAGTCAAGCTGATTTCTTGTGCAGTAACATTTACTCGGTGTCGTAGTTCCTGCTGGTTTTGGATTGATTTCTGGTACACCTTGTCTATTAGGCAATCCCAGTAAAAAAAGTCGAGATGGTTGAGGTCCGGTGACCGAGGTGGCCACAGAATAGGTTCACGGAGTGTACACGGAGTTCAAATGCGCTTTTACATTTCGGCCATAATGCGCGCGACGTCCTTCGTTTTACAGTCACATTGTTCTTCTAGGTTCCAGAGAAATATCTTCGATGAGTGGTGGCAGCTGATTTTGCAGGAACGCCAGATATTCTTCAGCGTTCAGTGTTGGTGGTAACTCGAAGGGACCGATGATATTTCTATTTAAAATTCCGGTCCACAGGTTGATATTGGGACCGGTGTTCTCGCCTCGTGGGCATTTTCTATCGTTGCCAGCTATGTATGTCTGTCTATCACAAAAGTCACTATTATTTTTCTAACAAAAACTAAACATCAGCATACTCGGACTCGTTAGAATGCGGCCTATCCCCGCATGAATTAAACGTCTCTCAGAGTACTTATGGCATAAAGTCATCAGTTCAAAACTTACGCTGTAAAAATTTAAGTTGGTGGATAAAAAATTGGTTAACCAATTTTTTATCTATGTTTTAAAAGTGAATCCGAAGTGAAAATGTTAAGTTAAAGAGTCACGATTAACGGATTAGCGATCTCATGTCCAGCCAGGGGGGATCGTGAACTTGTGGGGCCCTGGGCTAATACTATTCAGGGGCCCACAAAATTAAGCAATTCATTGCCATTTTATAAAAAAAAGCAATTAATTGCTGTTTTATTTATTAATGTAACTAGTATACCTAGGTACATCAATAAATAAACAGTATAAAAAAAAAGGTCAATAAAAACATTTAGGTATTATTATTATGATTGAGAATATGAGAGTGCTTGAGTAAACAAATAGCAACTAGACAATATTTTTGGAAGCGAAATTGAGAAAAAACATATAACCTTAGTTTTTTTACGCTGGGAAATGCTCTGAGACATCCCGCGGGAGAGTGTGTCTACCCAGGCAGGTAATTATATAGCAATCTTTCTGCATTTTTGTGCTGCAAATTCCTTTTTTTGCTTATCAATCTTTTTTTTAAATCACATTTTATGGAAAGAACTGATAAATAATTCAACTTGATAGTTCGACATTGTTGTCCCATATCAATCAATCATGGCAACCTGCGGCTCTTTCGATGTGAAGTAGTAGTAGAAGTAAATGTTTTTACCATATATATTATGTATGGTCATATAAGAGTGATTTGACAAAGTAGGATCGATAGACATAAAATTAGTTTTTTGGATTTTAGCATTTTCTTTTGCTGAACGTAAATTTTCTCAAAAATCTTTGAATGCAGTACAAATGATCTTAAAAACTTATGGATGGTCTCCTAGGAACGTTTTCCTGTAACTATAACGGTTAAGGTACCCTTACTGACACGTCTCAAAAATCTATCCTGTAGGTATACTAGTTGCTCTTTAAAACGTTTTGTAGAAATAATTATTATGTGATCATAGTAGTGTTGTACCGTATATAGTTATTCAGACTTAGGTCACCAGTAACAAATGAAACACAAACATAATTTATTATGAACTTTATTAATAATTGTTTTATGTATACGAAAAGCTTTAACATTAATATCACTTGTGAATTATAATTTATAACACAGAAAAGAACATAAAAGGAGATTTCATATAAATACAATCGCCCACGTCCATATCTACGGAAACAAAACATTTTTTATTACAAAATTCTACACTATTAAAATGTATGTCGTAATAGCTCTTAAGGTCTCAATTTAAAAAAATCAATTTAAAAAATTATCCATGTTGTCAATGCTATGTTAGAACGTAGTGCTTATAATATACTCTTTGTATGTTACAAGAACGGCGGAAAATTTCGGCCAAAAAACACAATCGCGCGGTTGTGTTTTTTGGTTTTTTTTTTAATTTTGTATTTCGTTCATTCGAAGAGATTTCTTTAGTGTTTATTTTAAAAACTTAGTACGTAAATTTGTAATATGCTACAATCACAAATTTTAGTATTTTTAATACATTGTATAATATACCGGGTGTATTTGGAACCCTTGCGAATATTAAACCCTAATAATATCTTTATATATATAATTCTTCTGTGCGTGTGTATGTCACTGAACTCCTCTTAAGCGGCTGGACCGATCTTGATGATTTTTTGTGTGTATGTTCAAGTGGATTCGAGAATGGTTTAGATTCACAAAAAAAAAAAATTGTACAGGACAACGTCTGTCGGGGCCACTAGTACTATATAATAATATACTAATAACCATTTATCTCAGAAACGTTTTTTAAAGAAACTTTTAGGACTTGTGTATTTTGCAAACCCGCATTTTGTATACACGACGCGCGCGGTGCGGGAGTTCGTTCACCTCGTGCATGCGGCGAACGCTATCAGCTGATTCAGTCCACCAAATACATTGCTGTTTTTTTATAAAAAAAAAAACATTTTTTAAAGCATTACCATCAAATTCCTGTAACATTATGTTTACTAAACCGGATTATACAAAAAAATAAATAAAAAGGCAACCAAAAAAAAAGAAAACGCGTTTTTTTTCACTTGTATCATGTCAGGCAATGCCAACACTATCATACCTCTTCGTTTTTGCAAGCGTTCCAAATACACCCGGTATATTTTTTTCATTAAATAATTATAATGTAACCATAAATTAATATGAAATGCAAAATACAATATACAGGACTACAATCGAATTGGAAGACTTAAATTATACTTAAATAAGAATGGGCGTTTTTCCACTTACCGGCACGGCCACGGTAACGGTGACGGCGACGGAACCGTGCCGTTGCCGTGGAAGCATAAATGTATGAAAACATATGGCTCGTTTTTCCACTCACCGGCGACGGCACGGCGTTGCCTCCCAACGGTACCGTGCCGTTGCCGTAGTTAGCAAGCTTCCCACACGGTACCGTCCCGGTAAAACTGCATGTGTATTGTATATGAATTGTAGCGCGCGGAGCGGTCAGCTGAGAGACTCGTAGTTAATATCATCTATATATTATGATATTATGAGATATGATTATGATGATAATATATATCATCATCATCATCACTGACTGGAATGTTGGTCTAGTGGTTAGTGACCCTGGCTGCTAATCCAGAAGGTCGTTGGTTTGATTCCCACTCAGGACAAATGTTTGTGTGATGAGCATGATCATTTGTTCTGTGTCCGGGTGTAATTTATCTATAATATGTATGTATTTAGAAATATATAAACTGTATGTATCAGATGGCCGTATGTGAACTCACATTCCCAACATATTATAAATTATTATTATTACCTATATTATTATTATTATTATCATCATCAAGAATATATCGCCATCTATATCGTGGCAAAGATTTGGCCGTCCTGGCGTTCAGTGAGGGAGGCCTATGTTCAGCCTTGGACGGATAGAGGCTAATGATGAAATATCATCATAATAATCATGTAATGTCGTGGCATGAGATCGGCCGTCTTGGTGTTCATTAAGGGAGAACTATCTTCAGCCATGGGTGGATCAATTCTGATGCTGATATATATAATACCATCATTATCATGTAATGTAGTGGCATGAGATCGGCCGTCTTGGTGTTCAGTGAGAGAGGCCTATCACCAGCCATGGGTGGATCAATTCTGACGCTGATTTATATAATATCATCATATTGTTTTCTAATGTTTGCGCGAATTTCACTCATTATAATGAAACATTTTTTACGGATTTTATCGCGGTTTATTAAGATTTTTACAAGCCCGACGTTTCGGATACTTTACAGCAACCATGGTATTATATGGTAAAGTATCCGAAACGTCGGTCTTGTAAAAATCTTAATAAACCGCGATAAAATCCGTAAAAATTGTTTCATTATAATATCATCATTATCATGTAATGTAGTAGCATGGGATCGGTCGTCTTGGCGTTCATTAAGGGAGACCTATGTTCAGCTGTGGACGGATAGAGGCCGATGATGATACATGTCATCATTATCATCATCATCATGTATAAATAATAATAATATTATGATCTACGTGTCGTCTTGCTGAAGTCCGTGTCAGTACTGAACTACGAAAACGTGCGTAAACCGTCATCGACAACGGCACAGGCAGACCGTACCGTGGCAGTGCCGGTGAGTGGAAAAACGCCCAATGGATCGTAATTGCAATCACGTACCTATTTTTACAGAATGATACAGGTGGTAAGAATTAATTAGTCTATAGTAGTTTCATGCACAAATTTGTAGTAAGTACCTACAAAATACTTTCAAAATAGGTAGGTACAGATTGGCAAAAAAGAGTATGACGTAGTGACAATTGAAACTAAATATTTTACTAAATGGAAACCTATGATATTGACAATACTGGGCCGACAAATTTTAGATTTTGAGTAAATTTTAGTGTTTCACATTTATTAGTAACGATTTGATTAAATTCTCTTACTGATTTCCCATATTATAATGAGACCTAAGTGAAAGTGGCGCCCTAATTTTTTCCAGACTCTTTTTTCCAAGCTGTACTGGGTATTCTTTTATACTTAGACATTATTTAAATAACATAAAAGCAGAACAGTAAATGAAGCAGACGTGTTCTAGATAAAGGAAATCAATAAATTTAATTAAGATAAATATATTCTATAGAACAGAAATAAAAGAAATGTGTCAAAATAAGAAAGTATCCAATTATTATTTATATTATTAATTGGAGCAATGCAGAAAAAGCTACGATATTTTAATATTGTGACTAGTAGTAAAATGTTTTATCTCTATTAATTAAACAGTTTTTTTAATAATTGACATTTCAACGTAAAAAAACTTTATATTTTTATGTAATTTGCTAACATGCAATAATAAAAACATATCTCATAAAAGAGAGAGTTCAATATATTTAATCATTTTATCTGGCATTTTGTAAATAAAAACATGCAATTTATCATTATTAAAATCTCAGATTAATAAACAAAGGCAGATGGAGTGTACGCAACAAACAGTGTGAAGCCAGTTTTTATTCATGTGTGCATGGCAACTAGAAACAGCTCTGTAGGGACACAGCATCTATGTGTGTGTAATGATACCAGAAACAGAAAAAAACTCCATGTTTTTTTTTAAATCTTTTTACGACAATGGGATCTAAAGTTTTATTTTGATAGATGAATTTGTTACTAAATGAATACAAATTTAGGTTAGTATTTGGATTGAATAATTGTTTAATTAACTTGTTTATTAAACACTTAAATATTCGCCATAGAGTGAAGTTGAAGGGGTCGTGTGTTTTATTAAATTAAAAGAGGCTTCGTTAAAATAACAGAAGAAAAAAAACAGATTTTTATAACTAGCGGGTTTTAATTTTTATAAAGTCGTATTTTAATACTAGAATAATATTTTACATGCAACCAAACATGATGAATGATGGTCTCAATGCTATCAGTGTTTTTTTTTCTTCTTAATGAACGGTTTCACATGCAGAGATAGATATATAGAGAGATAGATAGAGATATGTGAAATACTTAAAATGTATGTAGTTTTATTTAATACAATCATATATTGATGACACATTCAATAATAGGTATTATGTAGGTACTTAATAACAACGTCACCGGCTGCTATGACTATCGGTTTTTTAATACCAAATACACATATATACATATGAGAAACTAAATTGTTATATGTACATATACAATAATACCGGTGGGAGGGAAGCGCTGTGCCGCGCTCCCGGCTGCATGGGTACCACCATCTTGCTTGTTTCTCCCGTGAAACAGCTTTGCTGTGTTTCGGAGAGAAGGGCAAGACAGGCAGTGTAATTACTGGCACCGAGACTTAACATCTTATGTCTCAGGATAGGCAACACAAAGATGAGTTGCCTGGGCTCGTTTCAGGTAAACTATAGTTTATGTTCATGGGCGACGTCGACCACTTACCATCAGGTGGCACGTTTGCCGGTTTGCCTATCCAACTAACTTAAAAAAAACTCCGGCATTCGGCATTGATTACAGAATCTCATTATATAAAGAAAATAACAGATAAAAATACATCCCAATACGAAATAACAATTTGCACATTATATGACAATTTATGCTTGGGAATCGAATCCACGTCCCTACATTTAACAGTCAGGCCTAGACCAACAGGTAGTTTCCCCAATTGAAGGGAAAACATTTTGCCGAAAACTGGCAATACAGACCAATTAATGTCGAGGTTTTGTGTTTCGAGACAATCGAAAAATTATTGGGTGAATAAATAATAAAATCAATTAATTATTTTATAGATATTTGTGAAATGATATTCCATCCTCTTTTTTTATTTTTTGAAACAACATTTACAATGTCTATTAACACAAGACGGCATTTTTTGACACAAAATAATGAATCACTCGAGACGTTTAAACAGTACGACGCTATCTTTAGCACTGCCATAGATTAATATGTATATAATATATACGGAAAAGCACTGCTGCGACTTGCGAGATTGTATTCGCTTTTCAATTTGTATTCGCTTTAGTGGCTTCACTCGCATGTTCGGCGCGCTCCATCTGCCTTTTGTTTATTAATCTGAGATTAAAATAATAAATTATGATGCAGTTTTTTTCAATCTGAGCAATATTACATTTTCGTACAATAAAATTATTTGTATCACAATGTTTATTATCTTCATAATGTAAAAAATATGTGCGCCATAACGAAGATAGTGCAGTAATGTGCTAAAATACATAATTAGTATTTACTATAAAAATGTAGGTGGTAGTTACAGCAGAGGCGACTAGATAAATATATTTCTTTTAAAACATTTACAAGATTTAAATAACCTTTACATTTTAATAACAATTTTGTACAATAATATATTGAGATTTTTGAGATCTAATTAATGTAGAAGAGATTAAATATTATATATGTACTGCAAAATACGACGTTACAAAAATAATCTCACAGAAGGTGACAATTAAATAGAAACAGGAATTACGTAAGACGTATAAAAAAAGTATTTCACATAGAATCCGTTCTGTGGGTACATTCAACTATTCATAATTCATTCATTCATAATTCAAATATGGGTTTAACACTCGAATGAGTTAACCGTTGATATAAACATTACGGTGTTCTAACATGTCCACAGTGTGCGCGGACATTTATTAATAAAATTGGGTACGTAAGCCATGTTAGAGCACACGTCCGACACCAATAGCAAGGAGTCGAAGCAGTCGCCGTGACCGAAATCGGTCTGGAGGATTATAATATATTATACTGACAGGATCAGCAAAAATAGTAAGATATTTAAGCAGTACCTACCTAATAGGCATAGAATTATAAGGCAATTCCCTATAATTCTATGCTAATAGGTATGTCTCTATGTATGTATTTTGTTAAATATGTTATATTACACATATTATAATATTATGTTCGTGTGAGTTCAATGTATTCTAACGAGATTGGTCTCAGTCTTATTCTATTGTTTTTAAAACGTGAACATTTCCACAATTATCAACATTACGAAAAAATTCAACAATTCATATAAAATCTACGTTATTCAAAAACTCTATCTAATTTTATAAGTACAAGCTATTAGTATTTATGTATGTACATTACAAGTTGTATGATATCATCTGATTTGTTTAGGTACCGATATTATTTCATGGCTAACATTTGTTGAGTTGGACTAGGAGCTTACTATACAGAATGAATTCTTGAGATGGGTCAGTAAATGTACGGTTTGCGAAAAAATTTTTTTTACATTTACATTTTATCAAAAATCTGTGAAGTTATACTTGCCCTTTCTGACCCGTCTCAAAAATCCACTCTGTGTAATAGTTTGTATAGAAATATTATTATTAACAAAAGATTTAAAAAAACGTATTTAGTCTTCCGTCACATTTTTTTGTCTAAATAAGTAAAAATAAAGAATAATATAGGTAACTATAGGTTTATTTATTTATCCCTGTACTCCCACGGGAATGGGAAGAACGTGGCTAGAATCGCGGGGCGCTGCTAGTAGTAAAATATATATGGAGAAAACCTCTGGAGTGTGGTTGTTTTGTGTTCTGTTATTATATACAAGCATTGTTGGAAAAGAAAAATAAAAGTATGCATTCGACTCGACTTGGTGAAATTTGATAAGACGTCTGTTTTTGCTGAAATCAGATTAGGTAGGCCTAGGTAGGTAGAAAGGCCTACCCGCCGTTTTATGTTTCATCTGATAGAATTTGTAAAAGTTTCAGATAAGTTTTTTCCGCGTATAAATAAATTCATAAATATTTTGTCGTTTTATATAATGCATGGAAGGGAATTCTTTCTCTCTCATTTTTTGTAATCTTAACGCCAAATTAAATAAAAATTTTTGGTGTATATATTTAGAATTATGTTTTCAAATTTAACACTAATAACTAAAATATAAATCTTACAAATGCTGCTTCAAACTTCCTATAATGAACGTTCTAAACAGGTACTATAAAAGTTAAGACTAAAGTTGTTTAATTATTATTATAAAAAATAATGAATAAATATATATCGTGTTTTATGATACCAAAATTGAAGTGTTTGCAGAGGTCGCCACTAATGTGTGATATTATTTTAAATTTAATAGATTAAATGAGAATTTATTACAATTTCTATAAAATATTTTTGTCATGGCCAGGTTTAAAGCCACACCTTTAATTAATTGTAGAGTTCAGCAATCGATTGACGAAAAAGTATAAAATAAAGATCCGGTATTTAGTTTAACCAAATACCCTTACTAACCTAACTTCTTTAACCTTACACACGTCTCACAGCCTTCCCTTCCTCATCTTTTACAAAACAAAGTAAATATATAGCCCTCTTATTTAACTATATATTGTATATTTTTAAGGCATGTAAGCATGCAATTTTGATAATTTTATGAAACTTAATACGTGTATGACGTTTAAATTATATAATAAATAAAGTAGGAACACATTTTGCATACAAAATTCTAAATTTACGTCTAAAGCTAGTGGCGCCCTCATCAAAATGTAATAATATTAATGATACTTGGATTGTTAAATGTTACGACGCTTTGTGCTTCTTTTTTGCATCTCGCCTGTGTTCGCTTGTTGGATGAGGCTTGAGTTCTCTGATATCCAGCTAATTAAACAAAAAAGATAAAATCAAATCATCAATATCATACTAAAACTGTCTTGTGATCGTGTTCTCTGCATTCCTGAAAAACTTAACAATACCAAATGGCCCGAAGACCTCGGGCCTTTACGTTTACATTCGGAATTTTTCAAATATTATGAATCTTATCTTAGCTTTATAGGCAGAATCAAAGTAATATTCTATGATCTAGAAATAATTTCTTATACATATTCTCTTAAGATCGTTTTCAATTATATTACACTTAATAGCAAATATTTGGATTTTGAAGGATTATTCATAGCACAATGTTTTCAGCAAGAAAGAGGCACGAGTCTAATATTATTCCGATGTATTAGTTTTGTAATGTCGGTAACAGTATCGAGAGTAGTATTAAGTTGTATTTAATTAGTATTAAAAGATCTTACCAGAGTCTCATCATCAGGCACCCTCGACAGTAAGTCCAGTACTTCATTATTCGGTATTGTATGCGGTCGAAGAATTTTTCTAGTGAATTTATTTATACCTGAGTAAAAATAAGTCATGGATTACAATATGTACAATATAGACTAAAATTAGTTATTGCTCAATTACTCGAAGCATAACGACCTTCATATCTCTCTGTTACTTGAGACTTCTACTCGAAATTAAGCGTGGATGGGATTTGGATTTAGTTTGCTTATGCGCTAGTATTGATTTGTGAATTTCATACCCACTTTGAAAAAAATCTATTTTAATAGGCATGTAGGTTTTCTCGCAATGTTTTTCTTCTCCGGTTCAGGTCTCAAATACATTTAGACCTGCAAGAACATGCTGTCACGACCGGTGCATTCCCGGACCTCTCGCTTTGAGGCCGAGCCCATGCCAACTCGACCGTGGTCTTACACATTAGTGTAGATAAGATAACAAGAGGTGTAAACTCACCCCACGCCATGAGCAGATACCTCAGCGGTATGAGGTACAGCACCAGCACTGCCCCCGTCAGCATCAATATCGCCAGGTAGCTCAGGTACGGCACCGTGAAGTTCATCAGACTAAAAATTCAAATGTGGTCAAAAAGTGAAAAAGGGAGACTCGACTTAAGGTCTTTACGTAAAAAAATCAACCCATAGTTATTCAGATTGAGCTAATTATAAAAAAAAACGTTACTTTTTAAACAAATACTTACAAACGTGTAGGTAATACCTAATAGGTAAGAGGATAAAGGTATAGAACCATGAAAGTATAGGAACATCCGGATGAGCAAGCCTTGTATAAGAACAATTTTTTTATACAAGAGGAGCAAACGAACAATCGGTTCACCTGGTGGTAAGTGATGGGCGACATCCATAAAATTAATTCTTGACTGCTTATAATATTCAAGTTGGTACCGATTTAAACTTGCTTAAATATGACACTCACGTTGCATATCTCACATAATATGACACTCACGTAGGTATTCTCTCAGTACATATTACATAATATACTCAGTACATAATATATTAAACCCATTAACGCCCAAAATGAACCCAATTACATTTTTAATGGTTTTGCTTTAATTTCATATTAAGTAACACACAATTATAAAGGTCAGGTAAAGAAAATAAAAAAAAAGTTTTTTTTTCGAAAGTTACAGGGGTGTACCCAAGCGAGTACAATGGGCAGATCAAGTGTTAAAAATACCGAAACATGGTTTCTCCAGACAAAGTGTTTTTGAGCAATTTGAACTACTCCAACATACTCTGATCTGGCAATTTACACATCTTAATTGATTTGTGATCAATTCAGGTGTATGGCCATTATTTTGACGATCTACATCCACTACCACATTTGATGAAGGACGGTTTCTTTAAGGTTTTGATCGACGCAAATAAGCCCGTGCGATACTTCGTCTAGGTATGCCCAGTTTCGTTGTCCGAAGCGCACTGGTTTGCCCATTCCCCATAATAAACTACTTGGCTGGATGATGCTCATAATATTTTATCATAGATCCGTCGATAGACAAATTCTCGTAAAATACTCCCCACTGGCTAGAGCTCCTCTGTTAAATATCGCACAAGGGCTTTCCTTAGACATCGGGTCGTTAGATGAAGCCATCATGTATGATCAACAAAATGTTGATTTTGTTTTATCTCCAAGTAGCGATTTGTAGACATACAGTTTGCAACGAGTGGCTCACATATATCTTCATCCAAAGACTAATAAGCACGTTCCGTAGGTAATTGGTTCAGGCTATCGCCTCACAAAAGTATATCCAAAAAGTTTTTCTGTCTATTAAGAATTGAAAGTTATGCCTATTACTTTGACCTACACACAAAAGACTCTGTTCGTCTATCAAATCACACATTTGATCGTCAAAATACTACGTCTAATTACAAATTAAGAATAACAACTGGATCATTTTTCGTCTAGATTAATATATTACACTTATATTTATACTGTAAAAATATTTTTTTACATTTTTATTGGCAATCAAAAAAAATTATCGCGGTTTTTCTTGGTGTACCCGCTTGAGTACGGCGGACGGTAATGGGTTAATTATGATACAGGGTAAATATACGTCACTATGACAGCAGGTACACAGGGCCCCGCGATCCATGAGGTCCCATTATTAAAAACTTAAACAATGATCGCTGATTGCAATACCTAGTAATGCCCTAATGACTAGATTTACTCTTCTCTTGTCGAAAATCAGATTCAGTTGTCAAAATTATTCTTTTCGTCGGGGCCCCATTATCCTAGTGCCCAAGGCCCCAATAGGTCGAATGACTCGTTACAGCGGGTACTCACTTTTTGACGGCCTCGCCCAAGGACGCGACGTAGCCGATGGCGTTCTGCACGGTCTGCGTCACCTCCTGTATCGCCTGCAGCCGCTCCTTCAACGACTTCTTCTCCTCCTGTAGTTTGACACACTACCGATACACTTACTGATAACTCAATGGAAGTCTAAGTAAAGATGTGCTGTTTGAATAATAGTGTTCATACTAGAATTTGTATCCAGTATAAGTCTGTGTACGGTAGACTTGAACAGCAGATAAGATACGTATTTTTTATAGCATAGGAGGGCAAACAAGCAGTCGAATCCTTTTGGCGGAAACGCGACAGCATAGCTGTCTCTTGACGCCGATGTTTTGTGAGCGAGAGGTACCATCCCGGTTGTTTTTTTCGGTTGCAAAGCAGCACGGCACTATGTACCTTTTGCTAAATATTTGGCGTTCATTGAAAGATGCCTATGTCCAGCGGTGCACCGAGAGGGGATGTTTTTTGAGGAGTTTGGCCATAGTTCACCTATGCGCTGGCCCAATGTTAAATGCTTTTGTGAATTTGTGAACTTCATATACCTTCAAAGATTTTTAATCTCATCAGGCATGTAGGTAGGTTTCCTCACGATGTTTCCTTCACCGGTAAGCAAGCGATGTTTTCATGTTCAGGCGAACGTAGAAATTTAGAAAAACTCATTGCATTGCATTGCAACCCACAGGGGTCAGGATCGAACCCGGACTTCTCACTCAAGAGGCCGTACTCACTAGGTGACTAGATCGTCGCTCGCACTTAATGGAATTTACCTTATCCACCTCCTCTTCATCATCTTCTTCCGCTAACAGATCATCATCATCAACGGGCGCTAGCAGCGGGTTCCCCCCTAGAACATACAGTCCAGTATACATCTCACAAGCATGTCCTAATAGTTTTTAAGTAGATATTAGTTTTGTTCTTCTCAATTTCTTTTAAGGTCTGACGAAAATTATACTCAAACTGGAACTATCGGTCGTAAATGGTAATTACATATTGAAAAAAAGACAACAGTAACCGATTTGGAACAAGTGGTTTCTTATTTAAAAATCAGAAACGATTAGTTAAAAATTTAAACCCTACCACATTCCTACCTTTGTTACTGTCCCTACCACCTTTGTTATTGACATTCTATTCTTTCTCGCAAACTAATTTGACTCCACCGATCAAGTGACATTGACATATTTAAGTAGGTATTATTTTACTTGTTTAGCAGAAAGAAGAAGCAGATAGTAGAGAATAACATTACAATATGAAAAACTAGTGTGAAGATCGTTAACTCTCCTCGTTCGAATTCGAGGAGACCGGCCTAGAAACTGAACGTCATTCCACACAAAAAAAAAAAAAAAAAAACCATTTTTGATGTGAAACATCTATGGGCGCGATAGTAAAATGGGCTCAAATGCCGTCAGAAAAAAACGGCGTCACGTTGAAATTTTTATTAACGATTCATTGTAATATCAACATAGATGATTCACATATGCCCCGGTACTAACTTGCCCCATGACAGCCTTTTATTATTACATGACATAAATATCAAACAGAAATGTTCCATACACATAAATGCATAAACAATAATCATGCAACAACAAAACCACATCAAACTTACTACTGTAGATATACATTAAACATTTCCAAGGACTACATGGGAAGCATCTTAGTGGAGCTACAAAATAAATATAAACAAAATAAATAAATCTATTTCGAACTTAAATGCTCGTAGATAATTATACTAAAAATTTGCTTTTAAATCAGGTTTTTTGCTTGTTAATATTTGTTCAAGTTTATAAGTTAAACTATATATTTATTAGAAATAAAAGTGAAATAAAGATGTACCTATTATGTTACGTATAAATCAGATTTGTGATAAGTGGACTTGCTTTATTCAGAAACAACCTTGACCTTCTAAGCAGCCAGACTAGTTTTTTCTCTCAATAACACAAGCGACTATCATTAACACTAGGCACGGGGCTACTCTTACCAGGTGAGGTGAGTTTTTAATCTTAGTTCACTTAAACAATAATTAAACACGGAGATTTCCTAACGATGTCTTCCTTCTCACGTGAGAAGAATCAGATTCATGGTAATATTTTAACGAATTTCCAGGTGAGCACAAATCACGCTTGAACACAGATCTACTATTAGACAAATGGTAGAACCAAGCCTGTTTGAAAATATGTACATCATAGCATATAGCATGTAATAATATTACGACGTATTGGTCGGACACGTGACCATTAAAATATAAAAGTAAATGAAGTATTCTAAATGAAAACTCACCGGTGAGTCTGTAAATGAGCCAGTTCCTGGCGAAGAACACGAGCAGCAGGAAAGGCATCATCCACATCTGGTAGTTGTAGCAGAAGGCCAGCCACACCAGCAGCCCGATGAACGAGCGCACACGCGACTCCCACTCGAAACAGTCTCTGCGAATATAGCACTGGTTGTAGAAGTTTCTGGCAAATAATTGCTATCTCAATAGGAGTTCCTCAGTTTTGCTCATCATAGATTCCAACATCGAATCCTATCCATATTCATATCCTGGAAATATTCTGGGAGGATTTACAAAAGAATTAGCTAGGCAACCGTATTCCATAGCGATCGTATCTCTCGTAAGTGAGAAACACGAATGACTTTTCATTATATGGAATTCTCATAACCTGGATTACTTATTTGGCCCGGAACTTCGACCCTCTACGGTCTTGCGTGCCATTTTCAACCTTTACTCTACTAACTTTGGTCACATAGAAAATTTTGGAGGGCAAACTTATTTTATCCTCCATTTTAAAACTTGGCGTATATAAACTACATCAAGGTAGACCAGAACGACCGTAGACTAAAGATGACAAAGTATTACAAAAGAGAAAAAACTCACTGTAATATTTTTCCAATTTCAATAAACCACATAATAATAGCCTTGAGTCTCATCACGTTTCGTATGAACAACTGTCGCTTGAACTTGGCTTCCTGATGCATGTACTTCGGCTCCTTCGGATTCACCACTCGTATTGCTGCTTTGAGCTGAAATAAACAGTTCCAAATAGTATTAATCATGCTGTATGCTTAGTTTGAAAGTGAAACTTAGACTTAGGGAAAAGTAGTTCTCTAGTTACCCTAGGGACTTAGACCGTATAACGCTGCAAATGTATACTAATTTACGCAACATAATATGTTCCGTTTAAATTTCCAAGTACATACCATCAAAGACTTCTGAGAAGTATTTGCATACCATAGTGATTTTTTGGAATGAAAGCACAACTCTTCTGACGGGAGGGTTTTAACACAGCTGTGAAATGTTCTTACATTTCGTGACGTAATGTTATGAGTTTCCTATCCTACATACTGCATGATAGCACTACGCTATACGCACTACGTACATATTTATCACTTTCGTTATTATTATCTTTAAAAAATACTACATAAAATCCAAAAAAGAAGTCGAATTGCACTTCCACGTCACTTAGAAAAGCCATTTGGGAATTACCTCTGCAGTAACAAATTCAAATGTCAATTTAATATTATTTCAGTATTTGCCCTAGTGAATATTCGAATTTAGATTTCATTGCATATTAAGATTCGTTATTCAAATATTTGCAGAGTTCAAGTGACAAGACACTATAAAACATATGACAGGCATTCACGCGTAAAGCGCAAAAATCCAAACGCCAATTATTTCTTCCACAAAGGAGATTTGCTGCGTACAGTGTAATTACTATGTGGCATCTGCGGTTAAAAATGGTCAACGTCGCCTTTGTAATGTCGTCGCCTGAGATGCACCTCTCGCTCATATTAATGAAGTTGCTTGTGCTACCTATTCACCTGCACCTCGGAAGAAATAAACAGAATAGTGGTAAACATACAGACGAGTCCACCTATACTACATTAAGGCGACGCATTGTTAAACAATAATTCTAATCCCGTACACACGCCAGAGGGGGGTTGAGCGTCCTGAGCGGAGTGAGGCTCTCCACACGCGCGCGAGCTTACAACTAAAGGACGTAAGCGACAAAATGGTTTTTATTATTTTATTGCGTTAAGAACGAGAATCTGAGAAATTCCTTCTACTATTTTAAAGAACATAATATATGGACTCATCTACGAAGCAAGTTGAGAGGCTTAAATCGGTGCCGTTTCCCCATAATATATTAATCTCTTTTAAAAATAGTACCTATTTTTAAGAGATTAATATACTATTTGATATTTTACTCTCTGTTACAAAAGTTACCTAATCATGTTTTGAAAACTAACAAAATAAGATTTTTATCATTAACTATCAGGTCACCAAGTTGTTTTCATTGGTTTTGGAATTACTGAAATAAATTGAAATTATTGACGCCAATATTTCCAATGCGTCCTCTTAAACTCGATCGCGTCCAATGGCCGCCTTGACCGCTGTAATCAAATTGGTCATCTGTCAGTTTGTCTGTCTGTACGCCGGCTCCTATGTCTGTACCTCGTACACGTACCGGGTTCCATATGACGGTCATCTCGAGCAGTATCTGCGGGCAGTTGCCCTTGGCGCGCGCACGCATCTTCTTGTCCTTGAGCGCGAACCAGCGTTTCTCCCCGTTGCGGATGGTCAGCAGCGGCACTGCCAACTTGCCGAGGAACTCCACCTTGTGGTCGTGGTCTTCGTCGTACACCGTCAGCTCCAGTATCGAACTTATGTCCTTCACTGTGCTGTAACAATGTTGAGATTTTATAGATAAATGTTCTATGCCGTGGAACTAGGTCATCATCATCGTCACCATCAGCCCCTATCCGTCCACTGCTGTATATGCCTCCCTCAAAGAACGCCAAGACGACCGATTCCTCGCCACTCGCATCCAACATGGAAGACAAGAATATGTCTCCTTCTCAAAATCAGGCAAGGTATTAAACTTAACGAGGGTAGCAAAATTTACACACCCTGAAATATATTTAATCTCATCAGGCCGATTACCTGACGATGCTTTCCTTCACTGATCATAATAATTCAACTTACAACGTGAATATTTTCATCCAGTTTGGAGTCAAAGTTTTGTATTCTGTGTGCGTTTGTAGCCTCGCGTTTCCCAGCTCCAGAACACAGAAGGGATCCGACTTGCCCCCTAGGTCGGCAGCGGCCAGGCCCTTGGCACCGTACACCTTGACGCACAACCACCCGACACCGCTCGACGTCTCGTTCAGTCGATGCCACGCCTGAAAATATTTATTTTATATAAATTCGAAATTTTTATCCAATACTTTCTTTCACGTACTATGAAATCATTTTGGTATTAACCATTACCTATGTACGACTGTGTATGTGAACTTAGCAAAACACTCTTTCAGCAAATGACGGAAAATTAAGGTTCAATTCAAGTTCATATTATAAATTTTGAAGTTGTCCTAGAGATCGTGATTTTTTAATACCTATTACTGATCTTTTTTACAAAAAATTTGCAAAAAAAAAATTCCGATAATAAACCACTGCGTACTCATATAGCTTTGGATGTAAGCACAAAAGTTCTGGTGTTACTTGCACTTTTGAGAATTAATTCTGCCGATTTTGCTATCACGTTTGACACGCTACCTTATAAAATAACCTCACAAAACTACTGTATCATTGCAGACGAACGATTATTTTTATAGTTACTACTATGACCTGAGGCAAGAATGCAAGATCAATATCTCGTACGGGATTCCGAATATAGCATCTATTTATACTTTTTATTTAATACTTACCTATAAAGATGAAACTTACACCTATACGGTAGGCTATAACCAGTTCCTACGATATAAGACACTGTCGTTTTGGCAAGTTGCCAATACATCAAAGAATAGCGTTTGTTAAGAGACAATCTCGAGCCTTCTTTGGGAAGCTCCAATCGTATATTAAAAGGCTATATATAATTACTGTTGCTTTATATTGTTGTAAATATAATATATTGTATTTGTTAAGAGCAATCGAGGTGTAAAGCTGGATATTGATCGTCTGTAAAAAATAATAAAGGTCTGAAAATAAAAGAAATAAAGATTGCTTAGATTTTGATTAGAGTCTGATTATTTAAGAAAAACCTTGAAGGTTTTTCTTTCAATCAGACTCGAGGTCTTGAAAACAAAACTATGAAAATGGTACATCTTAAGAAAAGTGAGAACAAAATTTAAAAATAATTATAATTAGAGGTTGCTCTTCTGACATATACATAATATATTGGTCGTCTTGGCGTTCATTGAAGGAGACCTATGTTCAGCAGTAGACTGATAGAGGTTGGTGATGATGATGAAATAATTATATAATAAATATTCTTAGCTAAATTAATATATTATTATTTTTAACAATTTGTTAGTTCATAAACTTGATGATACTCACATATCTCCTTTCAATGATTTCAATATCCCTGGGGTTTTCTTTGTAGCTGGCCAGATCGGTAATGGTCTCCGATTGCGTCGTCCCACTTATCGTCAACAGGAGGAAGATCTGACCGTTCCCGTCTTCCAGGTCTTGCCATATGCTGTGCGTTATTTCTCTTTCTAATTTTGTTAAATCTATGACACACCTGCAACATTTATTCACGAGTCATGCCTTGTTAAGCTGATTTTCAGTTCATCATTTTTTGAGTTCCTTACCCAAGGACTCATAGTAAATAACTCATGTGCCCAAAGGCTTACCACTACAGCTGTCAATGTGTGTAATTTAAGTATTTCCTTTGATTTCCTTAAAATTAAATATAGTTTTGTAAAGAAAGAAGCACACTTCGCCGGTTTTATCGAGTACCACGTCAAGTAAAACGATTTTTAAATTTGGCATTAGCCGTGATTAGCCTTTATTTGTTAGCATTTTTATCAAGCTTATTAAGATTATGTAGCTTAGTATGAGGACGATATTTTTCCCTCTTAATTCTAGACCTTTTTATTTTAATCGATTGAACGACGTCCAGTATAGCTCAGTTGGTTAGAGCGTCGTGCTAATAACGCGAAGGTCGCGGGTTCGATCCCCTCATGGGCCACGACTCTTTTTTTAAATTTAAATCGTGTTAATAAAAAAATATTTGATACTCTATACTATATATATATATATATATATATATATATATATATATATATATATATATATAGCGTCACATTTTTTATACAAGTAACGACTGAATGATAAAGTACCTAACTTTTAAAGTTTTAAGACTTACCTCCCTAAAAAGTCATCTTTGGTCTGTTTATCTTTATCCCACACGGTGACCTCCAGGGTCTGCTCCTGGTCATCATACAGGTGCAGGTCAAACTGTTCCAACCAGGACGGATGCAGGGTCTTCCACACCACCTTACTTTTATATTTTTCGTTTCCTAACCTTAAAATCGAAAAATCATTATCAAAGCAAGCTGGAACATTATCTATTATTACGTTGTCTGGGTTATATGTGCCACAATCTCTTCTAGAGCGGAAAAAGACTGAACTAAACGGATTTAAAATTACTCCATATCCGTAATAGAGTATAACTACTTTCTACGGATTTTATTACAATTTATTTAGATTTTTGCTTTCCCGACGTTTTGTATACTTTAAAGCATTAAGCACCCATGGTCATGGAACTAGGTTCAGACGTTATGTCACAAAATCGTGATACGTAAAAAGTTATACTTTACTTATTTTTCTATTATATGTAAAGTAAGCTTGATTGTAATGACATTTTCCATAATCATTAGAAATGAATACTCAAATACCGTATCCATTTACTTTATATGTTTTGGGAACCATACTTGAAGATCTAGAAATAATGTATACGAACCTAAATTTACAATACGGATCGCTGGATCTGGTGTCCATGTCCATCGCTGGTAGGTTTTTGGCCTCCACGAGGACTATCGTCACTACGGAACTCCAAATTTGTGCCTTTAAGCGTTTGTTCACATCGCTTAGTCTTGTGTTCTTCAACAGGTACTGCAAAAGAAATTATGGAGTTAATCCTTCAACTACGGGGCTGTATCAAACCAACCATGGCCGATTTAAAAGACACTATGATAAGCATAATGAAGGAAGGAAGTGATAATGAAGGATAATAAAGGATATGAATTTGATCTACTGGTGGTCGGCTGAGATAGCCAGTCTCCGGGCTGCCTGCAACCGGGCCAGGCGACTTTATACCCGGAGCAGGCGGCGGCGCCCCCAGGACGTCGACAGAGACGACAGGTTGCGCAGGGTCTACGCAGAAAAGCGGAAGATCCTGCAACAGGCCATTTGCCGAGCCAAGGAGGAGGCCTGGCTGGAGATGGTTGAGGATCTCAACAGAGATCCTTGGGGCCGACCCGACCGACGAGATATATGTCCAATACCCAATCAACGAGACGCTCCAGCCGGGCCTACTGGGGAGGATCGTCGGGGAACTCTTCCCCGACACACCCGGCGCCCCCCAGGATGGCTCGGCAGACGCCGGACGATGAGGGTGTTCCGTCACCCGTCACGGAGGCTGAAATGGAGGCGGTTCTGTCCCGCCTCCAGAGTAAGAAAAGGGCGCCGGGTCCAGACGGGGTGCACGGGAGGGTCCTCGCAATCTCTCTCATGCACCTCGGCGATAGCCTTCGGGAGCTATTCGACCGCTGCCTGCGGTCCGGATTGTTTCCGAGAGCCTGGAAGGAGGGTCGGCTCTGCCTGCTACCAAAAGCAGGGCGGACCCCGGACTCGGCTTCGGCGGTGCGACCGGTGGTGCTGCTGAGCGAAGCCGGGAAGGCCTTGGAGAGAATAGTGGCCTCCCGGCTCGTTCAGCACCTCGAGGAGGTGACGGGTGAGGCGGAACACAGGGGGGAGGTGGTGGTCGCGGTGTCCTTGGACATCGTGAACGCCTTCAACAGCCTCCCTCACAGTGTGATACGGGAGGCACTGAATTACTTCGGAGTGCCCCTGCATCTAAGGAGACTGTTGGAGGCGTACCTATCCGAGAGGAGGGTAGCCTGCGAGAACCCGTGTGGGTCCGTAGAGTGGTGGCGAGTCGGGTGCGGTGTCCCACAGGATCAGTTCTAGGTCCGATCCTGTGGGACATCGGCTACGACTGGGTCCTGCGAGGCCGCCTCCTCCCCGGGACGGGTGTCATCTGCTACGCGGATGACACCCTCCTGTACGCCCGGGGGACGAGGCTATAAGGAGGCGGCGCGGCTGGCCGAGATCGGGCTCGAACTCGTGATCAGCCGCATAGAGAGGTTAGGGCTTCGGGTCAGACCTGAGAAGACCGAAGCCCTTCTCTTCCGCGGGACGGGGCGGAAAGGACCCCCACCGGGGGCTGCCCTCCAGTTCGGAGGGGTGAGGGTCAGGATGAGCCCCCATATCAAATATCTGGGGCTCATCCTTGACGGAGGGTGGATCTTCGGCCCACATTTCTCAATGTTGGGACAGACAGGCGGCAAGTGCGCTGGGCAGACTCCTCCCAAACCTCGGAGGACCCAGTGCCGCTTGCAGGCAGCTATACTCCGGAGTCTGCCGGAGTATGGCAACTTACGGTGCACCCATCTGGGCGGGTCACCTTACCATGAGGAATAAGGCCCAGCTGCGCGCGGCGCAGCGGGTCATCGCGGTAAGAGTGATTCGGGGGCACCGTACGGTATCGTGGGCGGCAGCCACTGCCCTGGCCGGCGACCCCCCGTGGGAACTCGTGGCGGAGGTTCTTGCCGAGACGTACTCCTATGTCTCGGATCTCTTGGTGAGGAGGTCTCTTGGTGAGAGCCTTACGCTGGACGGGATCCTTCGGGTTCGCCGACTAGGGCAAGAGGCGTTAATGCGAAGGTGGGTGGAGGACTTGGCGCGACAGCCGTACGGCAAAAACCTAACGGTTGCTCTGCGTCCGGTCCTTGAGCGGTGGATGCGTCGTAAGCGCAAACCCCTCACCTTCCGTCTGACACAGGTGCTCACTGGGCATGGTTGCTTTGGTGAGTACCTGTGCCGGACGGCCCGCAGAGAGCCGTTGACAGTGTGTCACGATTGTGGCGCGGCGGTGGACTCGGCCCAGCACACCCTCGAGGTGTGCCCGAGATGGGCGGCGCTGCGTCATGATCTGACATCGGTCATCGGAGGGGACTTGTCTCTGCCGAGTGTCATTACCGCGATGCTCGGTGATGACGAGTCCTGGACGGCGATGGTTTCCTTCTGCGAGGCAGTAATGTCCCAGAAGGAGGCCGACGAGCGGGTGAGAGAGGAGGCCGCCGACGTGGCCTCCCCCCGTGGGCGACGAACGGGGGTGCGCAGGAGGCGCTACTTAATGCGCCTCCAGTAACGCCCTTGTGCTCGTGTCGGGTTCAGGATGGGAACCTGGGCCCAGTGTGACACGACGTCGCGGGGACTGCCTAAGCAGCCGGGCAGTCCCCCCTTAAGAGGAGTAGTCTGGCCTTCGCCGGGGCCAGCCTGTCGCTGAGGTGATCCTGTTGAATGCCTATCCGGGACCCTCAAATGAAAGCGGCTGAAGGCACTCGCAGTGGTTTTAGTTTACGGGTAGGGCACTCCCAGGTGCGAGTCCCACATAGGGTCAGGATCTACCCGAGATCCTGACTACATGCGTAAAAAGCATTTCCCTGCGATAACAATAAAAAAAAAAGGATACGAATTTGATGGCATGACTACTCGTATCTCCGTGCAGCGCCCTATGCGAGTGGCGGGCCATTTTGGCGTTGATTGGTAGCCTGATGTCCAACAGTACACAGCTGATAAGAATGATACAGAGTTTAATGGTATACGGATTGGAATATACATATTTTTGTATACAAATGAGCTCAGGAAAAGGTTTCTTTGAATATATGGATATTCGGGCAGGAATCTGGTAAATGGATTATAAGTACTTAGAAATCTTGTTATTGGTGGTAACTCAGCTGTTCTTTTAAAGAAAGAACAGTATTTTTTTAGTATTCCGTATGTCAGGCATCCCGTTTTTTTTAATAGACCTAAAATATACATAAAAGAATATTATCATAGCACACAAATTATCGGGTTTCGTCGAGTCAATTTCACGGAACATCGCATACACACGAGTATAATGCTCTTTTATATTCTATATCTTCGTATATAAATTTTCTTCTCCTCTATGCCTAAAAAGCAGCCTCTATAGTGGGTTATGTTAGTAAAGCATGGTTTTATGGCATTTAACATAGACAAAGACAGCTACGAGTGAGTGAATTTCTTCTGTAAATTTCTATGTAAAATGCTAACAGTACAATTAAAATCAATTTGGTCGCGATAAATAGCTCGTACAATATGAACATTATATGTTTACATACAAGTACTCATAATGTTACAACTATAGATTAGTGAATTATTTTTCAGTATATGTAATAACATAGGCCATGTTCAGCAGTGGACGGATAGAGGCTGATGATAATGATGATGATGATGATATCTAATAAAAAAAATATAATTATTTAAATGTAAAATTTGTACACGTACTTATTTTAAAATTTAAATGAAAAAAAAATATATATTTATACCACTATACGTTATTTGCGTAACAAACACGTACGTAAACGCCCCCCTGTAAAACACGTGTTAATTTAACAAAAGCATATTGTTTTGCAATTTTATGTTTTCAATTTTACCTTGCGATAATCTGGCTGGTGTTTTTTAGAGTTTTCAACGTTACATAATATATTATATCTACGTTGATCAGAATAAAGGAAAAACATTATCTAGGTATCATTTGAAATGCTACAAGTTATTTAAAACATGTCGGAAAGAATTTTGTTAAGAATTTGTACATTCCTGAGGCTACTGACAGTTTATAGCAATCGTCCAGGGACAGTGACAGTCATTTAAAGACTGCAAAAATTGTTTTTAGTCAAGTTAGAACAAAAGGAGTTAGGAATAGTTTTCGCGAGTACTTGTTAAAGATAACGTTCAAGGCACAAGTTGCCAGTGTTAGTCACCACACCACATGCAACCACAACGACAAGTACCATATGCGCTCTATCGACTTTGTCCTTCAGCTGCGGAAAGCGGTTACCGATTTTCTCTAGTAGGTCTGAGCAGCTGTTGATTCCAGTTGGTGTAAGGAGAGTAGAACTTGGTGGTAGACTACCGGCTCTTGGTCGGATCTCGTTTGTTCTGCTAATGAATAGAAATAAATTGATTGTCTGTAAAGTTGGTTTACGGACGATAGTTTAACCCTTAGCTGGTATCGTGGGTCAAATTTGACCCAGACGTAAACATTTTTAGTTATTATTCTTTTAATGTTCATGGTACAAGTGCGTGCTTCTACGTATTCTCAGTATATCGCAAGCTGCGGCGGGGGGCGGACGTGCAGCGTGGTGACCATCATAGGAGCTGAGGTATGGAGCCGGCTGGGTCACTTTTGACCCACGACACCAAATACGAACTTTTTTCACTGAGTGTAATTTCAAAACTTTTTGTATTTAGTGAATATTTCTACGACAATGGGAGGATTTTTGAACGATAGACAAATTGAGGAGTTGTTGCACGACGTAAATGATGATTCGGAGTCTTTGTGATGATGAAGTTATCAGCGATCGAGACAGTCCCGAACCTATTACTTGCTCAGAAGACAGTGTCATTGAAGCAAGTTGTGACAGTGAAAACGAAAGGGAGAATACTAGAAACGGATATACAAGAGATGAGGGGGAAGAACACGGAGACGAAGAGGAAGAAAGCAGAGATGACGATGAAAAGCGGACCATACTTCTTCAGTCGCTTCAAATTCAAATCGGAAAAGGGCCAGATGCTACCTATGTGATTGGAAAAATGACCGAAAACATTCTCTAAAATGTTATAAATGTTTACATTTTGTTTGTAAGACATATTCCATCCTAAATATTGTGTACTACTTGTTAAAATGTATAAGACTGAAATATGTCGTCATATTGTTGGTTTAGCGTCAAGTCGTTTGTTTTTGATTGTCATTTTTTTAATTATTAGTTGATCTCATGAGAATTATACTTTTTTGTTATTAAGAGGATATAAGAAGTGCCATTAATTTATTTTTGTTTAAGTTTTTCTAGCGTTTATATTTTTTTATTTCATTTTAAATACACTCTTACCAAAAAGTGCCAAAAAGTTAGGTTAGTTACAAATTCATGTAGAACTAAATAACTTTTTAATATTCTAAAATTTAACTAAGATAATTTTGTAAGAAATAGTTTTTTTATTTAATTTCTATCCCTATTTACATAAATAAAACAAATGCATACGTACTACAACATTTTTTTTAGTATGGGTAAAATATGACCCACGATGCCAGTAGTGTTGCCTAAAATAGCGATACCAGCCAAGGGTTAACGTGACAACGTCATAACAAAACGCAAGTGTAACGAGGCAATGAGCGTTACGAGAAATTTTCGTGCATGCAGCCGGCTTCATGGATTTAGACGTTGTCACGTCATAATAAATATAAACAGAAATATGAAAGAATACTCAAAGTTATGTTATGTTCCAACTTCCATGGCAAGTTCGTAAGTAAAATATAAATACATTATATGAAACACAGTTACAGATGTTTATTTACCATTTAAATGACGAAGCATAATTTACATGATTGTCATTAATGCGATTTAACCACCAAACTACGTCAGAGACGCTGAAGATTAAATTGTACATAATTTGTCTCAAATTCTTGCGGTCCAACTATTACTGCCGGTTCGATAGCTCTAGTGACTAGTCCAACGAGAAGAATCGACCGAATGTTTAAATTAATCTAATATAATGTATCAGACAAAATATTGAACCTATATAAATGTATCTTATCGTTTTATCAACTATTTTTGGATGAGGTTTATTTATTGTAAATAATATATTAAAATGATATATATATAAATACCTTAGGTAAGTGAAGGGTCCCAAAACTTCCTTGAGGTACACCTACTTCTACCTTTATTAATTACGTTGGCTATTTACTTTGCAGTCTTATGTGACGTAAACGCATCAAATAACACATTATAAAGATCTGCAGTTCACATAAGCTGGGTTCACTGCTGAGTTACATGTAACATCTAATATCAATTTTAAACTACAATATAATTTCAACCTTATTCGGCACTATGAGGTCTTTTTTTCTAGAACTTCGTCAATTTTTACTTCTTTACATCATTTGACAATATCATCTTTAACGTTCAGTATTATATTACGGTAAGATAGATTTTCTCAGAGCTTTCTAGTGTTTACTGAAGGCTGCAACGCCCACATCAACGAATTCGAATCAATTTTCGAGAAACTACGACTATGACTTATAGTAATAAATTTAAGTTTAATCCACTTAACTAAACTTTACGCCCACTTTACTCCATTTTTAAACTGTCAATGGAATTAAATTACGCTCATGGTTTACAAAATTTCTATTTTTAAGTGATTATGAGAAAAGATTTATGAATGTACATAATTACTGTAAATTAAGATGTTTATGTTGAACATAAATTAGTCAAATTAAATATAATGTATGTAGTATGTACATACCCATAAAAATAAATAAAATTTGGAATGAACTTCTAAATTGATTATTTAAATGACCTTGTAACGATATTAATAAAGAGTTCTCAGTACTTCTCACTACTACATATTGACTGAACATAAACAGTATATCACCCACAATTATCGCCGATCGTTTCTTTTGCATCGGGATTCGGAGCATCCATGAAAACTAAAACATTTTAATTCCAAGCTTTTACAAACATTGAACGATATAGATTTCAATTGAAAATACACTTTTAATTATTTTGGCGCAAAACTAAATTGGAGATCCTTAAACTATTTCCCCGACTTTCCAGGCTAATATTTTTTGACATATTTTTGGTACGTCTTTGCTGTATATGCTTTGTGTATATTATATAATTAATTTGTTTGTCAAATATTGTGATCAGCGATTTAGGCGTAAAAAGGGTAAAAGACATACATTGTTACTTTCGCATTTATAATATTTGTACTGATGGAAACGAATATTACATTGTATTACAAACAGGGCAATGAGGTTGCTATTCTGGTTCACTTTACGGCTGTTTGTTTAATAATTAAATTAAATGTTGCCAGTGTTTCTACAGATGTTCAGATTAACAATCTTTGTTGATCCGTGTAAGTAAACAGATGTCATGGCGGAAAACATATTGTTTAATTTGTTACGTGATGTGACCTAGGTTTATGGCGTAAATTATTTACAAAATACAATAAAATAATTCTGTAATAATACTAATAAGTGTGTCGCATGGCAACCTTCTTTCTTTATCTTTATTATTTATTGGTCTGTTGGTCATTTGTTACATGATCTTACTAAAGCTTGCCTTTTATGAGGAATGACCCCTTGCTGAAGTTTTATTAATTTTTATTATTACATCAGATATGTTAAGATTAACAGATAGTGTAGGTATGTTTATGATTTTTTTCTCAGGTCTACCTGTGAACTAAACAAAGAAAAAAGATTAAAATTTTATGTGGCGTTATATATACAGGACTAGTAACTGTATTGGCTAATATTTTCTAAAGAAACATCTTCGCCAGATTAAGAGAGTGTATGTCATCTAAGTTAGCATTACATTGAAATGTTTCTAGACACGTAGGTAAGCTATTAAAGAGATAAAAAATCGCGTAATTTACATTACACATAATTTACGACCAAAGTTACGCCGCGCACCGTCCAAATATATTTTGAGATTCAGTTAATTTTATTTCAGACTTCAATTTTTGTGAAGATTTCAACTTATGTAATATATTATAATTTATAATTATCATTTCTAATATGTATTATATGAATTATATTTAATTTACTTCCTTCACTAGAGTATCACCTACAACTTAGACCAATTTGTTAAATAACAATGTAACTTATATTATCCTAACACTTGCTCAAACTTTGCTAAATCTCTTTAATGTGTTAAATTTTCAAAACATCCAAAATCCCTTCAGCTGTTTCAGCCACACAAACTTCATCGCTATGTGGTTGGAAAATAATGCTAAGACGTACCCAAGTGGTCATTTGAGAGCACATTCAAAATATGTTATAATAGACGCTCTGCCTTTATATACAAGATTGATAAAAGCGAGAGGCATTAAATTAAACCACGTATACTATGTACCATTTTCAGGCTACACACCAAAAATTGGACCAATAGAATCAATAGTTTAGTCACAGGATATTTTTAAAGTTTTAAAACCACTCCGCTTTATTCGACCCGGTGAGACGCAACGTGCTGTGCGTCGCACTGCCTTTTAGATTCGACGATCAGTGGACATTTTACAAAGGATGTTTACGCTTTACTTTGGCTATTCTCGTATTTAAGTTCTTTGAAAAAGTTTTTTTTTATTTCTCTCATAAACTGTTTTCGGATTAACCGTAAGCATGTGTAGTATATGTGGTTTAATTTAATGCCTCTCGCTTTTTAACCGACTTCAAAAAGGAGGAGGTTATCAATTCGTCGGAATCTTTTTTTTTTTATGTATGATACCTGATTACTCGAAGATGGCTAAACCGATTTGAAAAATTCTTTTTTTGTTCTAAAGGGTATACTTCCCAAATGGTCCCATGATAAGGAAAACCAGGATCTGATGATGGCATCCCAGAGAAATCGAGGGAAACTTTCGAAAATCGTAGGGGCAACTAGTGCGTTTGATATTTTTTTTTATAAAATGTTTTGAAGGACTTCAATTTAATGAAGGTCTGGGAGTCGATCTGATGCTGGAGCCGAAAGACAATCGAGGGAACTCCTCAACTATTTACATCAGTAACCTTGTGTTTGGGCTTGATTAATTTGTAATGATGAGAACTTTACACCTATATGGGTTGTGACTGTCATTAGGGGTCTGATGATGAATACAAAGAACAGTTAAGGGAACTCTTCAACAGTTTACAGTAGCTACCTTGTGTTTGGACTTAATTAATTTAAATTGATGAGACCTTTGTACCCATATGGGTTATAAGCGCCATTACAGGTGTGATGATGGAGACCATACACAGTCGAGGGGAATCCTCGACGATTTACAGCTTTAATTGGGCTTACTTCATACGGTAAATAATATTATGCCAAAATCATGTAATTTTATTACTTGTCGTTGTTAAATGAACAAAAAACAACTGTGGCTTGGAAGCGCATCAAAGTTTTTCAAGGTTATCATAATATCCATTCTATATCTATACATTGGTGATGTTCTATACCTATATAATATAATGGAATTATTTAACGAATAGCAGCAAATCTGCCGTGATTGCTTTCAATTACATGTATATAAAGTTTTACACAATTCCATTTCGGTTTTTTCATTTGTTAAGTAATGATTTAAACCCTTTCTACGTCCATCTCATTAATACAGCGCTATCTAATCTGAGCAACGCGTTTAATAGTTCTACCCATATTTCAGACAAATAAAATCAGTTATCGAATTTTGAAATCACTAAAAATTAAGAAATTAAAATTTTTTAAACAAAAATTAAAACCGACTTCAAAATTAAAAAAAAAATTAAAAAGTAATAAAATAATTTCCTTAATCTTTGTGCCTACAATTTATAATCAACTTGTTCTTCTACTAATATACAATCTTTGCATTTACCACGTCATTATTGTTACTTTTGAAGCCGGTGTCCTATTCGTTGACCTACCTCCCTACCTACCTTGGCTGACAATGACCAATACTTATACATAATTCAATAATAAAAATATCTGAGGCTCATGAAAAAATCCTTACCCAACGTCACTGCAAGAAGACCATGAGAAACAAGAGTCACTGGAACTATAAAGAGCTAGATCCTCAGCTGAGAGGTTGGTCGCGGACGCACAACGACGATAATACACACCATTTTTTTCAATTGTCAAGAAGTCTTTGCACACTTGCTTCGTATCTACAGGCTCATGGATGACCAGTGAAGGTATATTCCTTTTCTCTGAGGAATCCGATGACGATCTATCCATGTCTCCATCTCCAATGGAATCCAAAGAACTTCTATCGTCTGACAGATGTGACATTAATTTACATATCTTTGAATTCTCCATTTTAGTTTGCATTTGGTCTTGAAAATCTTCAACTCGATCTTGTATCTTACCATGGAGTTTCAGCAGATGGCGTTTTAGTCGACTCATTTTCTTCTCTTTGTCCGATATTTTACTTTCCCTATTTTCTGTTTCTTTCTTAGATGTTTCATATTCTTTATTTGACTTGAGTGTACTTATTATATTATTTTCTTTGTCTACTTCCTCGTTTTCAGCATCCATTATATTTTTTTGTGCAGAACTATTTCACACTAATAGGAAACGATAAATAATCAGTCCAGGTGTAGAATTTTCAGTAGAATCGTTATTTAAATAATGATTGTTCTTGGGAATAGTTGTACGAACCATCTGCCTTGTGATCTGCCCGTATAGCGAGTTTGTTTATAAGTGCGAATAGAACAACATCGCCCGCTTCAATATAAGATATTTTTAAATTTGGTTTTCGTGTGTTTTTATTATTACAACTTCTAAGCAATCGAGGTTATTTTTATCGATTTTTTTATTCTCATAAAGGGCTACAAGTATCAAATATTTGATGATGAAAATAGTTTTTAACCGACTTCTAAAAAAGGAGGAGGTTCACAATTCGGATGTTTGTAAAATATTGATAAGTGATAGAAAAAAAATATTTAAAACAAAAATATACAAAGCTCTATAAAATCGCAGAGTTATTATTATTTATTAACTTATAAAATACCAAGATGAGCCTTCCATGCTTAGATTAGACTCCATTTTCATAATTACCAACAAACGTCGTTGTTTTGTAAACAAATTTTGCACATACAAACAATAGTACCATTCTAAGAGTAATAAACATCATCGGAATTTTAGACGTTTATATACTAATCATTGATGATTCAAGAGTACTTATAAGAATAGTATGCAATTGGCTGGTGATCCATTAGAAATTGGTGTTTCAAAATGAACGTTATATGTAATTGTTTTCTAAGGGCTGCGTAGATTTCTTACAGAGAAGAGTGCTACCCCCCAGGTATTTTTCACTTAGACTTAATAAAATAAACTTATCATAATTCATGGATAGCGGCCGATTGGTCGAGTGGTCAGGTTCGAAACCAGCCAAATGCAGATAATTTATATGATGAATATAGATGTCTGCACCGGATCATGCACGTGTATACATGTATTTATATAAATTTCTTAAATTTATTTCCGTTCCTAGTGCCCGCAATACAAGTTCTAACGAGCTTACCACAAGTAAATAAAAATAATAAGCGACTCGTATATTTAAAAAAAAAACTTTAAAATTGTGAAAATTAAGTATGGTTTTAAGTTTGTATCTCTAATCTTATATATAAAATTTCCATGTCACAATGTTAGTTACCGTACTCCTCCGAAACGGCTTTACCGATTTTTACCAAATTTTATATGCGTATTCTGAGAATCGGCTACTATCTATTTTTCATACCCCTAAGTGATAAGGGTGGTCAACCCCTCAAATTTTAAAAGTTAACGCGGGCGAAGCTGCGGGCAACAGCTAGTTTAACAATAAATTAATTATTGCTAACAATTATTATTATGGAAAAATATTTTATCAACAGATTTGACCTTGTAACAATTTTAATATGTAAATGCAAACAAAATATGGGGCATATTATTAACACCATTTCAATAATGTAATGAGCAAACAAGTGAGATAAGGTAAAACAATTGTTTATTGTATGTTTTTAACAATTAAAATATAATTGTATACGTAGTTTTTCCCAAAATATAATATAAAACCATTTTAAGTATTATTTATAGGCTTTTAATAAGCGAAGACTTTATTTATTGAAGATTTTGTTTTAATGCTACGAACGAAAAGGGACTTTAAAAGGTTATTCAGGAATTGTATATATATTTATTTCTTATCCGGAAAATTAAAAACGAAATTTAAATTTTACACTGTTCAGAGGTATAATCTAAAATCGTATACCTATATTATATTTTTAATTAATTAAATTAGTTATTAATTAACTACATAATTTCTTTAATTCTACATCAAAATTAACGATTAACCAACGTGTCATTTCAAAGCTTGTTCCTGGCTATTGACAAAAAATTGGTTTATTATATAATATAATATTATGATGTATAAAATTTTTGCACGGATCAGCTAGCTATAAAAGCGAAATTATTGTTTACTTAATTTAACTTGTTTTAGTTACATGTGAGTTGATTGTAACAGTTTTTATAATTTTGTTAATAATATTATATCATCATCATTATTTAGGTCCACTGTTAGAAAAAGGCCTCTTCAAAGAACGCCAAGACTTTGATTCGGTATTCCCCGCCACTCGCAGGTCTGCCTGCCAGTGCCTGCAGGACCGGCCACTGTACGGAGCCGGTTAAACACTACTATATAATATAGTTTTATTTAGTTTAGTTACATAGTATATTTATTTTTGCATTATATTTTTGTCGTTTTTGTAATAAGCAAGGATATTTTCTGTTCCTAAAAGCTATTATTAATTATATTTGTCACTGTAACGAGTTTTAAATTTAAGTTGTAGGTACTTTGAGAAAGATAAGATTAAAGCTCTCGGAGGTAAAACGGTTGACAATTACATTAGCCCGCCACAATATGTCACGCGTCAGTGAATGTGTGATAAAACGGCACATACAAGTATTTTACCTGCTGCTGTACATTAATTATCCATACAAATAAACAAAATTGAAGTGTTTTCAAATTCACAGCTTTTTACTAAATGCATATGAAAGTATCTACCTAATTGAAATTTGGTACTTACATCAAAGAGTCAATTTAAAAAAAAAATGTCTGTCTGTCTGTTTGTTCCGGCCATCAAGAATATTATAACCGGTGGGAGCCTCCCCACCATGGTTCAGGCCTTGACGTGGTGGTGAGACTCAGTAGCCTAGGGTGAGCCACTGCACCTTGGGCGAAGCTCATTGAGCCGAGGGGGCTCCTTGTACTCCTTTTATAAGAAGAGGGGACAAAAGAGTAGGGGGCAAGGGGGCGAGGACGGGAACCTCACCCCATTGTATGACTCATCCTGAGTGGGCCAGTCATCATAGAATCTTATGATTATATATCTAATCAGACGGCCTATGTGCCATCGGCCGTCTGTTTATCGACTGCAACTGCAATTTGTAACGTGATAATCCTAATGATGTGGTTGTAAAGCATTGTTGAGGAAGTTGGTGGGTTTGGTTTACATCTAACGTAATCTGTATCCCACATGTATGTACCTACAGGCATATTATGGATATAAGATAAAAAACCGAATACCTAATTTTTAGGGTAAATGGCATACTTTTTACACGATGAATAAAAAAATTATGTTATTTTAATTAAATTAACGCAAAACCTTTGTGGAGGTTCACAGAGTTACTCTTGTAGAAGTTATTTGATGTTCTTTATGTAATCAGGCCAGTCAAAATGTTAACATTTGGGTATAATTCTTTATACTTTTAAGTTAAAAGGGCTTTTCAAACTCTTTTATTTTGCTCTTTTAAAATTTAATGTATATTATACCGGGTGTATTTGGAACGCTTGATTAAACCCTAATAATATACTATTTATATGCTATATAATGCATATAACCATTTATCTCAGAAACGTTTTTTAAAGAAAATTTTAGGACTTGTGTATTTTGCAAACCCGCAATGTATGTATACACACTATGCACTCATGCTAACCGCGAGACGCGCGACTAGCGGGCGCACTGAAGATGCGTGCGGTGCGGGAGTTCGTTCACCTCGTGCATGCGGCGAACGCTATCAGCTGATTCAGTTCGCTAGCTGGCGTGAACCATAAACCAATTACATTGCTGTTTTTTCATAAAACCATTATTTTAAAGCATTATCATCAAATTCCTGTAACATTATGGTTACTAAACCGGATAAAACAAAAAATAAAGAATAAAAATGCCAACCAAAAAAAAAAAAGAAAACGCTTTTTTTTTCACTTGTATCATGTCAGGCTATGCCAACACCTCTTCGTTTTCGCAAGCGTTCCAAATACACCCGTATAGTTCCGAACTAACCTTAAAAAAAGAATATGTTAATGTCGATATTATTAAACAATACTCATAAGTATTAATTGACGAACTCTAATCAACATCTGGTTTTAGTACACGCAGTGAAAATCAAGTTAGAACGATTTTGGTCTAATTTAATTTACATGACTTATCTAAACATACAAAGTCGAACGCGTTTTTTATTTCTTTTTCTTGTCGAGTCACTTGGTAAGTGATCAACGCAGCGGGTGTGTGTTGTCTAGCGTCGAATGCGACCTTCTTCCAAGCTCCAGTCAACTGTCCACTATACCACACAGCCGTCAATCACGATCTAGTTTCTATTCAAGCAATTCCTATTTACCGCTCCAAGTGGGGAGGTCCCAAAGTTTTAATGAACTTGATCGAGTTTAGATTTGTCACGTTATGAAGGGTATTCATAGTTAAACTTTCATACAAAAGGCATTGAATGTAATACGGTTTTAGTTGCGTAAATATGTTGCACATTTTACTTAGCGACAGTGCAATCAAAATATTGCAGTTCCAACAGTATTCCATACAAACGTGTCGAAAAAGGGGAGATAATAATAATTTCTATTATACTAGCGGCCCGGTACGTGCTTCGCTACTTATAAAGTGATATAAAAAAATTGGAACATCAAATTAATTTATTCAAACAAAAAAATATATTATTAATTGCTAGCTATTTTAAAACTTAATGTTGTACTGTTAACACTGAAAAAAGTTTCAACATGACCCCAACTGAAAAAGTTTCAATTTGACATCAAAATCTCCATTAATTTATTGAATTAAAAAAATGTGATAAATGAAGAACTGCTCGACCGATTTTGTGCAAACTTCACATAAACCATCTACTAAATAGTCCGAACAAAGCCTAAACATTTGGTTTGGATTAGTGAGCCCGTTCTTGAGTTATAAAATTACAATGAAAAGTGGCATTGATTTTTATATATAAAGATACCTACACATAAATTAAATTCAAGTGTCTGTTTGTTATTTTAAATTAACAGCTTTTACCTAAATGAATATGAATGTATTCACGGTACTTACGTACATTAAAAATCAATCAATTTATAAAACTTTTGACTATTTGTTCCGGGTAATCTCTGACACGGCTAGGCAGATTTTAACGGGACCTTTACTGGCAGATAGCTGATGTTATACGAGTAACTTAGACTGTACAATAATCACGATCAATCCGGATACGGCCGAAAATTTAAGTTAACGCGAGCGAATTGCGAGCAACATCTAGTTATATAATAAGCCTAAAATTGAAGATACTTGAAACATGATACAAGCTAAAACTTAAAAAATAATCATAGCAAGATTCGAACCCGTGAAATAGCTCGCCCGTAACGCCAAGAAGGCCGTGCGGCCGATGCAATGGTTACAACATCTCGCTAAGAAAGAGCTGCTGTAATAGGCCGAGAATTATGGTACGTGCTGTTTGATCTACATGACTCATTTGGATATTGTTTTGGAACGTAATAAAGAATGTATGAAAAACTTGTTTTGAGCTTTGTTTTCTAATATTTTATCTTTGCATGCCAAATCTAGAATTGTAGAAATAGACTACCTGTTGCACGTAGCTTTGCCCGCGCTAGCTTACGTTTACAGCCGTATCCGGATTGGTGATGATTATTTTTATACCCTAAGTTACTCCTTATAACACCTATAAAATCGGCCCAGCCGTTTCAGACAGTTTGCGACATTACCTTTGACCTTGTACAGATCCTGACGGGCCCCGGTTGCTTCGGGAGTTACCTGTGCAAGGTGGCAAGGTCGGAGAACACGCCAGGCTGTCATCACTGCAGCAGTGACAAGGACACTGCCGACCACACCCTGGCGCAGTGTTCTGTGAGGGCAGAGAGGGTGGATCTCATAGATGAGGTTGGCGCTAACCTGTCGCTCCCTGCGGTTATCCGAACAATGACCGCCAGTACGAGCGCATGGGAGGCGGACTCCTCCTTCTGCGAGGAGCGCGGTTCCAGAACCGCACGACTTGTAATCGTGCGGTTCCCGCAAGTCTGAACGAGCCCTAAATAAATATGTACATATAAATATGATCCGCGCGATTTCTTAGTTCCCGCCGCGTCTGAAACGGCTAATTGCTCGCTATGAAATACGAATTTTTAATCAATGTAACATAACATTAAATATTGAATAACTTTTCAAAGATTTTTTGTGAAAAAATAATAATATTTGAAACAAATAATAAATATAATTATTTGATTACCTAAATCCTACATCTTTTTTGTATAGGTATCTATGAGCGACGGCCGACGACGGACGTGATGCCCTCGATCGCTCCTCTGTGAGCCATAAGTTGGTAACATCAAACCTTTAATTAATTATGTGTACAAAAACAGTACGTACAGTAGTTTCTAGCTAGCGTGTCCATTTTAGTTTTTAGTTATAAATGTGAAAATGCACGATGGTGGTTATTAGTAGGAAAAGTCCATTAATATGCTCATGCCAATCTATATAATGGTGCAGACCTTGGTGGTGGCGCTAGATCGCTGTGATAACAAAACCACATGCCGCAAAACTAATTAGTCCATTTGATGGCATATTATGTGATATTATTTCATACCGACGCGCGGTGGGACGGTATAGGGTTGTTTTGTATGACGCGCCCGATTTTTTTTGTCAAGTCATGTCCGACGAGTCACCAGGTACGTTGGTAAACTCTGGCTGTCCTGCCCTCCTTCCCCAAACACAGCAAGGCTGTTTTATGAAAGAATTAGGCACGAGGGTGGTACTCATGCAGACAGGAGACAGGAGCATTGCACAGCGTATCTCTCCCAATGGTAAATCATCCCATTTTTATGTCACAAGATGGCAACCGAGCAGTCGGAGCCTTATGGTGACTACCGATACCCATAGACATCCACACAACCAAAAGTTTTCCTATCCCCAATTGGCCACCGGAAACTCACAAACCGCACGAAAAGCGACAGCATAGCTATTACTTGACGCCGGTAATATGTATCCCTTCTGTCTACCTGAATATATGTTGCTTATTTCTTTCGCTAATCTTTGTTGTGTTCCATATTATAAGAGTAGGCTGTCGGATAGCAATTATTTTTATAACAGCCTATTTCTTTTGAAAAAACCGTATTGCTATGGGAACATACGGTCAGTAGGCCATCTTTACTCTATGACAAGCAACACGTGAAATAATCTCATGAGAGACTTAGGACCATCTCTTGCAGTGGCACTAGAAGAGTAAATCTCATGTAAACTCCATTTTAGACAGCTTGTCATCGGATAACTCAACTAAAATAAGATAACTTCAAATATGTAGGCTGTGACATAAGCCTCGCACACAGCACAGCCAACCGTGACTTATTTTAATTTATAACTATTTTAATTTTACATATTATTTTAATTAAATTTTTAAACTTATATTAATTATTCTATTATTTCATTTACTTGCTATCACCCGCCACATCACTTACGAGAATAACACATTTTAAGGCAGAAGGCGAAAATTAGCGCTTACCTACATCTTTCTTTGATTTATATTTGATTTTAAATAGATAGGCAAATTAAGCCTTATCGCATACCCCCGGCCCCCCCCCGGACCCGGTGGTATGCCTGAACGCATTCGCCAGCGAAACCAAAAAAAAAAAAAGGGATCAACATCGACCAAGAAGTTAAACGCCTTCATAATTGTCTATCTTGAGACGTATGGTCGTACACAGTGTAGGTGATTAATACCGGCACCGAGATTTGTCTAAAACAGATCTTTTGGAAAGAAGGGTAGGACAAGCAGTGTAGGCTACACTGTCCTGTTGGAATGCACCGGTGAATATATAAATTGTATAGATATAAGAGTAAGAGGCAGTGCAGTGCAGAACACCAAACTATTATATTAGAATAGTTTATATTTACTTATATTTAGGTATAATAATAATTTACAAATAACAACCGAATATGTCGGCGGGCGGCATTTTACAATTATAAGACAATTTGACTTCAACAGAATTTGTCTAAAATAAATGGGTTTAATCGTGTGCAGGATAGTATACCTATATTACTTACCAAAAATCGACAGTTTTCAATCTCGAGAGAGAGATTATATTATAACGTATACCTACGTAAGGTAGGTATTTACAATCTTACAGTGCGTGATAACGTCTAGTACCTTCTTATTATATGTATATTCTGTGCTTACGGTGTTACAAATTATTCTTCTTTCGCGCCTAAACAACTTTAATATCATGATATCATCGCCTTACACAGTACACTAAAGACCTTTGATAACCCCGGTCATGTTACAAGGCCAATCAACAAACGTACCGTATAATGTGTACCAACTACCATGTGAGACAGAAGACAATTTACTTTTCCTTTTTTTATAAACAATCAAACCACGTTAACAGAGTTCCGCCATTTATACTTCTTTATCGTAGTTAATGTCATATAGACCAGTGCCGAAGCCTTTGATGATAAGAAGTGGTACAAAATTATAGTAGAATGAAACCTACTTTCAGTCTGGGTTTTATTGCATTTTCTGAGAAAATTTACCATAGTAATTACTTTTATACCATCGGAAAGTAGAGATTTCAACGATCAGACAGCACACCATTTTTTTATTTTGATATTTTGACGGGAGGATTTTTGATTTTCAATTAGGCTAGGCTACTTTTTCGAAGAGTGAAAATAAGGTGAAAAATAAATGTTGGAAATGAAAAAAAAATAGTGTATTGGGGACATAAAAATATATCTTTTCACCAAATTTCGTAAGTAATTTTTTTTATAAAAGATAAAAATAAAAAACCGAAAACTTGGTTATTTGAATTTTTCACATAAATTTTGAGGTTATGTGAAAAAAAAGTAATTACAAAAGTTGTAGACAGTAGATGTTTTTATTACCTATAACTTTGCGATTCAAATTTTTTCCATAGGACTTGTAGTTTTTCCGGTTTGTAGTTTGGGTTGGATCAGACACATGCACGTACATTTGATTTTCTAAAATTGTTTCTGCATCTGAGACATGTTGACATGACATCGTGTTTTAGGTATACGACGTGTTGGTCGACCATTAACCAGGTGGGGAGACGATCTCCGTGCGGTGGGCGGTCCGTGTTAGATGCGAGTGGCAATTGGCAAAGGATCGGTCGTCTTGGCGTTTATTGAAGGAGGCCTATGTTGAGTAGTGGACGGATAAGGGCTGATGATTATGATCTAAGATATGAGAGCCTTGGTGGCTAACCGGAGAGGGAAGACGTCGTGTGGTTAAAGAAAAAAAAGGATGCAATATGATCCCCATCATTATTATTATTTAAGGGTGGGGACACCAGCGAGGCTAGACGGGTGATCAGTGCTCATTACCGGGACCATTTCACCCAATTCCCCAGGCTCGCCTCTGGGAATAGATGCGGGGATGGGTTACTAATTGCCCCTCCGGTGTCACCCCCTCAAACCTACGTGTTGACCTACAAAAACTACTTAGCTGACTTTCTTCAGCTCGTCCGCTCCAAACAGCTCCCATCTTGCGTATGCAAATGCTGGGCATTCCGTTATGAAGTGCAGACTGGTTTCTTCTTTCTCTTTGCACTTAGGGCATAGAGGGTCCTCTGTTAGCTTCATTATTGACAGGTGTCTGTTGAGTGGGCAGTGTCCCGTCAATATTCCTACAACTGTTCTGATGTTGTTCCTATTGAGTTTAAGCAACTCTTTAGTCTTCTTGCTGTCAAGCGTCGAGATGAAGAATTTCGACTGTCTGCAGCTCTTCATGTCATTCCATCTCAGGTTTGTTTCTTTGTTTATTCTCAGGGTTATAATATTTTTTGTTATCCTGTGTGCTATTGGCAGTCTCGGCTCAGGGCCTATGAACGTCTCATCGGCACCTTCTCTCGCCAGTCTATCTGCTTCTTCATTGCCTGCATTTCCCTCATGTCCGGGTACCCAGGCAATTTCTAACTCAGTCTACATTTTAGATTTTACATTTACATAAAATAACAATAAACAAGTTTTATAATATTTAAGTTATCTTGCTGTAGCTTGCCTGTACCTATTACGTCCACCATGGTTCAGGCCTTGTCGTGGCGGTGGGGCTCAGTAACCTAGGGTGAGCGGTGCACCTTGGGCGAAGCTAATTGGTCCGAGGGGGCTCTTTGTACCCCTCTTATAAGAAGAGGGGACAGAAGAGCAGGGGGCAATGTACTGTCCCGACGTTGGGAGGGGGTGTTCTGTGGGGCGGGACAACCCCTCTGTGGAGGTGGGGTCGGTCCCTTGCGGGACTGTCTAGCCGTCGAGGTGCCCTGTTTGTTTTCTAGATCCGGTGCACCTCGCCAAAGGCGGCATTGGTGGCACTCGCCGGGTTTTAGTGGGTAGAGCTGCGTCCATCTACCAGCTGTCGGGCGCAGCGAGTCCCACATACCTGATGCCTCAGAGCATTTCCCGGCGTTAAAGAAAAAAAAACCTATTACGTACTGTTTACTGTTCAGATTTGAATGGGCCATGGGGTGAAAATTTCCCGTCAAACTAATCCTGCGGTCTTATAAGAATAAATTTGTTTATTTCATCATCATTATTATACTTTAGCGCTTTAATAATAAGATCTTATATAATCTTCCTTAAATCCTATCTAGTAAGTGCCTCTGCCACATATAATATTTTTTATTGTTCATTAGCACATTATAAAGTACAAACTCTTTAGCTATACAAGCGGGGGCAAATATACCTCTATAACTATACAATAATACAGAAAAAATAAACAAATCTGTAACTTGTATATCTTTTTCCCAAATTAATATTCTAAACAAAGCACAACAACAAAACACTTTACTCAAACTGCACAATATCACAAACTTTTAAAACAAATAAACTAAAAACTTATTGAACCGCGACAGATTAAAAAATTAACTTTTTTTACAGTAGGAAAGGTACGATCATTTCCGATAATACAGTCGCATGGTTTGTATCATTCGGCGGGTTTTTGTTTAAATTTATTACACGAATTTATTTTCCGCGAAACGCGCAAGCGCACGTCAACCGGCACCGACGACCACAGACAACTGAGCGGGAAATTCATATTTAATATTTACAATTTACAAATAATAATGTCGGTAATTGCACAGAGTAGCGTCAGTATGGTTACAGAGACGTTTGTAAGTTGTGGAGAGAATTTAATGAACAATAATTATTGTTCACCACATGCTGTAATAGCTTACTGCTTAGGCCTTAGACAATAGTCGCCTCGCCGCGACGCGCGATGCGAAATTCCTACACAGTACTATATTAATTTGCACCTTTTAGACATCATGTATTCAGTTTGCATTATATAATTCATAACTAATGGCTTAATGATAGCGTGACAAAACTTAATTAAACATTTTTGAGTCTACTTGGCGGCATTTTGATACGTAATTATTAGAGATGGGCCGAATGTTATTTGGACCGAATTGAACTTCGGTGAAAATATTAGGTGAAAATAAAAATCAGCCGAGTTTTGGCCGAACTTCGAAAATACAAATAAATATAATGAAAATGAACAAAAATAAATTAATAAGATAAGGTAAAAGAAACAAGAAAACGAACTAAGAAAGTTTTGAAAGTGCAATTTTAAAATAACAAATACACAATAATAATCAATAGGTACTCTATTGTTTAAACTATTAAAATCTCTGGCATTAAGTTATCTCTACAACTTGTTAATAAGTTATGGGTATATATTTTGATATTTTTTGATTGTCTAATAATGTATCGAGTTATTAGGGCGTAATACGAGGACGGCGGTTATACAGTAGGTAGGTACGCAACTAGACGAACGAGGACCATATTAAGTACGTATTATTTGAATATATATATTATGTTTACCTACTTTGCACCCTGAATACATTATACTCTTTTTCTGTAACGGGGCCGGATAAACCCACTGGCCTGTTCCGAGCCTGTTTAAGGCAATACAAACAAACACGTGCAGAAAAACCAGTCCGCAGTCGCATACACGTGACGAAGGGTACCAACACCAGGCACAGGTTCACACAGGTGTAAAAATAAGTAAAACGCGGGAATGACATGTACGTGCCACGTTTCGAGACAATTACGTAAAATACATAACAACGAGCTTTGCCGGCTGCTTCACCCGCGATAACTCAGCCGTGTCCGGAGAAAAAATGATTATGTATATTATGATTGCCTGTCTTTCCAAATAATAAATTTTATCAGCAGTTTAGAAGAATAAGACAAACTCACTATCGCATTAATAATATGAATGGAAAATACTTTATTATTACTAAAGTAAAATACCTATAAATAGTAAATAAAATAAAAAAGCCTATATTTCTTACAGAATCTAGGTTTACAAAGTTCTGGTATTAGTAACATGTTATATTTTTTTTTAATTTATAATATGTGCGTTTTTTGTTAGTTATTCTGCAAGAACCACTCTGCAGGTAAAGGCCTCCTCCAAAGTGAGCCAGTCTTCTCTAGATTTTGCTGAAATCATCCAATTTGGACCCGCTGTGCGTTTTATTTCGTCTTCCCTTGGAAGACGAAAAATACCTATACCATAATAATAATAATATGTTATTTGTTATAAAATGTAGCTTAAAATAAGCTAGTGATATCATCACTAGATCAGTAATTTATTAAGTTAATGAGCAAGTTATAATAAATTATAATTTAGTACATAATTTTATACGTGTTGCTAATTCATATCTTGCTAGCGTTGTATAATTCATTCAATAATAATACAAAACTTATTTCTCGTAAAAATAAACAGATACGGAGGCATTAGCTATATAAATATATCAATGATTCCTTTGAGTGTTCGTTTTACGGAACCCTTAGTGCACGAGTGAGACTCGCACTTGTCTGGTGTTTTCTCCTTGACCCTTGATGTAACTCTACATCAATTCATTTCAATGTAAAGTTATTAAAATCGCTAGACTAACGCACCATAATATTATATTGTCCTTAAAATCATATTCATGTACAGCAAAGTCTTGCTCTAAATATATTGTTACAGAGAAAAAAAACATTTTTTCTATTGCAGTACGCAACATTTATTACTATAACAGTGTGTTAGTTTAATACATTAATTTATAACTATTAAAACTATATAAAGCTTCTTCGAAGTGGTCTCCGGTGGCTGTAATACAGTCCTTGAAATATTGAGGCCAGTTATCAATAGAAGCACGTACTCCTTCCATGGGAAAATTCTTCACTGTCAATCGTATGGATTGTTTTAGGGCCTCCAAATTATCATGGCATTTAGAGCAAGCCACACTCTCTAGAACTGACCAGAAAACATAATCTAGTGGATTAAGAGCGAGACTAGATGACGGCCAGTCTTCAGCTCTGATGAAGTCCGGAACGTTGGTTTCTAACAAAGATTGGGTGCATCGAGCGTTATGACCCGGCGCCGAGTCTTGTTTAAAGGACCATTCTTGATTATTGAACATAGTTTTGTTAAGGGGCTTAACTACCTTATCAAGAATAGTATCTTGATACACTTGTGCCGATGTTTTGATACCTTTTTCATAAAAAATGGCTCAGTCACTCCTGACCCATCCATCAAACCATCACTGAAGTCGGATAATGCCCACGTTGTACTCTGTTGACTAATTGCGAAGTTTCCTTAGAGTTTTGAGCATAAATAAGCTAATTTTGTTTGTTAAAATATTACTCAATTGTAAAAAAAAACATCAAACAAAATTTTTCTATGACCTCTCTTTGTGTACCGCATAAATTTTACCACCCCATTTCTTTTTAAATTATCATTTAAGAAATGACCAGTTACTATTATAAGCTGCAAGTCCTAAGTCATCTTTTAAAATACGCGACACGGTTCTAGGTGCTATCTGCATCTCTCGAGATAAAATCTTTTGCTTTCGGACAGGATTTCTTTGAATTCTTTCCATTACTGCTTTGATCGCCTTTTGCGTACGAACACTTTGTGAACGGCCAGATATTTTTCTATCACAAGCAGAGGAGGTTTTATTGTACCTATCAATAGCCCGGTCCACAAACATTTGACTAACACTATAGTAATTGTATTTGGCTCCTTACCTACTTTGTGTAATGCAATCACAGCGATTCGGTTTTCTTTATCACCCCACCACTGCGAGCGCCTTCAGCCGCTCTTCGAGGGTCCCGGATTTGCAGGCAACAGAATCACCTCAGCGACAGGCTGGCCCCGGCGAAGGCTAGACTACTCTTCGCAAGTACCTAACTAACTCTGCCCGACCGCTAATAAGCAGTCCCCACGATGTACATACAAGCCCAGGTTTTCATCCTTAGCACAACACAGGAGCGTTACTGGAGGCGCATTAAAAGCGCCTCCTACGCTACCCCTACAACCTCACAGTCACAAATTCACAAAATTTACCTCTTTATAATATTAGTATAGATGTTTCATGTACTATTCGTTTACTACGTCTTTACTAATAAGTGTGAACTACTTATATGACTTCACCGGCCGCAGTCACATGTCCACGTCACGACTCACGACGTTGTCAACGTGAAACGTGGTGGAACGTTGCGGTATCGTGGCACGATGCGTTGACGTAACGTGAAAATTTATGTTACCGTATCGTAAAATGCACATGACGACGCTGCGACGTTACACGTCGCTGTGCCTTATAAAATTATAGCACTTTTTTTTTCGGACGGATCTATGCAACCGTGAAGTCTACGATCGCACGGCCTTCTAGCGTCGGGTTGAAATTTCCGATACATTCTTCACAAACGTACCTGCAAAATATCATCTGTTGTCTTCTCCCAAATCATTGGACGTTCTTCAACAAGTGATCGCTACATCTAATCGCTAGCGCAACAAAACATCAACTAAGCGAGCGCATCGTAGCTAAAGATTTGGGGACTTGAGAATCTTACAATAGAAGCCTTTTATCGTAGCAACTAGCCACACGTTAGGTTATACGGCAGCGGCAACGTTGCCGTACCGTGCACCAGTACGTTACGTCAACACACCGTGCTACGTTGATGACGTCGTGACGTGGAGATGTTGAACCTAGTGATTCAGCGTACTCGTATACGCACTCCCGATGACTGTTGATTCCCAATATCGTTCGCGGTGGAAATTTCTCGAACAGGTTTAGTTATTGTTTATTTGATGTTTACCTTACATTACCTTGATAATATTATGAAATAATAAATTACATGGAGAGTACCTACTCCACTTCCATCATTTATTCATTAAATATAAATCTTTTTTCTGATGGTCGCACATCAATATAAACAGGACTAGCTGAGGCAGTTTTGGCTAGTCTTGTGGTCATTAATTCCACGCCTTTTCTTTCGGAAACACCAAATTCATGCATTTCCGCGAAGTCATCTTCACTGCAGAATAGTTTATAATGGTTCTTCGAGCTTACTCAGCTCACTGTACCTGTGAGACTGCACTGAACAAATATAAATAAAAAATAATTATTAAAAAACAAGAAAAACCCGACTGCAAAAATAACCTCTAACAAAAAAGGGAGAATCAAGCTCTATAATTTAATATGAAGAGTATACAGTACACCAATATTATTCTTTATTCGATACTTACATAAACAACAGATCAAACGTATTAAAAATATAATTTATACGTTTATAATTAATGCAGGGGGGGACAAAAAATTTTGTCTGAAAAGTAATATTAACGTCTATTTTCACATGATTTCGTTTAGACATAGCGGGCAATATATCGGCTAAGTTCGTACACGTGTACGGTATTAGCCGCATCGAAATAATATATTCCCGTATAATATAAAATTGTTTCTAAAATTGCCATAATAAATCATTGTATTATTTTAAAAACCGAAAGGCTAGGCAAGACGTATTATGTCAATTCTTAAAATCTGTTTTAGAAGAAATTGAAGAAAAGCGAACTGCCGAAAAAAGAAAATAGAAAAACAGACTGAAACTGTTACAAACAATCATAAGAGACAAACATAAAAATAGTAAAATTAAAAAAAATAAAGTAAAGAAACAAATAGAAAAGGAGAATTCATCATCTTCTAATGAAGAAAAACATATTTTATGTGATGACGAAGAAGAGTTAGAAGATGATTTTGTTGAAGGAATTGGAGGTGAGACAGGTGTCGAGGATCTATGCGACATATAAGGTGATTTTGGGAAGGATAAAGAATTGTGGTACACCGTACAGGTGTGTAAGTTGGTAAGGAGCTGGTCGCATGCTTTGTGTTCAGGATATGATTCAGCTGATAATTATTGTTGTGGATTTTGTACATTGAGCCTAGTGAAGATTTATGATTAAGATTAGATACAATTTTATTACCGTTTATCCTAACTTGAATAAATTTTTGTTAAAGTCACAGTTTTTTATTTGCTAATTTATTAATAAAAGGGTTGAATATGTATGTATGTATATTGAATATGTATGCACGAAATTAGCCGATTATGTGTACGGAGTTACCCGCTTGCTTCGGCTAATACCGTACTAATACTGTTTTTAATTAAAGTTCTATAGCTGTTATAATTGTGGTTTTTATATTCTGCCGATTACTATATCTAAAGTATACCTAATTGTAAGTAAATTAAAATTGTTTATTTTCTTTTTCGATGAATACTTTTGGAATAATGACATTTTAAAGTTATGTGTACGGCAATACCCTCCGTTCCCCTATATTGTTTAGTTCAGCCTTTATAAGGATCTAAGCTAGTATACCGAGGTCTGCCCTAACTTTATCTGTCTATAGGTGAGGCCAAGAGGCTCAAACCTTTCTAAGGATCTAAGCTAGTAGACCGAGGTCTGCTCTAACTTCATATGTCTATAGGTGAGGTCACGAGGCTCAAACCTTTCTAAGGATTTAAGCGAGTAGACCGATGTCTGCTCTAACTTCATCTGCTTATAGCTGAGGCCACGAGGCTCAACCCTTTTTAAGGATCTAAGCTAGTATACCGAGGTCTGCTCTAACTTCATATGTCTATAGGTGAGGCCACGAGGCTCAAACCTTTCTAAAGATCTAAGCTAGTATACCGAGGTCTGCTCTAACTTCATCTGCCTATAGCTGAGGCCACGAGGCTCAACCCTTTTTAAGGATCTAAGCTAGTATACCGAGGTCTGCTCTAACTTCATCTGTCTATAAGTGAGGCCACGAGGCTCAAACCTTTCTAAGGATCTAAGAGCAGACCTCGGTCTACTAGACCGAGGTCTGCTCTAACTTCATCTGCCTATAGGTGAGGCCACGAGGCTCAACCCTTTTTAAGGATCTAAGCTAGTATACCGAGGTCTGCCCTAACTTCATCTGTCTATAGGTGAGGCCACGAGGCTCAAACCTTTCTAAGTTACTTTACGTAGATAATGTTAAAATGTTGTATGCCAAAATCCCTTTAGCCTAGGTATACTAGGAATAATATCCATGAAACTGGGACTTCTATTCTTCTTCTCTTCTTAACTTCTCAATATAATACATGGCCCAACCCAGTAGTCAAGGATTACAATTTACACTAATTTTGGTATAAATGTTTACGTTTGAATATTGTAATTTATTGTAATGTTTGTTGTTATGACTGGTATTGAAATCGTAGATACATTTTGCTGAATAATCAATAAGGGAAATAGGGGAATATGGTTGTTTTCGTTTCATTTTAATTTTGCGACGAATATAGTGTAATAATGATAATGACGATTGATATCCTTGTATAAAAATATATATAAAGTACATAGGATGAAAATGATTCATCCTATGTATTTTATCAAATATTTTTTAACCGACTTCAAAAAGAAGGAGGTGCTCAATTCGTCGGAATATTTTTTTTTATGTATGTTCCCCGATTACATATACTCGAAGATGGCTGGACCGATTTGGAAAATTGTTTTTTTTTTGTTTGAAAGCTGGTGTTTTCTATTTGGTCCCATATTAATTTTATTAAGATCTGACAAGTCGTTTTTTAGTTATTCCCGATAATGCCTATTTGGTTGGTTTTCTGTACCTCGACGATATTGTGCTCCTTTTATTACTTGTCGATGTAACAATTGTATATGATGCTTTGGCAGCACACCATAGTATGTCGCGGTCATCGTAATCATCGTCATCATCATCATCCTTTATCCGTCCACTGCTGAACATAGGCCTCCTTCAATGAACGTCAAGAAGACGAATTTTGGAATCACTAAAAATTAAGAAATATTTATTTTTTACAAAAATTAAAACCGACTTCAAAAATACAATACTAAAAAGTAATAAAATATCGGTTTCCTTAATTTTTGTGCTTACAACTTATAATCAACTTAACCTTCTAGTTAGTTACTTTTGGAGACGGTGTCGTATTTGTTGCTGTACCCTACCTACCTACCTACCTTGGCTGACACCGACTCCAAGAGAAACAATAATGACGTGGTAAACGCAAAGTTTGTACATTAGTAGAAGGTTAAGTTGATTATAAGTTGTAAGCACAAAAATTTAATAAACAGTTATTTTATTACTTTTTAGTATTGTATTTTTGAAGTCGGTTTTAATTTTTAACCGACTTCAAAAAGGAGGAGGTTATCAATTAGTCGGAATCTTTTTTTTTTTTTTTTTTTTTTTTATGTATGTTACCTGATTACTCGAAGATGGCTAGACCGATTTGAAAAAATCTTTTTTTGTTCTAAAGGGTATACTTCCCAAATGGTCCCATGATAAGGAAACCAGGATCTGATGATGACATCCCAGAGAAATCGAGGGGAACTTTCGAAAATCGTAGGGGCGACTAGTGCGTTTCATATATTTTTTATAAAGTGTTTTGAAGGACTACAATTTAATGAAGGTCTGGAGTCGATCTGATGCTGGATCCGAAAAACAATCGAGGGAACTCCTCAACGATTTACATCAGTAACCTTGAGTGTTTGGGCTTGATTAATTTGTAATGATGAGAACTTTACACCTAGATGGGTTGTGACTGTCATTAGGGGTCTGATGATGAAGACAAAGGACAGTTAAGGGAACTCCTCAACAGTTTACAGTAGCTACCTTGTGTTTGGACTAAATTAATTTAAATTGATGAGAACTTTGTACCCATATGGGTTACAAGCGCCATAACAGGTGTGATGATGGAGACCATATACAGTCGAGGGGAATCCTCGACGATTTACAGCTTTTATTGGGCTTAGTTCATATGTCTAAATAATATACCAAAATTATGTAATTTTGTTTAATTAATTTAATTTTACTTGTCGTTGTTAAATGAACAAAAAACAACTGTGCCTTGAAAGCGCATCATAGTATTTCAAGGTCATCATAATATCCATTCTATACCTATATATTGTTGATGATGTCCTATACCTATATATAACTGAATTATTTAATGAATAGCAGCAAATCTGCCGTGATTGCTTTCAATTACATGTATATAAAGTTTTACACAATTGCATTTCGGTTTTTTCATTTGTTATGTAATGATTTAAACCCTTGCTACGTTCATCTCATTAATACAGCGCTATCTAATCTGAGCAACGCGTTTAATAGTTCTACCCATATTTCAGACAAATAAAATCAGTTATTGAACTTTGCAATCACTAAAAATTAAGAAATAAAAAATTTTTAAACAAAAATTAAAATCGACTTCAAAATTTAAAAAAAAAACTAAAAAGTAATAAAATATTTTCCGTAATCTTTGTGCCTACAATTTATAATCAACTTGTTCTTCTACTAATATACAATCTTTGACTTTTTACTTTTGAAGCCGGGGTCGTATTCGTTGATGTACCTACCTCCAAAAGTAACAATAATGACGTGGTAAATGCAAAGATTGTATATTAGTAGAAGAAAAAGTTGATTATAAATTGTAGGCACAAAGATTACGGAAATTATTTTATTACTTTTTAGTTTTTTTTTTAATTTTGATTGAGATATTGAATTTTTATATTAGTTTTTTTTAATGTAGTCGTACTATCAAAAATAGTATTTGACAAATATTTGTATGCGGCAAAGAAAATTATACGGCCCATCTCTAATATTAAGTGAGACAGCAATTGTTGGGGGAGGAAACAGCATACAGTCGTTAATATTTTAGTAGATTGTGTCCAAGAAAATAGGATTACAATGCCATACGTAGAAATTATTATATAATCTTTATATATAAAAATCAATGCCACTTTTCGTTGTAATTTTATAACTCAAGAACGGGCTCACCAATCCCAACCAAATGTTTAGGCTTTGTTCGGACTATTTAGTGGATGGTTTATGTGAAGTTTGCACAAAATCGGACTAGCGGTTCTTCATTTATCACATTTTTTTAATTCAATAAATGGCGGATCATTTTGTTAATGGAGATTTTGCTGTCAAATTGAAACTTTTTCAGTTGGGGTCATATTGAAACTTTTTTCAGTGTTGACAGTACAACATTAAGTTTTAAAATAGCTAGCAATTATTAATATATTTTTTTGTTTGAATAAATTAATTTGATGTTCCAATTTTTTTTTATTTTACTTTATACGTACCGAAGCACGTACCGGGAGGCTAGTAGTATATAATTATTGGCGTCCTAAATTGATAGGAATAACAATAAATCGGCAATGAGTAAATAAGGAGTAAGAATGGTACTCAAGGATTTTAGGGGGTATGTAGATGTTAAAGATACATAGTTATTAATTCAGAGTCAGTTTTAGAGTCTAAAAAAATCACATAATATGGTCTTTTTACTTAGACCCGTGACTAGATGGCAGCCTAATTTATAATGTAGGACTTCAATGAATTGCACAAAATACCGAAATCGTCGCTGCGTGTAGTAGAAGATTGACTTTCTTCATATAGAAGAGTTCATCGATCATTCTAGAACCTTTTCTATATACTATATCCCACAGTATACACTATACAGTATCACCTGTTCTTCATTCGCACAGAACTCTCAATTTTGTTATTCTGTGAAAACTTAATATGCCTCGACGGACTTTCAATAAATCCACTCACCTGCTCCTTATCTTCTTGAGACTTGGGCCACAGAATCACATTCATCACGATCTCCCCCAGGTCCTGCACAGGTTTGTTAGGGTCCCGCAAGCAGAGCACCAGGTCCTGCGACCGGCCCAGCTCCAGCGCCGTGAGGTCCAGCTGACAGGAGCCCATGAAGTCGTCTTGTAAGCCCCAGTCGTAGTCGAACACCTGCAGTGTAATCAGTACCATCAATCATCATCGCCTTCTATAAGGTTCATTGTCAGTACTTACTCGAGCAATCGAAATTGAAAACACAAATTTAATGAAATTTTAAAACACTATCTAAGTAGCTTATTTCCCGTGAAATAGCTTCGCTGTGTTTCGGAAAAAAGGTCGTGACAGGCATTTTTATTACTGGCACAAGGACAATATGTTGTCTCAGGATAGACAACATATGAATGAATTGCCTGGACTAGGTCCAGGGCCTGTAGACAAAGTGACATCGCTCTGCAGCCGAAATTCGTTATCGTCTTTGAGATAACGAAAATAATTTTCTAGCCAATGATCAATCAAAGATCGTGACAGTGCAACGACAACTGTCAAGTGTCAACAAAGTTCGACAAGAAGTGTCAAATCGGACCAAAAAATTAAAATTAATATCTATGTAAATAGACCTCATACACACTATAACTCATAAAAATTGTGAAAATGTTGCCCTCCATGGCCCTCGCCCACGGATTACGAATCAATATCAATAATAAAATAACATAAGTTTGACAGAAGTGTTCGATAACCAATTGACAGCTTATGATTTTGTTACGAATTTTAACATTGTCCACCAACTTGCGATAACGATAACGAGTGACATAATTGACGACGGCTTATGTCAATCCCATACATTTTATTCTTTTTGAACTTCGTTATCGTTATTCTAATGTTACTTTGTCTAAGGCTTCAGGTTAACTTATTACGTTCATCGTCTGCCCGTTTGCCTCTCCAACTATCATAAAATATGAGCGTCTGAAACTTCGTGATATTGTATTACAATTTCGAGCTTTGACCCTTATGTTTAGTTCGATTTAAATGGTAGGAGACCGGTCGACTTGGCGTATTAAGATCGATACTAATAACATACACAATGATGATAACGAAGTAGGTAGGTAAATATTCATCTGTCATTAATAAAATTATAAGTATTAATGAATGAATGATTAAGAATTCGAAAAGGACCACCTTCAAAACTTTTTCTCACAAGCTTGGTCTGATGATTTCGAATTTTTTTCCTTTTATACAAGTAGCCATAGATTTGTTGGCCATAGTTTAAAGTCTGGCTTACGATACGAGTTCGTGAATTATACATAATATTGTCAATTTTTTTAATGAAAATGACGATTTCAAATGGACTTATGGTCGTTTTTTGGATTTTTTTTATTTGGATAAAAAACAAATTATCGACGATATATACGAATTACGCATTGTCACTACACAATGACAGTATTTACCTTCAGTTGCACGGGTAGGAAGGGATCTTCTATCGGCACCGTGAAGCACTCGTCCCACACCGGGTTGAGATCCCGGTACACTATCCTGGACTTGTGCAGCAACCTACCACCGGCCTTGAACTTCACGTACGGATCACTTGTGCCTGACAACAAGCCTGGTTTTGGACCCCACAAAACACACACACATTAGAAAAAGAAGCAAAATTAATATAATAAATAAAACATTTACTGAGGTAAGGGGTTCTAGTGATCATGAATTGATGGATGACTGTAGCAACTCTACAAGTAAATCATAAAATAGCAGGATACAATGAGTTCTAGACGATTGGGAGGCTTTTGAAGAGTCATAATTGATAAGGTCGTCATCCATATCTTGGCTGTTGAAACATACAAACTATTATGCTCTTATTTATTTAATTGTATGAGTTTAGTTAAGGCGACGCATAGTTAAATAATAATTCTAATCCCGTACACACGCCAGAGGGGGTTGAGCGTCCTGAGTGGGGTGAGGCTCTCCATACGCGCGCGAGCTTATAACTAAGCGACAATATGGTTATTGTTATTTTATTGCGTTAAGGACGATAATCGGAGAAATTCCTTCTATTATTTTAAAGAACATAATATATGGACTCATCTACGAAGAAAGCTGAGAGGCTTAAACCGGTGCCGTTTGCCCATAAGATGTGAATAGTTTTTTTTAAAAAGAGGTATGTTTGATATTTATTCTCTGTTACAAAAGTTACCTAATCATGTATTGAAAACTAACAAAATAAGATTTTTATCATTAACTATTAGGTCACCAAGTTATATTTTGATTCGTTTTGGAATTACTGAAATAAACTGAAATTATTGACGGAAATATTTCCAATGCCTCCTCTTAAATGGTCCCTCTGTCAACTTTTAACTTGTTGTTAACTAAGTAAACAAATCATCTTATTATTACCATTTTGATATACATCATCATCATCATCATCATTATTATCATCATTCCCTATCCATCCACTGCTGAACGTAGGCCTCCTTCAATGAACGCCAAGACGGCCGATTCCAACAATTATAGTGTATGTAGTCTTATAAAGAACAGGCTTTTGTGTGGTTTAATTTCCTAAGCTGTATAATGGAATCAACTTACTGATTTTATTGCGGTTTTCATTGTTCATATTTCATACTACGTTGGACCAAATATGACGCAGTTTTTGGATTAATATTACGTATGAAAATATTATCCTAGTTGAAACTTCCGTAACAGTTATAGAAATAATTATAAATGTTAAAATGTATACAATACCTTTAATAAAACGTTATTACAACCTTAAGGATACTTCAATAATATAAACTTTATATGTGAAATTTGTGAACATGTCAATGGTGAATACTACGCTGTACAGGAATCTCAGGAAAGCAAAAGCTATAATACTTGCAAGTAAAATATAATTAGTGCAAAATAAACATAAGTGAATTTTTTGTGTTGTGTTATACGTGTCATTATTGTACTAAAAATATGTTATATAATTATTATTATATGAGATAATATCCAATAACTTTATATTATTAAATGTTAAAGAATAAATAAATAAATAATTGTAAAATAAATAAAAGGAAACTTACTGTTCCTAACTTTACATTGTTACACGCAAAAACCTGCTTTTGCTAATTCAGTTTTATAGGCGTTAAGGCTTTTAGTCAGAAGACGAAGTTTTTATTGAGGCGCGGCTCCGCCGCGGCGTACGCAGGGGCTACGCACTTGTGTTAAAATGCCAATTACTAGAAAATGTCGAATAATGCGTAGCGTGTCGGTGGGTTGCAGTGGAAACAATCACATACATTCTATTGCAAAGCGAAACTTGACAAACGCGCGTAGTGCACCGCGGTGGAGCCACACCCTTACTGAACTGAACCCCGACAAGATGGGATAACCATATTCGTCAATTGGTTGATCCTATCATAGTCAAGGAAAGAAATTTAATATAGCTTGTACAACTCTCAACTATATACTAATAGCGGTCAATAAATTAATTCATAAGCTTTTGATTATATGTAATCTGGAATGCAATTTACTTAGGAATAGCGGGAAGGAAACTTTACTTTTATGGCCTTATATTTATTATACACTTTTTATGACTTATTTAAAATAAATACTTCAAACAACAGAATGATTAAAATTTTGCGTAACATCGTCAAACAAAGTTTTCACAGTCGAGCAAATCACAGGTTCTTTATGAAAAAGTAAATGCCGCCTGTTTTTTATGTTACTTGGATAGTCAAACTGGCAGACATGCCACCTGATGGTAAGTGGTCGACGTCACCCATGAACATATAATACACATGAAATAGTTTACTTGGAACTAGTCCAGGAACTTATTTAATCATTTATGTGTTGCCTCACCGAGACTTAACATCTTATGTGAGGTCTCACATATTATGATGTTAAGTCTCGGTGCCAGTAATTATGCTGATGTCTTGCCCTTCTCTCTGAAACACAGCAAAGCTGTAATTTTACGGGATAAATAAGTAAGCAGTGCTCATCTTGTTCTTTGAAATGGAACAAAAGAGCCTTTTTTTACTTGGATCTGAGCCTATATATTATGTAATCGATTCGTCAGAATTATCTTATCCTTATTGGAGGACCAGGTCACATTTGGATTGTGGGCACCTATAACGGCAATGGTTTTTTAAGATCTAGTAATATGCAAGGGAAGCGTATCAGGCAATGGCACTTAACCAAAGTGATCAAGGGTCATTTTATCAACCGTCGTGTCGGCTCAACCTATCACGACCACATCACGATTATACAAGTCGGAACAATGACAATTTGTCATGTAATTGCCCACCTTACTGTTTCTAGGCGTTTCTTTATTATAAGTAGCACACACTGATACCATTGTTTTCTTTTATTTTTCTGCCCAAAGAGGCAATTGCTAAAGGTTCCATTTTATTCATATAATTCAAAATAACGTGTAAAATTTCCATATTAGTGTAGTGCACGGTGTAGCGTCAGCATGTGTATTGGTGTGATGGTGTTGGGACTCAATACTTACCATTTTTATCCATGGCGATCAAATTTTGGCCTCGTTTGAGATGTATCCTAAGTTGGAAGAAGGCGAACTGACGGAGCTGTTGCTCTCTTAACTTTTGACCTTCATCAGGTTCCTGGAAATAAAATAAAAAAGATTTGAATTTGAAAGAAATAAGGTAACTTTTTAACAGAGTTACTGTTTTACCATCCGCAGCATCACGAAAGTCTTTGTCGAAAAACAAATATATTATATTGTCTTCTTTATTATCATAATTCATATATCACAACTCAGATTAATAAACAAAAGGCAGATGGAGTGTACGCAACAAACAGTGTGAAGGCACTTTTCATTCATGTTTGCGTGGCGACTAGAAATGGCGCTGTAGGGACACAAGCATCTATGTGCGTGTAATGATACCAGAAACAGAAAAAACTCCATGTATTAAATGAATACAAATTTAGGTTAGTATTTGGATTGATTAATTGCTTAATTAACTTGTTTATTAAACACTTAAATATTCGCCATAGAGCGAAGTTGAAGGGGTCGTATGTGTTATTAAATTAAAAGAGGCTTCGTTAAAATAAAAGAAGACAAAAAATTCAGATTTTTATAGCTAGCGGTGCGCCTTCGGGTTTTAATTTTTATAAAGTCGTGTTTTAATACTAGAATAATACTTTAGATGCATGATGAATGGTGGTCTTATCAGTGTTTAAGATTTTTTTTTCTTAATGAACAGTTTCACATGCAGAGAAATTATGTGAAATATTTAAGATGTATGTAGTTTTATTTAATACAATCATATATTAATGACAAATTCAATAATAGGTATTATGTACTTAACAACAACGTCACCGGCTGCTATGACTATCGGTTTTTTAAGACCAAATACACATACATATATATGAGGAACTAAATTGTTATACATATACAATAATACCGGTGGGAGGGAAGCGCTGTGCCGTGCTCCCGGCTGCATGATGGTTCATCTTGCTTGTTTCCCCCGTGAAACAGCTTTGCTGTGTTTCGGAGAGAAGGGCAAGACAGGCAGTGTAATTACTGGCACCGAGACTTAACATCTTATGTCTCAGGATAGGCAACACATAAATGAACTCATTTGCCTGCGCTCGTTCCAGGTTTATGTTCATGGGCGACGTCAACTACTTAACATCAGGTGGCACGTTTTCCGGTTCGCCTATCCAACTAACATAAAAAGAAACTCCGGCATTAGGCATTGATTACAGAATCTCATTATATAAAAGCAATTATATAAAGGCAATAACAGATAAAAATACATCCAAATTCGAAATAACAATTTGCACATGATTTACGCTTGGGAATTGAATCCACGTCCCTACATTTAACAGTCAGGCCTAAACCAATAGGTAGTTTCCCCAATTGAAGGGGAAAACATTTTGCCGAAAACTGCCAATACAGACAAATGAATGTCGAGATTTTGTGTTTCGAGAGAATCGAAAAATTATTGGGTGTATAAATAATAAAATCAATTAAATAATTTATAAATATTTATGAAATGATATTTCCATTCTCTTTTTTCGTTTTTTGAAACAACATTCACAATGTTTAATTAAAACACAAGACGGCATTTTTGACACAAAATAATGAAACACTCGAGACGTTTAAACAGTACGACGCTATCTTTAGCACTGCCATAGATTAATATGTATATAGTATATACGGAAAAGCACTGCTGCGACTTGCGAGATTGTATTCGCTTTTGAATTTGTATTCGCTTTAGTGGCTTCACTCGCATGTTCGGCGCGCTCCATCTGCCTTTTGTTTATTAATCTAAGTATCACAATTGACAAGTATATTATTAAAATATGCAACCATTTTTATGTCACAGAATAATAATAAATATTAAAAATGTATAATGATAGCTTCAACCTGTTACTTTTGTGTTACAGTGATGCGCGCGCATCCAAAAATTTTACTCTCATCATTTTTTCATAACGAACCTAAACAAGTATATCTTCAATAATCTATACTAATATTATAAAGCTGAAGAGTTTGTTTGTTTGTTTGAACGCGCTAATCTCAGGAACTACTGGTCCGATTTGAAAAATTCTTTCAGTGTTATCAAGGAAGGCTATAGGCTATATAACATCACGCTGTGATATATAGGAGTTAAGTAACGCGGGCGAAGCTGCAAGTAACAGCTAGTAATTAATATAATTCAAACTAAATTACCTAAACGAAAGTTTAGGTAGACGAAGTGTTGGTTGGCCATTAACCAGGTGGGAAGGATCCCACCAAGGTTCAAGCCATAGAAATTTTTATTTCTAATATCTATGGTTCAAGCCCTGTCGAGGCGGTGGAGCTGAGGAGCACCTTGGGCGAAGCAAATTGAACTGAAGGAGCTATACTCTTTGTATCCCTGAGGGGACAAAAGAGCAGGGGGACAAGGGGCGAGGATGGAAACCTGCCCTGGAAACCCCATTGCATTGTCAAGACGTCGGGAGAGGTTGCTCTGTGGTGCGGGACGACCCCTCTGTGGAGGTGGTGTCGGTCCCTTGAGGGAATGACTAGTAACTTTTGACGTGACAACGTCTTATAATTCGATGGAGCCGGCTGCAAGAACGAAAAAACATGACGTATGTGGCGTTACCTCGCTCTGAGGCGTTCTATTTTCTTATGGCGTTGTCACGTTCAACTATCGTCAGTAAACCGACTTTACAGACAACCGATTTTTCTTTTTTTATAGTATGTAGGTACCTATCGTAACTACGATATCGTAATTCGTATTTGACACTCGCAGAATGTTGTATTGTGAACGGCGAATGCGATAGTTTAGCAAACATTAAAGAAGAAGACTTACAACGACCGCTTCCCTTAGAATAATTACACTATAGAAGGTCAGTCTTCATACAAGCGCTCTGTCAAAAATGAAGCACTAAATCGATTCACAATGTTGCCACTCACACAATGTTGGTGGTGAACTTTCCCAAAAACGGGAAATGCTGCTGATAACAATTTCTTATAGCAATAATAATTAATACATAAATAGCTATGTGTGGGCATATCTATTTATGTATTATACAAGTAGATAATAATACAAGTAGATAATAATATCTATGGACGCTTTACACCACGTCAATCTGGTCCCGTGGTAAGTTCACGAAGAACTTGTGTTACGGTTACTAGATAACGGAAATATATTTATTACTTTTATACTATACGTATATTTAAGATTTTTATTATATAATACACAAATTTAATACACATCCATGACCCAGGAACACAGAAAATAATATTTTAGTTCCCTGGCGGGATTCGAACCCGCAACCTCCAGCTTTAACCTCCAGCGCCAACGCGCTTACCATTGAGCCACAGAGGTCGTCAAATGTATTAATTTATAACAACTTTACATAACCATGCCCATACTAGCTATAGTATTATTTAAAGTTGTTATATTACAAGAATATTTATTTATATTAACGAATAAAAGAAAATAATAATAGTAATCCCTAAAATATACATTTTTATATTTATTTTTTATTGGCATGAAACACAGTTGTAATGTAAAGTTGTTACATATTACTATTTAAACTTGTAACTTGTTAGAATATAAACGCGAAATTTTGTATGTATGGATGTATGAATGTTTGTTGTTCTTCCACTGTTTGTACCTATATGATATCGTTAAATCACGCAAACACATTAATTAGAGAACGTGTCATGTACCTACGTAAATATCAGAAGCAACTGTTTTAAAATTAATCACTGTGGGAAAATAGTCAGTAAAAATATTTTTACAATCGGGCAACACTGAGCATTGAAAAAAAATGTTTTTATTTAAACCTAATTAATTACAAGATACTACGAAGTATTGAAAGATTTCCAGTGAAAAGTTATGTTACTACACTTCTTTTGTTTTTCAGATGTGTTGTGACACAATTTAATTGCACAAATCGTCATAATTATTTATTTTACGGAGACACGTTTGGCGCGGTTTGACATAGAATACTACGGAACTTCCCGGTGCTTGGAGCCTTAATGGCTCCATGTGAGTTGCTTCAAAATGGCCGCGCGGACTAGGTTTCTATAGTGTAATTATTCTAAGCCGCTTCCATTACCGCCATCTATCGAGTAAGAGTGATATGGAATCTTTTGTACATATTACTTAGTACTATTTGTGGTACTATCATCATTCCCCACCATGGTTCGGGCCTTGACGTGGCAGTGGGGCTCAGTAGCCTAGGGTGAGCCCAGCACTTTGGGCGAAGCTAATTGAGCCGAGGGGGCACTTTGTACCCATCTTATAAGAAGAGGAGACAAAAGAGCAAGAAAAGGACAAAGGGAGGGAATGGGAACCTCACCCCATTGTACTGTCCCGACGTTGGCAGGGGTTGTTCTGTGGTACGGGACAACCCGTCTGTGAAGGTGGCGTCGGTCCCTTGCAAGACTAGCCGTCGAGATGCCCTGTTAGCTTAACAAATCCGGGGCACCTGACCAAAGGCGGCACTGGTGGCACTCGCCGGGTTTTAGTGGGTAGAGCTGCGTCAACTTACCATCTTTCGGGCGCAGCGAGTCCCACATTCTCTGGGAGTGGGTTTTCACAGGCGGGATGCCTCAGAGTATTTCCCGGCGTTAAAAAAAAAAACTATCATCATTATTATATTGTATTAAATATCTGTGATACAGATCATAGAGTGACGATAAAACATTCTTCTTGCAAAAATTTTAAATATTTCCAATTCTAAAACACGTTCTAATTCTAGAACACATTCTATTTCTAGAACGCATTCTTTTTCCAGAACAATCAGGAAACGAACATATTATTATCTCTGTAAATTGTTACTTGTATGTTTAAGCGACGATCTAAATTTGCAGTACCGACCTAACTGAAACTCATATTATATTCCTTAATATTCCTGAAACCTCAGTTCCTCACATGTAGGTAAGTAGTTTTATTGGTATAATGATATCTATAATATCATATCATAACAACTAACAAGATCTATCTTGTTAAAACTTTAGAATCGAAAAAAATCCTTCTCTAAATTTAAACGTCTAATAAAGAAAGTTTTAGATCGTCCGAAAGTTCTTGCAATCGTATTTGTTTTAAATTAAAAAAGTAACAAAGAGTATATTTTGATTATTTATTCAAACCAAAGAGTAGACTAGATAGATATTACTAGCTGTTGCCCGCAGCTTCGCCCGCGTTAACTTAGATTTACAGCCGTACCCGGATTGATGATGATTATGTTTATAGCCTAAGTTACTCCTTATATCATCAGCTGTCTACCAGTGAAAGTCCCATCAAAATCAGAGATTACCCGGAACAAACAGACATACAGACAGACAAAAAAGACAGGCTTTTTTGGTATATGTACCGTGTATACATATGCATTGATTAAAAAGCGGTTATTTTAATATTACAAACAGACACTCCAATTTTATTTATCTGTATAGATGTATAGATAATTACTGGCGGTAATTGAAAAAATAACTTCTTCATAAGTAGTGTAATTATTCTAAGCATCCTCATTACCTACGAAATTATATTTTTATTTTATAAGGCTAGTCTGCTACGGGAGTACGGCAAATCTGATTCATGTCGTTCATGGTTATATCGGAGCCAGTAGTTCTACTGCTTGATTCTACCTCCCGAGTCCTTTGTCTCTGCCCGAAACCCCGTAAGAAGCTGAATTGGGTAATCCCTTAGAATAATTACACTGGTAATCCATTTTGTAAACTTACTAAAAACTAATCTCAAAAATATGCCTGACCGAGCATACCATCTCGCTCGGTCGGAGCTCTTCCTTTGGGGCTCACACCTACATTCCCACAAATTTTATAGATCTTATCTTATATTTTATATCCTATTGTTGAAAAATGTTTTATTATAATGTATTAGACCTTCATTATTGTTTGACGTTCGTTAAGAATAAACTTTATATACCTTAGCCTTAGATATAAATATTAATACTAATAAGGTCTTGTAAAAATTTCACAACAATTAACTTATTATTATACCATTAATGATCTCGACCGACAGTCAGACATAAAATTGGTTTATACGTATGTATCGAAGGATATATTTTATTTAAGTATATAAATATCGTACCACTACTTAATCACATAATTTTTATTAGGTATTGATTTGTTTTTAATTTTTTTAACTAAAGTTAGCAAAATCAATTTGAAAGTGTCAATAAATTTGCATGCACATAATTACTAAAACTGAAAATGTACTAGGATTAAGCAAGAAATAAAAGGTTTTTTTTTAAATATAAATATCGTATTTACAAACGTGAAATTCATAATGGTTTTGATTTGGTCTGTCCTTTGGCCCTACGCAAAGAAGCACTAGTTTTCACTCCTGCTAATGATGTAATGGTTGTCTATGGACGTTGCTTATCACTTACCATCTTCTGTAAAAAAACCTAACCAAATCAGTCACAGGGACTGCCGATAGAAGTGAAAACAAAACAATTAAATTCAAATACCTATAATACGGGCTATAAATAGCCGCAAGACATTGACATTTCATTGAAATTGCATAATCTTATAAAAATAAATCAAACGTCATATAAACGTCAAATAGCGTCTCATACAGGTGGTAATGGTGTCGCGAATCCAGAGATTTTATCTCATCTAAAAATATGCCTACCGCGCCTAAAGAAATTTTCACTTCCAAAATATAGTATAAAATGGGGCAATTTTTTAATTTGCTCTTACAGTAAAGTAAGATAAATGTTATGTCACAAAATCTAATAGATTTTTCATTTTCAGTTTTATTAATAAAACGAGTTACTACGTAAGAAGTTTTAAAAATATTAATATTAATTGCAAAAAATAAGGACTACAAAATATAATAGAGGTTTCCTTTGAGATACTTGAGCTTTTATAAAATACAGCCATTTACGCTCCCAAATTAAATCCTTTCGTATACCCCCGGCTCTGCTTACGACAATTAACATAAAAACCTTCCCTGTAGTAAAATTACATCTAGACGAAGATAGTGAGTCGACTCATTTTGTTTGTTTTCTAATGAAAAATGTGTTTTCACTTTTCATCAGTTAACTGACAGGCCGAACTCTGTTTTATTATTATTGAGTAACATAATATTGAGTAATGTACGCTCATCGGTATTTCTAACTGGATCTACCGTTGTTTTGACGAGGTATTTTCTTGACACAGTTTTTTTATGTTAGTTGGATAGGCAAACTGGCAAACGTACCACCTGATGGTAAGCGGTCGACGTCGCCCATGAACATAAACTAGTATACCTGGAACAAACCCAGGCAACTCGTTTATGTGTTGCCTATCCTAAGACATAAGATGTTAAGTCTCGGTGCCAGTAATTACATTGCCTGTCTTGCCCTTCTCTCTGAAACACAGCAAATCTGTTTCACGGGAGAAACAAGCAAGATGGTGGTTACAGATACCGTAAACATTCAGGAATAAGGTTCCGTTAAGGAAAATTCCTACTAACTCACTAATATACTATAATCTTACAAATATTATAAATGCGGAAGTTTGTAAGAATGTATGGATGTATATTTGTTGCTCTTTCACGTGAAAACTACTGAATAGATTTTAATGAAACTTTACAATAACATAGCCTATACAATACTATAAAAACAAAAAAGAGAATAACATATAGGCTATAATTTATGCCTGTACTCCCACGGGAATGGGAAGTACGCGTGTGAAACCGCGAGGCGCTGCTTATAACAATAAATTTATTCATGTCTCAACTAAAATCATATAATATATTTTTATCTTAGTAAATAAAGCAGAGATTTAGAGATCTTTGTTCTTCATGTATATTGTTATTCTTGAAAAACCAACGGTCACTGTAACAAGACTAATAAGGTCTCAAAACATTAATGTACTACACGTATTTCAAAATTCACACTTGAAAATTTTTAAGCTGCATTTACATCGACAAGTTTTCGTCGACATCGAGTCAATCGAGAATTTTTATAAATGTTTAATATTATAATATTAGGTATTTATAATATTATAAGATTCTAAACTAAATCAATCCTTTTTTTTCTTTTCCAATGCTCTTAGGCTTCCAGTGGGGGAGGGGGGATTCCCTAGGCGGGTAGGTGGGACTTGCTGCTCCCGAAAAATGGTAAGGTGGACACAGCTCTACCCACTAAAACCCGGCGAGTGCCACCAATACCGCCTTTGGAGACGTGCCCAAGATCTGTTGAGCAAACAGGGCACCTCGACGGCTAGATAGATGACGGATAGACGACGCCACTTATTATTGTAGCTTGTAGTCTTAGGTAGACTATTACTATACTAGACTAGACTTCTACTAATATAACAATATAATTCTATTGTCTATACTAATTAGAGAATACCTACACAAATGTAAAAAAATGTCCTTATTTTCGATCTGTCTCCCTACATACATTTATAATGCATAGCACGTTCGGATGATATAAGTCCATGTTACGACTATCTCGCAAAGTAAATACGAGGAAATTAAGTTGGGCATAACAGAGCCACTGTCGTAAATTCTTTATACACACTGTAATGATGACTGGCCTATCGATTTTCACATGCTACATATATCTGTTTTAAATTCACATTCACCATGTAGTTTGTCTGTATTATACAGAGTGGATTTTTGGGACAGGTCAGTAAGGGCATGTACTTTAACCGTTATAGTTACAGGATAACGTTCCTAGGAGACTATACATACATTTTTAAAGTATTGCGAACAGATTATTATTATTATTTATAGATTTTTGAGAAAGTTTACGGTCCAGAAAAAAAATTACGACTAATCGATCCTACTTCGTATGGGGATCAAAAGACCATTTTAAGGTATGAATGAGTAGTTACTAGAAATGTCAGAAATCGTCAAAAACATTTTCCATACATTTTGTACTGCAAAACGATAAATCAACTCGTAATCTTCTTTATATCATACCTTAAATGGTCCAATAGTATTTTGATCACAATACGAAGTAGGATCGATAGGCTTAAAAATATCGTTCTTTTTGGATTTTAGCGTTTTTTTTCGCTGACCGGACATTTTCTCAAAAATCTGTGAATATAAAATAAATATAATTTCTCAAAAATAAGCTAGGACCTGTCTTTACTGACCCGTCTCAAAAATCCACCCTGTATGTACGAGTAGTAGGAGGTGTACATGTGGAGGCGGAGCGACGTTGTCTTCATTTTTCAGATAAATATATTATTTTAGATCTAGATAGAGAGATAACTGCGCCAAACGTGGGTCCAAAAATATAAACAATGCTGTCTTTCAGTCTATATAAGCGACCTACACATACCGGTGGGACGGTTACGCTGTGTCGCACTCCCGTCGCTTGGTTACCACCATTCTGCTTTTTGTGCCGTGAAACAGCTTTGCTGTATTTCGAAAAGAAGGCAGAACAGGCATTATAATTACTGGCACAGAGACTTAACATCTTATATTTCAGGATGAATGAGTTGCCTGGGCTAGTCTCAGATTAACTTACCTGGTAGCACTGTACAAGTGTCATAATAATATTATGGGATTTCATATATTTAAATATTTTCATTTTTATATTTATTAGTAGGTATTCATTAAAGTAATAAACCGCGATAAAATTCGTAAAAGTTGTTAAATTATTATGTATAAAGTTCGCTTAATCTTTAAAAAGCTATTAATAAACCTCGAATTGACTATCAGAATCAGGTTATTATAAACCTTTAGGGTTTCGTACCCAACGGGTGCAAAACAGGAACCCTACTACTAAGCCTCCGCTGTCCGTCTGTCCGTCTGTCACCAGGCTTGTATCTCATGAACCCATGAACATAGCTAGACAGTTAAAGTTTTCACACATGATGTATTTCTGTTGCCGCTGTAACAACAATAGACAAAATAGAACAACCGTCATTTTTTGCCTTTTTTTGCTCGATTAATGGTAAAACGTCCACGACGTTTAAAATATACACAGAATATTCAGCTCTATAGTTATTTTAAAAATAAATAAAATAGATATTTAAGGCGGACTCCCATACAACATGGGTGATTTTGTGCTTGTGTGTGATAAAGTGTCCGACTCGCACTTGGCCGTTTTTTTTTACCACCTCCGAATTAATCTAAATCTATAATAGATCTCAATGGGGATTTCGTATAACGTAAAATATATCGTTCAGTTTCAAAGTTGATATCGAATTGTTCCTTAGTCATCTAACTTTACCTCATATTTTGTACAAACTTTTCTTATTTATCAACACTCGAAGTGATTCCCCATCCCCAAGTTGATTTCATCCCGTTATTACTTATGGAAGTTTAGCGGTGATCATTAATATATTTATCACGTAGGGGTACAATGTAATACTAATTAAATACCTATATCAAGTAATGTCTACAGCAGAAAAAATATTTGTATTTATCAAAAAAAAAAAAAAACAAATGATATCGAAACGAAACAAAGCTACTATGATATTTTGAAATATACTAATATAATATTATGTATTTCACTCTACTAATAGCAATCGTCACGGAATAAATAATAGTTTATTTTTTTCGGAGGGATCTGTGCTAATGGCCCGAAGGCCCTAATGCTTGATCGGATTAGGGAATAATAGTACAAAGTATAATCGTTAACCTAACTTGACTGAGGATTGCTCCACACTCCACAAACCTCAGTCTCGCGGTTGGGGGCGTAACGAATATTGATTGTGTGGTTATGGTTATTATTGTGGTATTTGGTGCTGCATACAAGTGTGTGCAATACGTACAGTGGGAAAGGAGGGACGTGCTTGTGGTTGGTCTGGTTCGGTTGCTAACAAATATTAAGTAACATATCATGGATTTTCCCAAAGTAACGCCTGATTCTATTATTTTTTGCAAGAGGTAGTGCCATGCTGCTTTGCACCCAAATTGGGCCGGCACGACCGGGTTGGTACCTCTCGCTTACATAACAAGTCAAGTGACAGCTATGCTGTCGCGTTTCGTGCGGTTTGTGAGTTTCCGGTGGCCCATTGGGGGGCAACTCGTCTGCATCACTCTTAGTTGTGCGGATGTCTATGGGCGTCGGTAGAGTCACCATATTATGACTTCGACTGGTCGTTTGCCTTCTTATAATATTAAAAAAATCAAGTAAGGCAATAGTTACCAATTGCAACAGGTCAGCGGCAGGCGACCGCAGGGCATGCGCAGGAGTCCCCGACGTGGACGGAACGGGCTCGATCGACGCTTGCCGCACCACCGAGACATCTGGTAACATTATTATAATCATCAAACTTTAAATATTCCATTTCAATAGAGATATCTTTGAAATTTAAATGTGTATTATGTATGCGAGTGGTGGACGTTCAGCCATCTTTGCGTTCATTGAAAAAGGCCTATGTACATTGGACAGAAAAAGGTTGAAAATAATGATGTTTGTTCATTTATATGATTAATAAAATCTGGTGTTATTCTTTTTTAAATGATTTTTATTACCCGGTATATATTACCGAACACTAAAATTATAATGATCGGCTCTCGTTATTGCTCCCTTGCTAGATTATTATTTAGATTTTATTAAAAACAATAAATATATAGTCAGTCGCACAGGAAATCATAAATATTTGAAGGTAAATGCCGAATTCTTTAACTGAACATCTTATAAAACTTTTAGTTCTCATTGTTATCTGTTTCAATTCAATTTTAACTTGTAGCAAAAGTTACAGAATTATCTTTGGCTGCACAAATTCTTTTAGTAGGTACTGCTACTTAGCGTAGACTCGAATTATGTATGTTTTTATGTTCGAATTATGTGTATTTTATTCGTAGAGTTACACTTTTGATTTTTAGGGATGATAAAAGATTTAAAGGGATAAAAAAATTTAAGGATGTCGTAGCGTGTCGCAAAATTTTTACAGGCCGATTTTGATATGGTTTTTATTATAATGAATCAACTTTTACGGGCTTTTTCTATGGTAGTTGGTTAGGCAAACTGGCAGACCTGCCACCTGATGGTAAGTGGTCGACGTCGCCCATGTCCATAAACTAGTTTTTAATGCGGAATGAGGCCAGGAAACTTATTTATGTGTTGCCTATTCTGAGACATTTTTTTTTTTTTTTCGCAGGGAAATCCTTATGGATGCAGCCAGGATCTTCGGGTAGATCCTGACCCAATGTGGGACTCACACCTGGGAGTGCCCACCCTAACTAAAACCACTGCGAGCGCCTTCAGCCGCTATTTGAGGGTCCCGGATATGCAGGCAACAGACAGGATCACCTCAGCGACAGGCTGGCCCCGGCGAAGGCCAGACTACTCCTCGTAGGGGGGGACTGCCCGGCCGCTACTAAGCAGTCCCCACAACGTCGTGCCATACAGACCCAGGTTCCCATCCTGAGCCCGACACGAACACAGGGGTGTTACTGGAGGCGCATTAAATAGCGCCTCCTACGCACCCCTGTTCGTCGCCCGCGGGAGGAGGCCTCGTCGGCGGCCTCCTCTCTCACATTACTGCCTCGCAGAAGGAGACCATCGCCGTCCAGGACTCGTCGTCACCGAGTATCGCGGAGATGACGCTCGGCAGAGACAAGTCCCCTCCGATGACTGATGTCAGACTGTGACGCAACGCCGCCCATCTCGGGCACACCTCGAGTGTGTGCTGGGCTGAGTCCACCACCATTCTGAGACATAAGATTTAAGTCTCGGTACCACTAATTACACAGTCGGTCTTGCCCTTCTCTCCGAAACACAGCAAAGTTGTTTCACGGGAGAAACTACCAAGATGGTGGTACCCATGCAGCCGGGAGCGCGGCACAGCGGTTTCCTCCCACCGGTAAATTGTTTTGTATTGTATATTATTGCAGTTTATTTAGCTTCCACATGCTCGTTGTTTCGGATGGTCCTCTGGAAGGACTCGGTCCTCCTATTACTATGGTTGCTGAAAAGTATTCAAAATTTCGGGCATAAATACAAACCGTAATAAAATTCTAAAAAGTTGTTTCATTATTAATTAATAGAAATTCGCGTAATAATAAAAAAATATACCAGTAAATCAGTTTTTCCTTTCGTCCTCTGACATTAACGTCTTATGACACCTTACCCTTTATATCTTATGCACTCGTGACCTTTAAATTCCTTCAAAATGTTTTCATAAAGGTAGAGAAAAATAAAATCGCTGACATAAACGTAAAAAGTATTCTATTTTAATGATATTTTGCAAACTGCATGCAGTTTGGTTCAGATTAAGAGATAACCTATTATTATCTGCGTCAGCACTTCTGACCGCGCCACGAGTATATTATAAGCTCTTATGTCCAGCTATCAGCAATCTAGTACACGGGCAGTCTGATAGTATGTAGTGAACGTAGCACATTAGCATTGCGTTTATTCGGGACTGGTCAAAGGAAACTCTAGCTAGGTTAAAAAAGCTAGAAACTCATGGGGGTATGCGTGCGTAGTAATTACACTCCTTGTCCTTACATACTTACCGAAACATAACACAGTTTAATGGAAGCATTTGGAATTGGAGGTACACAGGCAGAAGCACATTCGGGCAATATACTATGTGTTCCCCTACTAACGCAACTAATGTTTTATATTTTACAAACATTATAGTTGTACATAAATATCTTACCATCTCGTTTTCGAAACAAGCGCATTCTCCGCCACTTTCTCACGGCGAGCTTAAGTTTCTTCATGGGCAAACAATTTAAAATAGCACTCAGTATTCTTTGACGCCATACTGAACACATTTATTTGTCCATCATATTTTGTTTAAACAAACACAAACACTCTGTATTTAGTATTTATTTTATAAGTGTTAGATATCTAGATGAAAATCTTAAATATTTTAAAGAAGACAGACCTTTAAACATCTTGTGGGAAAACGGTTTTACCATCAATCGTTTGGGCGTTTATATTTCATTCTCATTATTAGATCCCACAAAAAACAGTTTCACTGTAAAATGTCGCGCCTAGTACACGTCTAACTATATACACGTATAGCAAAAAAAAAAAAAAAAAAAACTAATCTTTACAAAAAATATGAAATAAAAAAACCAAGTACACAAAACCTCTCGGATTAAAAGAAACACTCATTAAAAACTGTGAAAATTAAAAAAACAATTGGTGTAGTATATTTACAAAAAAAAAAAAAAAAATTGCAATCTACAAAAAAATATAAATTAAAAAAGTAATCATTGTGATTTTCAATAATTGCAATATTTTTGTGGCAAATTTTACAATTGAAAACAATTTTTTAAACGTACTTGGCGCGCGTCATTGAGTACCCCAAATTTTTTCATGGCTAATCTAGAGCTAGGGTAATATTATTCTGTGATCTACAGCCAGGAAATTGGTATGGAAAAGGAGTATAAAAACAACAATTGTTGCAGCCCTTCTACGCCATGTAGTTGGCCTCACTAATGATTATTTTGATGTCTTCAATCAAATCTATTAGAATTAAAATTCAAGCTCGTACCCATTTCTTTATATATTTCTTATTCCTATTACATTTATACTCATATGAATATGACGCTTTCTTGCCTTTTAATTGAATCAAGAAATAAGGAAATGATTTTATTACTAGTAAGGTAAAGTAGTAAGCAACATGGAGGTATACGGAACCAAGATCGAATATGTGAAAGAGTATGTTTACCTAGGACAAATTATATCTCCTGATGACTCCATGTCCAAGGAAATAAACAAAAGAATAGTCTGTGTGGAAGAAATACTGGTCCCTGAAAGAAATAATGAAGAACAAAGATCTAGGCATACATATAAAGAGAAAGACTTTCAACGCTTGTATTCTCCCCTGCATGACATATGGCTGCGAGACATGGACACTAACGGACAAACATAGAAAAAAAACTTGCCAAAACAGAAAGAGAAATGGAAAGAAGTATGTTGGGAATCAGGCTTAGTGACAGAATTCGAAACTTGGAAATAAGAAGGAAGACAAAAGTAACAGATATAACAACTCACATAAACCATCTAAAATGGAGCTGGACAGGACATATGTTACGTTGCAAAATAAATAAATGGAGCCAGCAAGTAACCTTATGGTACCCAGAGGGGACATTAGAAGACAAGGACGTCCGAAAAAAAGATGGAGTGACGATATCCGCCTGACCCTAGGACCATACTGGACCAGAGTTGCAGAAGATCGAGCTCAGTGGAGAGAGCTGGAGGAGGCCTATGCCAAGAGACATGCCGAATTGCGAGATATATTATAAGAAACGAAATATATTAATCGGAATGTTTTATTTTCGAAACCTTTTATTCCGAACTACATGCAGTTTATAACTGCATGTAGTTCGGAATAAAAGGGCTTTATTAAGGTAAAGTACCCAGTAACTGCTCAGAACCACCTTTCCACTCTTTTTATTTGTATATCTGCATTTTTGAATATAGATATACAAATGCAGAGAGTGGGCAGGTACTGGTTCCTGAGCAGCTACTGGGTACTTTACCTTAGATAATGTTTATTAAATTGTTTTTGAAAATTATAACATTAATGAATGCTTGATGAACACAAACTTCTCGAACTGATAGTTGACATTAATAATTTATCTTAGTGATATTGTGAAGCCATTTACAATACATCGAAAATGACGCGCGCCAAGTACGTTTAAAAAATTGTTTTCAATTGTAAAATTTGCCACAAAAATATTGCAATTATTGAAAATCACAATGATTACTTTTTTTTAATTTATATTTTTTTGTAGATTGCAATTTTTTTTTTTTTTTTGTAAATATACTACACCAATTGTTTTTTCAATTTTCACAGTTTTTAATGAGTGTTTCTTTTAATCCGAGAGGTTTTGTGTACTTGGTTTTTTATTTCATATTATTTGTAAAGATAGTAAAGAAGATATTTTTTTTTTGCTATCCGTGTATATGTGGGATATCTCTTTTTTTTTTGTAAATCATATATTAATTAACATAATTACATTTCAAATATTTTAATATTTTAAATATTTATACTTCTTGAGTAATTCATCAAAATTTTTATTCATAAATTTTCTCAAATAATTTAATAATAAAAGAGGTTAGTACTATTACAATACTTTTACTTTAAATGACGCTTGTGACTGACCAGTGACCAATGAAACATCGTCATATTTTTTTAAACGTTATTTTGATTTTCAAAATTAACATAGAGCATGCGTTCCTGTTATTCCTCCTGTTTAAATATTTAGAGTGTAAAAGGGAAAGTTAGATACCAGATGGCGCAACATGCAACTTGACCGGCAGTTCAAATCAATAATTAAATTAAAGTAAATTATTATATTTGCTTATTAGTAAATCATGTAATAATAAGCTCAAATATGTAATTAAAAAATTTAAAATTTTTTGTTCTTGTCCAATATATGATTCATTATTATATACCCTAAATTTATTAAGTTATAGTTGCACACTACCATGCCTACAGAATAAAAAAAATTCAAAACTTTAGATGTATTACTTTCTTTATTGTTTTCTTAAGAATAATTCAAATCCAACCCCATACGAAGAAAGTCATAAATTTACTTGATACCAATGTACTTATTATTATGTTTATTGTCCTTTAAGGCCTTTAAATATTCTCCTTTCCAGAAGCTAAAAAAATGTAAACAGTAAGGAAATAACTTCAAATGAAAATAATTAAAATTAAGAAATACTACACACATAATGTCTCGCAATTTTTGTTTACAACCAGCTCTTTTCCGCTTAAAGATTTTTTTATTGCACGGTCTGTAACAATGGGAAAACAAATTGTATTGACAATAATAAAAGTATGACAAGTCAGAAATTTTAAGTAAAATTACTTGCATAATATCATAATAAATACTGAAATTAACTTGTCTGTCTCTATTTGATTATTGGAACAAATATAAGTCATCAACATATAATGCTATAACAATTTTTACATCATTATTCATTTTTGTAAAAAGACAGGGCTCTATACGACTCCTTTTGAAACCTAACTCACATAAACATTGCTCCACTCTCTAATACCATGATCTAGATGACTGCTTTAAACCATAAATCATCAAGTATCAGCACATGGGGTGGTGCAGCGAAAACGCTACTGATATCCGTCGAGAGAGCGCAGAGAGCAATTCTCAAGGTGGCTACATTTCGCCCTTTCCTATTCCCTACTAACCTTCTTTATAAAACATATAAAGTCCTAACAGTCAGACAACTTTTTATACTAAACATAGTACTAAAACAGCACGCAGCTCTTGCCTACTGTACTGAACTTCCTAAAAAACGAAGAAAAGATATTATAGTTTGCTCCCAAAAAATTGCAATAAAAAAAACATACCTTTATAACTAAATTTTATATATACCTAGGCCCTTATCTCTACAACAGATTAAATGCTTTGTTAGATATTTATCGACTAACTTACCATAAATGTAAAAAAAATCTCCAGTTGTCGCTACAAAGTATGTCGTACGAAGAGACAGAGAATTTGTTAATTAGGATAGAGTAGACTTTAACTATTTATACATTTATATTATAAGTTATATGTAGTTTAATATAAATGATACAATATGATTCTCTATATAAAAATATAAAAAAAATCCAGTTGTCGCTACAAAGTAGGTCGTACGAAGAGACAGATAATTCGTTAATTAGGTTAGATTAGACTTATTTATACTTTTATTTATACTTTTATCTTATAAGTAAGTTATATATAGTTTAATATAAATGATAAAATATGATTCGTGAAGCGAGTACACTAGCCCTTTTAGCCACAGGATATTCACAGGATTTCCTAGTTCAGGCAGTCAGTACATATATTGTAAATACCTAAGAAACATTGCATTGTAATTATAGATTTTATTGTACTTAATATGTAAGTTTCTGAAATAAACATTTTTTTTTTATTTTTATTATAAATTACTTTGTTTAACAATCTTATTCTTATTTGAATCACAATTAATAACTAGTTGAACCTTATAAATGTCCTCTTTAAGAAAACCATTTAAGAATGCTGTTTTAACATCTAAATGAGTGACATCTAAATTTAACTGAACAGATAGTGCGAACAATAATTTCAAAGTAGAATGTCTGACATCTGGTGAGAAAGTCTATTCATAATCAATACCAGTCCTCTGTGTAACCTTGTGCCCTTAGCCACTGAACATGCTCTGTAACATACACTATTATCACTATTTAATTTCCTTTTATATACCCACTTGCACTGTACTAAAGTTTAATCAAAAGGTAATTCACTCACAGGAACCCATGCATCATTTTCTTCAAAAGCTTGCATGCAGCTTTTCCTCTATTGCCTCAATCCACTTGTCTCTTCCTGGGCTCTCCAGAGCTTCATGGACACAGACTGGATCATTAGTAACATTTGGACTCAACGTTGTACATAGATTTGGAAATCTATAACGCTCTGGCAGCTTTTTTATTCACTTAATTTGGGTCTCCCTTTACTAAAATTAAATGGTACTGGTTCCTCATTTTCTTCTTCAGATTGCTGTCTGTGTATGATATTCCCGTAACTGCTCCATCTTTCATTTTATTCTGGTCATTTATATTCAAATGGCCAATCTCCTATGACACTCTTCACTAATTACTGTTGTAGTAGGAGTAAAAAACATTGTTTATGTTCCATGACCAACTTATAAACACCATCTTCTTGGTTTGCTACAGCCACCAAACTGTTTTTTCTATTGTAAACATAACAGCATTTCTCCTTTAACTCCACATTGTTTCCATTCTTGATAAGTTGACTAATGTAAATCAAGGGTTGGTTTTGACCGAATAAAATCGGTTGAAACTAAATAAAAAAAATACATTAAAATCACATTAAAGCACCACAATTACATAGATAGAGATAGTACATCTCACTTTGTTAAATAATTTTGTTATTTCTCGAAAAATAATTAGACTGTATTATCATTTTTCTTTCTAATTGGAAATTTCTGTTGGAACCGGCTAAGAGACCTGAGGCCATGCTGCCATATCTGTTGTGTTAACAAAAATATCTTGTCTGTGCTTTGGAGAAACGGCGGAAAATGCCAAAAAGCGCGGCTCTGCCCCTCTAGCACCCATCAATCAACTATCACTTCCCATTCTATTCACCCAGAACAGTTCACCATAATATTCGCCAACGAATCACATTATATACTACACAGATTAAGTTTCAAAAACAAACACTATAGAAAACCATCAGAACAGTCCTACCATAGAAAACCACTCCAGAACAGTTCTCTACAAAATTCGCCAATTAGCCATAAATCACAATATATACAGTTTTTAAAACAAACACTAGTAAATCACTCAGAATGAACAAAACACAAAATAACAATTAATTAACGGGAAACTGGGAAGAAACGAAGAAGATTGAGCTCTTAACAGAAACGAATATATGAAACAAAAGAAGTTTATCAAATAAAAAATACGACAGAAAAAATATATTATACGAAAGACGTTTATCAAATATAAAATATGACAGAAAAAATAAATAAAAATAAGCTATAGAGAATACAAGAAAAAAAAACGAAATACTTAATTTTTAATACAACACCGTATATTGATAACGATAGGCAGCATGGCCTCTAGCCTTTGCCTGTTCCGATAGGATAAAACTAAAAAACAAGCAACCAACTTCGATGTCAAAACTCAAAATTCTCATTGTAACGTCATATAAAATATTTTCTCTAAACCTCTTTAATCGCAAAACGGCGCAAGCAATAATTTTCATGTTTGAAATGTATTAAATAATTGCTGAGACCCAATAATTTTTTGTAATATGTGTAAAATTCGTAAAAAGAAACTTATTAAAAATAGTGTGAAGTCTTAGTGTTTTGGCAATAATAACAAAATTTAGCTCCAAAAATATGAGGAGGTTATGTTTACATATGTCTCGAGAATATATACACAGTGCCTCACGCCAAACTACTTGGATGTGTTCTTGGCGCTAGACACTAACGTGTCTCCTGATCCTTGCAATATGTTTTAATAACTTTTAGAATTAAACTGGAATATATTTTTATCCATTTTTCCATTGTTAAACAAAAGCACCATCAATAAGAACGGACCGATTTTGTGATCCATAGTATTTAACATGTTTTGCAATAGATTTTAAGGATACTGCAAAAATAGCGACAGAGATGAGAAAAGTGTAAGGACAAATTTAAGACAGGTTGGCAGGCCTCGCATTTTCATAAACCCGCTAATGCGCAGTAAGGCCGCGGTCGACCGCGTAGCACGCAGAGGCTACGCACGTTTGTCAAGTTTCGCTTTGCAAGAAAATAATATAATTAGCGATTGTTGCCTCTGCAACCTCGTCTGCAACCCACGGACACGCTACGTATTAATTGATATTTTCTTGCTATTGACATTTTAATACACGTGCGTAGCCTCTGCTTGCGCTGCAGTGGAGTCATGCCTTAATTCGCAGTGTTATCATAATAAGTCCAAATACATAGTCTGGCCATAAATACTGTTACAATTATTAAAAATAAACATTAAAATAAACAATACACACAAGCGAAATTTAAAATAAAAAAAAACCACGACGGTTAAAATGTAATTGAATAGTATTAAAAATAAATATAGGAATTTATGTAACTGATACAATAAACGTAAAAAGCTTTATGTAGATTTGATCTCTAGCAGAGTCTGACACATGAACAACTGTGTATCAGTTTTCATTCTTCAGGTTTTCATAGAATTTCTCTACGTACTTATTTGGTTCTCGAAGATGTGGATGTGGCAATAACATTTTCTATTCCCTATGCACTTAATAAAATAATCCAAGAAAAGCCTTCGGGGGCTGCCATAGGACCTAGAATCATTTCACGTATTTTAAAATATGATTTAGGACTTGCAGCCTATAAGAGATAATTTTAAGAAGAATAGGGTGGAGCAATTTTAAAAGATCTAAGGAAGCTTCCCAATTAGTCAACAGAGTACAACGTGGGCATTATCCGACTTCAGTGATGGTTTGGTGGGTTTGTTAGCTATGAAGGAGTGACAGCCATTTTTATGAAAGAGGTATCAAAACATCGGCACAAGTGTATCAAGATACTATTCTTGATAAGGTAGTTAAGCCCCTTAACAAAACTATGTTCAATAATCAAGAATGGTCCTTTAAACAAGACTCGGCGCCGGGTCATAACGCTCGATGCACCCAATCTTTGTTAGAAACCAACGTTCCGGACTTCATCAGAGCTGAAGACTGGCCGTCATCTAGTCTCGCTCTTAATCCACTAGATTATGTTTTATGGTCAGTTCTAGAGAGTATGGCTTGCTCTAAATACCATGATAATTTGGAGTCAGAATTTTCCCATGGAAAGCATACATGCTTCTATTAACATGTTAAACTAATATACTGTTAATAGTTATATATGCTACGTGCTATAGTTTTTTTTTCTTTGTAACAATATTTAGGGCAAGACTATGTATTATAAATGTAAAAATGTATTCCTTTATTTTTTCATATATTTTACGCCATGATAATTAAATATCAAAAAGTAACCTATACTTTTTAGCATCACAATTATAGGTTCCGTTCTGTAGCGTGGAACTGCGGGTAAAAGTTAGTTTAATATAAAAACATACTTATCTAAGTAGGGGCTTTGATATGACACGTAAAGCTTTATCATGTCGTTACTAAACGCTTCCACCGAACACAGATAACAAAACCATTTTATCGCATTTAGTTCAAATTATATATTACATTACATGGTATATTATATAGAATACATCGAAATACTTTATTAAGTTGTCGCAGGGAAATGTATTTACATATTTATCTAGGTTACCTTGGTTAATGCTCCTGGACCTATATGGGCCTCACACTTGGCCAGTGTACTACCCAAACTAAAACCACTAAGAGCCCCTTACCAGCGGACTGGCTGGCCCCGGTGAAAGGCCAGACTACTCCTCGTAATGGGGGTCTGCCCCTTCCGCCACTAAGTCCACGACGTCGTGGCTTACTAAGCCAGGTTCCGTTTTAGACAATACACGAGCACTAGGGGCGCTACTGGAGGCGCAATTACTTAGGCGCCTCCTACGCACTCTCGTTCATCACCCGCGAGGGGAGGCCTCGACGTCAGCCTTTTCTCTCACCCATTCCTTGGCCTCCTTCTGGGACATTACAAACCACTCGTTTGGCTTTGCCGGGGCCAGCCTTTCGCCGAGGTGATCCTGTTGCCAGCAGATCCAGGACCCTCAAAAAGCGACTGAAGGCGCTCGCAGGTAGATAAGTGGGGTAGTGCATTCCCAAGTGCGAGTCCCCATAGGTCCAGGAGCCTTACCCAAGATAAATCTGGATTATGCGAAAGCATTAACCTGCGTCATCAAAAACAAGGATGTCATTATACTGTGATTTCTGAGTCTTTTTTTTTTCTTTAACGCCGGGAAATGCTCTGAGGCATCCCGCGGGGGAGTGGGTCCCCCCACGTGGGTATGTGGGACTCGCTGCGCCCGAAAGCTGGTAAATGGACGCAGCTCTACCCACTAAAACCCGGCTAGTGCCACCAATGCAGCCTCTGGTGAGGTGCCCCAGATCTAATAAACAAACAGGACACCCCGACGGCTAGTCAGTCCCGCGAGGGACCGACGCCACCTCCACAGAGGGGTTGTCCCGCACCACAGAACAACCCTTCCCAACGTCGGGACAGTACAATGAGGTGAGGTTCTCAACCTCGCCCCTTGCCCCCTGCTCTTTTGTCTCCTCTTCTTATAAGAGGGGTACAAAGTGCCCCCTCGGCTCAATTAGCTTCTTCCAAGGTGCTGGGCTCACCCTAGGCTACTGAGCCCTACCGCCACGTCAAGGCCGGAACCATATTGGTCTGACTTTGTCGAGTGGATGATTATGTTACATTATTTTAGTTTGTTTTATTATATTTTAATGTTTAATTTTTTTTACAAAGAATACAGTGATACGAGGCGACAAAACAACGTTCTAAGTAATTATCACGAGCATGGGCACGAGTACAGGGGAATTTCATAGAGAATAATTTAGAGAATTTCTTCACTAGTCCTTCACAACTTAAAGGGTGAGCGACGCTAACTTTTATAGCCAAACAGATCTCTGTAGGGGAATACAGACAAAATATAATATACATGTATATTTATATCCTTGCTTTGGAGTACGAAAGAGACAATATATATACATATAGGCAAGTCTTCTTCACACTGCAAAGAACTATTGAATGAAAGTAAGTCCTCGTGGAAACACGATCCTAAACGCATCTTAGAATTCACAAACAGGTCGACTGAATTATGCGAGATGCGATCAGCCTTGACTCTGTTGGAATGTTTCCAGAGCTTACGTATATGGAATTGGAATGGGACTGGGACCTACGCATTATATTAGAGTTCCTTGGGTTAATGGTATCTCTAGGAATGGAAAAATACATTATTTATTTACGCTCAGTTTATCCGCTTGCATATATATGTCAGGTTTATAAAGTTATATTATTAGATTAGAATACACGAAGATATGAATAATACGAAAAGATCTAAAATTTAAATTCCGAAAAGGGCAGAATTATCGAATGAGAGCTTGAATGTTTGAACTCGCTTATCTCAGGAACTACACATTTTTTTTCTTTTACGTCGGGAAATCCTCTGAAGCATCCCGCTGGGAAGTGGGTATCCCCAGGCGGGTATGTGGGACTCGCTGCGCCCGAAAGATGGTAAGGTGGACGCAGCTCTACCCACTAAAACCCGGCGAGTGCCAACAATGCCGCGTTTGGTCAGTTGCCTCGGATCTATTGAGCAAACAGGGCACATCGACGGCTAGTCAGTCCCCAAAGGACCAACGCCACCTCCACAGAGGGGTTGTCCCACACCACAGAACAACCCCTCTCAACGTCGAGACAGTACAAAGGGGTGTGGTTCCGATCCTCGCCCCTTGTTGCTCTGCTCTTTTGTCCCCTCTTCTTATAAGAGGAGATACAAAGAGCACCTCCCTCGGCTAAATTTGGTTTGTTCAACATGCTGGGCAGACTCTAGACTACTGAGCCCCACTGCCACGACAAGGCTTGGACCATGGTGGGGCCAGGAACTATACTGGTTGGACAAAAAAAAATATTATTTAATTAATGGCCTAATTATTGAGGAAAGTTCATAGGCTATTTTTATGAAACAATGATTTTATCTTAATTTTGATAAATTGAAAACACACAGGGCTTAGTGTCACAACTACCTGCTAATTGCTAAAGTACCTTCAGGGTATTAGGTAATGTTTTTCTGAATTTAACCGCTACCGTTTACCTCTTGGCTTCATTATGTTGCGTAATGTGTAAAAGAAATTACTTAATATTTCAAGTGGTTTTGTGTACAATTTAGCAAACAAAAGTGTCATGTTGCGGTGTTCATTAGCGGTGGGCGTCCATTTTTAATAATTTAGCGGGCAGAACTGTTTAGAACAGGCCTTCGGGGTGCGGAGTTGTTCTGTGCATTTTTATACTGAAATCCTTATTTTAATTTCCCTATTCTTCACAACAAATATATAAGTTATTAGCTGGCTTACTGGTCTCTTAAAGTGCAGTGGTCACTGGTTCGGGTCCATCGAGCAATATAACCGGAATAGAGCGGTAATGGTATCCGTTTTGTATGAAAACAAATTCGTGCTGTGACTCTGCACCGATTCTGGGCTGTGATTGGCCTACTGATGGCTATTGATGGAGGATTGGCCGAAGCGACGTACACACAGATCACTGGTTGGTTGTATTGGTATTACGTCAGTGACAAATCACTGATTAGTTTCAGAATTGTATTGCTTACATTACTACTCTATCCGGTTATATATGCTCTATGTTCTGGTCACACCGAGTGCAGATATTTTTATACTAATAATGATAAATTAAATCTATACTAATATTATAAAGCTGAAGTTTCTTTGTTTGTTTGAACGCGCTAATCTCAGGAACTACTGGTCCGATTTGAAAAATTATTTCAGTGTTAGACAGCCCATTTATCTAGGAAGGCTATAAAACATCACGCTGTGACATATAGGAGGTGAGTAAGGCGGGCGAAGCTGCAGGCAACAGCTAGTGTCTTATAAAGTTGTATGTCTGCAATTGCATATTGCAGACATACAAATTGCAACTTTATAAGACATTTAATTTAAGGTAATTTAAATAATTATATATGTAAATAATTAACACATAGGTAACTAAGCTATGTGTTTGGTAATTTGACAATATATTAATCAGTATTTGTAAGTAGTGCTGGGTAAACATATTACGTGTTTTACCCTAAGCCCTTTTTAGCTTAGGTTAGGTATTGGTGTGATTGTTCAATAATTACCCAAATACACTATAGTCCCAACCGATGGTTTTTGCGAAGTGTCAGGGATGAGTTAGAAAGGTTAGGCACGTTATTTACGACTGCTAGGGCTCGTTGAGAATTTAGAGTGAGTTAACTAAAATATTAGCTCGCCCAAAGCATTTGAATACTAATAATATAAAACGTATGTTAAGCTATTTTATAATATCGATCTATTCATAGTATAGAAGGAGGTATAGGAACGAATCTAAAAATACCATAAAAATAATTTTCATGAAAAAGAAAGCAAGAAAGAAAGAAAGAAACATTTAATAGACACAAACTGGATACACACAGAGGTATAAAGAGATACACAGAAAACATTTTTGATCGCCCGAACCTATAAATAAGACAAAAAATTCAATATCTAAAAAAAAAATTTTGTGCCAATTTTTGTCACAATCGGAAAGATTAAAAGAAAGAGAGAAATCAAAACTATTTATTTTTATATATCATACAAGAGGAAAGGGAAGAAAAAAACGGAAAATGAGCAGTTATACCAATTTTTATTTACGAAAATAGTCATAGAAGCTTTTCATGACAGTTTCAAAATCGATTCTACTCAAATATAGAGATTAGAGAGCACCCACTGGAAATAGTTTAAAGAACATATGTGCCAATTGATAGATTTAAAAAATAGGTATAGACTAGCGATTTCTTATCGGACAGCTGGTTCAGATAGATAGTGGTCGGCAGGCTGTTATAGTAGAGGGTTTCAATCTCGCTGAGGGCAGATATTGTAAATCTTAGATGTCTTTTCTTTTTTTTTTTTTAACGCCGGGAAATGTCTGAGGCATCCTCCCATCTGTGAGACTCGCTGCGCCCGAAAGCCGGTAAGTGGACGCAGCTCTACCCACTAAAACCCGGCGAGTGCCACCAATGCCGCCTTTGGTGAGGTGCCCAGGATCTAATGACCAAACAGGGCACCTCGACGGCTAGTCAGCCCCTCACGGAACCGACGCCACCTCCACAGAGAAGTTGTCCCGCACCACAGAACAACCCCTCCCAACGTTGGGACAGTGCAATGGGGTGGGGTTTCCCTCCTCGCCCCTTGCCCCCTGCTCTTTTTCCTCTTATAAGGGGGGTACAAAGAGCTCCATCGCCACGTCAAGGCCTGAACCATGGCGGGGAAATCTTAGATGTCTGCACCAGTCTCAAATACGCGTAGGTATTACTTAATTACCAGTATCCGTAACACAAGTTCTACGAGTCTTAGTCCAGGTGATTATTAAAATAGAAAAGAAAGCTATTGTAAACTAATCTGAAATATAACTTTTCGTATCGCGAGCAAAGTGGCATCAGTTAAGGTTGACCTTATTGACATGTCAAGGTTACTTCAAGGTCGAAGATATTCTCATGATAGCACGGCAGACATTTATGTGATTGTGGATGTCTTATCCGAGGAATATATCTTGGGTCTATATTATTATTATATATAGTATCCGTAACATTAGGATCTTAGAAACATACCTCAAGGTGAGATTTATGTAGTTTGATCGTTGTATACAGTTGGCAGCATGTTTTATAAATATAAATAGAAATTTAGAACCTGAAAGAAGATAAAAGAACGAGAAGAATGTAATTACGTTACATAAAATGAGACGTAGGATGTTCCCCACCATGGTTCAGGCCTTGACGTGGCGGTGGGGCTCAGACAACCGATTTTTGTTTGATTACCTGGCGCGTAAATAAATAAACCCAAAAATATTTCAAACGCAGGAACATAATATAGCTGTTCATGAAAGGAGCATGGGTTTCCAAGAATAACGCCAAGACAAACACTCAACCACTGACCTTGGGATTTATTTATGGTGTTATAGCGAAAGGAAGTCATTGGAATTTGCAAACGCTTAAATTCAAAATTTACGTTAGTTGGTACTATTGGGATGCGGGGTATCAACACACCTCTCTTTAGAATGATTGCTTCGATCACATTTTTTTATGTTTTTTTTATGTTAGTTGGATAGGCAAACTGGCAAAGTACCTGATGGTAAGTGGTCGACGTCGCCCATGAACATAATCTAGTATACCTCGAGCCTATAACGAGCCCAGGCAACTCATTTATGTGTTGCCTATCCTGAGACATAAGATGTTAAGTCTCGGTGCCAGTAATTACACTGCCTGTCTTGCCCTGCTCTCCGAAACACAGCAAAGCTGTTTCACGGGAGAAACAAGCAAGATGGTGGTACCCATGCAGCCGGGAGCGCGGCACAGCGCTTCCCTCCCACCGGTGTTCAGCAACGTTTTCTGTTAGCCGTGTGCCGTTCCGCCCGTTACCATCGAGCATATAACCGGAATAGTGTTTTGAAAACTTTTGTATGAAAACAAATTCAGCCTTTGTGCCTACGACTCTGCACCGGTTCAGCGCTGTGATTGGCCTACTGGTGGCCATTGATGGATGATTGGTTGAATTGCTATTACTTCAATAACAAATCACTGACCAATTTCGGAATTTTATGGCTCACATTACTACGCTATTTTACAAAGACGCGGTTGGTTAATATTTCGCAACATTATGACTATCCCACTAAAACAGTTTCACTGTAAAATGTCGCGCCAAGTACACGTCTAACTATATACACGTATAGCAAAAATAAAAAAATAAACTAATCTTTACAAAAAATATGAAATAAAAAAACCAAGTACACAAAACCTCTCGAATTAAAAGAAACACTCATTAAAAACTGTGAAAATTGAAAAAACAATTGGTGTAGTATATTTACAAAAAAAAAAAAATTTGCAATCTACAAAAAAATATAAATTAAAAAAAAGTAATCATTGTGATTTTCAATAATTGCAAAATTTTTGTGGCAAATTTTACAATTGAAAACAATTTTTTAAACGTACTTGGCGCGCGTCATTGAGTACCCCAAATTTTTTCATGGCTAATCTAGAGCTAGGGTAATATTAATCTGTGATCTACAACCAGGAGATTGGCATGGAAAAGGAGTACAAAAACAACAATTGTTGCAACCCTTCTACTTTGATGTCTTCAATCAAATCTATTAGAATTAAAATTCAAGCTCGTACCAATATCTTTATATATTTCTTATTCCTATTACATTTATACTCATATAAATATGACGCTTTCTTGCCTTTTAATTGAATCAAGAAATAAGGAAATGATTTTATTACTAGTAAGGTAAAGTACCCAGTAACTGCTCAGAACCACCTTTCCACTCTTTTTATTTGTATATCTGCATTTTTTAATATAGATATACAAATGCAGAGAGTGGGCAGGTACTGGGCCTGTAGACAAAGTGACATCGCTTTGTAGCCGAAATTCGTTATCGTCTTTGAGATAACGATAATAATTTTCTAGCCAATGATCAATCAAAGATCGTGACAGTGCTACGACAACAACTGTCAAGTGTCAACAAAGTTCGACAAGAAGTGTCAAATCGGACCAAAAAATTAAAATTAATATCTATGTAAATAGACCTCATACACACTATAACTACTAATTGATAAACTATAAAATTGTGAAAATGTTGCCCTCCATGGCCCACGCCTACGGATAACGAATCAATATCAATAATAAAATAACATAAGTTTGACATAAGTGTTCGATAACCAATTGACAGTTTATGATTTTGTTACGAATTTTAACATTGTCTACCAACTTGCGATAATGATAACGAGTGACATAATTGACGACGGCTTATGTCAATCCCATACATTTTATTCTTTTCGAACTTCGTTATCGTTTTTTTAATGTTACTTTGTCTAAGGCCTCTGGTTCCTGAGCAGCTACTGGGTACTTTACCTTAGATAATGTTTATTAAATTGTTTTTGAAAATTATAACATTAATGAATGCTTGAGGAACACAAACTTCTCGAACTGATAGTTGACATTAATAACTTATCTTAGTGATATTGTGAAGCCATTTACAATACATCGAAAATGACGCGCGCCAAGTACGTTTAAAAAATTGTTTTCAATTGTAAAATTTGCCACAAAAATTTTGCAATTATTGAAAATCACAATGATTACTTTTTTTTTAATTTAAATTTTTTTGTGGATTGCAAATTTTTCTTTTTTTTTTGTAAATATACTACACCAATTGTTTTTTCAATTCTCACAGTTTTTAATGAGTGTTTCTTTTAATTCGGGAGGTTTTGTGTACTTGGTTTGTTTATTTCATATTTTTTGTAAAGATTAGTTTATTTTTTATTTTTGCTATACGTGTATATAGTTAGACGTGTACTTGGCGCGACATTTTACAGTGAAACTGTTTTTTGTGGGATATCTCTTTTTTTTGTAAAGCATATATTAATTAACATAATTACATTTCAAATATTTTAATATTTTAAATATTTATACTTCTTGAGTAATTCATCAAAATTTTTATTCATAAATTTTCTCAAATAATTTAATAATAAAAGAGGTTAGTACTATTACAATACTTTTACTTTAAATGACGCTTCCAGTGACCAATGCAACATCGTCATATTTTTTTAAATGTTATTTTGATTTTCAAAATTAACATAGAGCATGCGTTCCTGTAATTCCTCCTGTTTAAATATTTAGAGTGTAAAAGGGAAAGTTAGATACCAGATGGCGCAACATGCAACTTGACCGGCAGTTCAAATCAATAATTAAATTAAAGTAAATTATTATATTTGCTTATTAGTAAATCATGTAATAATAAGCTCAAATATGTAATTAAAAAATTTAATATTTTTTGTTCTTGTCCAATATATGATTCATTATTATTTACCCTAAATTTATTAAATTATAGTTGCACACTACCATGCCTTCAGAATAAAAAAGAATTCAAAACTTTAGATGTATTACTTTCTTTATTGTTTTCTTAAGAATAATTCAAATCCAACTCCATACTAAGAAAGTCATAAATTTACTTGATACCAATGTACTTATTATTATGTTTATTGTCCTTTAAGGCCTTTAAATATTCTCCTTTCCAGAAGCTAAAAAAATGTAAAACAGTAAGGAAATAACTTCAAATGAAAATAATTAAAATTAAGAAATACTACACACATAATGTCTCGCAATTTTTGTTTACAACCAGCTCTTTTCCGCTTAAAGTTTTTTTTATTTCACGGTCTGTAACAATGGGAAAACAAATTGTATTGACAATAATAAAAGTATGACAAGTCAGAAATTTGATATCATAAATAAATAAATTACTTACATAATATCATAATCAATACTGAAATTAGCTTGTCTGTCTCTATTTGATTATTGGAACAAATTTGTGGACAGGGGTTTGAATTTACTCTGTGGTTTCTGTGGAAAAGGAAGTGTTGTATTTCCTCACAATTCTTTTTTCTCTCCTAATGAACATTCCTTATGCCGTAACGAAAATATAAAAATAATAGTCCAATTGGTCAAGCCGTTCTCGAGTTTAGCACTTAGCAACAAATTTTCATTAATTTTTATTTATATAGATTTTCTCTATAAGTATCTTCTTGGCGATTGTGGATGTCTGTAATAGTTTTTGCGATATACCTACGTGGAAAACGAAACCCCCTTTTTTACTCAATTATTTATAACAGGTGCAAATTTTTTGAGTGAGAATTCAAATTTTTCAAAAACTTTCAAGATGCAAATTCGCGTCACATAACACCTCGTTCATTGGATCGTAATTCACCAAAATGACACTTTATTTAAACTTTCATAGATTTCACCACCAAGTCCCTTCGTTAAGCCTTTTTATTTTCTGGAATTATTATTTCACCCATAAAGTCATGTCTATTTTACATAAATTATATTATAATGTAATTATAATTATTATATACATACAATATACATACGTCGGAGCTCGTAACTTATTCACTTTCTGGTCTTATTTGGATTTTATTGATGCAATTGAGTCTGCATTTCTGCATGCAGAAATAACTAATGGCCAAAGTATTAAATAGCTTATATAACCGGGCTGCTAAACGGGAATAACCGTGTAAATTTACCCTAAGGGGATTTTTTTTATCACGCTTCTATTATCTTCACCTGTATATATCAATCACCGTAACGGTATCTTTCCACGTTATTTTTTCTATACTAATATTATAAATGTGAAAATAAGTTTGTTTGCTACGCTTTCACGTGAAAACTACTTAATCATCATGAAACTTTGTACACATATTCATGGAGTTATTAGAAGTAACATAGGATACCTTTTATGAAAAAAAAAATTAAAATCTTATCCTGCGCAGACGAAGTCGCGGGCACCAGCTATTATTTAAGAAATGAAATGAAATGATGATTTATATATGTAAAGTTATATAGGTACACGATGCTTGAATGCTCCTAGCCTAAATTAGGCGCGAAGAAATTAAAAATGTTCAGCTTTGCGCATTCAACCTTGAATTATGAATGCAATATATTCCAGATTTTAGGTTGCTAACTTTACGTCGAACACCTGGAGTCAGGGAGCGCGGGATCGAAGCTCCCCCGCAACTAGGGCGCAACCCATTTCGCGAAACATCACATTGATTGAGGCGCGATTATTAAAATGAGCTTTATCGGAAAGTTCTGGAACTTATAAGAAGTTTTTGGGCTCACCATTGCTTGTTGGATTTAGATTGAGTTAGAACTTTATTGCCTCATCCATGACTATGTTTTAAGAAATAGGCATAGTGCGACAGTAAGTAGTATGTAGGTAATGGTCGTAACATATACGTGTAAACCATTTTAAAAATTCACGTCATAATATTCTATCTATCATCTTTTTAACAGGTATAAAGAAGCCAAGATTCTAAAAACAGATGTTTTTAACAACGTCCAAGTTGGATGCAAGTGCAAGAAAAAGGCTTTGTTAACATTCATTGAGGGACAAAGTCTAACAGTAGACAGATACGAGCTGATGACGTAGTAAGGTTTAAGTCGGCTTAAGATTTAAATTTTTTCTGTTACAAATTCAATAGAAAATAAGCTATAAGTATCTCTAGGTTGTAAGATATAATAAAAACTCAGGTAGAATATTGTTTTCGTCTTCAATATAGCTGTGACGTCGGGCACAACGAAGACGGCGTCGTAATCAAACTCTCATTAAGTGATCTTATTGCATTTTATCTTACTCTCTCGGTTGTGAAATGCCACTTATTTATAGAGAAGGTTTTTCATACAAATTGGTTATTTCTTCAGAGTTACGGTGCCATGGACAGACGTACACACACGTCGGGGGTTAAAAACATTGTCAACCGATAATTTTGGTCCGTAATTGGGAGATGGAAAAAGATCACCAATATCCTCAAATACTATGTATATTATATTATCAGTATATTCTACTATCTTCCTAATGTGGTCTGGACCACAGACAGAGTCACGTGAATTCTCTTAGTGTAATTCGAACTCACAAATATTAATTAAGAGAGTCCTATAACATGTTAAATAAAAAGCCGGCAATTAAAGCAGTAGGCACTAAAACAAAACCTATTATTATTCTTGTCTAGTAAAGTTTTGATCGAATAAACTACCTAAGTGAGACGAGGGTGATAAATCCTACTCGGGAAACACACCCACCCGCAAATAAATAACGGACCGAACAACAAATAAATATATTTTACTGCTATAAAGATTCACAGAAGCGGATTATTCGTAGGGCTGTATCTTGTTAGATTATTCAAAACGTGGATACGACGACAAAATGGATACCAAGTGACGTTAAATGGATCAGTTTCTCGATGTACAAATGGACGAGATTTTCGATATGCAGCTTTCGTCGCGATGTTTTTGTTCACCAGTTTCGCTTCCCCATTATTTAAGTTAATATAAGTATGTGCTTACAATGTTTTAGACTCGATTAATTCGATCACTATTTATAATCAGATATCCTAATTTATATTTGAAATTCTAGAACACTCACCCCCAGTATTTGGGGGTATATATTCCTATTTCGCGGAACAGTGCTTATTTGTTCCGCCAATCAGAGTCTTCAGTTCATATAGGTAAGAAATTACGTGACGTTAAAATAAGTCCCTTTTCACAGACGCGGGTCGCCGGGTCGCCGGGTAGCCGGCGCCGGGTATACGGTAGTGAAGTGTATGGGCATGTATAGCAACTTTCACACGTTCCGGCGTAATTTGCTTACACTTCGCTACCGGATACTCGGCGCCGGCTACCCGGCAACCGGTGCCTGTAAAAAGGGACTAAAGCAGGTACCTATTTACTATAACGCTGGATGTGCAAGTGTATGTGCTCATTCCGTTGCACCATACAATAGGTGCAGCACAAGATGTGTGATGTAACGATTAGAAGTTAGAACCTCATACAACCTGTTTGTTCTTTAACGCCGGGAAATGCTCTGAGGCATCCCGCGGGGGAGTGGGTCTCCCCACGCGGGTATGTGGGACTCGCTGCGCCCGAAAGCTAGTAAGTAGACGCAGCTCTACCCACTAAAATTCGGCGAGTGCCACCAATGCCGCCTTTGGTGAGGTGCCCCGGATCTGTTGAGCAAACAGGGCACCTCGACGGCTAGTCAGCCCGTCAAGGGACCGACGCCATCTCCACAAAGGGGTTGTCCCGCACCACAGAATAATCCCTCCCAACGTCAGGACAGTACAATGGTGTGAGGTTTCCGTCCTCACCCCTTGCCCCATGCTCTTTTGTCCCCTCTTATTATAAGAGGTAGTACACAGGGGCCGAGGGGGCTCCCCTCTCCCGGTCGTCTGCCGCCCGTCGCTAGCTTCGTGTCGCCAACTACGGAGAGAATTCCATATAATACATAGAAAACAGTAGTGTCGCTGCGACATCTCGTCTGCTGCTGCTACGTGCGGTCGGCTACGAACCTGTAACAAGCTCACAGGGTATTTTAGACTATTTTAGAGTGCCAGTAGCCAGGGCCACAACTTCGGGCTGAAACATTATTCATTCATTTTTATTAAACATTTTTACAGACCTTAATTTAGTCATGAGAAAGTTAGTTGAAAAGCATTCCATTGAAGTAAGAGTATTTATGAAAAATGTATCCCAAGTTGTAAAGCCTACATATAAAGAGGCTCGCATTTACTATTCTCTATTCATTTTAGGACGTGGGCGAACACTGGATATTTTAAAAGGTTTTCATCAGCATCATCACTTACTATTAAATATAAGAGGTAAAATAAAATTAATTTTCTTCTTTAAAATTAACTTCAGGTAAAATAAATAGCAATTTAGTGGCCTTTATTTTAAAGTATTTGTTTAAATTTTCTTTGTAATAATGAAAATTATAAACAAAAATGCGATCGGTCTTTACCTCGACATAAATAGCGGAATAAAGTTCTATAGATAGATATTAATAAAATTTTCTAAGATAAGGCTGCTTTTCCACCAGTGATGAGCGAGGGAAATGTGTCGTGCGAGTATGTGTAGCGGAGCTTTTTTTATTATTTAACGCCGGGAAATGCTCTGAGGCATCCCGCGGGGGAGTGGGTCTCCCCCAGCGGGTATGTGGGACTCGCTGCGCCCGACAGCTGGTAAATGGACGCAGCTCTACCCACTGAAACCCAGCGAGTGTCACCAATGCCGCCTTTGGTGAGGTGCCCCGGATCTAATGAGCAAACAGGGCACCTCGACGGCTAGTCCATCTCCCAAGGAACCGACGGCACCTTCACAGAGGGGTTGTCTCGCACCACAGAATACCCTACCACCACACCCTACCAACGTTGGGACAATACAATGGGGTGAGGTTCCCGTCCTCGCCCCTTGCCCCCTGCTCTTTTGTCCCCTCTTCTTATAAGAGTGGTACAAAGATCCCCCTCGGCTCAATTAGTTTCGCCCAAGGTGCTGGGCTGACCATAGGCTACTGAGTCCCGTCAGTCAGCCCGTCAAGGGACCGACGCCATCTCCACAAAGGGGTTGTCCCGCACCACAGAATAATCCCTCCCAACGTCAAGGCCTGAACCATGGTGTGGATGTGTACCGGAACTGTGAAAACATACGATGATGTTTAATACGGTTACGTATCTAAAATCTGTGTGTTCTTTTATTGCTTAAAAGTATAAAACTAATAAGCTTTGTATCTTCTGCTTCCATTTCTTTATAGCCAACTCTTAAATATAAAATAATATTGTTTTTTCAATTATCCGTATCTATTTTGCGCATATCTACTTCCAACAAACATCGTCTTGGGCTGGCGTCTGACGCAAACCTCGCAACACATCTCGCGCTTGATGTACGTACAAAAACCTCGCTCCACTAATCCGATTCCACCAGAGTTGTGCTGAGCGAGCGGTAAATGAAGCAGAGATTCATGCTAAATACATCCCTCGCAACGCTCGCACATATCTGGTGGAAAAGCAGCATAACTCGTATGCCTAAGAAGAAACACGAATGGTTTATCAATTTGACCAGCTTGTAGAATTAGTGGCAATACAGGCAAAATATTAGCAATAGCTATAAGGTTTTCATATTATTTTGATATTCTTTTCAATACTAAAGAAATAAGACACCCCGTCTTAAAGATATAATATTCCTTTAAAAACCGATATCTTTTCTGCTTTTCCACACCGCGTTGTCTAAGCTATGGATCAATGGAGCTTTGAATCGGACCCACTATTGAATTTGAGAAAACCGTATCAAAGAAGTAAATGAGTGGGTGGATAACCCGATTCAATACTTCACTCTATAATAATTAGCACCGTATTTAATAGCAAAAAAGTAAAAAATTATATAGGGTTTTGATAATTTGTTTGTAAACATGTAAAGCGTATGTGATGATCATCTAATATGTAGTAGAATCTTCACTAGAATATTATCAACGTACACTCTACAGCAATTGTAAGAATTTATATATATTAATGTTATATCCATCGCATTTTGCCGGAAATAAAATACATGTTTTACATAATAACGTCTACATCGCATGCATTCAGAACGGTTAAAAACTAAAATAAACTATAATAAATTTAACTTAACCGTGTAAAAATCCTTTGTCCATCCAAATTCATAACTTTAAATAACAATGGTTTGAATTTAGGCCGCGAGCCTTAGGAGATAAAATATTATTACAAGAAAGAACAACACAATTTATTATTGTTTACCAGACAGAGTTCATTTGGACTGTCGTCTTTTCAGTTATAATAAATTGAAAGGTTATGGCTCATAATGTCGGAATAACATGAATTTGTTCAATCAGTAAAGAAAGAGGCGCTTTACAAACAATTGAAAATACTGTATATTTCATGTTCATAAAAAAATGGAAGGGTATTGTGGATATATTAATATTGTCCCCATCATGGTTCAGGCCTTGACGTGGCGGTGGGGCTCAGTAGCCTAGGGTGAGCCCAGACCTTGGGCGAAGCCAATTGAGCCGAAGGGGCTCTTTGTACCCCTCTTATAAGAAGAGGGGACAAAAGAGCAGGGGGCAATTGGTCAGGATGGGAACCTTACCCCATTGTACTGTCCCGACGTTGGGAGGGGTTGTTCTGTGGTGCGGGACAACCCCTCTGTGGAGGTGGCGTCGGTCCCTTGGTAGAGCTGCGTCCATTTACCAGCTGTCGGGCGCAGCGAGTCCCACATACCCGGGGAGACCCACTCCCCCACGGGATGCCTCAGAGCATATCCCGGCGTTAACGAAAAAAAAAAATATAACACGTCCAACTGCGTATCATATTATTATAAAATTCAAGTTATTATTTTTTATCATTCTTTGTTGTTATCGTTGTAAATTACTTTTGTATGGTTGTATACAAAACAATAAGCTCCTTTACTCGATGCCACAATTCATATCCAAGATGGCATTTTTAATCTTCTAAATATAAAATCTAAGTCTATATCTTTTGTAATTTCAAATTAACAGTTTTTCACTAAATGCATATCAAAGTTTATATGGTACTTACATAAAAAAATTAATTTCAAAATGTCTGTCTGTATGTTCCTGCTAAATTCTGAACGGATAGACTGATTTTGATAGGACTTTCACCGGCAGATATCTGATGTTATAAGGAGTAACTTAGGCTATAACAATAATCATTATCTTACTGATTTATCATCTTATTGGTGATTATTACATGAAGTGACAACGGTGATGAGATATTTATTATGCACCTATACAGATATCTAAAATTAATTTATATCTCTATACTCTACCAATATCAATACATGTTACATCAAATACAATAACGCTGTACTAGGCTGTACGTGATCAAGACCTCATGTTATATTTCGGATTCCCCGGTCACGTAGTCGATAAAAATGTCTGTCGGGATGCGTAGGGGTGTTACTGTTTATTAGATTTGTTCAGAAGTCTGCCTCTTCATGGTAATATCTATATACTTCTCTAATATAACAGTAGTACACGGTCTAGATGTAATATCTGGAAATTATATTATTGTTGACTATAAATTTGGGTTAATGTGCAAAGTCCAACTTTTTATCGTCATCTACAACAAATTTTTTGTAGCGGCACCTTTGCTGACATTCGAATAGGACACATGAATACGTAGTTCAATTAATGGCACCGAGTCCTATTATTGAAGTAAAACTTCTTTGCGCACATGAGGGTATTTACTGATGAAATGTCACGAAAATGTGCAACGTTTTGTCCAAGAAGAGGGAGAGAGTAATTGAAACCGATTGAGAGAGACTGAGAAAGGGCAAACATAGCATGAAGCACATAGCCATGGAGTGAGAGTAGGGAGCAAGCGGGTGAGAAAGATCGAGAGAGAGAGAGAGCGAGATAGAGCGAACGTTACACCGCAAGTCTCGGAAATTTAAAGCTTTAGATTAGTATAAATGTAAACGAGATTTAAAAATTAGTTTGCCAAATAAGTTTCACTTCTGGCATGTGTACTTTGTACGTACGCACTTTTTTATGTTTTAACATAACTTTAGTTTTCTACTAGGGACGGGATGAAGAATAGTACTAGACACAAGACATGAAAAGTAACAATATAAAAAGAGTGTATACCAGAATATATTATATACCTAGGAAGATATTATGTTGTCGTAACTTTACGATTTTATCAATACTTTTATCTGCAAGGCCGGCCGATTTGTAGGACACTTTTCCTGGAGTAGAAATAAGAGTATCCTTTAATTTATTCTTATATTTTTACCTATTTAGAGAAAAAATATCGTTCGCGACTTTATTGGGCAGCGTTATTTTTTAAGCAATGGAGAGAAGTGATACGTTCGTGGTGTCTTTGGAAATGCAAGCGGTGATCATACAACATTATACGATACTTTGTCCGTCTTTTTATGGTTTAAATGTTCTTTTTAAAGTCACGTCACAAAAAGAAGGTTGTAATAAGTTTGACCCCTTAGTTTATGAGTCTGTGTATCTATCTGTGGCACCGTAGCTCTTTAACTGGCAAACTGGTGTTTTTTTATTTATAAGCAGCATTTATAGGGTTAGTTTTTTGCCATGTTTGATCAAAATCAATTCAGCTGTTTCAAGGTCTCTTGTAATTGCGTTTGGGTTTTTTAAGTATAACATTTTAATATTATCATTATTAATAAAATAATATGTGAATTGACTTTCATTGTTGTGTAAATTCGAATATGCGATATTAACTACATAATACGATTACTTAAAGGTTGTATTTTATGAGGATATATGTATATCGCAAGTTTAAATATCTATATATTTTACGCGAAGACGTTACGTAAAGTCACAGTGTTCTCTTTAATAATCTATACTAGATGAAATAGTACATAAGATAAACTCGTAATAAAAATAAATAGGAACCCTAGTCTTTCTATAATGAGAATATATTTTGTATTATGGACTCTAAGAGAACAAATACTATACATATTTACGCTTTCATCAAAAAAATCCTATTCATAATATTAATAGTTAAATAACTTTTATTTAATTATTTTATGTTAAAGAAAATAATTATTAGTAACAATCACAAATTTCACTGCATCCAAAACACATTCCACAATAAACTATTACATGTTGACACGATTAAAAATTCAAATTGAAAATTATAGGCGGGAAAATTATTAATAATAAAATCCAACGCGCGTCCGCCTTTACTGGAATGTTCTAGCCAACTGAAACGTGAATGGTGAATTCTGAACGCTTTCCGTACCTACTAGGGATGTGTATTGTGAAGTATTGAGGCGCGGTTTTAGACGATTAGACGATTTAGACGATTGTCATATCATTTTATGATGTAGTAATGCTAGACTATTTAGAAAAAAAATAACATATTCAGGTACCAAAAATGTACCAAATAAGTATACGTGTTACAGCTATCATTGTCTCGAAACTGAAACGGTGCAACTAATTTGGTCTAGACATCTCGATGGCAAAACGTCTAGCCACTTAGGAAAGTGGTTTAAGGTAAACGTCGAAATACAGCGAAACAACGTGATAACGATATCACGTTGTTTTGCTGTTGTATGAAATTTTGGCAAAAAAGTATTGAATTCTTAAATTTTACAAACTTTCTGACCTTTTTTTTTCTTTTACGCCGGGAAATGCTCTGAGGCATCCCGCGGGGGAGTGGGTCTCCCCACGCGGGTATGTGGGACTCGCTGCGCCCGATAGCTGGTAAATGGACGCAGCTCTACCCACTAAAACCCGGCGAGTGCCACCAATGCCGCCTTTGGTGAGGTGCCCCGGATCTAGAAAACAAACAGGGCACCGCGACGGCTAGTCAGTCCCGCACGGGACCAACGCCCCCTCCACAGAGGGGTTGTCCCGCACCACAGAAAAACCCCTCCCAACGTCGGGACAGTACAATGGGGCGAGGTTCCCATCCTCACCCCTTGCCCCCTGCTCTTCTGTCCTCTCTTCTTATAAGAGGGGTACAAAGAGCCCCCTCGGCCCAATTAGCTTCGCCCAAGGTGCACCGCTCACCCTAGGTTACTGAGCCCCACCGCCACGACAAGGCCTGAACCATGGTGGGGACAAACTTTCTGACCTGATCAGAATAATCGTGACCCTTTGGGCTTTATATTATTTGAGTGTGTGTGCTTGTATCAAACTGTTAACTGTTTTTTTTTATGATTTATAATAATTGTATTTGTATATTTAAGAATGAACGTGACAAACATTCTACTATGAGGAGCAATACGGTTGTCCATATTTACTGCTGTAAAAAGATCGTCCTTGAGAACATGGTAAGTTCTTATCGCCGTTCTTGGATGCTAGCGGTTCTCGACATGATTTTTTTTATAATGAACCTATTGAATAAATTTATATTTAGGAAAAGGTTCATTGAATTTATTACTATGATGCTGATGGAATTTAGTATTTAACTTTCGCGAGAATAACCGTGATGTCGAAGACCTTTTAAATATTTTCTTAATATAGTTTAGTTACACTCGTTATAAGTAGAGCTACATAGATACAACATCTTTATCTAGTACAATTAAATTGTCAACGAACATAAAATTTCATTATGTCCATTTCCTGACTCGCCCAGCCCTGAGGAAACATCTTCGCCAATCGATCAAATCTCATAGAAAATGTAAGGTTTAGTTCTCACTAACGGCACTGTAGTTAGTAGACCAACTGCCGTTTTCAATTACTTTGTTACAAATAATTATTATATTTGTATTAGTTTAAACTTCTGGTAAAGGTATTATTATTAAGGTAAGGTATAATTTAAAGAAAACCTGGCGATAGACATTGTCTGATTATTATTATTTCATGAATAAACCTTTTTTTGGTGAGCGAAGTTGGTGTAGAGCTTTCCAAACTTATTTTGACCCTTGCGAATTTGCTCCTTTTTTGCGACGCTCTCCCACTGAAAAAAAAACTATACCAATTACCAGTTGTAGTTTTAGCCTAGTCACAAGTTATCAGAAAAATTAGAAAAATACCAATTAGTTTCTAAGTTTTTATGAGAAAATAAAAACAAAATCAAAACATAAGAATTAAAATTAAAAAAGATATTTATCTTATTTAGCTGAATAATGGAAATGTTTTCAAAATGGGACTCAAGTTTGGAAATTGCCACTCTCATTTCTTTCTTTACATTTATTTTCGATCTGTACTATTATATAGTACAAATAGGACTTAGTCGTATCGTCACAGGCAGCCAATACATGTGAGTCGCCTCGCAACCCCCTTGGACGATGCCGCGACGCAAAGGCCCTTGTCGCAAAGGGTATGAGCTCGCTCTTTTGAGTGAGAGATCTGGGTTCGATCCTGACCGGGGTGCCCTGAAATGGGTTTTTATAAATTTCTCCGTGCACCTGAACATGAGACCATCGCTCGCTCACCGGCGAAAGCAAACATCGTGAGGAAACCTGCATACCTGATGAGATTAAAAGTCTTTGAAGGTGTGTGAAGTTCACCAACCCGCATTGGGCATCGGTGAACCCTCCCCCCCCCTCACTTGATTTTTCCTAGCATGAGACATATAAGCGTCGATGAATATAATCCTTTTTTCTATAGCTATTATAGCTGCTAAATAATACATAAAACAAAAAAGTTACCTATGGCTTAATAGTTACTTAAACTTAAACCATGACAGAATCAAAAACAAAAAATGAAGTAATTTGAAATGTAACTATTTCTTGTCATGAAGTATGCATAGACGTACCCAGGGGGGAGCAGGGGTGGGCAGCTGCCCTCCCCCTCCGGAAGTTGTATCTTCCACCGATAGTACCTACGTTTATATTTTATTTCCGCCGAAACTTGTTCGTGGTGTGCACTTCATTGTCCGACCATTCTTAACTAGCACCAATTTCAAAATATAGATGAGTGGATAGCGCATACAATAATAATATAAATTTATTTTTCGCTTTTGAGTACCTATTTGTGGTTTTATGAAGTATGGTTTTGTAAAAATAATAATTTATTTACCCTTTTTAATGCCAAGTTAATTACTTTTTAATATCAACGAATTAAGTCCAAACAAAAGGTAGCTACAATAAACCTTTAAGGAGTTCCCTTAACTGTCCCTAATGACAGTCACAACCCGAGATCAATCAAATCTAGATGTAAAGTTCTGATAAATACAAATTAATCAACACAAGGTAACTGCTGTAAATTATTGAGAAGTTCCCTCGGCTCCATCATCAGATCGACCTTATGAGGGACTCACACCTGTGGAGTGCCTAATTCTAAACTAAAATCACTGCAAGCGTCTTCAGGCGCCTTCGCCTCCAAGGCGACTACTCCTTGTAAGGGGGGACTTCCTGGCCGCCGTCAGTCACCGCGACTTCATGTCATACTGAGCCCAGGTCTCCATCCTTAAGCCCGACACGAGCACAGAGGCGCCTCCTGCGCACCGTTCTCTGTTCGCGGGGGTGGGTCTCGTCGGCGGCCTTCTCTCTCACCCTTACTGCCTCGCAGAAGTCCAGGTCCAGGTCGAGGACTATTCGTCGCCGAGCATCTCGGTAGTGACGCTCGGCAGAGACAAGCCCCCTCCGATGTCAGATCGCAACGCAGTATCACCCATCTTGGGGACAGCTCGAGGGTGTGCTGGGCCGAACCCACCGCCACGCCACAATCGTTATACACGTGTCACTGGTTCCCTGTGCGCCTTGTCTGACGGAGAGTGACTGGTTTTGCGCTTACGGCCATTCACCGCTCTAGGACCTGACGCAACCGTTAGGCTTTTGTTATACGGCTGCCGCACAAGGTCCTGCCCCCACCTTCGCATTAACGCCTCTTGCCTTAGTCGGTGAATCTGCAGGATACCGTTGAACGTTAGGTTCTCGGCAAGAACCTCCGCCACAAGTTCCCACGGGGGGTCACCGGCCAAGGTTGTGGCTGCCGCCCGTACGCTTCCGTACAGTACCCTCGAATCATTCTTACCGCGATAAGTTGATAGGGTCATAAGGTGACCAGCCTAGATGGATGCACCGTAGGTCGCCATACTCCAGCAGATACCGGAGTATAGCTGCATGCAGGCGGCGCTGGGTTCTCCGAGGTTCGGGAGGAGTCTGCCCAGCGCACTTGCTACCTTCACGACTTTCAGTCCCAAAATTGTGAAATCTGTGCTGAAGGTCCACCCTCCGTCAAGGATGAGCCCCATATACTTGATATGGGACTAGTCTTGACCCTCCTCCCTTCGACCTGGAAGCCCTAACCTCAGAGGCACCTGAAGAAGTTCAGCGCTTGTTAAAGGCGTTCGCGATGTCCAGTGACACCGCAATCACCACCTTCCCTCCGTGCTCCGCCTCACGCATCCTCAACCGCCCCAAGGCGTTTGGGGACGTCGACGGTCGATTAGTGTGCCCAGAACCCAAATTGGGACTCTGAGAGCCCCGGTCCCGGACCCTTCTCCAGGTGCTTAGCGAACTGGGAGCCCACTTTATTTTCAATGCCTTCCCAGCTTCATTCAGCTACACCACCGGTCGCACCGCCGAAGCCAAGTCTGGGGTCAGGCCCCCAGGAACTGTAGGGCTCGTAGGCAAGGGTCGAACAGCTCCCGAAGGCTATCCCCGAGGTGCACGACAGAGTAGTAACCCTCCCCCCTACGTGCAACCCGTATACCAAAACAAGCGCTGGCGATCCGGTCAAAAAAATCTTGAGTTGCCCCCCCCTAGGGCAGAAGCTGGGTACGCCCATGGTAGTATGTAATATTTTAATTGTGTATTATAATATTATATAACCTTTATTATCTTGCAAGTACATAACTGATCTAATACAATTCAGACTACAGGATTCGTGGATGATTGCAAGTGAATATTCTATATAATATTATAATTTTTCAATGAAGCAATACCATTCAAGATTTGAAGATCGCAAAATATAATAGAGTATGAATATTTGTATGGCAATTTGGTAGATTGCGAGCACAGTTGCGGGAGAATAGTAGTCTCATATAAAGTAAATAATTTATCTGCATGCTGTCAGCGCAACGATCGCAGTCTGATTTAAACAAGCTCATTCTATACTTCAATTTAATGAGGTCTGTTCAGAACAAAGGCTTCACCTCTGCATGCCGACATGAATAGTATGAAAAGAAATGATGAAAGGATGACGAAATGGTTAAGAGCTCGTCATTGACTGGTTTTGGGTTGAATCCTGGTCGATTTCATCGCCATCCAAATATAATATTTCTTCCGAAAAGCCATTTTTATGGGCTCCTGAAACCGGTGGGAGGGAAGCGATATGCCGCGCTCCCGGCTGCATGGGTACCACCATCTTGCTTATTTCTCCCGTGAAACAGCTGTGTTTCAGAGAGAAGGGCAAGACAGGCAGGGTAATTACTGGCACCGAGACTTAACATATTATGTCTCAGGATAGGCAACACATAAATGAGTTGCCTGTGCTCGTTCCAGGTATACTATTTTATGTTCATGGGTGACGTCGACCACTTACCACCAGGTGGTACGTTTGCCAGTTTGCCTATCCAACTAACATTTAAAAAAAATACAAATCATATTTTGTGGAAGCAGCGCATGAAAAGTTATCCAGTGCAAGTTAAGAACCTGTAGGTATACATTATAGTTTCCTTTCTACTAGAATTCCTTTATAATAGGTCTTTACCTATGAAATTGCCGTTCTGCAGTACTGGCCATTTCTTATCAAAATAATTTTTGTTTGGCTAAGAATTCTAATTTCAAATTAATTTTATTTTAAAAACATGGAATTCTTTTTTCAAAAGTAGTAATTTGTTTATTGATTAGTGTTACATTTTCATCGCATTTCAATCTTTTTCGTCATCATGGATACGTTAAAAATTCGAGTAATTATGGAATATGAGTACCGTCGTGGCAGCAACGCGGCACAAGTGGCACGCAACATCAACGACGGTTACGGAGCTAACACTACAAACCAACGCACCACCTGTTATTGGTTTGCTCGCTTCCGTTCTGGAAATTTCGACCTGAAAAATGAGCGTCGCGATCGTCCGAAGACTTTCGTCGACAATGACGAATTAAAGGCGTTTGTGGAAGCGGATGATACACAATCTACGGCTGAATTAGCAGCAGCTTAGATGTTAGCGTCAAAACAATATTGGTCCATTTGCGTCAAATTGGCAAGGTAAAAAAGCTTGACAAATGGGTGCCCCACAAACTCAATGATCGCCTGCGCGAAGTACGCATCGGGACGTGCCTTGCACTGCCCAACAGACACAAAAATGAAGGAATTTTGAACCGCATTGTTACCTGCGATGACAAAAGGATTCTGTTTGATAACCGCAAGCGCTCAGCAAGTTGGTTGGTTCCTGGTTCAGCACCTAAACTATGCCCTAAACGAAAACTTACCCCTAGAAAACGCTGCTCCTGCACGACAACGTGCCTCATACTGCACAGCAGACGGTCTCCAAGTTGCAAGAACTGGGGTTGGAAGCTCTCCGTCATCCGCCCTACACACCAGACCTTGCGCCTACAGACTATTACTTTTTTCAGAATTTGGATAACTTCTTGGCAGGGAAAAAATTCAATACCCAAGAGGCAGTACAAAATGCCTTTGAAGAATTTGTTGCCTCCCGTCCAGCTGATTTCTTTAAGAAGGGCATCAATAATCTGCCACTGCTTTGGCAAAGATGCATTGAGTGCATGGGTGATTACTTCGATTAATACAAATAAAAAATACATGAAAAAAATGCGTTTAAATTTGTTCATACAAAACGGAAATTCATAGGTAAAGACTGTATAAGCAACTTGTGGAGCACTTATTTGTAAAATATCAAATACTCCTGGTGGCCGATGGGGTTATTCTTTCTTAACATTCATCATCATCACTATTGACCTGTGATCACTGCTGAGTAAACATCTGCCTCTCTCCCTTGCACATTATAGACTTTGTTATTGATATAATAATATTGTCGCGTAGATTGTCACTATAAAACTGCTGGTCATTAAGAGGTGCCAAACAAGGTCACAGCGTTCTGGGTCAACTGCCATTTGACCGGTTACGTAATAAGGAGATTTAGGCGCACTGACGACACCATACTAAGCAGATAAAAAAAAAGATATAACATTTTATTTTGATTGAAATTATTTTTATTTATTTATAGCACATTTAATTAAGTGCTAACCAAAATGTTAAGTGATTATCGAAAACCATAGACAACTGCAGTAGATACTAGAAGGTATTTAGGGACATTGCTGGCCTTCAAAAGATGAATACGCTTTTTATAAAGATTAGGAAATTTTAATTCCTAATTCCTACTGAACATCTATTAGGAAATATTAATGGTTATAGGTGAAAGAAATTCCTTAAAAATCGCTCCGTTGTATGTATATTCGGACATCGGCAGCGTGGGTGGTATAAAATAATTCTGTCGCGATATCCGATGCTGGTATAGTATAGATACAGGCACGAATCTAAGTTACAGTTTCAATTTCTAACAACGATTTCCATCAAAACGAGCTCAATATTATATCTTTATATATATATTTCTTGTGTGCGTGTGTATGTCACTGAACTCCTCCTAGACGGCTGGACCGATTTTGATGAAATTTTTTGTGTGAGTTCAAGGAAATTCGAGGATGGTTTAGATTCCCAAAAAAAAATGTACAGGACAACGTCTGTCGGTGCCACTAGTATTATAATATTATGCGAGAATGACCTGTTCAAAATTGAAATGTATTTTTTTAATGTTTTTGATTTTTACTTAGGTATTTTTTTTAAATTAAGGTGCAAAGTAAGTATGTAAAAATAGTAATGAACTGTTAAGTGGGTGTTCCCTGCGGGTGATCTGGGGTGATCTGCTCTTAAGAAATTAGAAACGTAAAATTTTGAAGCAAGTTATGGAGCTCGAGACTGAGAACGTGTCCGTATATCGAAGCTGGAGATTAGTGGGACAAAAAAAGACTCGTGTTTTGATGCTAGATAGATATTCTGCAAAGTAGGACATAAATGTAGGGCTAAAAGAATATTATATACTATCGTAGTTTTTATGGAGACGCTTAAATGTTTAAAGATCGTATTGTGTGATATATTTCAAATCAAAATTTCTAGACAAACTTATTTATCGTATTAAAAATATATGAATGAATGACGTCATAACATATTTAGGATAGGCGACGCATTGTTAAACAATAATTCCTGAGCCTCCTGAGCGTCCAGAGCGGGGCGAGGCTGTGGCAAGGTTCTCCATACGCGCGCGAGCTTATAACTAAAGGACATAAACGATAAAAAGGTTTTTGTTATTTTATTGTGTTAAAAACGATAATTGCAGAAATTCCTTCTATAATTTTAAAGAACGTGTATAGGACTCATCTACGAAGAAAGTTGAAAGGCCGATCCCGTTTGCCCATAAGATGTGAATAAAATATAAAACATAGGTACCTCTTTTAATTAAATTAAGTAATTGTTGAATACGGCAATGATGTCTTAAATAATTTTAAAGTCATAATTAGCGTTTTAATTTACTATTTAAAATGTCGGTAAGTTCCTGGCATCTTTAGGAACTTTCCTACATTAGAAATGTAAAATGTTACCTGAGCCTTGCGGCTTTCGTAGCAAACGTCTACGAGTAAGTAATATGAGGTATACCGTCCATACGCTAGATGGCGCTATTTAATATATTTACAGTGAATGCTCGCTAGTCGGTAGATGGCTATGTATTTTATTATATTGTACTAATGTTCAATTATTTTAAAACAGAATAAAACCAAACCGTAAGTAATTAATTTTAAAAAATACTATAATTTAATAACCAAGCAAATAAGTAGCAAAAAGTATTACAACTTTATATAACTTTATTAACCGTGAATGCGCGGTAGATGGCAATGTATTTTATTATGTACTGAGTTGAATTATTTTAAAACAGAATAAAACCAAACTGTGAGTAAATTTCAATGAAATAGGTACTATAAATTTATGATAATTGTTATCTATACTAATATTATAAAGCTGAAGAGTTCGTTTGTTTGTTTGAACGCGCTAATCTCAGGAAATTCTTATAGCCCATTTATCGAGGAAGGCTATAGGCTATATAACATTACGCTGTGACTTGGAGTTGAGTAACGCGGGCGAAGCTGCAGGCAACAGCTAGTATGTAAATAAAGACGTGCCGTATGACAAGTTCACACAGTAAGTCATTGATAGTTTCACTATTACACGATAGGCGGCGCTCGACGTCGGATATTTGTAATGCTCGCGGCACCCTCTACTACTTTGAATGGACACCTCCCACGGTTTGTCTCGCACGGAATGAGCATGACGGATCGTGTTACGTAATGAATGGAAATTGAAAACGAACAGCAGCGATGACTTATTCACCGGCACCTTTCAGTGGGGTAAATTTGTTTTAATTCGTTCGCACAAAGTCGTGCGAACGAGAGCGCGACTGTCGAATGAGCGGGGGTGTGACGTCATCGGCTAGTAAGCGCCCGTCCGCGTTTTTAAAAACTTCGGCTGAAAATACGCACTTTGATCGTAAATATCTTAAAAGCAAAAACACAGTTTTTCTCGTAATTTTTTGTTGATTTATTTGGCATTTATAGTAAAAAACGTTTGTCAGACCCATTAGTGTTTAAAAAAAACATTTTTTTTTATAAATTTTAAATCATATACAGTCACTTTAGTTAACTTTTTAAAAAAATTGAACCAGCTCCGCGGGCCACAATTTGACAGACGGCGGACCGCACGCGGGTTGGCCACCCCAGCTCTAGAGCTTACCTTTACTTAGTCTACCTCGATGTCGCGGTGAGTTTGCTGGCGTGCTATGCTCGGAGTTGTGATCGGTGCACTCTGTCCCACTGCTGTCAGGTCCTGGTGCCAGAGATAGTATTGTTCCCGCGGGACATCGTTCCTTACTTCTACTGCGTTGCCAGCGGCTCTGTTAGTAAAAAGGGAGGTTTTATTGAGACCACTGAAATGCCGAAACACACAAAATTAAAATCAATATTTTTTATTTAAAATATAGTACCAACAAGTCTTTTGAACGTCAATTGAGTCTACCACTGTTTCCAAGGCGAGCTCACTAAGAACCGGCGAAACAAACTCGGTGAAACTAATCGTTTCCATTTTTTTCTATAGCAAATTTTACATGTTATCCTGAAATGGCTGGGCGAAACGCCTTATTCCCAAAGTGTGGTATCTCTATATGAAATATTTTACTTTATATCCTTTACCACACACGCTTACATATATATTAATATATTTTATATATTTTTAAAATTTGTAGCGGAGAGGTTTTAACATTTTCTGTTTAGTTCATAATCATAATCGTTAAAAACCTATGTCAAAAAAAGTCTGTCCTTCAAAAGAATTGCTTACTAGCTTATCTAGCCTGTGTCTATTAGGTACTTATATTCCTACTATGAATGTCACTTTTCTTTATGTTTTTCCGGACATACAGTAAATTTTCTGAGATGTATTGAAAGGCGACAGTAAAAATTCCAATTTGTTTAAATTAGTCTCAAACATAAATAGGAGGGCAGCTGCAGAACAAATACAGAACAAACATACAGAAAATACACTCTAAACGACGAGGAATTTATCCGAAACTTCCTTCCCCGCCTTCACCCGTTTTTTGGGGGTCCCGGATCTGCAGGCAACAGGATCACCTCAGTGACAGGCTGGCCCCTTAGCAGGAGTAATCAGGCCAGCCCTGGCCAGATTACTCCTGCTAAGGGGGGACTGTCCGGACGTCACTTAGCCGTCCCCGCGACGTTGTGCAATACCGGGTCCAGGTGTACCTGAACACCTGTACTCGTGTTCTGGCGTTACTGGAGGCGCATTAAGTAGTGCCTCATACGCACCCCTATCGTCGCCCTCCTCTTTCACCCGCTCATCGGCATCGGCTCAGGTGCTGATCATAGAATCATCTGAATATTATATGATTCCATAATCAGAAGGACGTTATACTAAAATACTCGTATTATTATAATACCTACGAGATGTAGCCTCTAAACCTACACACATGGTACGCAATCTTCAGGGAATAGCAATATTTCTCCTTTATACAAACATCTTTTGTTTTTGCAGATATCCTTTATGTTAAATGGCAAAATATCATTTTCATAGGAATCGGTCATGAAATACTGTCTTTTTTTTAGGAATGTGAAATGAAATGCGTGATTTAAAGGAAAAGTAAGTTTGAAATTGACCCGTGCCTAAAATAAATATCAATAGAATCTGCTTGCAAGTGAATACTTCACCTTTATGTTTTTTTTTTATAAAGTCAAAGGACATAATATTAAATAAACATACATAGTTTAAAGTATGGTACTGGCGATTTAAATCGTTAAAGCTTTCAAAAGTTTCTGTAGTGGCCACTTCAAGGTAGACGGCATCCAGCTTGATAATGGTAATCATCAACAGACTATCATATCACCAACAAGTTATAAGTGCATGCGGATATAGCAAGGACTTTGTTTTATACACAAGGTCCCATATTGTTTTATCATTCTCCGCATATGTAGAGTACATTTGACAATAATGTTCTCCATATCACTCCCATAGTAAAAAATAACGACCCTACATAAAAATCCTCCCTGCTATTTATGCTATAGAGTATGTCATGAAGAAAGCCCTACCTTCATATTTATTTATTTATTTATTAGATCCACCAACAAGCATACACATTGACACATTATTTTATGACTACATATTTATGAGTGTTATAGCTGAATGTGGCCTCAGTTAGAGGCGGATGCAAATTAGTTAGGCTCGAAAATTTGCCTTTTGGGCAGCTTTTGGGATTTCTATTTTTTATGAATTTAGTTACGATTCTTGATCAAGTTGCAGCTATGTTGTAAAATTCATTTCTAAAATAGTCACCAAAATCTTAACATTTGGTTTTGAAGTGAAAATTTCTTTTAGCGCGTTACGCATATTTTTAGATGATATAAAATCTCTGGACTCTGACTTCTCTGGACTGCCCGCAGCTTCGCATCTTAGATTTACAACCGTATTAGGCATATTTTTATATGACGTTTAATTTATTTATATAAAATTATGCAATATTTGTTTTGCAAATTGTGTTGCTTCTAAATTATTCGAAGGAATTTATAGGTATTCGTTTAGGTTATATGTTTTTAAATTTAATTGTTTTGTTTTCACTTCTATCGGCAGTCCCTGTGACTGGTTGTTTTTTTTATATTTTTTTGTTATAGCGATCACAATAATGTACAGCCTTGTGGAATACAAAACACAAGCAAGATGACGACTAATACCTCCTCCTTTTTATTAAAAATCTTTGGTGAAAAAGTTTTAAATTTTGTTTAAACAGTTTTATTTTTTGCCAAATATTTTATGTAATATAGTTTACTCGGTTACAATGTGCCTTTTAAACATCGTTAAACGCCTTTGAACGTCGGAGCACAAGGAAATAGGATTACCGATGCCACTTTGATGACAAAGTGTTTTCAAATATACGGAAGTGAGAAAATTTTCATGCTTTATAATATACTCGCACTTATTCTATACTGCTGTCTGTCTCTTGGTCGGCGATTTACAGTCGTATTGAGTGATGTTGATGAATATTTATATAACTCTAGAGGATGCCCAGCGATCGAAATACGATCTGAATTCAAATTTTTGCTTACGTATTAATATATAGATTAGTATATGGAGATTTAAGAATTTAAGATAAGAAAATTAAGGAAATTATTTTATTACTTTTTAGTTTTTTTATTTTATTTGAAGTCGGTTTTAATTTTTGTTTAAAAAATTTTTATTTCTTAATTTTTAGTGATTTCAAAATTTGATAACTGATTTTATTTGTCTGAAATATGGGTAGAACTATTAAACGCGTTGCTCAGATTAAATAGCGATGTATTAATGAGATGACCGTAGAAAGGGTTTAATTCATTACATACCAAATGAAAAAACCGATATGGAATTGTGTAAAACTTTATATACATGTAATTGAAAGCAATCACGGCAGATTTGCTGCTATTCGTTAAATAATTCCATTATATATAGGTATAGAACATCACCAATATATAGAGATAGAATGGATATTATGATGACCTTGAAAAACTATGATGCGCTTCCAAGCCACAGTTGTTTTTTGTTCATTTAACAACGACAAGTAATAAAATTACATGATTTTGGCATAATATTATTTACCGTATGAAGTAAGCCCAATTAAAGCTGTAAATCGTCGAGGATTCCCCTCGACTGTGTCTCCATCATCACACCTGTAATGGCGCTTATAACCCATATGGGTACAAAGTTCTCATCAATTTAAATTAATTAAGTCCAAACACAAGGTAGCTACTGTAAACTGTTGAGGAGTTCCCTTAACTGTCTTAACTTCATCATCAGACCCCTAATGACAGTCACAACCCATCTAGGTGTAAAGTTCTCATCATTACAAATTAATCAAGCCCAAACACAAGGTTACTGATGTAAATCGTTGAGGAGTTCCCTCGATTATCTTTCGGCTCCAGCATCAGATCGACTCCAGACCTTCATTAAATTGTAGTCCTTCAAAACACTTTATAAAAAAAATATCAAACGCACTAGTCGCCCCTACGATTTTCGAAAGTTTCCCTCGATTTCTCTTGGATGCTATCATCAGATCCTGGTTTCCTTATCATGGGACCATTAAGGAAGTATACCCTTTAGAACAAAAAAAGAATTTTTCAAATCGATTTAGCCATCTTCGAGTAATCACCTGATTACTCGAAGATGGCTTAACATACATAAAAAAAAAATAAAAAAAAAAGATTCCGACGAATTGATAACCTCCTCCTTTTTGAAGTCTGTTAATAAATAAAGAAGAGATTTTTTTGTGTAATCATAATAAAATACAGGTGGGGTTTTCATTACATTAAGGTGGCGAACGAGTAACATCGACTAACGACAAGCTAGTAAGTGATATATATATATATATATAGATCAAGGAGTACATGACATTAATTCTTTGACAGACTGCAAAGTTCGTCAAACTGCCCTGGGCAAGCGCATAAATAGATAAAATGTGATCTGATTCTCATACCCTGACGTTTGACTTTCTGGGAGTAAGCTGTAGACTCGCGACCAGCAGTGGGTCATATGGGTTTATTCTTATGTTATCCTAAGGAAGACCCACATTTAGGGACAAAAGATTTCCCCACCATGGTTCAAGCCTTGTCGTGGCGATGGGGCTAATGGGCCTAAGGTGAACCCAGCACCTTGAGTGTAGCAAATTGAGCTGTTTTTGTCCCCTCTTATAAGAAGAAGGGACAAAAGACAGGGGAAACAAGGGGCGAGGACGGGAACCTCATCCCAATGTACTATGCCGATGTTGGGAGGGGTTGTTCTGTGGAGGTGGCGTCGGTCCCTTGGAGACTATCTAGCCGTCGAGGTTCCCTGTTTGCTCAATAGATCTGGGGCACCTCACCAAAAGCTGCATCGGTGGCACTCGTCGGGTTTTAGTGGGTAGAGCCACGTCCACCTTACCATCTTTAGGGCGCAGCGAGTCCCAACTCGCTCCCCCCCAGGATGCCTTAGAGCATTTCCCGGCGTAAAAAAGGGACAAATGATTTGGGGGTATGAGTGATATGGGGTCTAGTGTCTCTACTGAAGTGTCGAAACAGAGCGTTCATTATTTCGCGGCAATTTCAAATAGGACGAAGCTGTCAAAACCCGCTCGGCGTTCTCATCTACATGAATCTTATTTCCTAACTTCATGACATGAATCCTATGGTTGTCGATTTGATGTTTCTGTATTACAGGCATAAATATTTTTACTGACACTGACACCTCCAATGGTTTGCCTCCAAGTGGCAAATTTTCCGGCGTGACTATTTTCATATAAAGAATACCACGTATACTTATTTGTTTGTTTATAAGGTAAATTATTCGAAAACAATTGTGTTGCTTCTTAACTTTAAAGAGAGTAAGGACGCTATGATAAAAAAATTAAAATATTAAGCCGTTGAAGGAGTTACATACATAATATCCCGACTATCTCTGATAATTACATTTTTATCGGTTTCCTTCCTTTGTCCTTTACTTCGTAAAATATTTCTAAACTTATTGTAGAGCTCATTATAATGAAACAATGTTTTACGGATTTTATCGCGGTTTATTAAGATTTTTACAAGCCCGACGTTTCGGATACTTTACAGCAACCATGGTCACGGGAGGACTGAGGTGACAGATGTCCTAATAAAAATTGTTTCATTATAATGAGTGAAATTCGCGCAAACATTAGAAAACAATTATTGTAGAGCTTTTAAAATAAAATATATTTTTGGCTTATGCGGGCATAAAATGATACCCTTAAAACGTCATACTGTTTCACTTGTTGTCATTGTTTTACCGGTTGTTTTAATTAATACGAAAGGTCCATGATGGTTTTTTTTGCGGTTTTTTTATGTTAGTTGGATAGGCAAAATGGCAAACGTGCCACTTGATGGTAAGTGGTCGACGTCGCCCATGAACATAAACTAGTTTACCTGGGACGAGCCCTGTCAACTCATCTATGTGTTGCCTATCCTGAGACATAAGATGTTAAGTCTCGGTGCCAGTAATTACACTGCCTGTCTTGCCCTTCTCTCCGAAACACAGCAAAGCTGTTTCACGGGAAAAACAAGCAAGATGGTGGTACCCATGCAGCCGGGAGCATGGCACGGCGCTTCCCTCCCACCGGTTTTATAACTACGATCGATTGTATAACTACAATGTTATGTTTAGTAACATAAACCATTTCTAATTAAAGCTCGAGAAAAGAAAATGGGTTTATGGTTTTATGGGTCTATACTCTATATTATTGAGAGCTTGCGTCTGAGATTTCCATTAAATTCTGAAACGTTAACTACAACCACACAAGGTAATGTTGTTCACATCGTCCATTAACAAAATTAGCGTATTATGACCACAGTACCATATTATTAAATTTGTGTCTAAAATTGTATATGGTGCACTCGTATAACAAGTGATGGTGTTGTAATAACGGAAGAGCCTTCATATTACGTTTCACGTTTGTTCATTATTCCTACTTTAATTCCTACCAATATGTTTTCATTGTTGTAATTGTTAGGTATTTTACAATACTTTACAGACATTTCAAGTCTGTAAATCTGTGAATGACGAATGAAATCATTGAATTGTTATGCGATGTTCGAGTCAAAATAAAGTTTTTTTTTAATAAAGAGATAGGCAAAAGTTCCTGTTGTAGTCGAGATAGGCAAAACGGTAAAAATAAAACAGGTCATGAATAAACATTATTAAGTATTCGTCAAAAGAGGTCCAGCTCCAGGTCCAGGTGTGTCCGGCAGGGGATGGAAAACGGCTGATGATGACGATGACGACGAAGACTCCGTAAACTATGCCTTATTAAAGAAAAGATGGATCGATTAGGGCTTAGGTCACTGATTATACAGCCTGTTTTATTGTATGTTAGTATATTGTTTGAGTTGTAAGGTAAGTACCTATGTATTGGAATTCTAAGGAACAGGCTTACCATTCCATATCCAATAGTGTAATAGACATGCCTAAAGTGATGATAATATAATGAATGCATACACTTGAGGCTCAAGGGTTTTATCATTATAATCCATTTAGGTTAATCTAATATTAATTCTTAGCTGTTAGCGTTCTTTATAACACTTTGCATGACAAATAACACTTACTTTAATTAAAATAAACATTGCCTAATATGAAAAAAATCGTGTTTGAATACGTGAGTCCAAACTTTATGTTGGCGCGTATATCACTGAAAATATATATTTTTAATTCTATTACTACCATGAGTCATTACTATTTTAAAGTATTGCTCTCTCTAGTGTTGTTTAACTTAATTATATTGACAGATGACAATGTCAATTAGCAGCTGAATCTAAACAACACTAATCAAGGAGATGGCCGAGAACCGAGGTTTTGAGAATAGATAAATATAGTCATAAAGTTAATAAATCGGTAATTATATGGAAAATAAAACCTACCTACCATTACACGTCCGTCTAAAATGGAGTTATTTATATTGTAAACACTTTTTTGTTATTATTATTCTTATTTATTTATCTCTGACTTTTTCAGCTAGTAGGCTCCTTAGTCCCTATATTGTTACGTTTATGGAATATTCCATATTCCTTATATAGTTATTTATTATAAGAATAATTAATAAAATTATAATCAATTCAAAGAGTCGTCGTTGGATCGTATTATAACCGCTTACATTTGGTGATTACCTTACCTTTAGGTTTGTGAAGAAGTGTTGTGTTCGGTGGACGACGGAGAGTGGAGCGTGATGGTGGGCTGAGCGGGCGCGGGGCGGCGTGGTGTGCAGCGGGGCGGTACATGACAGCTCTGACGCAGACTTGGACAGGCGACCGCTGAGGGCTTCTGCACGCTCTGTCAACAATGTCCGAGATTAGGCAAGTCATGAAGGATCTGTTTAAGAGACAAGATGTTTGTTCCATTTTGTTATACAAATTCTTATCAGGTGAATGGATTAAATGTTTCCTTGATACTTAGGTAATACTTTTTAATATGATTTTCGTGGAAACTTCGAAATCTCCTAATTAAATATACCTACCTACTTTATTATCTAAAATATATGTTTAGAATAATAATAATAATATATTCGGATATCTCACACATGGCCTCCCACCATGGTTCAGGCCTTGTCGTGGCGGTGGGGCTCAGTAACCTAGGGTGAGCGGTGCACCTTGGGCGAAGGTAATTGGGTCGAGGGGGCTCTTTGTACACCCCTCTTATATGAAGAGGGGACAGAAGAGCAGGGGGCAAGGGGTGAGGATGGGAACCTCACCCCATTTTACTGTCCCGACGTTGGGAGGGGTTGTTCTGTGGTGCGGGACAAACCCTCGGGGTGGCGTCGGTCCCTTGCGGGACTGACTAGCCGTCGAGGTGCCCTGTTTGTTTTCTAGATCCGGGGCAACTCACCAAAGGCGGCATTGGTGGCACTCGCCGGGTTTTAGTGGGTAGAGTTGCGTCTATAAGTTGCAATGTGTTTATTTAAAAATGGGTTTTATTTATTTTTTGAAAGAGCTCCAAAGTAATACCAACAGTCGACTGACTAATAGGCAATAGCTCGGGCATTCGGCTACGACTTTAATAACGTTCTAAATAGCTAAAACTCCTAACATTTGTACTCCGTACAGAATAATGCCGCAAGCGACAGTGTAATGGAGAAATTTTATTATAATTGTACTATTTTGTACTTTACATTTTCATGACATTTTAGTTGTATACGTAGGTATTACTTTCAGGTGGGAAATGTAACGTATTATGCAATTTGCAACTAGATTGACAATCTCCGTAACAACCGTCAACAACCAATAAGAGGTATCGTCCGTCTTGGCCTTTAATGAAAGAGGCCTTTATGCGTATATCAGTGTGAGGATAGTGGTGACGATGTATTACACAAACACACAACACAAATTTTCAAAATTTGTAGGTGTATTCTATACTGTTTCTATCATGCAGTTTCCCCCACAAATTATAAAAATACTTTCGTCTAAAATATTTTGTGTATTAACTTCTTCAATATTTGGTATCATCTATCTAGTGTCTTTAACCAAGTAAACAAACTCTTCAGTTTTATATATCTGTTTATATATATGTCATAAAATCTGCACACTTTGTTTCATTTAAGCAACTTTGTATTTGTATTTGTATTACAAAGAAAAGTACGATTGTGAGATCAAGATAATTCAACAGCTGTTCTGCGTCTAACGAGGACTTGTTAAGGGCTATCCTTAACTTAAAATCGGACAGAATTATAATTTTAAATTTATTATTTCTGTTTCACTCTGGAACTATTAAACGGTCTTTAGGTTTAAAGTTGGCCTCCGTTTCCTTTTTTACAAGGCAAAATTAATGTTTACATACATTTTTTTCGTAATGAACAAATGTTGTCACGCACAATGTAGGTTAGTCGAAACTCATTATAAGATTAGATTCATGGTAGCTTCGCAAAATATGTGTAATATACATTTCTTACTAGATGGAATGACGATATGTACTTGCGGCGGCATGCGCTGATCTGGGTACGGGGGGATTGGCCTTCTTGGTGTTCCATGAAGGAGGCTTACGTATAACAGAGGACGCATCAAGACTATTGTATCGATATTGATGGAATTATTAAGTGTTGAAATTAAGAGAACTGAAATAAACATAACATAGTATAAAACAAAGTCGCTTCCCTTCTGCCTGTCCCTGTATATGCTTAGATCTTTAAAATTACGCAACGCATTTTGATGCGGTTTTTAATAGATAGAGTGATTCAAGAGGAGAAGGAAGAAACATAAGAAAGTAGATAAACACTGATAATTTTAGAGGTTTGTAATGTGATGTCGTAAATAAACACATTTTTTGCGCTTACATTGCAAACGCTGGCTAAACCCTACAAGAAAGATCAAAATAATGTAAATATGTAGTGTACACCTTAAAAAGGTCTACAAAAAAGTCCGCGGTAGTATATGTCTATCTCTAAGGGATAGCCCACAATAACCATTTTCATACTTTACGAGAAGTAATGGCTTATTTACGAAGCGATTTTAAGCAATACAGCATTAATCCTTATTCAATTAAGTTCCTTAAATACATATTAAAGATCCATATGTCCCTTTACAATATGTAATTTAAATTAATATTTTCGAAGATTTTACAGATTTAAAATGCAACATGAGTGTTTTTCACATGGCCAATTATATTATGTCACTCTATCAAATCAAATCCGTTTTTTTTATTCAAAATAGTACCAATATAGTATATTTTTGAATGTCAATAATTGAATCTACCACCGATTCCAAGGCAAGCCCACTGAGAAGAACCGACGAAACAAACTCAGTGGAACTAATCTGTTTAAATAATATTTATTCTATAACAATTTTTACATCTTATCCTGAATTTCCTGGGAAGTATGCCCTATTCCCAAGGTGTGGTATCTTCCATGAAATCTTTTATCCTTTACCTCACAAACGCTCTTTAATAACTTTTTGAATTTTTTTATGAATAGCTTTTGAACGATTTCTAGGATCCTATTGTAAAAGCGTATACAGTTGCCTTTAAAAAATTGCTTACTTTTGTGAGTTTAATCACTGGTACATCTAGCCTGTGTTTATTGCGTAGGTATATCCCTACTATGAATATCACTTTTCTTACAAAATTTATTTATGTTTTTCCGGACATATTCAACAACATATTTCAAGAGTAACCTCTAAAGAAAACATGTTTTTATTGTCTAATGGCAAAAAAGCTGTGAACGTTGTATACATATAAAGATAGAATATTTAGTATCAGTATTGCACCCGTGCGAAGCCGGGGAGGGTCGCTAGTATTTAATAAATCAACACGCCAGGGCTTTTTATTTACGTAGAAATTTAATGAATTAAAAAATATATTGGGAAAGTTTGTCGTATACTTTAATTATTTAAATTTTTACTTAAATTAGATTAAAAATTAATGAAATCAAGTAAATAATAGGGAAACTTGAAACTTTTTATTAAAATAATTAAACACGTCCGTAGTCGATATCACCAGCAACCATAATATTACTGTGATATTACACTCAACAAAGCTCATTGAAACTCGTACAGATAAAGTCGCGGGAAATATTTAGTATGCACGTTTACCTAATATTCGTAATATTCAAAAATAAATGTTAAAGAATATATTTGTATTATTAACGGCACGTAACTTGGCAAGATTTTGGCGTGGTGGGGGAAGTACGCGCATCGTTATTCTCAAGTAAAATCGATGCGCGAACTATCCCCACCACGCCAAAACCTTGCCAAGTTACGTGCCTCGAACTGTATGCAGTTTAGGTATATGTTAGTAAATTTATAATACATAATATACCGGGTGTATTTGGAACGCTTGCGAAAACGAATAGGTATGATAGTGTTGGCATAGCCTGACATGATACAAGTGAAAAAAAAACGCGTTTTTTTTTTTGGTTGCCTTTTTTTTTTGTATAATCCGGTTTAGTAAACATAATGTTACAGGAATTTGATGATAATGCTTTAAAATAATGGTTTTTTGAAAAAAAACAGCAATGTAATTGGTTTATGGTTCACGACGGCTAGCGGACTAAATCAGCTGATAGCGTTCGCCGCATGCACGAGGTGAACGAACTCCCGCACCGCGCGCGTCTTCAGTGCGCCCGCTAGTGACGCGTCTCGCGGTTAGCATGAGTGCATCGTGTGTATACATACATTGCGGGTTTGCAAAATACACAAGTCCTAAAATTTTCTTTAAAAAACGTTTCTGAGATAAATGGTTATATGCATTATATAGTATATTATTAGGGTTTAATCTTCGCAAGCATTCCAAATATACCCGGTTTTATACATATACATGCATTCAAAAGTAAGATATGAAACAGACATTCCGTATGCAGACTATACATACTATATATACTATCAATTCAATTGATAGTATTTGACGCGCACAATTCGATCACGTGAACATATCAATAATATGTTATCGCGACCAAATTCCTAACATACGTGACCCGCCGTGACATTTTTGTGAATATTATGCTTTATCACGCACATCACATTGACGAGGATAATATCAAAGGAAAAAATATATCGAGGATACATAATTTTTATCATAAATATTTGTAAATCCGTAGATATATTATAAATGTAAAAGTAACTACCTATCTCTCTGTCAGTTGCATTTACAATAGCCGTTGGTCATATTTTCACTAAATTTGGCAAGTAAATAGGTATAGATACGTCATGATCCTATCGACATTTATATTATGTTTCACATAAATTCATTCCATTGGCTATATTTGAACCCTCTTCTCTTCAAAAAGTTCCTGATATTTAAAATACAACACCAGTAATGTTACCACCACTTACGGTGTTTCCGAACCGTAACGGTCAGGAAACACCGTAAGTGGTGGTGGTAAGTGGTAAGTGGACTTAGGGACCTTCAAGAAAAGAGCATACTCCCATTTGAAAGGCCGGCAACGCACCTGCTAACCCTCTGGTGTAGCGGGTGTCAGTGGATGTCACTATCACTTACCATCAGGTGAACCGACTGTCCGTTTGCCCTCTCTTCTATAAAAAAAAGTAATCAATGTTATACAAAATATTTAAAAAAGTCTAACATTATAAGTTAATTTATTTTATGAAATAACATAGGTATGTTAATCATTATGATTCATGCTTAATGCGTTTTTTTTCCGAAGGGCTAGACTTTTCGGCCTGATGGCCTTTAAGCTCAATCGGTACAGAAACTTAACGCGTATATACATTAAATACCCTTTAAATAAAAAGAAATGTTAACACGGTTACTAAAACTGCATATCGATCAAAATAACAATTGGGCGCTTTGGAGAGCCATTAATTATATTTATGACCAGCGCACGCAACGTAGCATGTCCTTCAAAAATATTATGAAATCGAAACAGTTTCAAGTTTAAACGTCCAGTAGAACAAGATATGAACTATTTTTTTAATACCATAAATGCTTTTTTTTTCAAATCATTTATTTTGCTATTAAACATTAAACTGAGTTAAAGTGGAATGTGTCAACCACGACTTTCTAAACTAAGACTCGCTGCGCCCGACAGCTGGTAAATGGACGCAGATCTACCCACCAAACCCGGCGAGTGACACCAATGCCGCCTTTGGTGAGGTGCCCCGGATCTAGAAAACAAACAGGGCACCTCGACGGCTAGTCAGTCCCGCAAGGGACCGACGCCACCTCCACAGAGGGGTTGTCCCGCACCACAGAACAACCTCTCCCAACGTCGGGACAGTACAATGGGGTGAGGTTCCCATCCTCACCCATTGTCCCCTGCTCTTTTGTCCCCTTTTCTTATAAGAGGGGTACAAAGAGCCTCCTCGGCCCAATTAGCTTCGCCCAAGGTGCACCGCTCACCCTAGGTTACTGAGCCCCACCGCTACGACAAGGCCTGAACCATGGTGGGGACTATAAATTCCCCTAACTTAAATAGGAATGTTCGAAAACTATTTCTGCTTGCCAAATGCAAATAGCATACTTAAAATCTCAAATGGGGACTGATAGTCTATAGATAGATAGATGGGGACTTTAGGAGGAGGTTCAGTTCAGTTCAGGAGGAGGTTCAGTTCAGTTCAGGAGGAGATCAGTCCAGTTCAGAAGGAAGTTAATTTGTGAGTGTTACAACGGCCGTAGTTTCAAATACCGCTAAGTGAAGATAATTTGTAAGATGAAAATATATGCTGTCTCTTTATAATTTATCGGTCTTACTTATAAAAATCTCGTTAAGCAATAGGTAGCCATCTCTTAGTTAATCAACTCTTAAGCTATAAATCAATGATTAACTTTTGTTTACTTATTCACATTATTTAGCTGTTACTTGGTTAAGAAACGAACAGAGAACGATACGTAGATGGTTGGCACAGATTATATACAAAATAATCGACTAGATAGAGAAATTATTGAACGAACAAAATTGTCAATAGTTCGATTTTTTTCTTTTATCATCTGTGACAGTGTAGTGAATTTGACAAATTATTTTTAAATTTTCTATTTAAAAATAATAAAATTTGTAAATAGTTTAAATACTTAATGAAAATTTAAATATATTAATAAAATTATAATAAAATAGTTCGATGTCGTGAATTTGAGATTATTTTTAAATAGAAAATTTTAAAATAATAAAATTTGTAAATAGTTAAAATATTTAATAGAAATGTAATATAATAAAAATTTGGAAATCACGAAGATTTTCCAATCCATCAATGTTTTAAGCACAAATTAAAAAATTTGGAAATATGGATCGGCGGGGAAAATCGGTGCATGCAGTTGTGTTTTTTGGTTTTCCGTTAATAAATTTTTATTTTGTATTTTGTGCATTCGTTTTTTCGAAACGGTTTTCTATAGTGTATGTTTTAAAAACCTGTTTAATAATATATCTTAATTGGTTGGGGAATATTGTGGTGAACAGTTCTGGATGGGTGGAGACTAGAGTGGGAAGTGATAGTTGATTGATGGGGACTAGAGGTGCGAAGCCGCACTCCTTGGGGTTTCTCACTTTTACATACATTACAGACTAAATAATACAACAGACTAGGCAGCATAGCCTCTGGTCTTAACTGATTCCAACACAAACGACGTCAAACGTCAAACCTAGCGTCAAACTATACACCAGTTGTCAATAGAACAGCTGATTTATGTAAAATCAACCATTTTGCCTCTTAGCAAGGCTTAAACCATGTCACGGCAGTGTTTAATTTTGACGGCTATTTAAGCATTAATAATAATAATAATAATAATAGAGCTTTATTTAATTTAATTCCATACAAATTACACTGATACAATCATATTATACTTAAAGACATTTTTAAATTAATAAGTTTATTACATTCTAATTTCGTAAACATTTTTTTTTTTGTAATTATATCTAATTTTAATTATCATTCTCATTTCAACTATGTATCATTTTTATTTTAATTATCATTTATTTGAATTGCTTAATGTTTGTATGGACCCCGTTCGGGTAAAAGCCTCCCCCAAGAAATGCCACGATTCTCTATCCTTGGCAGTGTCCATCCAACTTCCGCCCGCCATCGCTACTATTTCGTCTGCCCATCTGGCCCTTGGTCGACCTCTTGTTCTGGTGCCTCTTGGCCCTGACCATTTCACTGATCTTAGCGTCCATCTGTCGTCCTTATATCGAGCTATGTGACCTACCCACCTCCATTTTCCTTTCAGTGAAAAACTCAAGGCATCGCATATTTTTGTCTTTTTTCGGATGTCAACGTTCTTTACCATGTCTTTCAATTTTATGCCTAGGCAACTTCTTTCCATTTTTCTCTGGGTAGTTTGAATTTTATTCCGGGTTTTAAGATCAAAGATCCACGTTTGGCACCCATTTGTGAGGCTCGGTAATATTGTTGTATCCATGACAATTTTTTTGGTCGGCAGCGGAAGTTGCGATTTAAATATTTCCTTCTGTTTCCAGAATTTGATCCAGGTAATTGCCACTCTTCGGTTAACTTCTTCAATATTTCTCTCTTTATTAAAAGAAATCTGCTTGCCTAAGTATATGTATTTTTTTACAAACTCGAGAGGGGTGTTGTTTGCTAAGATGGGCGTTACCGTGTGGTTAGTCATAATTTTAGTTTTTTCGAGGTTCATTTCCAATCCAATTTTTATGCTAGCCTCGTTTAATTCGTTTAACATTTTGTTTAGTTGGTGAGGGGTTTCCGAAAATAAAATTATGTCATCGGCAAATCTAAGATGACTTAAAAAGTTCCCATTCATATTAATACCTTGATTGGACCAAGGCAATTTTCCCATTACATGTTGTAAGACGGCTATGAACAATTTTGGTGAAAGTGGGTCTCCTTGTCGCACTCCCCTCTTTATGTTAATTGATTTACCTACTCTATCTAGCCTGACCCTACTTGTGCTGTTATTGTAGATGTTTTTAAGGATATTGATATATTTTTCTTGTATATTTAGGGCTTTTAGCGATTCCCAGATGCTTTCATGTGAAATTGAGTCGAAAGCTTTTTTATAGTCTATGAAAGCTAAGTAGAGGGGTTTATTGAATTCTAAGTACTTTTCTATCACCTGGTCTACTACTTGGATATGATCCATTGTGCTGAAACCGCTCCTGAATCCGGCTTGTTCGATCGGTTGGTGTGCATCGATGTCTGGGGCTATTCTTTCCAGTAGGCAGGAGGCGAATAGTTTGTAAAAGCAAGGCATGAGGCTTATGGGGCGGTAGTTGCCTATGTCCGCTGGATCGCCTTTTTTATATAGTAAAATGATTTCAGATTCCATCCATTTGCGCGGCACAGTTTCACCATCGAGTATTTTGTTCCATAGGATAGTGATTGGCGCCAGTGGTAGAGTTTTCGCAATCTTGATATATTCGTTTGTGATACCGTCTGGTCCTGGGCTCTTGTCTGGTTTAAGTCTCACTAGTTGTTTTAATATTTCTTTTTCTGTAAACTGATGTATTGGAGAGGCAACCGTACAGCGGTAAGCACTCATATCTTGCTTTGGTGTGTCAGGTTGACTGTATAGATTAGCGTAGAAGTCGGTAGCAGCATTTATGATTTCTGCACGAGACTTGTATATGTTGTTGCCAGATTGTAAAAAGGGAATCCATGTTTTGGCTGGATTAAGTTCTTTAAAAGCTTTTTTAGCAGATCTAGAATTACCAAGATGTCTTTGTATAGTTGTTGTTCTGTAGTTGTCGTAGCAAATTTTTATTTCTTTGTTAGTAAGTTTGTATAGAGTTTTTAGTTTTTCTTTATCAGTTTTATTTAATTTAGGCTTACTTTGTAGTACGCTTCTTTCTTTCATGAGTTGTAGTACTTTCGCCGATAGAATTTTGTTATTTTGTGTTCTTTTAATGTTTTTTAGGCTTATCTTGATAAAGTAGACAATTTTTTGATAGTACTCCTCCACATTATAGTTATTATTAGTATTTATAAGCTCTGGTATAAAGCTCTCAAGGTTCGTAAGGTACATTTCTTGACCCGCTAAAGTTTTCAATTTACTGGATGTATTAGTAAAATTACGTCTGCTTTTCTTTGTTGATTTAAGGTGTAATGTTGCTCTTATTGGCCTGTGATCCGTTCCAAAAGAGAAAGATGATAGTACTTCATATTTGGAGATCATGTGATGTTTCGTGGTCATAATATAATCAATTTCATTTTTTGTGTTTTTATTTGGAGAGATCCATGTCCAGCGGTTTTTAGGTTTTAGTTTGAACATTATATTTATGTATATTTATAATTTTTATGTTGTATTCTTGTGCGTATTGAATTAGTCTCATACCACGAGTGCTTCTGATGCCATATCCATACTTGCCTGTAGCGGAACGTTCATATTTCTCGGAGATTCTGATTTGAGCATTAAAATCACCCATGGAGAATATGTACTCTGTAGATATGGAATCGTGAGCTTTCTCTAAGTCCTCGTAAAAAATGTCAATTTCTTGCTGTGATGAGCTTTCAGTGGGTGCGTACGCTTGGATTATTGCAAAACATAGGTTTTCTAGCTTGATTTCTAGTATGCACACTATTTCGGATATTCCGGTAAATTTTATGATGTTATCTTTGTGTTTTCTTCTAACTAGAAAACCTACTCCATATAGTCCTTTTGTTTGCCCTATATCGTAGAAGATATATTCGTCATCTTCGATTATCTTTTCTCCTAGGCGGCGAACTTCGCTCAAGCCTATTATATCATGGTTAATATCTTGTAGTGCTGCTTTCAGCTCAATAAATTTTTGATCAGAAGACCTTACGTTAAGGGTACAAATATAGAAGGTATTTTTCGTTTCGATATTTCTTCTTGGGGGGTTTTGGTCGTGCTCTCCCTCGGTGACCGGCCGTACTGGAAGATTGGAGGTTGGAAGAGGGTCCGAATTTGATTGCTATACTGTGTTGTACTGTGGTGTGTTTGTTTGGCATTTAGCTGTTTCTGTTTCTGTTTGGGAGAGTGTTAGTTTGGGTGATTGTATAACATAGTTCCTTATGCTTCCTTTGTTTTTCTTAGGTGGTTGTTTACTAGTTTGTAGAACATTTTGAGTGCCAGGGTGAACTTTCTCCGGGGATTCTGATAGGTTTCTTTTGTTTGCCTTTTTATGGGGGGGTTGTTTGCTGTTCAATATAATAAGTTTGTCGTATTTTATGAAAGCGGTGTTACCTGCTTCTTTTTCTTTCTGTAGTAGGACTTGCAGTTCTTTACGCTTCATTAAAATTTCTATTGGATAGTCTTCTTTCAAGTAATAAGATGTATTTCGTAAGGAATGTTTATTTCTTTGTATTTTTAGTTTGAAGCCCAATGTATTGAATGTTATTACTATCGGTCTAACTTTCTCGCCTTTCTTCCCCAGTCTTCTAACAGCTTCAATGTTGTTATTATCGCATAAAATTTTTATGTATGTATTTATTATGTTTATTACCATTCTTTCGAGATCCTCGTATGACTTTTCGCTCTCTTCTACGCCAAACAAGATTAAATTTTTGCGTCTCAACTGTCTTTCTATGTTGTTTAATTTATTTGTTTGTTCTTCTAATTTTTTCTCTAAAAGCTCGTTCTTGAGTTCTAAATTAATTAACTTCTCGTTGAGGCTGTTAATTATTGTACACTTAATGTCTTCCTTCATCTCTAGCATGTCTTGTTTTTGTTGCCTTATATCTTGTTGCATGCTAACTAACATATTTTTTATTTCCTCCATATCCGGTTATGATCCTCCTAGCGCTGTCTATGAAAAGGTGAATACTTCTTAGCGACGATCAAGTTATCGAAGCGTATTAAGGGTGGTTGTTAATGGTAATTGTTGCTATTGATCGCACTAGGACCTGGCTAGGAAGTTCTGATTAGTTATAATAGATGGCGTTGTACGATATACTCGGATACATTCATTTTATTTTGAAGTGTGTTTAGATATTAGCCCTCTATCGGCGGCTTATAACAGCAAAGAATCACGAGAATTTTTATTTAAAGAAAAAAAATTCTTAGCTGTGGATCGAACTCGGTCTCTTGTGATGTTAGACGTAAGACGAGTGATGCACTAAGACTGTAACCGTTATGCTAAATCAGCTGTTACGTATTACACAAAAAATTACATTATATGAAACTGCTTTAATGGATTTCAATGTTTGTATTGTATTTTTGTAAAACTGTGATGTAGGTATTTTTAATATTAAAGTCTTTGTTATGCCTTACTAGTAATGTTTTCAAAAACACAATATTTCTATAACTAATTAGCACTGCGGCATCAATTATTCTTGAAGTAATTCTAAATGTAATCTTGATAATATTGACGGAATTTGCTATACACGTCCAATACCAGCACGCACACAGGAAAGTGCAACAATTTTAAATGTTCTCACTGTCAAGTCGTATTTTTAGGTTCTCGATGTATTTTATATTTATTCGTAAAGATTAATTTCACCAACACTGTCACTTTGTTAAAACTCCTCTGTCACTTATTTTAAACACTTTCCAAGCGGTATAAATGTTTAATTTTGTTTTAATTGAATATTTAGTGCAGAGCCTATGTTTACTGTTGGAGTGGCGCCCTCTTCCTCTCATTTAAGCATTACTCAAAGAATTTTTAACGCTAAATAGTGTTTATAAGTGAGGTTTTTGCTAATAAGTTGTTAACCAATTGATTAAATACTAAGAAAGGTTTATAAGTAAGGCCGTATATAAATATCTCGGGGTATTTCTATAAAAAGATGATGCTTCTGGATAAAGGTGTGTTCGTTGCTTGTCTTTTTCAATCCTCCTTAAAATATATTATATTTCAACGAACCGTACCAGTATAAGGTGCAACGGAATTACTGGTCTTATAAAATACAAAATTATAAACTAAAACAACATCCATACATTACACGGTACGTACACTATTATCACCTATTATTCCTATGCTAGCATTAACATTATATTATAAAGGTATGGATGTTAGCCTCGGAGATTTCAAGAACATTTCAAAATCATTTAACGTAGTATAGGTAGAACATAGAAGATTATTCTGTTCCATCTTAATTTTTGTATAAAATTTCATACAAATCCTTACTTGTTTTTTATATAATTCAACTGTTTCTGCGTTACCTAGTTTATACGCTTGGAAAATCTTGTGACAGACCAATCAGCGCCACGTTCCTGAATCACGCTATCGAAGTTCCACAGCTCGTCGCTATACATACAACAGCTGAATTGATAGCAAGTGGGCTTGCCGAGAATACCATCTCGCTCAGTCGGAGATCTCCCTTTGGGGCATTCAACAATACATTCCCACAAACTAACACACTTGCTAACATGTTATACTGTGTAATGTCGTTGGTCGTTTGTAAAATGAAAATAAAATCATGATACATAGTGAGATGTTGATATAATTATATTAATTTGTAGACCCAGAAGTGCTTAACTGCATAATTACTAATTTTAATTTTAACTAGCTGCTATTCAATAACCTACTCATCGTCGGCCGTTACAACGCAATAAAAATGTACGCAATAAACGTATAAAAATGTATGATGGTAAGTTATTTTTCCACATAATGGTATAAAACGTTTATTGTAAACCATTTGAAATTATTACTCAACATAAAAATTCAAAACAAACCTCAAGGTAACACATGTGGGACTGCCAGCGATATTGGGACATAAACTACCCAATATACGTAATGTGGCAATATTGTAGTACAATGTACATTCTGTGGTATTAACTTCCGAAACAACAGCAGATGCTGGAAATACATATTGTTATCAATGTGAAAGTTAACATTGTGAAAATAAGCTAACTATAGTAGGTATTTGTCTAGTGGTCAAAGATAAAATTGCTAAAAACTCAACATCAAGATGCCACGAAATAAATACTTTGAAATAATGAAAAATATTGTACATAATATTATATGCTAATACTAGCTGGTGCCCACGACTTCGTCTGCGCAGGATTAAGTTTTGGAGAATTCACATAATATCCTAATATAAGTTTTGTGTTAATCTTATGTAATAGCTATATTATTGTAAAGTATCATTACAATCCATTCAGTAGTTTTTGTGAATTAGTAACAAACATCCATCCATACAAACTCTTGCGTTTATAACATTATTAGAACTAATAGAATGTTAGGGCGTAGGGTAGAGATGTTAATATTAGTTGAAATTTGATATCAGTTATCAGTTAATTGATAAAAGTCGATATTTTTATTGCTTGAACATATTAGTTATATTCAACATCTTTAGCGTAGGGGGTAATATTTTTTCCCGGGCGGAAAGGACCCCCACCGGGGGCTGCCCCCCAGATCGGAGGGGTGAGGATCAGGATGAGCCCCCATATTAAATATCTGGGGCTCATCCTTGACGGAGGATGGACCTTCGGCCCACACTTCGCACAGTTGGGTCCGAGGGTCGTAAAGGCGGCGAGTGCGTTGGGCAGACTCCTCCCGAACCTCAGGTCTCTCGGCGAGAGCCTGACGCTGGACGGGATCCTGCGGGTCCGCCGACTAGGGCAAAAGGCGTTAATGCTGAGGTGGGGAGAGGACCTGGCGTGGGAGCCGTATGGCAAACGCCTAACGGTTGCTCTGCGTCCGGTCCTAGAGCGGTGGATGCGCCGTAAGCGCAAACCCCTCACCTTCCGTCTGACACAGGTGCTCACTGGGCATGGTTGCTTTGGTGAGTACCTGTGCCGGACGGCCCGCAGGGAGCCGTTGACAGTGTCTCACGATTGTGGCGCGGCGGTGGACTCGGCCCAGCACACCCTCGAGGTGTGCCCGAGATGGGCGGCGCTGCGTCATGATCTGACATCGGTCATCGGAGCGGACTTATCTCTGCCGAGTGTCATCCCCGCGATGCTCGGCGACGACGAGTCCTGGACGGCGATGGTCTCCTTCTGCGAGGCAGTAATGTCCCAGAAGGAGGCCGATGAGCGGGTGAGAGAGGAGGCCGCCGACGAGGCCTCCCACCGCGGGCGACGAACGGGGGTGCATAGGAGGCGCTACCTAATGCGCCTCCAGTAACGCCCCTGTGCTCGTGTCGGGCCCAGGATGGGGTTTTAACCTGGGTCCAGCTAGACACGACGTCGTCGGGGACTGCTAAAAGTATCGAATCAAACGAACAGCCGAGCAGTCCCCCTTTAGAGGAGGAGTCTGGCCTTTTCGCCGGGGCCAGCCTGTCGCCGAGGGTCCTGCGTTGCCTGCATGATCCGGGACTCTCATAAAAGGCGGCTGAGGGCACTTGCAGCGGTTTTAGTGGGTAACGTATCTCCAAGTGCGAACCCCACACACGGCTAGGTTTAAAACTCACCCCGGTCCTAGTTATGGTTTGGTCTGCAAATTTCCGCTGCAGAACAAAAAAATAAAAAATAAAGGGGGTAATATTTGAAACTATTCGTCTGATTTTAAAATACAACCACGGTAAAATATCATACACCACAATGTGTATGATATTTTACTGCGTTATCACTGAGTGATATAAGGTAATATATTATACAAAAATCTCATGTCATGGTAATTATCGCACTCCGCCGATACGGCTGGGCCGATTTTAATGAAAAAAATATGTACATTTTATACCGCTAGGTTATTAGGGTGTCTCTATCCTGATTTTTTTCTATTGTTTTGACAATTTTTTAACATCATATACATATATATTCACTAGAAATATTTTTTGGTATATATATATAGTAATTATCATCAGTACGAATACGACTGTCAATCTCACGCGGGTGATGCTGCGGGTAACAGTTAGTATAAGTATAGTATTGGAGATAGCAACATAGTCTGTGATTGTCAATCTTCTCAATGTGGCAAATGGAGTAAAAAACGTAGGTTAAGAAATTTTTTTAGGTTTTCAGGTTAAAAATTGCAATTATTATTAACTTTTGTTAATAATAATTGCAATTGCACTTTTTTTATAACTGTTTTTATAAAAAAAATTCTGCTTCAGAAAAAAAATATTACGTTGGTCAATATTTGTTTATATTTGTTAAGCTAATAAGCAATTAAATAATTAATTATCAAAAAATATATATTTTTGCCAAAGTATTTAAAAGTGTCAATTGTGATTTTAAAAGCAAAATTATTTCTTAACTAATTATTTAAACAATTGAAATATAAAAATATCGATTTTAAACAATTAAAAATTAAAATTTGGATTTTTTTTAAATCATAATTAGCACGATACATTAATCTAAATTATTGAAATATCTATTTTTTTGTACTTTTCTAACGCTCGTGTTTTGTTGAACTCCGTTAAAGATTATCAATGAATATGCAAAAAGCGTCTATAAAAATATTCCACGTTGATGAAGTTATGTGAAATTCAAATGAAATTCAGTCAATCGAATAGCAATTAGCGAATTTGCATGGAACTGTAATCCTTTGGGGACGAAACGAAACGAAAAATTGGGGCTCTTCAACGAACAAGCTTTGAAATTTCGGTCATTTTATTGCTTTACACGTTTCAAGGGCTGTTGCCCGCTTACTCAGCTGATGATCGTATGTATATTCTCAACAATATCACTAAAGTGGCGACGATAGAAGCTCTCTTAATATGTGATAAACGTCGCCCATATAAAAGGCTATTAAGTATATTTTTTTCCGATGTTTACGCCAATTTCACTCATTATAATGAAACATTTTTTACGGATTTTATCGCGGTTTATTAAGATTTTTACAAACCCGACGTTTTGGATACTTTACAGCAACCGTGGTCACGGGAGGACTGAGGTGTTATACATCCTAATGTTACAAAGTTATTCGAAACTACCCTATGATTTTTTTTATACAGAGAAATACTTTACTACAATACTTTACATTTTATTAATAAAAAGTTACATTGTAATTTCCGGAATTCTATAAATTAAATAAATAGCTTGTACCTTCGTCTTCACTCTCGTAGAACCTAGATTCTGTGAACACTATAGGATCTGGAAGTTCCACCGAAAACCGTTCTGTTGTTTTCGTGTGCTTAAGTTTCCGCACAAATCCATCGTCCGGTGATTTTTGCCGCACATACGTTTGCATGGATCCTGATTATTTCTTCCGTAAAATAGATTTGTTGTGCAACGAGACGGAGCGTACGCGTGTAATGTGCGTTTTTATAACCTGGCAATATGGCACACTAAGAACTATTATACTTAATTATAAATTACGTTGCAAAAATGGATAAAAGCTTAATGTTATTAGGATTAGCACCTCCTTGCTCGAAAACGGTGGAAGTTTCACTACTCAATTAACTTAAAATAATATTAAAATAGCAACGGCAATACCAGTGTACGTTATAACCGTCACGACATCTTGCGTGTGTGACACTAATTATAATATGGCCGGCTTTTCCCGTACTTAAAAATGTATTACATCCTATATTTCACAAATATTATTTTATTAGTTTTAGTAGTGCCAAAAGAATTAGGCGACTGTTGGAATTAGCTACTAAAATTATTTGGGGCGCCTACAGGAAAATATCCACTAATAAATGCCACGAAACAGTATAGAATTTCTTTTGGTGATTCGACCATCATTCGATTTCTCATAAATCTCCCCTCATCCCGTTCATTATGAATAATTTAAAATGTTACGATGCGCAGTTTAGGTACTGTGTTGTGGCGTACGGTAATTATAATTACCGTAACACAAATGGCAAATAATTATTTGCCACCTTGTGCATGTTTGTTTGCCATCTAATGTAACAAAATTATTATTATTTTAAATAAATGATTAAGACTGAATTTGTACAGACTATAAATCCATACTGTGTGAAATGATTTGGCTAAGAGGATAATGTATCAAATTGCACGCTTATCCGGCCCCAAACGATTGCCGGAATACAGAACATAGTGTTTCAGTCAACAGACTCCTGACAGTTTTTAGGGTTGAATAAAGGTTGGAAATGGCACAAAATACTATAGAGAATAGTGTTATGTTTAACAAAAGATTGTGGCTGACCAGCCTTCCGAGTCTTAAAAGGATAGTAGTTCTATACTTAGTCAAGGGAGGGCGCTGTTCGGAAAGTCCCCAATCTTACCTAGGTAACACTGAAAATGTTTAGAAAATGAAAAACGGCTTAATGTAGAAAGTTGCCAATACTTTTATTGTTTTTCGAAGTAATCTCCGTTTCTTTCTACACATCGTCGCATTCGATGGAACCACTGAGAAAAGCAGTGGGCCCATTCTTCCTTAGGAGTCTCTTCTATGGCATTTTCGTACGCTTTCACCGCATCTTCAGGGCTCGTAAAGCGAATACCTCGAATTTTATCTTTAGTTCTTGGGAACAAATGAAAGTCGCAGGGCGTCAGGTCAGGACTGTAAGGCGGATGACTCATTATCTCGACACCTGCCATAGTCAAATATTCAACAGTCCGTTTTGCGGAGTGCGCTGAAGCATTGTCGTGGTGAAGGAGGATCCAGCTTCGAGGGCGCTGCTGACGAATTTTTTCCAAGATAACAGACAAACAGCGACTGACATACAGTCTGCAGTAACTGTCCTTCCATGTTCTAGCACAACTGTCGTGAAATGACCTTTCCGACCAAAGATTGAGGCAATCATCTTTTTTCCTTGACTTCTTCCTTTCTTTACCTTAGTTGGCCGATCCTCGAAAGGAAACACCCACTGAGCTGATTGTCTTTTGGTTTCGGGTTCGTAGCAATATATCCAGCTTTCATCACCTGTGATGATGTCAAATACAGCATTTGAGTTACCGCCGTTGAACTTATCTAACATTTGGCGACACCAGTCCGTGCGGAGGCGTTTCTGGTCGTCGGTTAAAGTATGGGGAATCCATCTGGTACAAAGCTTCCTGCCGCCTAAATGTTCGTGTAATATTTTTTGAACTTGACTCATACCAATGCCTAGGCTTGCCCGTATCTGCTGATAGGTCACTCTCTTATCTTCCTCTATCATGCGTCGCACAGCACTGATGTTATCTTCAGTAGTCGCTGTTAAAGGACGTCCCTCACGCGAATCATCACTGAGATGGCTACGTCCACGCTTAAACTCGTTAAACCAATTGTAAATAGTGGCAAGAGATGGGGCTTCATTAAAAAATGCTAATCGCAACCTATCATAGCTTTGTTGTTGAATAAGCCCACAACGAAAGTCATAATAAATCATTGACCGAAAATTTTCTCGCGTTATGTTCATTTTCACGTGTAACAAGAGTTTTAGATTTGCCGCCAATTCACAAAAACAAATGACAAATGAATGCAATATATTGCATATATTGCAATATATTGTATAACTACATGAGGTTACCAAAGAGTTCTAAAATTGAAATTCAAAAAAAGTTTTCATTTTCAATGTTTCTAACTGGCCAGTTCTAAACATTTTCAGTGTTACCCACGTATAAGCTGCTCAGTCGCCGCGCCGGGAGGCGTCCGTATTCATAAAATTGATAAGTCGGCTGGAGCACGGAAATCTCGTCCGGGAAGTCAACCAACTTTTCTGAGTCTCCATTAAAGAAACTTTGTTCATTCATATTAATCAAGTAGTATTATAATAATAGTAATAAAGATATTTTTTATGTGTTGATAGGCAAGCTGGCAAACGTGCCATCTGATGGTAAGTGGTCGACATCGCCCATGAACATAAACTAGTTTACCTGGAACGAGCCCAGGCAACTCATCTATGTGTTGCCTATCCTGAGACATAAGATGTTAAGTCTCGGTGCCAGTAACTGTAACTGCCTGTCTTGCCCTTCTCTCCGAAACACAACAAATGATATGTTTAAATACTATGTCCTCTATTCAAGAAGCCGTTTTTAAACATGACGTGTACCGGTGAGACTTATGCTATGAGACGACTTTGAATTTACTGTTTTTAAGCTATTCTGGTGTTATGTAATTTGCAGTTCACAGTTTATGTGATATACTTATCATAAAAATGAGTAACTAAAAATTAGCAACCTATTTTAAGAAACAGACCAAACATTGCTCCAAACTGGGATTGAACTAGTTATGTTAGTTAGGTTAGGTTAGTTATAACCGTTCGGTAGTTTTGAACTATAGCGTATATTACTAAACCGATGAAGCCCTAAAGGTCTTCGGACCACCCATAGACCCATTCGAAAAAAAAAACCATAGCGTATTTATTTTAGCTTATTTATTAATTCTTACACTCGTCTCATAAGTGAACTCTTGCAAATGCTTAGCTATAAATAATTCAATGGGAGTGGGGCCTGGATTGAGTGTTTTAACTTGAATACGGCAAAGTCTATAGAAAGCTGAAAAGGCGCAGAGACTACCCGAGGCCGTTCAGAGTGCGTGAAATAGTCTAGGAGGCCACGACGCAATACTACGGTTGAAATGATTTACTAGAATAGCATTAATGTTATCCTATTCATAACATTCGTGATGATGTTAATTTTTCTAGAAAATAAAAACATTTTATAAAAAACTAGCTGTTGCCCGCAGCTTCGCCCGCGTTAACTTTTAAAATTTGAGGGGTTGACCACCCTTATCACTTAGGGGTATGAAAAAAAGATAGTAGCCGATTCTCAGACCTACTGAATACGCATATAAAATTTGGTAAAAATCGGTAAAGCCGTTTCGGAGGAGTACGGTAACTAACATTGTGACATGGAAATTTTATATATTAGAAGATTAAAACCGACTTCAAAAATACTTTTTAGTTTAAAAAAGTAACAAAATAACTAACTGTGTTTCTTTAATTGTTGTGCTTACAATTTATAGTCAACTTTTTAGTTTAGTATTTTCGAAGTCGGTTTTAATTTTTTGTAAAATGTATTTATTTCTTAATTTTTAGTGATTCCGAAATTCGTCGTCTTGGCGTTCATTGAAGGAGTTTATTCAATTAATTTAATGATTGATCGGGCTTCATTACACGTTAAACTAACGAGGCAACTGTGGTGGGTATACTATATATCCCCACCATGGTTCATGCCTTGTCGTGGCGGTGGGGCTCAGTAGCCTAACCCAGCACCATGGGCGAAGCAAGTTGAGCCGAGGAAGCTGCTATTTTAAGAAGAGGAGACAAAAGAGCAGGTGAACAAGGGGCGAAGATAGAATCCTCACCCCAATGTAGGTATTGTCCCGACGTTGGGAGGAGTTGTTCTGTGGTGCGAAACAACCCTTCTGTGGAGGTGGGGTTGGTCCCATGAGGGACTGACTAGCTGGCGAAGTACTCTATTTGCTCAATAGATCCAGGGCACCTAACCAAATTGGTGGTGGCATTGGTGGCACTCGCTGGGTTTTAGTGGGTAGAGCTGCGTCCGCCTTACGACTTTTTGGGCGCAGCGTATCCACCGCGGGATACATTAAAGCAATTTCCCGTCGTAAAAAAAAGGTATACTAATTGTTTTCTAATGTTTACGCGAATTTCACTCATTATTATGAAACCCTTTTTTACGGAATTTATCGCGGTTTATTAAGATTTTTACAAGCCCGACGTTTCGGATACTTCACAGCAACCATAGTCACGGGAGGACTGAGATGTCGTACGTCCTAATGTCTTAATAAAGTGTTTCATTATAAGGTATACTAATTATGAACATCTTTAGTACATTTCAGTTTTTAGTATCGTATCTTAGACTAGGGCCCGTTAGTCTTGGTAAGCGAGGCGTGTCTGTCTCGCAGTCAGTACCTATCGATGTGGCACCAGTTTAAGCACTATACACTTCTCATTGATTACGATGTGGGGTTGCTATTAAGACTTTAAGTTACTGAACACTCTTGAACTCATGTTATTGACTAATAAGGGCAAAATATCCACTTGACATTGGTTTAATGTTGGTTACAAAAAAGACCTGCAAGGCTATTGTTACATCTCGTAAGTAATAACAAGTGATGATGATGTAGAGTCTAAGGTGTTACGCTAAGAGGGGCTGGTCAGATAGAATAATTATTGGAACTGGGATCTTATCACATTCCGTCAACGCATGGATGAGTCGCATAGGCCCGATATAATGCCTCGGTTAATTCCTCTGCAGCTTGCCTTTTTTTTCTTTAACCTCCCCAGGCGGGTATATGGGACTCGCTACGCCCGAAAGCTGGTAAGTGGACGCAGCTCTACCTCAACTCTTTTGTCCCCACTTCTTATAAGAGGAGTACAAACAGCAGCTCCCCTCTGCTGCCCACCTATATTAAACTAACATAAGCACTAGGTAGGTATTTAGGTACTAGCTCATCTTCTGGTTTACCTATAAGGGAAAGTACAGAAAGGACAGTGGTGACGTACTTGGCTGCGGCGAGTGTTTCTTGCTAGACATGTTCAGCTCCTGTCAGCTGCACCGCAGGCACGTGATCATGGGGCCGGGCACTCGCAGGCGCGCACCAGCCAAGAGAACACTCCACGTCGGCGAACCACTGGAAGGAGAAACAAGGTTAAGTTATACAGCTTAGGTATTGTTTGTAACTAACACTTTAATTTTGTGCAAATGCCAATATTTCGGCATCGGTAGATAATTTCCGAAATTACTACTTACTCCCAAAATCAGTTTAGTTATTCTCAAAATTTATCAGGAAACACAAACAAATAATTCATTTTGGAATTACAGATATATATTTATTATGTATAACATTTTGTTAATTTGTATCGAAATTGCTATTTACATTAAAGCTATTTATTTTGAGAACAAAAACTATTGTGGCTTTGACAAAACCCCAAACGTCCGCATACAAGTCATTGTATATATATACATACATGTGTATTGAACTATTGAAATCCATTCGTTGTTGGCACAACTCTTACCCTAAATTGATGTGCCTGATAAGGCGCATCTGCACTGCGACGCACGCAGGGTCTACGCACATCTATTAAAATGTCAATTACAAGAAAATGTCAATAAATGCATAGCGTTTCCGTGAGTTGCAGTGGAAACAATACATACATTTTCTTGCAAAGCGAAACTTGACAAACGTGCGTCGCTTCTCCGTGCGCCGCGGTGGAGCTGCGCCCGAATATTGTTATAGGATGTTAACGATATATTATAGTGTTTGTATATTTTAAATATTTATGAGATTGAGAATAAAGTGATATAGCAATAGGTACCTTTCCAACACTATTTTTAAGCTAATTTCTTGCAGGAATCAAGGGAATCGGCATATTTAGTATTTATTTAGATAAATTCAGAACTATAATAATAGATATATACATACTACAAATAGATAATATGTACAGGAGGTATAGAGATAATCAGAAGTGTATACGCATGATAATACGTCTGTGTGTTATGTCAAAAAAAAAAAAGAATTTTCTGTATGCATAATATAAGAGCACCACGGTCGGTACTTGACCTTATCTGGTATCTTATTTTAATGAAACAATTTTTACGGCTTTTATCGCGGTTTATTAATATTTTCACAAGCCCGACGTCTCGGAAACTTTACACTTAGATATTTTCAATGTCTTTTTGTTTTGGCTAAATTTCGAAACGTCTGGACCGATTTAATTACAAAGAATAACTTGGTCTACTTTTATTTTATTTTATAATCAGAATTTACACGATTTATAGTTTTAAAATAAACGGTTGCAATTGATTAAATAGTTTATAATAGCTAAAATAAATACAATTGTACTAATGAATTGAGTTGGAAATTGGATACTAAAACTTAAATTTAATGATAAAGTTTATATCAATAAAATTAAGCAATAAAGTTGTTTATTTTAACATGTTCTTAACTATTGTTTTCTAATGTTTACGCGAATTTCACCCTTCGTCCCGTGACCATGGATGCTGTAAAGTATCCGAAACGTCGGGATTGTAAAAATCTTAATAAACCGCAATAAAGCCCTTAAAAATTGTTTCATTATATAATATTTTAATTTATTTCTGTCTGTTTATTTTAATATAAAAACGTTTTATCAAAAACCACCAACTATATATGTTTTAGATTGTTAGAACTTCATACCTTTTTTTGTTCCCGCTGGGGAATGCTCTTATGCATACCACCGGACCCGGGGGAACTCGGGGGTTATGTGGGACTCTCTGCGCCCGAAAAGACAGTAAAGTGGACGCAGGCTCTACTCACTAAACCCCAGCGGTGTTCTCCTAGTCGTACTGGCCCGATGCTTGAACTATGGTATGGTCCGCACCGGCGACGGTGTGCCTGGAGGCACTCTCCTCTCAGGGAGTGGCGTCCCCTCCTCCTACTCCGCTTAAGGCACCCGAACACTTAAGGGTGCCTTATAGCACGAACCTTACGCGTGCGCGGCAGATCCCCTGATCGGCCACGCACAGGTCCCCCACGGCGGTGCGGCCGCCTGCTGCCGCCGCGCTCTTCTGCGAGAAGGGGCGCCAGTGTGCTCCCTCGTCCCCTCCGCCTCCTCCTTCTGCGGCATCACGACTTCGCAGAAGGAGAGGATCACCTCCCATGCCCTCTCACTGCCGGTCATTGCGCGGATGACCGCAGGGAGTGAAAGGTTGGCGCCGACCTCAGCCACGAGGTCCGCCCTTTCTAGCACCCACGCAGGACACTCCACCAGGGTGTGATCAGCAGTGTCCTCTTCACTGCTACAGTGATGATACCCTGGCGATTCCTCCGAGCCTGCCACCTTGCACAGATAACTCCCGAAGAACTTCATACCTAAGACAATCACACCTTTCAACCGACAAAAATAGTTAATTTGAAATAGGAATCAAGATATGAATTAAAGAAATATGCCACTAAGTGGCTTTAAAGTAGGGAATTAAATATGATATCCAAGCAACAATGCCACATTGACCTCCTTTGTAGTCCACACCAAACAAGCTAGGAGACTACTAAATATTTCGTCTACACGCGACGGGGTGTCTAGCCAAAAGTAATATTGTAATAAAAATTATATAATTTTGACGATGAATTAATAAATCACGTATTTTACGGTTAGCCCTTAGCCCACATTAGTTGATTATGGCCCTTATTTATTATTGCTCGTTTGTTTTGTAAAATGTCACGATGAAATATCATTTTGATAACAAAATTCGTGTTATTTCGATTGTTGTCTTGTTTGTTGCTAAATAAATTGTACCATATCATCAGCTCGTCCGTCTCCTTTAGCCAATAGAGCTAAACCAAAAAACCCAAACAAATGTGCCCATCAGCATTGGTGCAACCATCTTATATCTGCCGCAAAGTAGCTTTGCTGCGTTCCGTAGAGGGCCAGCTTAACAATTGCAACCGCTCAGAACAGCATGTACATATGAAATGGTAACCACCCACCGTCAGGTAGCTCACCTACCAGTTTATCTCAGTTATCGTTAAAAAGCATAAGCATGAAGCTAATTTAGGTAACAAGTTTTAACTATTTGTAAGTGTGAGCGTTTGTAAACGCTGATTTATTCCCCTGAGCCTCTTAAGCTCTCGGAGTTTGACTGTAATAAATAATGAGGCCCGTAAACATTTACAACCCTGTGGCCCTATGCCCCTCTTTATAGCCGCTAAGTGCCTTGAGGTATCAAAATTATGGGTTTCCCTTAGACTAATTATTACAGGATATAATTATGAACTTATCGTTTATCATTCGGACCTTAGTTATAAGCCAGCACGTTTTAGACCAGAAAGGATCTTTGTTCAGTAGAAAGTTGCACGCGGAATTCGACCGACTGTGAAAGTGGCCTGTGACTGGTAGTGCACGAATACCAACTGATAATGATGATGTAGCCTGCACAGAAGTGGCTTATTGCTCGTCTCTTTCGGGTAATATATTTGCACATCTCATTCCGAAACCATGTCTAGATTTAATATGATTTTTCCAAAACTGAGCTGACCAAGCACACTGTACTGTAGAGTTTAGAACTCTTCCGCTGCCGGGCCGGTGATTGGAAAAACGTCCTTTCTTTATAGTTCATACTAAACTTTTTTTTTTTCTTTAACGCCGGGAAATGCTCTGAGGCATCCCCGGGGGAGTGGGTCTCCCCACGCGGGTATGTGGGACTCGCTGCGCCCGACAGCAGGTAAGTGGACGCAACCCTACCCACTAAAACCCGGCGAGTGCCACCAATGCCGCCTTTGGTGAGGTGCCCTGGATCTAGTAAACAAACAGGGCACCTCGACGGCTAGTCAGTCACGCAAGGGACCGACGCCACCTCCGCACCACAGAACAACCCCTCCCGACATCGGGACAGTACAATGGGGTGAGGTGCCCATCCTCGCCCCTTGCCCCCTGCTCTTTTGTCCCCTCTTCTTATAATAGGGGAACAAAGAGCCCCCTCGGCCCAATTCGCGTCACCCAAGGTGCAGCGGCTCACCCTAAGTTACCGAGCCCCACAGCCACGACAAGGGTTGAACCTTAGTGGGGATACTAAGCTTATCCCGCAGCTCGCAAAATAAAATATAGTAACAAAATTTTCATACCAAATGTTATATCTTTCAGACATTTTGCCAAAGGCCGCAAGATTTTATACAAACTTTATTCCCTTAGGGAAAAATATACGAATTCATTGTGTAGGTTGTACTTTAATAATGAAATAGTTTAATTGACAGAATTATGCGTGTGATCTTTAACTTTGCTGCGCATCATTTGTACAACGAATATAATATTGATGTCTGTATCTGGGTCATAGATGTGCAATATATATTCCGCTGGAGAGAAATTAAGCCATTTAATCAAAACTCGCATATACAATTTTGAAGCAAAAAATTCTCATCATCGATAAAAATCTCCGAGGAACCTTGATAGCACATGATATAAAATGTTTGAATCTGATTCAAGAAATATATTAAATACAGAGTGTATTTTGTTAGCAATACTTAATATGTACTTTTACAGACGCCTGGTCATAATATGTAAAAAATGTTATACTTAGGTAAAATATCACACTTACGTCATATAAAATATCATACTTAACTTACTTAAAATATCATATAAGATATTACTACTTTATCTAAAAGATAAAATGATTCGCAGGATTAATTCCAGTATAACTAAATATAACATTGTTTTAAACTTTCTGTATCCGGTGTATCCGTCACCAAGGACTAGCGAATAGACTTGATCTTTTTCTTACTCTACATTAACGCGAGCGAAGCCGCGGGTAAAAGCTAGTCTATGAAATTAGAAAATAGAATAGAAATATTTAGAAAATAATATTTACCTAATATAATGTGAGTTGTGGTAATTAAATTACACTATCAGATAATTTTTTTGTTTAGTTTGGCTAACAATTTAGTTCCGAATATGGAGGATTATCTGATTTACTGCTGTAAATTTTCTGAGTTACTGTAAATTATGCAAAATAATGAACATACAATATTGTGGATATATCAGCGTCCATAGTTCTGATAAAACAAATCTACAACTTATAAGTTGCAAGTAACTACAACAAAACAAATCTACAACTTATAACTTGTAGATTTGTTTAGTTGTTTTATAAAGAACAACAGTAAAATTATTGTCTTAACAATAAAAGTACTCGGAAATTCAAAACTCTGGAAAATTATGGAAGAACTTATGAGATAATAACAACAAAGTAACCCGATCGTCAGAACAACAACGAAATGATTGGATCAAATAACAAGAAAATGAAGCCATAGTACTTTTATTGGACTTCTTTAAATAAGCATTAGAAGATGTTCTTCGATTTTATTATTAAAATAAAAGTTATTTTACTGTGCTATATTATATTATATACTCGCGGGTGCTGTCTGTCTAGACTCTAGATGGAAAATTGTAATTGATTTTAAATGATCTTCTTGATTGACTTGAAATTTTTACTATAGCTCAGAAGTGAATGACAACGTATATACAAACATATTCTTAAAAGCATGCTATAATTTTAAAGTATTATGCTTTATAAACCATGCTTATATATTTTCCATTATTGATTAAACTTGTCTCTGTTATGCCTGCTCAAGGCTATACTATTGGGCTAGGTCAGAGAGGTAGATCTAGTTATCCTAGTTACCTGATGGACAATGACCTTTATTATATTTACCCTGTAAGCCACTTAGGTGTACACCTATTGACATACAAACATTAACTGAGTCCCATTAAAATACTTCTTTATATATGTATATCTATACCATATACCGATAATTGAGGTTAAAATTATATACTATACTAATTATATACTAAACCAATAATTGAGATTAAAAGTACCTCTGGGATAAAATAAAAAAAATATTAAGTTTTTAAAATTTCTGTCTGAAATTTTTTGAGTTAAATGGTTTTAAATGAAAATATTCGCAATTAAAATCGAATCTTCGTGTATGTTGCATCTCAGTTTTATTGAGGTTTTAGAATATATGTGTGTATAAAAAGCCCCTGGGAGAAAACCTTATACCGCACCATATAATATATGTGTGTATAAAAAGCCCCTGGAGAAAACCTTGTTCCACATCATATAATATATGTGTGTATAAAAAGCCCCTGGAAGAAAACCTTGTTCCACACCATATAATATATGTGTGTATAAAAAGCCCCCGGGAGAAAACCTTGTTCCACACCATATAATATATGTGTGTATAAAAAGCCCCCGGGAGAAAACCTTGTTCCACACCATATAATATATGTGTGTATAAAAATCCCCTGGGAGAAAACCTTGTTCCACACCATGTAATATATGTGTGCATAAAAAGCCCCTGGGAGAAAACCTTGTACCTCACCATATAATATATGTGTGTATAAAAACCCCTGGGAGAAAACCTTGTTCCACACCATATAATATATGTGTGTATAAAAAGCCCCTGGGAGAAAACCTTGTTCCACACCATATAATATATGTGTGTATAAAAAGCCTCTGGGAGAAAACCTTGTTCCACACCATATAATATATGTGTGTATAAAGAGCCCCTGGGAGAAAACCTTGTTCCACACTATAAAATATATGTGTGTATAAAAATCCCCTGGGAGAAAACCTTGTTCCACACCATATAATATATGTGTGTATAAAAAGCCCCTGGGAGAAAACCTTGTTCCCCACCATATAATATATGTGTGTATAAAAAGCCCCTGGGAGAAAACCTTGTACCGCACCATATAATATATGTGTGTATAAAAACCCCTGGGTGAAAACCTTGTTCCACACCATATAATATATGTGTGTATAAAAAGCCCCTGGGAGAAAACCTTGTTCCACACCATATAATATATGTGTGTATAAAAAGCCCCCGGGAGAAAACCTTGTTCCACACCATATAATATATGTGTGTATAAAAAGCCCCTGGAAGAAAACCTTGTTCCACACCATATAATATATGTGTGTATAAAAAGCCCCCGGGAGAAAACCTTGTTCCACACCATATAATATATGTGTGTATAAAAAGCCCCCGGGAGAAAACCTTGTTCCACACCATATAATATATGTGTGTATAAAAATCCCCTGGGAGAAAACCTTGTTCCACACCATGTAATATATGTGTGCATAAAAAGCCCCTGGGAGAAAACCTTGTACCTCACCATATAATATATGTGTGTATAAAAACCCCTGGGAGAAAACCTTGTTCCACACCATATAATATATGTGTGTATAAAAAGCCCCCGGGAGAAAAACTTGTTCCACACCATATAATATATGTGTGTATAAAAAGCCCCTGGGAGAAAACCTTGTACCGCACCATATAATATATTTGAAAAAAAAACAACGGAAAGATGTACACGTTACACACCTTAAAACCTAATCCTTCGTGTTTTAAGGCATTTAAAATATATTATTAAAATGTATTTTACTATAAACGTTCCTATGTAAAATATTGTCTTTTTTAAATAGGCTATGGTATAAAAGGGTAAATTATATTCATAAGAGAAATGCCTGAGAGTTAATTTTGTATAATAAGCTTCAATGTACCCCCCCTAGGGCAGGCCAGGCCGCCCACGGCCTCGACATAAAATTACTCTTTCAATACGTTTGTGATAGGTATTATATAGTTGATATTTATATTATGAACTAGCTGTGCCCAGCGGTTTACCCGCCTCCTAATCGAAAAAGGCAAATTTAACTAAAAATAAATAAAATATAACTTTTACCGAAAATTCAGCTTTCAAATGCAAAAAAAAATTCAAATCAGTTTGATTGTTCCAGAGATTAACTCGTATTCGGTATTACATTAGTTTTAGTTTACATTATATTATTATTAACAAAAGCTAACATTAGAATGTGGTGTAAGACCGGGAGGATTGACCTCACCCGGACTATTTAATTTATATATTAATGGGCTAATAGAGGCGCTTAGCAGTATGTATTAATAAATTTAAGTTACGCCGATGACATGGTGCTGCTGAGCGCTTCGGTTTGCGGGCTAAGAAAGTTGTTAAGCGTCTGTGAAAATTACTCCTTGCAACATGGTCTGAGGTACAATGTTCAAAAAAGTCAGTACATGGTCTTTGGAAACAGGCGTGAGTACAATAATTTTGAATTGCCTCAAGTCACCTTAAATGGGACTAAACTACAACGAGTAAATACTTTTAAATATCTTGGTCACATACTCACGCCTGATCTCAAAGACGATTACGACATTGAACGAGAGCGCAGGTCACTATCTGTTCGGGCAAACATGATTGCTCGTAGATTCGCACACTCTTCAGCTGAGGTAAAAAATAACACTCTTCAGAGCATACTGCACCTCGCTATATACGTGTAGTCTCTGGCATGACTACACACAAAAGACCTATAGAGCGCTACGGGTGCAATATAATAATGCATTCCGAGTACTGTTGGGGCTGCCACGTTCTTGCAGCGCTTCAGGGATGTTTGCAGATTCACACGTTGAAGGCTTTGATGCAATTCTACGAAAAAGGTGCTCATCCCTGGTGAGACGCGTGAGGGGCAGCGCCAACAGTATACTGACAATGATTAGCAATAAACCGGACTGTCCGTATATACGGCATTGCAATGGGTTGCATGTCCCACCTGCAGCTTTCACTAGATCACTGTAGCTCTTTCTAAGATACATACTAATATTAGTTATTAAGAATAAAATGTAATACTAACATAATATGGACTTTGTCTGAAAATAAATAAATAATAATAATAACAGCACTTTAAACCTAGTTCGTAAAATCTTGTGTAATAGGTAGATAATGTAAAAAATAATTAGAAAATTAAAATGATCTTTTAATACATGTTATATAAGCATAGAATAAGTGCCTGTGTAGGTATGTACAAAGACAGATGGGAATGCCTCCCATATGTGTAAGAGATAGTGCCATGCTAGTATGAAGCCGTATTGGGCCGCACGACCGGAGTAGGTACCTCTCGCTCACATAACACCTGCATCAAGTGACAGCGTTGCTGTCGCGTTTCATGCGATTTGTGAGTTTCCGGTGGCCCATTGGATAGGGAAAAGGAGGGCAATGCATTTGCATAACATTTGGTTGTGCGGATGTCTATGGGCGTCCGTAGTCACCAGAAGGCTCCAACTGCTCGGTTGCCTCCTTGTAACATAAAAATATATGTGTGCTTGTACTTATATAAGAGCTAGCACAGCTGAACTCATGTTCATGGGCACTTTGACCACTTACCGTCAAGTGGTTGAACTTAAACTTTCCTAAATCTACCATAATAAGTCCAATCCCTCCCAATATTAAAAAAATAACTTTCAGTAAACCCACATAGAATTAGATGTAGACTCTACATCCTGAGGATGCCTCGGTGTCGGGGCGAAACGTGCGTAGATTGTTTGGTGGTGGTCTTTTACTGTGGTTGTGGTGCATGTGAGGTGGTGGTGCATGCGAGTGTACGCATATGCAGTGTGGGAAAGAAGGGGGGGTGCTATATGCATGCATATGCGTGCACTCACACATTTGCTGTAAAGACTGCGTTTTTCGCGGGATAATTGCTAATTAATATAATTAATTTAATATCTTATATAATGGATTTCCGCAAGGTAACGCCTGATTCTATTAACTACCACATAGAATTATTCACAATGTATTAATAGAAAACCCGTAATTAAAAGGCTACAATGAAAGTTATCAAAGTTTTAATTTCAAAGAACAATATTTATATATAACCGCCAATGTATCAATTTAATTTTCATAAGAGTTCGAGTGATTACTTTGACGCAATAACTTTGTGTCATCGTTAACATTATACATAATATACAATATTAACTTTACGTGAATATTATTATAATATTATTATAATATTATTATTATATTATTATTATCGTCAGCTTCGGTTCTTTCAACTTTGGATGAACCTCGCTCGCTGATAAGTAGAATTAGTCAATTGAACAGAGGGAGTAGCTGTTTGTACCCCTATTATAAGAAGAAGGGACAAAAGAGTAGAAGTGGACAAGAGGCGAGGATGGGAATCTCACCCAATTGCTGTCCTAACTTTGGGAAGGGTTGTACTGTGATGCGGGACAACCCCTCTGTGTAGGTGGCGTCAGTCCCTTGAGGGACTGACTAGCCGTTAAGGTAGATTAGAGGCACCTCGCCAAATCCGGCATTGGTGGCACTCGCCGGGCTTTAGTGGGTAGAGCTGCACCCAGCTTACCGTCTTTCGGGAGCAGCGAAGCCCACATACACCCGGCTGGGGAGTCCCCCCTCCCCCGCGGGATACCTAAGAGCATTTCCCGGCGCAAAAGAAAAAAAGACAGACTTGAATCTGTAGGTACAATAAAGAAAACTATTCTGAACATGCAACTACATAATATATTATAGTACTGTCAATACAATGGATAAATCCAAAACCGTACAAAAACGTCAATATAGTACAAGGAGTAAATATAATTGGTCTGCCTAGGATAAAATTGTTGATAAAAATGCATTAGAGAAAATAATCCGACAAATTGAGAATCTTTTTTTAAGCAAAACAAGACCAAGTTCCTCATCTTAGTCCTAGATGCAGACAATTTTTAACACAATCGTACCAATCTCGTAGCCGCTACGCCATCGTAGCTATAGACGAGGCTAAGTTATGTAATAATATACACTATTTGTAGGCACAGCAAGTCCGAAACTCTCGGGGGCAGTTCTTTGAGACTAATTGGCATACAGTTGCCGTGGTTAATGAGTTTCTACTTCTCAAAATAGGGGACACTAAAAAATTTTGTAGTGCTAAATGCTTGTACGTACATACTATGTCCACAGTGTTCTGTTACGATGATTACATGAAATTTCGTGATGTGAGATCAAAGACGGAGCCTGTTCAAGATGTAGATGTAGAGTGATCGCTTCTAGAGAGTGTCATTATTTTCCTTCGTTTTTTTTCAAACATTCTCATTTCATATACAATAGTTCACACACTCTTTACAGAAGGACCAGTGATTAAATTACTATGCATCAATGAAGCTAACGGTTTTACAATTGTCCAACCATCTATTTAAATATATAATTATTCATTTATCAAAAAATCACTAAATTTGATATTATGATGAATGCAAGAGTGCCGTAGTAAATAGTAATAGGAAGCCTGAATATTAAATAATACAAATATTCTAAAAATGGAAAACAAATATTATGTATTGTTTGAAGTCCCCAAGCTAGACAGAGTGTTGTGCGCCAGTAGCTGGCAACAGTTGGATGAGGTGTCTCGAAAATTTGCCTCAATAATAATTCAATCAATCAATTGCATGTTTTAGAATAGGCCTATTCATCAGTGGACGGTTACAGGTTGTTGATAAATAAGTAGATATTAAAATTGTGCAAATCTACAAAGTTGTGGTGGTAATCAGATGTCGTACGATCCTGTCACGCGCTGTCGATGATCTTGATGATTGTTGCCATAAAAAATTATCAATTTCACTGTCCCTTGTTTCATTAGAGGATTGGAGGATGTATTTTTAACGATGACACAAGTTCCAGTAGTTAGGGTTGCTACGCCGAAGTTATCCTTGTTCTGTTGACGTGTATTTTACTTATTGTAAAGGAAGCAGCATCACGACTATAATTGCTATAAAATATCAGAAATGTCGCGAATTCAGAAATAAATTATATTGATGAGTCACATTGATCAAATAATATGTGGCTGGTCTAAAGGTACAAACACAACTAATACAAAAATTGCATGTTAAATGTGAAAGACGAATTACGAAATATAAAAATTATAACCTGATGAGATAAATACAAAGGACAAATATTTCTAAAACCACTCCTCTGGCAACCCTAGATTGGTATTCCATCGTATTTGTAAGCAAGTTAGGTTTTTGTTATTGCTTCGTGAACATAAAACGAACGTGACCTCTTAAACGTACAAATGGAAAATAAGATTCCAGAGTAGCTTCCGTAGACTAAAAAAGGACAGGTAAAAACGCAAACAATATCTAGTTTAATAGTATAATAATAATAGTAATCTCATAATTCATAAGTCTAAGTAGCTGCAATAATTTTATGGTATTGATTCTTAACGTGGAATAATAACAAAAGCTATTCTGCTATGAGCAATGTTTTTAACATTAATATTTATACGACAATCAGTTATCACGTGTGGAAGTATATCTACATCTTCATCTAACGGAGAAAGAGCATAAAAAATTCTTCATAAAAAATTTCTTAGACGTGCAAAGTCACGGGTAACAGCTAGTAACGTTTATAACCGTCGTGATAACATCCATATTCACGTCACATCACGTCGGTCACGTAAATTGTACTAAAGGCACATTTATCTCCGCACAATGCACATGAACACGCTAAATATAAACGCTTTGTGGTCTGAAATGGATATCTAAATATAACCTACGTCGTACCTAACTCTAGAACCTTCTCACCAGATACAGGATTGGCCCCGGTGTAACAAAACTCACGAAGGAGAGTGGGAGTTTATTTGAAGAAGTGCAGAAATCTACTACATACAAATATACTACATACAAATATACTACATACAAATATACTACATACAAATATACTACATACAAATATAAGCAATACTATTTAACGGTATGCAGAATGGATTTTTGAGACGATTCAGTAAGGGCGGGTAACATTAGCCATTATAGGTACAGGAAAACGTTCCTAAGACCAACCATAACTTTTTAAGATATTCAGAACTGCATTTACAGAATTTTGAGAAAATGTACGGTCAGCGAAATACATGCAAAAATCCACAAAAAACATTTTTTATGCCTATAGATCCTACTTCTTATGGGGATCAAAATACTCTTTATGATCATATAGTACTCATGAAATGTTATAAATCGCCAAAAACATGTTCCATACATTTTGTACCGAAAAACGATAAAATCAACTCGTAATATTCTTTATCACCAAACAACCTAAAAAAAGTAAAAATAAATTTAAAAGTTAATTTTCAGTAATTATTATTTATTTCGTAGATCACCTATTTTTAAGTTTGTGTGATATGTTGTGTCTTACCTTAGCTTTGTATTTAAATTTCAGTTGGCAGAATCTTTTAATCACAGTAAGAAATTAAAAGGGTAATTAATATAGAGGTTGTCAAAACGGCCAGGAGACTTATTAAAGTAATTCTAACTTGGCACCACGCCAAGGTTGTATTACGTCTTTTTGTCCTGACCAATCCGTTATTTGTCATATTAAGTATTTAATGCACCGATATAAAAAGCGATTTGCAAAATAATAAAACGATTTTTTGAACAATTAAGAACTTGATGTCCGCCTAGTGTTTTAGTAAACGGCATGGAGTGGTCATTACTTGACTGTTGTAATGTATTCTACCTCCTACTAATATTTTAAACGAGAAAGTTTGTAAGAATGTATGGATGTATGTTTGTTGCTCTTTCACGCAAAAACCACTGAATGGATTTTAATGAAACTTTACAATAACATAGCATCAAACTATGATTTACACCTGTACTCCCACGGGAGTGGGAAGTATGTGGGGGAAACCGAAGGCGGTGCCTGTGTGTACTAATATTGTAAAGGAATTAATTTAACATATTTACCTTAAAATTTTCTTCGCATAAGTTGTGTTATTCAGTTCATGTGAAAAAAATCATAAAAATACATATTAAAAAATTATACAATTTCGTAGCTTTCTGCTTTCCCTCGTCATCCCTTTTAATTAGCCTTTTCCTTTGATAGGGTTTATTGTCTTATTAATAGACTTCTACAGGGTGGGATGAACACAATAGGTCTTTGTATGATACATAACGATTACAATAGACTTGTCGACGCAGGAAGTAAGGTCGTATTGGTAAAGTAGGTGAAATGTAACTTTTATGTTACTTTTATGCCCGAAGTATATTAACAGTCAGGTTCGCTATCTTCATTATTATTATCACCATAATATTTTAAATCATTATTCTGCTTATTTCTTTCGCCAAATAGCTGAACTCTGATCTGGAATGTACCGATATTCCACAACACATCTATGGAGATTATTATACCGTTACTAACCATCTAGCTGCTCGTCATCAAGGTGGTACATATGTGTATTCATGAATGGATCCACAAAATAAACGAAAATTGTTTCAAGGAAAAATAATAAAAGATCTTACTTATTCATTGCAAAATGTTGTTCCCACAAATCTACTATAACGTTCACATAAAGCCAGTTTGTTTGAAAAATACAATGATGCTTAAAGTGAGCGCATATTTGTCAGTTGTCTGCGCTGTCAGTGACATACAATCTCTACAAGATTAAATAATAGTAGTATTTCTTTATGTACATGATTACTATTTAAGGAGGGTCATGTCTTCTATATATGTGTATTAGTTTGACTTGCTCCATGTTTTTATCAAACTATACTTTACAGAAAAGTCGAATGGAGCAAGATTTTAAGTCTTTTAATGTATGATTGTATTTGGTGATTTCCTGATTTTAATACGAATTTGATCAATGATGTGTTCGTTAATATATTCTCCATATTAAGCGACTTCAAATCATCATCATCATCATGTCGCTTACCCCAACGAAGGTATATGAGGCAATGCGATGTTACTGGCAAATATGCGCCTGTCCTTAGGCAATCTCGTATCTTTGTTTGTCCCAATCAATTTAACCATCAATTGACTTTCCAGAACAGTCCGCTCTCAAAATGGACTCTCTGATTGTTTACTGTTGACTCATCCCATCACATATACACCGGTATTTAAATGCATAAATATTTTATGTTTACAACGAGTAGACAAACTTGGGGGTAATCCACGTGATTGTAAGTTTTTTTAAGTGATCTAAGCTAGTAGACCGAGGTCTGCTCTAACGTCATCTGTCTATAGGTGAGGCAACGTGGCTCAAACCTTTCTAAGGATCTAAGCTAGTAGACCGAGGTCTGCTCTAACGTCATCTGTCTATAGGAGAGGCAACGTGGCTCAAACCTTTCTAAGGATCTATGCTAGTAGACCGTAATCTAGGAGATGGAGCATAGATGTAGCGCGGGGCTTCTAATCTCCTCCCTGTCGATCACGGGATCGACGATCGTAAGCAATGTCCACGCCACCTACGGCGGAGGCGGTGTTGAGTGCGTGTAATAAGTGTACTTTTGTGTATGTACTGTGTATTTAGGAGCGATGAGGGAAACGATTATTGGCAACCGTGATAGGATGTGGAGGATCTAGAAGGACTTTCTTCGGTCTCCCGCAGAGACGATGTGAGTCTGGATTAGATGGAGCTGTATACCTATGGATAATTAACCTTTTAAAGAGTATAGAATTTGTATACCTACTATTTATTACATCCAAAATGTGTATTGAAAACAAAACTAAAATAGTTTCTTTAGTGCGTGCAACCTGGTGTAGTAAAATGCGGTAGGCCTACGGTCCAGTAACGTGTAAGTAAAATAGTTTCATCTATCTCGCTCTAGCATAGAGTATACCATGTTCTATCTTGTTCGCATTGCCAATCCATAATTTACTAAGTCAAGTTTTATTAGGCTTCTCAAATTGACCGAGGCTTAGAATTCGACCATTGACATTAGCCCCTTGAACAGTTCAGTCACTTAGAGCAACAATCATGGTCCTAACTTCTGTACTTGCAACCTCATATCTTTTTGGAATATTCAAATAAGAAATATAAAGTGTTAATTTGAAAGGACATGAACCTCAGGTGTAAAAGCTCATAAATCCTAGATGTGCTAGTTGGTGTTTATAGCCTCAATAAACGAGAAAATTCTCTATTACAGGGACAATGAAACCCCACGTCTTATTTTAGTTTATTCTAGGTTTTACTATTAAAGTTTTATGATTGAACATTATCTAGTTTACACGTTGGCTGCGGCAAGTAAAATTATAAACCTTCATCTGGTGCGGCGGCGGGTCAAAATAGGCCCCCGACGATATTTCCCCCAGTGCGTGGCAGGTCTTTCTCGACCCACCAGCACTAAGGTTATTAATTAAACTTTATAACTTTGCGAAAATATGGTATAGGTTTTTTTTGTACTATTAGAATATTTTTTATCATATAGGTAAGTGACATGACATGAATGTCTTTTTTGAGAAATAAAGTTCTTTAAACCTAAATCTAACTTAAAACCCAACTTCCAAGGTACAATTCGCTCTGAGATCTACCAAACAGGAAATAAATAATAAGCCAGGGAAAGTGGCCGGCCGATATCTACCTGAACCGTACTAGGAAGTATTTTAAGTAATGATGAAACAGACATAAATTAGGGGATATCCCCAGCGAGACCAAAAAAATAAGGGTCCACAATGAATGAGGTAGGGGACGCTCTCACAGCTTAAATTAGTGGGTGGTAGGCATCACTTACCATAACGTGAGCACATGTTCGTTCGCCATTATATGCAATAAATAAAAGCTAATTAAACCCTATTAGAAGCTATATAGTATCATGAAAAGAACAGATATCAAGAAAACATTAAATTAAATATTTATACATTACAATTTTATTGATATACAAATAACATTATAATATTATATTAATGTATAACGCCTAAGTAAACGCCTTGGAGCCTTAGGATCTAGGAATAAAATGCCTTTTTATTATTGCAATAAAATAATACGGCCAAATGGTTTTAGGGTAGTCAAGTGACAATTTTTATAAAATTTTGCACACCGATAGATAGAGCTCTGTCGTAAATTTATTTTTTAATTGACATTTTAAGTCCATAATTAGTAAATTGGCAATGAATTTGACCATCTGGTTACTAAATCTCAGCAACAATAATGGCTGAAAACCTTTTTATTTTTATAACCACACTAATTTTATTAGCTGTATATTTGTTTATAATATATATTTAGTTAGTTTGATCTCTACATAAAAATGAATCAAAATTAGGTTTAGAAGCCGCCAACATGTTTTTTTTTACTAAAATTACTTTTTCTAAATATGTTACATCAAAAATGTGCCTAAATAATTATACCAAATTACTATTATGGGTAATTATCTATTATACTATATTTAAAATTGAGTCTCAACTTTTCCAGAGTCGACTCATTTTCTGTTTCAATCTCAATTCTCATCTAGCCATTGTGACCCACATAATTTATTCGTATAGACTTTGAACTTGCTGTTCGAGCGAGGAAGGCGAGCTGGAGTTGTCACCAGAACTGTAAAATGCACGGAGTGTGTAAAATGTATCGACGCTGGCGTTCGGCCAAACTCAAGATTGATGTTATATACCAATGTTTGTTAAAATATTAGCGGGTTATTATAATCTAATGTAACAGAATAAGTTGATTGACTTAATTGCAGCCCAATTAGCATTTGGTGAGCCATGTTCTAGTAGGTATAGCTCGGGTTTGAACTGAGAGGACTGACTTCAAATCCGATCTCTGCACTTTTGAAAAATTAGTTTTTCTAAGCTTCGTTTTTCGACATGACTTGCTCACTGGTAAACAAAAATAACGAGAGAAAACCCTTATGTCTGATTGAAAGCTTTTGAGTGTATGTATTTGCCAAAATTAGCCAGTGTTAAGGCTTATTATAGTCTAACTCGGATTTCTTGAAATTAGAGGACCTTCTCGCCGTGCCTAGCAGTGGGACCTATAATGATAATTCCATTGAATATACATAGATAATCACTACATAGTATAAAGCAAAGTCGCTTCCCGCGTCTGTCTGTATGTATGCTTAGATCTTTAAAACTACACAACGGATTTTGATGCGGTTTTTTAAAATAGATAGAATGATTTAAGTGGAAGGTTTATGTGTATAATACATACATAATATAGTAGATAAACACTGATAATTTTAGAGGTTTCTAATGTGATGTCGTAAATAAACACATTTTTTGCACTTACATTGCAAACGCTGGATGAACTCTAACAGATAGATCAAAATAATGTAGTACATTATTGTACAACTTAGAAAGATCTATAAAAATGTCCGCAATGGCGTATGTGTATCTCTTAAGGATAACATACTATATCCATTTTAATACTTAAAAAATGGGCAATTATAAAGCGGTAATTGGAAAGCTATTTACACAAATGTGGTATTAATTCTTATCATTTTAAATATGTTAGTTAGCTTGAGCATTTCATGAAATATGTTTTTCCCCTTTACACCATGCAAATTAAATGCATATCTTAGGAGATATAGCAAAATCAAAATAATGTGACACCGTGATTTCGACGGAGCCGCGCGGGCCGGGCGCTCCGTGATGCCGCGCCTCGCGTCCGTGCCGAGCCCGGCCCCTGTTCCGATAGTTAGGATAATTATTATTGTATCAATGTAATAATGGTACAATTGTGTATCGTAAATATGCCTACTGAAAAGTCCGCGGTGGCATAATATGTCTATATTATGTTAAATATAACATACTAACTATATCCATTTTAATACTTTAATAAATTGCCAATTATAAAGCGGTAATGTAAAAGCTATTTACAAAAATACGGTATTAATCACTACATATTATAAAAGTAAGTCCTACGTCCGTCCATAGATAAATAATCATCATCAATCCGTATACGGCTGTAAATCTAAGATAACGTGGGCGAAGCTGCGGGCAACAGCTAGTTAAATATATTAAGAACAGTCGCATCTGACGTCAATTTAGTTTCCTAGTAATGTCGTTCTTTTTATTTCACATGACATAACCGCATGACGAGTATTGTATTATGCCACAACTCTCATGAACCCAGTCATCTAATTAGGATATTATTTGTCCATCCGTTATAAAAACGGCGTTTTCGGAACAAAAAATATCGCTTAGGAGTTGACGGAGGGGAATAAATGAAAAAAGTTTTACGACGCTTCTACTTTTGTGCCTTTTGGGACTTTGTAGGTCACTGACACAATAGATTTTTTTTTGTGAGAAAAATATATAATAGACAAAGGGTTTTTGACCCGTTAAGGGTGTGATCTTCATATAATATTATTAGCATGACGATTGTGTCAAAGTATAGCAACACTTACAATACAAACTTATTAGCTGTAATGTCCGGCTGGTCTAGTGGCCAGGTCATCACAACACACATACACGCAGATGTGATGGTTTACAAAGAGCTGGTGATGATAATAATGAATAATGATAAGGTCATATTATAGGTAATTAAGTTGTTCTATTTTAAATCTTATTGTGTAGGTGATAGCTTTTATTAAAGCTTCTAAATGGGCTATTGATCTCCCCGACCTTGACTCGAGTCGATCATTGTGTGTTGAATAGGAAGTAATATTCTGGACAAATACATGATAAGCTTAGCGTTTGACTCCTTACAGTATACGTAAACAATAAAGTAGAAATAAGTACCAACTGCGGGCTACCTGGTATGTAGCATCAACGACCCTCATACGTCACACTCCTTGACAATGGTGGACGAGGAGGGTAACAGGCTGTAGGTGTACAGTTCTAACCTGAGTCCGCATTGATACATTTCAATTGAACATGTTAACTGACTCTACCCAGCCACATAGATGTTAATCTTATGCGACTACGTTACATATTAACATACATTCACATCAGTAATATTCTGGTAACAATCTAGACCACGTGAAAACTTTATAGAGCTATACATGAAACTTCAATTACATGTGATTATTATGTAAGAACACGCTCACAATGTTTGGGTGAGCGCTACATACGAAGATACGCGCTACGTTGAATGTATTTGTAATGAAATATGTACGTATATCTTGAATAGAGTGTGTCTTAACCTTGTTGTTGGAATTTGTAAAAAATAAAACGAAGGCCATAACTTAGTTAAGAAGTACACATAAGACCAAGCCCATGCTACTAATTAATTTACCACTTCATTGTTCAATGAGAAAAACTAGAACCAAGACCAGAAAGCAATAATAATAATATACTTTGTTTGTACACGTAAATGAAATACAAAAACAAAACATTCATTAAGGAATTAAAAATAGGCGGTCTTATCGTTTACAAGCGATACGTGTGTAACACTGAAAATGTTTAGAACTGGCCAGTAAGAAACATTGAAAATGAAAACTTTTTTTGAATTTCAATTTTAGAACTCTTTGGTAACCTAATGTAGTATATTGCATTCATTTGTCATTTGCTTTTGTGAATTTGCGGCAAATCTAAAACTCTTGTTACACGTGAAAATGAACATAACGCGAGAAAATTTTCGATCAATGATTTATTATGACTTTCGTTGTGGGTTTTCTCAACAACAAAGCTATGATAGGCTGCGATTAGCATTTTTTAATGAAGCCCCATCTCGTGCCACTATTTACAATTGGTTTAATGAGTTTGAGCGTGGACGTAGCAATCTCAGTGATGATCCGCGTGAGGGACGTCCTTTAACAGCGACTACTAAAGATAACATCAGTGCTGTGCGACGCATGACAGAGGAAGATAAGAGAGTGACCTATCAGCAGATACGGGCGAGCCTAGGCATTGGTATGAGTCAAGTTCATAAAATATTACACGAACATTTAGGCGTCAGGAAGCTTTGTACCAGATGGATTCCCCATACTTTAACCGACGACCAGAAACGCCTCCGCATGGACTGGTGTCGCCAAATGTTAGATAAGTTCAACGGCGGTAACTCAAATGCTGTATTTGACATCATCACAGGTGATGAAAGCTGGATATATTGCTATGAACCCGAAACCAAAAGACAATCAGCTCAGTGGGTGTTTCCTTTCGAGGATCGTCCAACTAAGGTAAAGAAAGGAAGAAGTCAAGGAAAAAAGATGATTGCCTCATTCTTTGGTCGGAAAGGTCAGTTCGCGACAGTTATGCTAGAAGATGGAAGGACAGTTACTGCAGAATGTTATGTCAATCGCTGTTTGTCTGTTGTCTTGGAAAAAATTAGACAGCAGCGCCCTCGAAGCAGGATCCTCCTTCACCACGACAATGCTTCAGCGCACTCCGCAAAACGGACTGTTGAATATTTGACTATGGCAGGTGTCGAGATAATGAGTCATCCGCCTTACAGTCCTGACCTGACGCCCTGCGACTTTCATTTATTCCCAAGAACTAAAGATAAAATTCGAGGTATTCGCTTTACGAGCCCTGAAGATGCGGTGAAAGCGTACGAAAATGCCATAGAAGAGACTCCTAAGGAAAAATGGGCCCACTGCTTTTCTCAGTGGTTCCATCGAATGCGACGATGTGTAGAAAGAAACGGAGATTACTTCGAAAAACAGATAAAAGTATTGGCAACTTTCTACATTAAGCCGTTTTTAATTTTCTAAACATTTTCAGTGTTACCTAGGTATCTACCAGGCAACCAGCGGGGAAAGAGAAAAAAGTAAATTAAGGGCAGTGTCTCAGTGATCATCCCCACCATGGTTCAGGCCTTGTCGTGGCGGTGGGGCTCAGTAACCTAGGGTGAGCGGTGCACCTTGGGCGAAGCTAATTGGGCTGAGGGGCTCTTTGTACCCCTCTTATAAGAAGAGGGGACAGAAGAGCAGGGGGCAAGGGGTGAGGATGGGAACCTCACCCCATTGTACTGTCCCGACTTTGGGAGGGGTTGTTCTGTGGTGCGGGACAACCCCTCTGTGGAGGTGGCGTCGGTCCCTTGCGGGACTGACTAGCCGTCGAGGTGCCCTGTTTGTTTTCTAGATCCGGGGCACCTCACCAAAGGCGGCATTGGTGGCACTCGCCGGGCCTGTCGGGCGCAGCGAGTCCCACATACCCGCGTGGGGAGACCCACTCCCCCGCGGGATGCCTCAAAGCATTTCCAGGCGTTAAAGAAAAAAAAAAAGGGTGTCAGTGATCATACTCCTACTTCCTACTAACAAACACGAAATAAATATCATGAATACGACCCTACATACATACACATAACATTAAAATAATTGCAAGTGTGACTAAGGTACAACACGACCAAGAAAAAGCCACTTATTAATGTTTACAATGAGGAAATACACGAAAGTTGAGAATTTTACTGATGGAGGTCCAACAGACCAGAGCCGACTTCTGGATATAATGAATACAACAGTCTAGATATAACGACTTATGACAGAGCAGTTTGAAGTATTTAATGAAGTTCGTAGTTTAAGGTCAAATGCTATTGATTTATCGCTCGGATATTAATGAAAAATATAAATTTACACTGGTAGGAAATGGAAATTATGTATTGAAAGAAGTACTTTTAAGTCTTTTTTACAATTAAAATACAAAAATTTAATCACCTATAGTCTATACGAATGGGTTTTATTTGGTAATTCACATAGAGGCCAAATTATACTTGCTTTCATTGTTTTAGAAAACCGATGATCACGCGATCTTTTAATATTGTTAAACTTATTAATCTCTGAAACACCTTTTTGTGAATCCAAGACATTAATTATCGTTGATTACTAGAATATATTAGATGACAAATTATTCGTTTTACGTTTATCTATGTAAACTTCTAAAACAATTAAAACGCGCCCTGAATTTGGTAACGTCGTCGTTAGTTAGAATTAGTAAGAAATCGTTCCACTTGATAACAGTCTCCAAGAACTCACTGAACAACTTAATTCGCAGATTGTTGTCTGCGAAATAACTTTTACGAAACTTTACAATTAATGCTTCCCTCGCGGCTTTTTATCTTTTGCGCTTTTTACAATAAAGGACAAGTACAAATACATTTAATTATTTTAGTTATTCCAATATTAATATGAATATAGAATAATATAAATACTTATGAGCAATCACACTACTCTAACTTGGTCTCATAGTAAGCTTGTATAAAATCGTTTCTACGAGGTTTTAATGAAATATTAATAAACATTTAGACGCGTAATATAATATATCATAGCATTCAGACATTTTGATTAATATCAAATTCATCTTTCACGATAACATGATAAAGATTCAAGAGTCCATCTATTGCATAGTCACGTGAACAACAAAAGACAGTTTTTTTAACAATATAATATAATCTATACTATAATATTATAAAGCTGAAGAGTTTGTTTGTTTGAATGCGCTAATCTCAGGAACTACAGGTCCGATTTGAAAATTTCTGTGTTAGATAGCCCATTTATAGAGGATATTTTTATTTATTTATTTTGTTTTATTTTATTTATTTATATAACATCACGCTGTGACTAATAGGAGTTGAGAAACGCGGGCGAAGCTGCAGGGAACAGCTAGTGATAGATAAAACGTATACCTATTATGGTGGATCAAATAGTTTTAGAATACATGGTCATGTTTATTGTAGAAAGTATTTCGTGATTGCGCCATAACTGGTGTCATCATTATCATTATTGTCAGTCTGATGGTCCACTTCTGGGTTTGCAATCTTAGAGTTCATTGAAGAAGGCCTAATGGTGTATCTTGATTAAATAAATAAATACACAAGCCGGACGTCCATACTCCATATGATACTAAAGATACTGTATATCGTGCTGTGTATCAGACTGTAATAATAAACCTAAGCAAAGGTAATACAATTTGGAACCAAATATTTGGGTCATCCAGTTCCACATTTGGACTCTCGGGAGTTAAATAACTTCTTTGGCCCCAAACAGTTTCTAACAGGTTTCTAAGCTTCCAATTTTCTTTTGACATCAAAGATTTATGACTAAGAATATATTAAATTATATTTTTCAATTAATGGGAAAAATATTGCTCATAGCTTGTTGGTTCACTGAGGTCTCGTCTTTAAGAGGTTATAGAGGGCGATGGCGGTTACACTCATTTATAATTTTTCCAAATGTTTATATTTATGTTTTTTATATTAAGTATTTTAACAGTGATTGTGGACATTAAATTTAAGGATAAATCTATTTTTAGCTTTTCTTTATCTTTATATATATATACATTTATTCTGAGAAGAGAATAAAAGTATTTTCATAAAAATATGTCCCGTATAATAAATTTACGAGGTGATTCCTAACGATCCAATTTTATACAATCTATCTAACGTGAGTCTGCGATATATCTCACTCCAGAGCGAGGTTTTAATCGTTTTCCTATAATTTGCGGTTACGAGGTAATCCTTACTTAACCTCTCCTAATGTTTTATTATAAATAATAATAATAATAATAATAAATCTTTAGTGGACTTATCAAGTATTGCAGAGCATGGGTATATAAATATTTCTAACAAGATTAAAATAACACATTTGCGTCAATTTTAGTAGGTACAGTTCTGATCTCCTAACTAGGTTACTGAATCACCTGTATGAAGGAGTATCAGTTCCGATCCCCTAAGGCTTACAGGTTGGTTTATTTTAACTATTTGCGTACATAGTAAATTTTACTGTTACAATATTATTATTATAATACGTATTAACTGAAGGGTTAGTAAATATAAATAAAAGATATTGGAAATCTGTATGTGTGTGTGTGTGTGTGTGTGTGTGTGTGTGTGTGTGCGTGCGTGTGTGTTCGTGCGTGCGTATTATTATTTATAACATTATTCTCATAATGTTCTGTTTTTAGGCTTATTTTTTTATCATTTCAAAACCTTTTTGTACAGAAATTTAAATAAAAGATCCTTGTTACGCTATACAAAGGATAAATAAATACAAAACGATAACTAAAATCGAAATATTAATATTACTGTAGTTACACTTGATAATATTAAAGAATCGAAGAAAACCATGACATAATTAGTATGAATTGTTAAAATATATTTGTAAAGAGTATACCGACTAGGTATAAAAACTTAACCAGCCGTAGGGACTGCCGATAGAAGTGAAAACTCACAGACAATAATTATAACACTTGTCACCTACAGGCTAAATCATTTATTGTCCCTTTCATATTTTCTTTTTTCATGTGTCTCTTTTTCCATGTATACATACACAGCGACACATCACTCAGCAGTGAAGAGTAGCTGACTGTATCTTCCTCACTCGGGCACACTCGGCGTTCCCGAATTCACCCGATCGAGCCTTTCACTTCCGAGCGTGACTGATTAGCCTCATTCACAGCCTACAATAATCTGTGTGCGGTGCGCCAAAAGAAGTTTTCACTTCAAAAATATATAATATACATTATAGTATATTTAATTTAGTAATTTAAGTGCATGCATGAAATACAATGTGTGCGTTTTACTTGAGTAGGTACACTTCATATGCGTAAATTCATACAAGGTCATGCAAGGCAGTTACAATACAAACTAATGCGACTTCTTGAAAAAAAAACTTTGCTACGTAATCCGGAGATTCGACGAATTCTGAACAATACGCATAATTTTTCGATATAAGGATTCGAAATCGGTTACGTGAGCTCATTTTCCTCCTTTTACACCTCTATAGAGTTCCGCAACGAATTGCTACTAACGGAACCTTATTGTTGAGACTTCGCTGTTTGAATATCACAGGGCTGATGTCTTGAACTTAAGGCGAGGATGCAGACCTCTACTTACCCCTCTGGGTGATGAGGTGTGGGGCGCCGCGTATGTGGCGGCCGCGAGACTACGCATTATGACAATCCGGGAATTTTGAATTTTATTACGTATGTCACTCGACGGAACTATATATATAAATATAGAGCTGTTCTTACTTACTATCATTTAATTTTATACCGATTTTGGTATTTATCTATACAGATAAACAAATTGGAGTACCTGTTTGTAATATTTAATAACCGCTTTTTATTGAATGGATATATATCAAGTGCTTCATAACAAAGGGGCAGTATACAAAAGTACAGTTTTACAGGAGAGACAAAATAATGAATAAAACAAAAGTAGTTGATTGTATATGGCTGATATTTGGCATTCTTTCTAGACATAACTTACCGTCTGGTAAGACTTTTCAAATTGGTGTTAAAAAAATTGCGTGTTATACGCATAGTTTTTGATAAACGGTAAGTACGCCTCTTTCTTTCAACGCAATTTTGACACCATCTACTATATAGTAAAAAAAATATATACTAATTTTGGGGCGTACAAAAGAGAATATTGTTTTATTATGATGAATAATTAATTTCTTATTAAAGTACTGTATTCAATTTATAACTATCTTACAAACATTAAAACACTTACTCCAGAGCAGTAGTTATTTTATTAAAATCTAATATGATTTCTTTTGTTACCATTAAAAATATGCTGAATATCTTAAAACAACAGGCGTAGAAACAAGACATTAATTCAGGGCTAGCTTTGATTACATAATTTTAAGAACTTTCTAATTATGTAGCTGTAGCTTTCATACTTAAACCACTCAGTCTTTAACCTATTAAAAAGTATATTATTGTTAAAACACAACCCCAATAAATCAGATTCGATCCACATATTATATTAAACATTTTTATTAATTTATTAAAAGTAATGTCAGCCTCATTTGCTGAAGGCTTTTAATATCACTTTTTTTACTTGTTAGTAGTACTTAATAGGTTTCGTTTGATTGGCAGCTCCTGAAAACGAAACGAAAACGAAACTAAAAAACAAGGTAGGTACTTATGAATATGTAATAGTTGGTGTAACGTTTTTTTAAAACCTATTTGATGTCAATAATTTAGTTTTACCTTTGTGTACGATATGCCATCAAGTTTGCATCATCAACTTTATTGTCACACTCTGGGATAACGTGGCTGTGTGGCGATGGAACACATTGATTTGTGAAACCCTTTTTGTGTAGATGTCGTAAAATAGAGTTTGTCCAGTCCTTTTGCCATTTTCCAGTAGCCCATGATAATAATAATAATACTATGCTGGGACAACTCACACACGGCCATCTGATCCCAAACTAGGTCTGCCTTGATGATACAATGAAAAAATGATGAACAAATGATAAATACCTATATATTTTTAAATACATTCATATTATATATAAATTACACCCAGACACAGAACAAATGATCATGTTCATTACACAAACATTTGTCCTGTGTGGGGATCGAATCCACGACCTTCTGGTTTAGCAGTAAGGATCACTAACTACTAGACTAACAGGCCATCTTTGCTACAAATTAGTTTAACTTAATTTAACTACAAAATTCTTTAGTAAGTAAACAAACTTTCCTAAATAGGTCTGCAATTTGCTACTTTAAGAAGTGTTTTTCAATTTCTGAGCAAGTACTTACTGTATATTTGTCTTTATCAATTCTGAACCATTTAGCAATGGTTTGGCATAACACTTTTCATACTCCTTGCTCACCTCTGAATCTTTTAGTCCTTTGACTTTTAATTCCTTTCGTCTACGCTTCAGTTCCAAAGTTTGGTCTGAAATCAGGTATATCATTCCTATTCTTCTGTATATTCACTAAGGTGTCACTGATTAGGAGCACCAAGCTGTTACAATTAGAGTCAGCAGTCTCGAAATTCAAGGTTTCTGGGGACTTCAGTTTGTTTTCCATTGTACCAAAGTGAATTTTCTGAATGCGGTACTTCATCTGAAGTGTTAAACTTCAAGCTGAAATAGGAATGCCAGTTGCTAATTTTATTTTAAAATATAGGGATTATTTTCCCAACAACACTTATTGTAAATGTAAAATTTTGATTGTATGTCTGTTTCCGTTCAATAGCATTCTCATAAACGACACCTCATTTACGAAAATCACTAAAGCCGTTCAGTCAGCAGGAGGGGCCATAAACGTACTTACCTACATAAATTCACCTGAATAACATTACCCTCATTTCTTTTGGCACAGTCGGTTAAAAAGGTATCTGTTTGATTACCTAATAGTAGCAAAACTATAAATTCAAAAAATATCGGTTACCTTTATCAATATTAACTGCTTCATATACATCCGTGATTCCGTGTCATGGTATGTTATATAAAAACAAACAGTTAACTTTAATATAATATACGAGTACTTACTTTTTCATAAATCTCTTTTTGACTGATCTCCTTCTCGATGTTGAAATTGAGATCTTACTCTTCGTTTTATTGTTTTTGTTTGCCATTTTTGTTTAAAACACGTAAAGAAAAATTTGACACAGATCCGACCGTGACAGCGGCCAAACCGCGACTGAGGGGCCGCGGGCGGCACGGTATTGCAACGGCCCGGCCGAAACAGTTGTTGCTTTTATGGTTTTTTAAGTTTTTGTACCGAAAAGGTGAAATAAATTAAATTTGAATAAACATAGGTTACGTAGGATGAAATGAAGAAAATTATGATATAAATTTCAAATTTAAAAGAAATATTTTTTCCTACAAATGTGTACAGGCTTTGCTTAAGTTTATGCTATGTTTGGGATTTTTTATGATCGAGTCAAGTTAATCTAATCGTACCTTAAATATTATGTAGATACTTGAAATGTTCACCAAATGTATGTGATATGTAATATAACCACTACAACAACTAATAATGATTTAAATTAAATTAAGACGAAAAATTATTGGGAAAAATACGTACAATACTAGAAAACAATATACCTATATTTTTTGAGAAACATCAAATGGACATATTTTATTCTTGCTACCTCTGTTAGTTACAACAGTAAAAAATAAAAAATATGGCAAATTTGCTTGATAGTATTCAATTGCAAAAATTGACCGTGGAGCCTGGACCATTACAGAAATATTTTTGTCAGATATGCAGTCAGCTACGATCTTACGGTAGTACAGAACCCTGTAAGTGTGACTACTACACAACTTGCATTCGGGCGGTTTTTCCTGTTTATTCAACTTCTACGAAAGTGAAGAATGAACCGGAAAATGTTGCAATATCCTATTAATGAGTTTGATTAAAGAGAAACAAGGGATCGAGGCAGAACTTTCAGCGTGGCCTAGTTAACTCCAGGATTAGTATTCCGTTTGTCGAGAGCAGCGATTAAGACTCAGCACCCTAAAATTTATTCAACAAGACCCGTCGCCAAAAAGGTTAATGGCAAAAAATTACGACATTAATAGGTAAGTAGCTGGGGACATGAGGGATCTGAAATATTATTTAATTATTTAAAAGTTTAGTCTCATTTCTTTTCTCTACAGATAATTATCACTCTCCTCTATGTGAGGAAATACGAGAATATTACATCATTATAAATGTACCTAAATGGGTTTCTGAATGTATGTCTTTATATATAAAACAACTTTATAATATATAATATTACATCATTATAAATGTCCCTAAATGGGTTTCTGATTGTATGTCTTTATATATAAAACAACTTTATAATATTATATAATATTACATCATTATAAATGTACCTAAATGGGTTTCTGAATGTATGTCTTTATATATAAAACAACTTTATAATATATAATATTACATCATTATAAATGTACCTAAATGGGTTTCTGATTGTATGTCTTTATATATAAAATAACTTTATAATATATAATATTACATCATTATAAATGTACCTAAATGGGTTTCTGAATGTATGTCTTTATATATAAAACAACTTTATAATATATAATATTACATCATTATAAATGTACCTAAATGGGTTTCTGATTGTATGTCTTTATATATAAAACAACTTTATAATATATAATATTACATCATTATAAATGTCCCTAAATGGGTTTCTGATTGTATGTCTTTATATATAAAACAACTTTATAATATTATATAATATTACATCATTATAAATGTACCTAAATGGGTTTCTGAATGTATGTCTTTATATATAAAACAACTTTATAATATATAATATTACATCATTATAAATGTACCTAAATGGGTTTCTGATTGTATGTCTTTATATATAAAATAACTTTATAATATATAATATTACATCATTATAAATGTACCTAAATGGGTTTCTGAATGTATGTCTTTATATATAAAACAACTTTATAATATATAATATTACATCATTATAAATGTACCTAAATGGGTTTCTGATTGTATGTCTTTATATATAAAACAACTTTATAATATATAATATTACATCATTATAAATGTACCTAAATGGGTTTCTGAATGTATGTCTTTATATATAAAACAACTTTATAATATATAATATTACATCATTATAAATGTACCTAAATGGGTTTCTGATTGTATGTCTTTATATATAAAACAATTTTATGTTATGTAATATTTCGTACCACATTGTTTGCCCGCAATAAATTCCTAAGTTACTGAACCGACTTTAATAAAATTTTGCGTATGGTGTGTAGTTTGGTCCCGCTCAAGAAATAAGGACTAGGAGTACGTGGTGTCATTGTTCATCTTACCTGAAATGCATGTAACCAGGACCGGGGTAGGTTCCTGACCCTATGTGGGACTCACACTTGGGCTGTGTATACCCAAACTAAAACACTGCAAGCGCCTACAGCCACTTTTTTTAAGGTTTCCAACTGCAGGCAACAGGAGCATCTTAGCGACAGGCTAGCCCCGGTTCTCACTGGAGTAGTCTGGCCTCTCGTCCAGACTACTCCTCGTAAACCGGTTTGCCCGGCTGACATTAAGCAGTCCCCGCGACGTCGTGCCATACTAGGCCCAGGTTCCGATCCTAACCCGACACTCCTTCTGGGAAAAAGGAGACCATCGCCGTCCAAGACTCGTCGTCACCGAGCATCCCGGTGATGATGCTCGGCAGACACAATTCCCTTTCGATGACAGATGTCAAATCATGACGCGGCGCCGCTCATCTGGGGCACACCTCGACGGTGTGCTGGGCCGTATCCGCCGCCGCGCCACAATCATGATGCCCACGGCTTCGCCTTTTTTCTCTCTGAAGCATCCTGCGGGGGAGTGGGTCTCCCCAGGCTCGCTGCGCCCGAAAGGTGGTAAGGTGGACGCAGCTCTACCCACTAAAACCCTGCGACCTCTGTGGCTCAGTGGTTAGCGCGTTGGCGCTCAAAACGGAGGTTGCGAGTTTGAATCCCGCATTTTCTGAGTTCCTGGATCATGGATGTAATAAATATGTGTATTATATAATAAAAATCTTAAATATATGTATAGTATAAAATTATTAAATATATTTTCGTTGTCTGGTACCCGTAACACAAGTTCTTCTAGAACTTACCACGGGACCAGATTGACGTGGTGTAAAAAGCATCCATAGATATTATTTACCATTTTATTTATTTATAATGCCGCCTTTGGTGAGGTGTCACGGATCTATTGAGCAAACAGGGCACCTCGACCGTTAGTCAGTCCCTCAAGGGACCGACGCCACCTCCACAGAGGGGTTGTCCCGCACCCCAGAACAACTCCTCCCAACGTCGAGACAGTACAATGGGGTGAGGTTCCCATTCTCGCTCCTTGTCCCCCTGCGCTTTTGTTCCCTTTTCCCATTAAGAGGGGTTACAAAGAGCAATTCTGGCTCAATTTGCTTCGCCCAAAGTGCTGGGTTCACCTTAGGCTACCGAGCCCCACTGCCATGACAAGGCTTGAACCGTGGTGGGGCCCACGGCTTCGCTTGCGCTAACTTTAATTTATCATATTTTTATGTTAGTTGGAAAGGCTAACTGGCAAACGTGCTACCAGATGGTAGGTAAGTGTCGCCCATGAACTTAACTAGTTTACCTGGAACTGGCCCAGCCAACTCACTTATGTATTGCTTCTCCTTAGACTTAAGGTATTAAGTCTCCGCACCAGTAATTACACTGCCTTTCTTGAATTTTATTTATATTTATGCTAGAACTTATTCTTATTGTTTTGCAATTTGTATTTGCACGTGACGTTGGGACACACTCCTTTCCTGGTTTGGTTGAAAACCGGCGTTAGATACATATTTAATATGGCTATCTGACCATGTCGAACCAAACCAATTGGCTGCATCCTGGAGGCACACTATAGTTTATTGTATGATTATAATAAAAAATGATCTTCACAGGAAAAGTCATTTATTATAATTTAAATGAACCGTGAAAAGTGAGAACATACAACAGCTATAAAAAAAACAACTTTTAGGTTTACAGTGTTGGTATGGATTAAAAATGTTAAATCATACAAACTGGAAGTGGTTACAAGACTCTTACGACTCGTGTCCTAAAGTTAAACGAGAGTGTCTCACGTCAGAACTTCCTTTATATCCAATCTAAATTCTTTTAAAAGTTGCTTAGACATGAGATTAAGGGATGATGATACTTGACTCAAGTTCGTGCGGAGCTGGAAATGGTAATGTGTCTGGAACGAATATACATCGTCATCTGTATGTAACTTTAATATTAAAGAAATACCACTAAAATACGTCATCAAATGAATTATAATTATTTATTATTTAAGGGTGGGGACACCAGCGAGGCCAGACGGGCGATCAGTTCTCATCAGCGGGACCATTTCACCCAAAAAAAATTATAATTTCATGAATGGTTTTAAATGTTCCATTAAAATGTATTTTTAATCCAAAATTCAAGGTAATTGTAGCATATTGCAAACAAATAAAAAAGACAGCTTATTATAAATTACATTTTTATGTTAACAATTTTATTAAACTGTAATAAAATCTATATATTAGTCTTTACCTATGAAATTGCCGTTTTGTATGAAAAAATTTAAACTAATTATTTTCATGTATTTTTTATTTGTATTAATCAAAGTAATAACCCATGCAATCAATGCATCTTTGCCAACGCAGTGGCAGTTTATTGATGCCCTTCTTAAAGAAATCAGCTGGACGGGAGGCAACAAATTCTTCAATTTCGCAAGGTCTGGTGAGTAGGGCGGATGACGAAGAGCTTCCAACCCCAGTTCTTGCAACTTGGAGACCGTCTGCTGTGCAGTATGAGGTTGCGCGTTGTCGTGCAGGAGCAGTGAAGACGAGCGATTGACCAATGCTGGTTGGAGATATGCCAGCTTCTCCATCATTGTGTTCAGTTCTTCACAGTAGACTTCTGCATTAATGCTCACCTCGTTTGGTAAGAAGCTGTGATAAATCACACTGGCACTAGACCACCAAACAATGACCATCAATTTTCTAGGGGTAAGTTTTCGTTTAGGGCATTCTTTAGATGCTGAACCAGGATCCAACCAACTTGCTGAGCACTTGCGGTTATCAAATAGAATCCATTTCTCATCGCAGGTAACAATGCGGTTCAAAATTCCTTCATAAAACCAAAGTTTTCAGACGACCGCGAGGTTCATTTTTCAGGTCGAAATTTCCAGAACGGAAGCGAGCAAATTAATAACAGGTGGTGCGTTGGTTTGTAGTGTTAGCTCCGTAAACGTCGTTGATGTTGCGTGCCGCTTGTGCCGCGTTGCTGCCACAACGGTACTCATATTCCATAATTACTCGATTTTTTAAGTATCCATGATGACGAAAAAGATTGAAATGCGATGAAAATGTAACACTAATCAATAAAAAAATGACTACTTTTGGAAAAAGAATTCCATTTTTTTTAATAAAGTTAATTTGAAATTGTAATTCTTAGCCAACAAAAATTATTTTGATTTGAAATAGCCAGTACTGCAGAACAGCAATTTCATAGGTAAAGACCTATTATAATTACTGTAAAATAAATACATATAATAATTTAATATAACAAAAATAATATATTTTATTAATTGAATCAGTTTTGTGTAAATTGGAACCGGAATATCCAATATTCCGGACCCCGCAATCAATATAACAAATACAGGAGTACAAAAACATATTTTTCCCACACTTGCATGTTTGCCACGTTGTCGTTTGGTGTATGTTATAAAAAAAGTAAAAAAAACATTCACTCTAGTACAAAAGTAAGATAATGAACGTCAAATCGAGTCTACTCGTAGACAGTAGTATTCTCTGTCTACGAGTCTACTACTTCTAAATATGGCACGTACTGTTTAGTAACTCAATATCAAAACAATACACGATCTGATTCATGCCTAAAACATTCTTAGAATCTAGATTATAAAAAACGTACAATGATTGTACATGCATACACAACCATTTATTTATAATTAAGATAATGGTTTAATTGAAAAACTTTTAATAACAAATGTGTCTACAAAAGGTCTACAAACATTCTTGCAAACATTTATCAAATAAAATTTATTCATCTTTTCATGCTCTATGTGGGTAAAGCTACGGGAAACATCTAGTATAATATTTAACGATATAGGTGCTCGCTATGTAGTGAGTATGAAGCGTCAAGCGATAAGGACATTACCCTAGGGACGAGAATTACATCCGCAGGCGAGTAAGTAAAGTGCACGTAATAAGAGGTGATTAGAGGGGTTATAATAATATGTAAATTATGTAAAAGCTTCTCCGCTGTTGTCTATTAATAGCATCTGTACATAGAAGTGAGCTGAACCTAGGTCTGTATCAATAAAAACCCAGACGACCCTCGACAGTCCCTCAGACGACCAGTCCCTCACTCGCATCCAACTAGGAGCTGTAGTCGCACCCTGATTATTATCATATGTTCTAAATGAAGGTCGACCATATATATCTACTCTACAATATCACAATAATCACAGAGTATATGTAGTGAGTATTACTACTGAGTTCAGATTCAATCTTTATCTTAGAATTGCACGCTGATAATTTGTTTACATGTTAACTCCACGCTAGGCAAATATTAACTCTATACTCTAAATGACAAGGTCAAAACTAATAAACCGCAGGCCGTGTTTTACCGCAATTTTTTTGAGGAAATTTTCTCTTCCTGATTTATAGCGACATCTTTTCATTAGAACCATGACATGAACCTGAATATTATGAAGGTTGCTGAAATGCACAAATGAGGAAACAATCCGTAGCCCCCTTTCAGTTGGTGTCAGCCAAATGTGAGGAACAAATCGGCTTTTTAGCATCTAAACAGGTCTGTGTTTAGGTCTAATATTTATTTTATATTCATGATATACTAGAAAAAACGATCCAAAAACAGTGAAATAAGTAGACATTGAAGGTGAGAGAAAAATACTATAAATTTCCGGAGTGGTACATATTGATTCATCAAAAACCAATGTTTTCTTCATTATAGTCATTTACGTCATTTAAGGACAGGCCATAAATATTCTGTCTGTCTGGTTGTTCCAGCTAATCTCTGAAACGGCTGGACTGATTTTGACGGGACTTTCACGGGAAGATAGCTGATATAAGGAGTAACTAATGCTATAAAAATAATCATCATCAATCCGGGTACGGCTGTAAATCTAACTTAACGTGGACGAAGCTGCGGACAACGGCTAGAAATTAATATAAGTCGACGGGTTGATAATATTCGATTGTTGGACGTGAGTGGAGAGGATGACGGAAGAGAAGTGGGGAGGTCTTCGTATTTATTAAAAGAGGCTAGGCATTGGATGGATGCGGGCTGTTTATGATCGTAAATCCCCAAATTGTTTTAACAGCGCCCATAAATACGAGTTTAAATATCGGTTGGAATACAAAAACGACATTTCCATTTGGATTCTCCTGTTTCATGTGTCCCGCCAGTTCGCATCACGACCTCCGTCTACCATCCAGTAATATGAATGATAACTCGTATGATCAACCCTTAGGCATTTGTAAGACGTCTTAACTCTTTTTTTTCGTTAACGCCGGTAAATTCTCTGAGGCATCCCGCGGGGGAGTGGTTCTCCCCACGCGGGGATGCATGTGTATGTGGGACTCGCTGCGCCCGAAAGCTGGTAATGCACGCAGCTCTAAACCCGGCGAGTGCCACCAATGCCGCCTTTGGTGAGGTGCCCCGGATCTAATGAGCAAACAGAGCACCTCGACGGCTAGTTAGGCCCCCAACTGACCGACGCCACCTCCACAGAAGGGTTGTCCCGCACCACAGAACAACCCCTCCCCACGTCGGGACAGTACAATGGGGTGAGGTTCCCGTCCTCGCCCCTTGGTGCTCTTTAGTCCCCTCTTCTTATAAGAGTGGTACAAAGAGCCTCCCTGGCTCAATTAGCTTCGCCCAAGGTGCTGGGCTCATCTTAGGCTACTGAGCCCCACCGTAACGTCAAGGCCTGAACTATGGAGGGGAAGACGTCTTAACTAATTTAAGAGTACACAGCTTGAACATCCACTATGATAACCATCTCATCTTATGAATATTACAACAGTCGAGCAACTTCATCAAACTTCTAAATTATGCAGAGATAAAAAGTATTATGTAATCTGGAATGAATTTTTGATATCTTTCTTTTTTACTTTAGAGAGGCTACCTCAATTATAATTATATCCATCGTTGTTGATCCTACAAAATATTTTTTATGAAAAAAAATCCGTCGTGATAATGTTGGCCTCAGATATACTGACGAAAAGAAAGATAACTAAAGTTTTCTCTCGCTTTATGCTAAAAATAGCCTAGAATTGTGTAGAATAGTTCTAACCTGAGGCTTAGATAGTACAAAGATTTGTAAATATGCATGTATTTTTCTATCCTACACAGTGTGTAATTCACGCAATTCAACTAAGGTTAGTAACATCTCGCGGCGAGTGGTATACTCAAGTTCCCAATCCGCTCTCCAAATCTAAAAACAATTGTCAACCGTTACCATATACAACGACATAATAACGAAGAAATCAAAATCATTTTCTTTTTACAGAAGAGAACAAAACAACTTGTCAATATTATTATTGTAGGAGACGTGTACTCAAGTGTACGTATAATAAAACTTTCAGTGCACAGGCTGCTTCAATTTCAAGTTTTAGTTCTAAGAAATAAAAAATAACATCTGTTGCCCGCGAGGTTTCATATAATAATTTATTTTACTTTATCATATAATACACTACTATTGGATACAATTTTATCACCGGTGGGAGGGAAGCACTGTGCCGCGGTCCCGGCTGCATGGGTACCACCATCTTGCTTGTTTCTCCCGTCAAACAGCTTTGCTGTGTTTCGGAGAGAAGGGCAAGACAGGCAGTGTAATTACTGGCACCGAGACTTAACATCTTATGTCTCAGGATAGGCAACACATAGATGAGTTAGCTAGGCTCGTTCTAGATAAACTAGTTTATGTTCATGGGCGACGTCGACCACTTACCATCAGGTGGTGTTTGCCAGTTTGCCTATCCTACTAACATTTAAAAATACAATTAGAACATTTTGGTGATTATAAAATAGCGTTGCATACTAGACTTATACTTTAACATTTTATTTATATATATATATATATAGTGGATACAATATATTATGTACTATTTTTATATTATTAGGAAAATAAATACGAGGAACGTAAATAAAAAACCCTATGAAATAAATATCATTCTTATGGTAAATGTAAATTAAGACAATATTTTTCGCTGACAGTAATATTTTAAAAAGTTGTAAGGTTATATTTCAATACTCACACGGCATATTCCAATCAGACACGCAAACATAACACATATACTGATTACATTAAAAACCACATAAAAATTTGCACTCCACAACTAATCTCACGCAACGATTAGCGGAACTAAACGCTGTTACAACACTAGATATTATTTGAACAAGCACATCACTGATCCTTAATAACTAAAGAACGATTCTATAAATGAACTTTCAAATGAATGAGATTTTTAATAAAAAAATATGAATGTTTCAGTTACAATAGAACGTCTACGAGAATGGTGTAGACCCACCCTCTACGCAGGACGGCGAGGGACTGACGTAGCACCGTAGCTTGTTCGCGCAGACCTCCGACACCCGATCCCCAGAGTTTTGTCGAGGTACTTGTAATACTTACACGACACAGTCTGATAAATAATAAGGTATTTATTATATTTATTGTGCATTTGATTAGATTATGAATAATTTTGTTACTGCCCGGAAAACATAAGTTAATTCTGTAAAAAAGTGACATCCATAGTAGGGAAATACCGAATAGACACAGGATAAATGTACCAGTGATTAGACTCACAAAAGTAAGCTATTCTTTTAAAGGCATTTGTATACACTTTTATAATAGGATCCCAGAAAATGTACAAAAATTAAAAAGTTAATAAAGAGCGTTTGTGTGGTAAAGGATATTATAAAGTAATAGATTTAATTGAAGATACCACACGCTGAGAAGAGCCCCCTGTTGAATTTACTACTACTTTGAATAAAAAAAAATGATTTTGATATTATTTGCGGAAAATAAGGAAATATTCTCTTTTGATACTCTGAAGGTGTTTATGGATGTCTCTTATCACTTTCCACCAGGTGAAACGAGTATCCGTTTGCCTTCTCTTCTAAAAAACAAATAAAATGCAGAGTATTGACAGATTCCAACAACTCTTAACTCTAACAAATCTATCAACCGAATATAGTTTAATACGTACTCTCTACTGTGCTTATATAAGTATATTGTTCTTACTTCCCCACCATGGTTTAAGCCTTGTCGTGGCGGTGGGGCTCAGTAGCCTAAGGTCAAACCAGCACCTTGGGCGAAGCCAAGTGAACCGAGGGAGCTGCTCTTTGTACCTCTCTTATAAGATGAGGGGAAAAAAGAGCAGAGGGACAAGGGACGAGGATAGGAACGTCACCCCATGTCCCCATTGTACTGTCCCGACGTTGTTGTATGTGGTGTGGGGCCACCCTTCTGTGGAGGTGGCGTCGGTCCCTTGAGGGACTGATTAGTTGTCGAGGTACCGTGTTTGCTTAACGAATCCGGGGCACCCCACCAAAGGCGGTATTGGTGGCACTCGCCGGGTTTTAGTGGGTAGAGCTGTGTCCACCTTACCACCTCTCGGGCCCAGCGTGTCCCACATACCCTCGTGGGGAGACCCACTCCCCCAGGATGCCTCAGAGCATTTCCCGGCGTTAAAGAAAAAAAAGAAAAAACAAGTTTTATTACTTGTTGAGATTTATTTTAAACGACTTCAAAAAAGGAGGAGGTTATATGTTCGTATGTATATATTTTCATCTTGTTTTTATGTCCAGGATTTGACTCTCGTGTGATCATCATCATCGACCTGTTGTGACATATTAATATGATGTAGACTTACCAACAGGCTACTCGTGCTTAAGTTTTTCCATTATTACATTTATACAGAGGTTGTGTTTGTGAGTTTGGATGTATGTGTAAACTTAGAAACTACTCATCCGATATAATCATTTAATAATGTTTCACCAGAAGATACATAACTCAGCCTGTCTATTTATATTCTTTTCTCAGTAAAAATAAAAAAGAAATAAAAAAAAACAAGTTTTAATTTCAGAATCTCTTGTTTGAATCTGTTCATATAAATTTTAAATGTTACTTTTGTTAAAACGGTTCTGGACTCTTCGGTGAATTCACAAAGGCACCTCCACAAGTTGCGAAATTTAACTTTATTTAAACTTTGTTATAACCTCCGCTATTACAGTAACAATCTTTAATTCAAAAACTAGATGGGGCCTGCGGTTTTACCCTAGTTTTATTCAAACTTTAAGAACTTAATATGATTGAGTTAGGTACAGCTAGCAGTAGCCGGACCACGTTGGTTGTAATAGGATAATTCCTTATAGTACGTTTCAGATCTTAGGGTACAGACGTGGCAATAAAAATATAATAGATTTTTTCTAGGTGTGGCCATTATTATACTAAAGAAACGGAAATAAAATCAATAATTTTGTTAATTGAAATATTACTCATTATATGCTCATTCATGACACAGTGCAGATATCTATTAAATTGTCTGTACTTGGCCAAATTTTAACCCGCATGTTCTGAACTTCAATTCTTGTTTAGCTCTAGCCAGCTGTGCCAGCCTCATAGATTATAACAATAATCATACGAGTGTGCGTGAAAGACTTAAATCCAGATCCGCGCGTAAAAAACAACATTACACCACGTTATAAGGTTAGGAAGGAGAATGAATACAGATTTAACATGCATTCTTTATTTCCTTTACAATAAGATTTACTTCACATTTCACTACACATTCACACTATATTTTGCTCGTTTTATAATACTTGCTGATGTATTTCCCGATAACTTCCATGGGTCGTCTCTGCCATTCTGCGAGAGTCTCTCTGCTGGGCGTTACCTAGGAGTGAAACATTCATTACACATATTTTACGTACTAGTTGGATGAGACTAAAATTCGGCACGACAGAGATGCTCGTTAAAAAGATGTACATCCGACATAAAGAATGGATAACTCAGTATTTTTACTTAATCTCAAATAACTCTTTAACTTTGGAACGTAGTTCCTTATCGCGGGTTAACAAGGGCTATACGGAAAAAAATAAGATGAAAAGTTGGCACGACACTTTTTGCTATAGTGTGTGTGTATAAACACACACACTTAAGTGTGTGTGCGTTTATTATAAAAGTTTTAAACCTTATCGAATAACATCATGTCACCAATAGCGCGATGCAATTACTAAACAACGCCATCTATTGGTAAATTCACGGAAACGTTTAATAATTACCCATAAATGTACCACGCCATCTATTGGCAGTTTTATGTAAACTTTAAATAATTATACATATGTACCACGCCATCTATTGACAGATTTACATAAATGCTTTAAGAATTATACAATTTAAACATGTTTGAAAAATGAGATATGTAAGTACCTAGTTTTCATTATAACACATTCCTCGTACCTACAGTTGACTTAATTTGAATTGCAAAAATTGTTGGTAATGTGTTTTATTAATAGGTATTTACCTTTTTTTTGTTTTTTATAACAATTCCTTCACTAATTAATCGAAAGGAACTTCGTTCCATCCGGGTGTCCCTTGACACCTCTCTTTTTTTTTCGGAAGGGCTAGAGTTTTCGATCATCATGAGGGCCTGCCCTCACCTCTCCCTCTGGAGAGGGAGGCGGGTCATGCGCACCCAAGTAATCTAGCGGTAGCGTAGTGCTAGCGCTGTTTGCGCGGTCTGGGTTTGTGTCTACTCGTATCGGATTCGAACCTAAGCTTCCGCGATCGATCCGGATCGATGTGGTTTCCATGTGTAGGGGTCGACGTCGCTTACGACCCTGAGGCCCAAGCGGTGTGCAGGTGTACCTAGCACCGTGTGTTGTACTTCTGTATATGTTGTGACTTTTGCGTCGCGCATTAGTAGCTGAGAGTTTTCGTCAGCTGGATCTGTTAAAACATGCTTAGGTAACCTATGTCTAATTGGAACTGAGCTATCTGGGGAATAATTTGCCGCGCTCACGATGAGCGGGTTCGGGTGGAGGAGTGCCTTTTCAAAGTGACGTTCTGACGTCATTTTGAAGTGGCCCCTAACGGACTCTAATCTGAAGTCCCTGTGCAAGTCGATGTTTCTTCCTGCACAGGGACTTCAGATTACTCATCAGGAACTCTTTAACTCTCTAAGTCAATGAGTTATAACAAATTTACGTATGAAAAGATACATCTTTCATTATTGAGAGTTGAGACAACTGATACATAAAAACGTAGTGCGTAATTTTACTACTTAAATGCAAACATTTTTACAAATTACCTACACATATATTTTTTAAATATATAAAAACAAATTGATAATTATAATATATATTATCTTAAACCTAGTCTTTGGATTACTGAGCTATTTCGGATTTAAAGATTTATTGACGTTTGATTTAAAACTTATCTGTTGGACTACAGAATTATATGGGCGAAAGAGTTATATATAAAAGAGTTATAACTCCCGAATCAATACAAAAGATTTAATTTGCACATCATAAACACAATCATAATAACAATAATAGAAAATGTTACAACTTGTACCATCTTCTTTTATTGTCTATACAAGTGTAATAAGGTAATGTGGTTGTATGTTTGGATGTATGAGGTAACCTGAGACTCACACAACTTAAAATTACTTTCCCCAGTCTAATGCCACGTTATCACTGAGTAACATAGTCCAGAAAAATTATTAGCAAACAATTTCAAGCTGCAGGTTGATAGCAATATGAAACAGAAATACATGAAGTATTAATTAAAAACTGGTAGCAACAAAACATTTTGTATTCATTATTTTCTCAGCTCATTGGGAACAGTCAGTACAAGTCCGTCGGCGTTTTATTAACTTTTATATTAAATACTTACTTTTTTCTTTTATTACTTATATTAGTTGCAAACAAATCCTTTAGGCAAACTTATTTTAATGAAGTAAAAAGGTAAAGATATAAAAAAATACTTGTTAAGTGTTTTCACCTGCTTAATAGGAAGCATCATACAAAGTTACTAAAATAATAAATCATTTAAACGTTTAATACCCACAACAAATGAAAAACCAATTACATTTAATACTATATCTCTGTAATTTCTTTTCGATCAACTTCAAATTCTTAGCAACAACTAGAAGGAAAAGATGTCTAAGATTTGCACATTTTTGATGTGAAAAGTCTATTGACCCGTTACCAGTAAAATCGTCTCAAAAGGTGATTATGGGATAAAATAATGTCATTATTTATCCCATCTTTCGTTATACATTTTTATTAATTATAAATTCTAATATTAACATAAATGTTTTACATCTGTCAGGCGTAAAGGCCAGCTTTTATTCTAAGTTCTTGTTGTTGTTATTAATTAGTCTTGGTCTCGGTCTCATCTTCACCTTGTCTTGTAGAAATCTTTATCAAGCAGAGGGAACTTAGCTCAGCAATAAAAACTGAATTTACCTGATCACCCTTCAGCCGGTCGAGGTAGGTGACACAAATATCCGTCGACCGAAGACCGGCCTCTTGCGTCAACGCGGCGAATGCCGTCGCCTCCATTTCTATATTTTTCACTCCCAACGACACTAGGGTATTCAGGAACGCCATCTTATCTGCTTCCGTATAGTCACAGAAGGGTCCGTCTAGTCTTGCTTGTCCTGAAAAAAACATTAGATATCATTTATCTTGTATATGCGCTAAAAGACGCAAAGCGCTAATACAATAATTTCCAGAATGAATTCCAAAGGAACTAGTTAAAGTGGCTAATGAAGAGAAGATATTTATAAATCCTTTTTATATTTCGCTGTGTTGCAAGATGATTGTATAACTTTATATCATAATACTGCTATACAATTAGCATTAATTGTCTTGAGATACACACCATCTGTATATTTCTTAGATTTCTGAATATAGTTTAATTATGCCCACTACTTCGCAGATACGCCAGTTTTGTATATTTTTGTAAACTTGCCACCTTTAATATTTAGGTGTAGTTAAAGTCCATACCTCGATAGAACTCGTTAGCGGTCATCGTGACGCCACAAAACGTCTGATACTCGTCCGAGCCCGACGTCAGCGACATCAACTCCTGGTTCAGTCGCTTGTCAAACACGGCGGGCAGTTCTCGCACTTTACCCATTACTGGCTGAAAATTAAAAGCATTTTTTAACAAATATTTCAGGCAGTAATGAAAATTCAACATTAGTGCAAAACATTATTTAAATAAAATTCGTGACACTGTATCTAACGCTCACTCACTCTATCATAGACGTCGTGACCCAGACAACAGCGACATCTATCGATTATAGAAGTAGTAGTAGAGTCTATATCCTGAGGATGCCTCGGTGTCGGGGCGACGATTGTGTGGAACGTGCGTTGATTGTGTGGTGATCTTTTTTATTGTGGAGTGTGCTGGTGCATGTGGGGGTAGTAGTGCATGCAAGTGTACGCATATGCAATGTGAAAAAAGAGGTATGTGCAATATGTACTCATATATTATGTGTCATAGTATGGATTTCTTTTCACCATTTCCTCAATGTGACGCCTGATTGTACTAAGAACCCGTTAATATTCTTAAGTGACGCTGTCTCATCATTAGATGGCTCGTCGGTTACCCTTCTATCCTTATATCATGTGACACTTACAATGTCATAGGTTTTCTTCAGAGTCCCGTTGAGGCCGCAGGAGGATATGACCACACTGCCCGGCGGCACGCCCAGCCCGCCGCTGGTGCCGACCCTGATGATGACGGGGTCCCTCGCGCGGGCGTAGTGTAACATCTTGATCACTTCCTCCAGTACGATCGTCATTGATGGTATACCTATACCGTGCTGTAAAAGGAAAAACCTGTTGTTAGAATAGGTATATTCTATACTTTGGCGACTATCGATGCCCATACACATCCGCACAACCAGAGATTATGCAGATGCGTTGGCCTTCTTTTCCGTATCCCCCAATGGGCCACCGGAAACTCACAAATATCACTCACACACAACGCGACAGCATAGCTGTCACTTTTCGCTGGTGTTATGTGAGCGAGAGGTGCTGGCCCAATTGGGCTGCAAAGCAGCAGTGCACTATCTCTTACAATCATCCTCCGCATTAACTGACATTTACAGCCCTATCCACGCTGATAATGATTATTTTTGTAGCCCATGAAACTCAATGATAACGTTATATTATTCTTCTTGATCGTTCCCTCATTGCTGAGGATCGTGACTCCTCTTTATCTTGTCTGTCAGCTGTCGCCATCGGTTCCGCTTCGTCGCTTGATGTAGTGCAGCGCTGACCGTCAATCCAAGATGTTCAGGTACCTGGTCTGATCATCGTGTGGGATTTCGGCCACGAGGTCTTTTGCCCTCAATCTTTCCCGTCACCATTACTCTCTCCAGATTATCCGTACATCTACGCCCCACATGACCGAAGTATCGCATTATCCGTTGTAAGCAGACAGATGACAAGCGCTGTGCCTTCTCTATTTTGAGTTCTTGTAATACCGAGATGTTTGTACGATGGGCTGTCCATGGTATCCTCAATAGACGACGCCAGCACCCAAGCTCAAAAGCATTAATATAACAAAGACAGACTTACATTGACACACAGCACGGGCCCCACCTTGAACATGGCGTATCTGTGGGAGTGTTTGGTCAGGTTCACCAGATGGGTGGTGGGGACGTTCAGTATCCCACCAAGGTATTTCGCCAACTCTCTCATCCTCTGCTTCGTACCGCCCATGCAGACGAACTGAAAATATACACCGTTATGAGGCTGTGGCCTGTGGAGCAAGTGTACTATACTAGGAAGCTTGTTCAAACAGTTTATGATTTAATTAAGCTCTGTTACATCATGGTAGAATAACATCGTGTGGAAAATCTCCCTGATAACTAATAACAAAGTCGTAACAAAGTCTTTGAAGGTAGGTATGTAATTTTTTTGTTTTTTTTATGTTAGTTAGATGGGCAAACTGGCAAACGTGCCACCTGATGGTAAGTGGCCGACGTCGCCCATGAACATAAACTAGTTTATCTAGAACGAGCCCAGACAACTCATCTATGTGTTGCCTATCCTGAAACATAAGATGTTAAGTCTCGGTGCCAGTAATTACACTGCCTGTCTTGCCCTTCTCTCCGAAACACAGCAAAGCTGTTTCACGGGAGAAACAAGCAAGATGGTGGTACCCATACAGCCGGGACTGCTCAGCCACTACTATGTTGGGTCTAGGTTCCCAACCTAAACCCAACACGAGCACAGTGGCGTCACTCGAATCCTTCGCACCCCTGTCTGTCGCCCGCGGGGGGAGACCTCGTCGGCAGCCTCCTCTCCCACCCTCTCATCGACCTCCTTCTGGGACATTACTGCCTCGCAGAAGGAGACCATCGCCTTCCCCTCCGACAGAATGTCATGAAAACCTATGTCTTCTAGTTATGATACTTGGTTTTGAATATCCATAAAATGACAGAATACTTCACCAATGCAAGACGTTTGTTTCTCAATTAAAATACTTAATTTGATATGTATGATTATTACTTTTAATACCATAACGTCATCGGTCATCAGTTTCCATCAGGTGAGACAGGGGCCAAACGCAAGCCTATCAGTCATTAAAAAAAATACTTTACTTATACTTATAAATTGCTTCAACTTCAACTTTGTTAAGTCTCAGTAAAATATGAATCGGGGGTTAGAAGAAGACAATTAAGCAACAACACGATTTTTATAATAAACTTTTTCCATCTGGTTTTCATTGTGTAAGACTTTATATACCAAAACATAGAATACATGCAGTGTGGTGTCGGTATTCGCTCAATGACTAAGTTAGTTCCTAGAATTTAAAGAGAATATCGTTTCAACTCATAAAATGCATGTAGCTGAATATTACCGGTTTATAATTTACCTCATACCTGTGGGAGGGACACGCTCCGGCGATGCGCTGTGCCGCGCTCCGGCTGTATGGAAACCACCATCTTACTTGTTTCTCCCGTAAAACAGCTATGCTTGCCCTTCTCTCCGAAACACGGAGAGAAGGGCAAGACAGGCAGGCAGTGTAATTACTGGCACCGAGACTTTACATCTAATGTCTCAGGATAGGCAACACATAAATGAGTTGACTGGGCTAGTACACTAGTTCATGTTTCTGGGTGACGTCGACCACTTACCATCAGGTGGCACGTCTGCCAGTTGCATATCCAACAAACATAAAAAAAAATTGGTATGGTAATAAATTCATTTGACATCGACACCAATAACGCATTGTACCGCATTTCGTGAAATATATATATAGCTATCATTCAATGCCCTGTAAGCTGTTAGTGCGTTGTTGTGATGCGGCAACAAATTGATACGATCGTAAATTATGCGGTCCGTTAACGTAACGTTAAATAATGAGGTATTCGTGACGAACATATCGGAACACATTCTAAACAGATACAAATTGGTATTTATAGATTATCCTGTACTTCCATATTCCGAACTGGATGTTGTTCCTATGATCAATATTTTTGTGGCTGATTTATGTTACACAACTAGTGGTATAAGTTACACAAGTAATGGTATATTTATGTTACACAAGTAGTGGTATATTTGAAGATAGACCAGCTGGCAAAAGACAGTGAGCGACGGTGGTCTAATGGGTATGGGCTCGGCCTCTTGAGTGAGAGGCGAGAGGTCCGGCTTCGATCCTGACCACCCTGTGATGACTTTTTTTTTTTTTTGGTCTGCAGCGGAAATTTGCAGCCCAAACCATAGCTAGGACCGGGGTTAGTTTTAAACCTAGCCGTGTGTGGGGTTCGCACTTGGGCAGTGTCGTTACCCACTAAAACCGCTGCAAGCGCCCTCCGCCGCCTTTTTGAGGGTCCCGGATCTTGCAGGCAACACAGGACCCTCGGCGACAGGCTGACCCCGGCGAGAGGCCAGACTCCTCCTCGAAAGGGGGGACTGCTCGGCCGTTCGTTTTCACGATACTTTTAGCAGTCCCCGACGACGTCGTGCCTATCTGGACCCAGGTTAACCCCAGCCTCGGCCCGACACGAGCTCAGGGGCGTTACTGGAGGCGCATTAAGTAGCGCCTCCTACGCACCCCTGTTCGTCGCCTGCGGTGGGAGGCCTCGTCGGCGGCCTCCTCTCTCACCCGCTCATCGGCCTCCTTCTGGGACATTACTGCCTCACAGAAGGAGACCATCGCCGTCCAGGACTCGTCATTGCGGAGCATCGCGGTGATGATGCTCGGCAAAGACAAGTCCCCTCCGATAACTGACGTCAGATCGTGACGCAGCGCCGCCCATCTACCCTGTGATGACTAGAAATGGGCTGTTCTTAATTTAAATGTGTACCTGAACATGAGACCATCGCTCGCTCACCGGTGAAGGAAACACCGTGAAGAAACCTGCATGCCTGATGAGATTTTAAGTCTTTGAAGGTGTGTGAAGTTCACCAACCCGCATTGGGCCAGCGCATCGGTGAACTATGACCTAACACCCACCTCGCCTAATTTCGAGGAGACCCGTGCCCAGCAGTGGGACATATACGGGTTGATATTATTATTTATTAAGCTGGCAAATCTGACAGGTAAGTAGTCCTTTTCCTTGAATACAGACTGCATTCAAATCTTCCTTGACAAACTGTATTCTGTTTAATATTCAAAGTGTTATAAGATGTACTAGGATACACTCACTTTGACGTCTCCGAACTTGGCGGGCAGGTCGTAGGTTCTAGTGTCCATGCCCAGATGGTACAGGACATCACAGTGCAGCTTGGAGAGGTGCGGATTCGACAGCCGGATGGTACCGTCTTCATTCCTGTAACCGTACAGAGGCCTTAGACAAATTAACATTAAAAAAACGATAACGAAGTTCGAAAATAATAAAATGTATGGGATTGACATAAGCCGTCGTCAATTATGTCACTCGTTATCGTTATCGCAAGTTGGTAGACAATGTTAAAATTCGTAACAAAATCATAAACTGTCAATTGGTTGTCGAACACTTATGTCAAACTTATGTTATTTTATTATTGATATTGATTCGTTATCCGTGGGCGTGGGCCATGGAGGGTAACATTTTCACAATTTTTATGAGTTATAGTGTGTATGAGGTCTATTTACATAGATATTAATTTTAATTTTTTGGTCCGATTTGACACTTCTTGTCGAACTTTGTTGACACTTGACAGTTGTTGTCGTTGTACTGTCACGATCTTTGATTGATCATTGGCTAGAAAAGTATTATCTCTCTGAATGTTAATCGGTTCATTTTTTACAACAATTTACATTCTCATATCAGAATCTATGAAAATATGGAAATACTTTTATTCTATGTGTATTTTGTGAACAAAAAGAGTAAAAGGGTTACAAATGATAATTTGGATAAAGGTATTTTCTTTGGTCTATTTTATTCAAATATTATTCATAATGGATGATAAAGATATTCATCTAGATTCCCCAAATTCAACATACGGAACCTTATAAATAATATCTATATATTTTCTTGAAATACTTTGTTATGTATGTATGTATGCAATTTTTTAAAAGCCTTATTGTGTTATAGCTTATAAACTAGCCCAGGGAATAAGTCATAAAAATATTTTTTATCCGCCAGTATACAAGGTTGATAAAAGCGAGAGGCATTAAATTAAACCACATATACTACACATGCTTACGGTTAATACGAAACTATTAAAAACAGTTTATGAGAGAAATAAAAAAAAATCTTTTTCGAAGAACTTAAATACGAGAATAGCCAAAGTAAAGCGTAAACATCCTTTGTAAAATGTCCACTGACCTTCGAATCTAGAAGGCAGTGCGACGCACAGCACGTTGCGTCTCACCGGGTCGAATAAAGCGGAGTGGCTTTAAAACTTTAAAAATATCCTGTGACTAAACTATTGATTCTATTGGTCCAATTTTTGGTGTGTAGCCTGAAAATGGTACATAGTATATGTGGTTTAATTTAATGCCTCTCGCTTTTATCATATATATATATATATATATATATATATATATATATATATATATATATATATATATATCAGCAGTAGACAATAAATAAAACATTACTCACTTCGGACAAGCTTTACCATTCCGTTTCTCCCACAAAGTTCTACAGTTGCCATAGTGCGGTTCCCAATCTGGTCTCGAAGGGAGAATGTAATCACAATTGCATGCCATCATTTGCTACTTCTGTAACATGTGACAGTACTCATTATTGTATTTTGCTGCTAAATGATCATGATGTAAATGGCGATAATTGTTCTTATTTTGATGTTAATCTCTCAATCAAAATGGTAATTTAATGAAATAATCTTTGTTATCATGGATCGTCCCCAACGAAACAATCGACAACCGGTAGTATCGGGAACTTGTGATCATTTTCGATAACGATCATCCTATCACATGATACAATTTTACATTTACTATTACAATACTAGAGAAGACTGCTTGTGCATTATATTATGCGTGTTCGTGCATATCTTGTGATTGGCTCCGTATACAGAGATACCGTGACGTAGATGGTGGTGAGTAAATTTTATCCATGTTCATAAGATAGTTTAATAATAGTTCTTGTTCATGAGATAGTTTTTATAATAGTCTATGTTCATGGGATAGTTTTTATAATAGTCCATATTCATGAGATAGTTTTTATAATAGTCCATGTTCATGAGATAGTTTTTGGAGCGTAGTTCCTTATCGCGCGTTGCGAAAGGGGGCTAGACGAAAAAAATTAAGACGAAAAGTTGTAACAACACTTACATAATTGACATAATAATTACACAAAGTTACATAATAATATTATTAAAATATTACGTTTCCCTTAGGAGTTTACCGGTGGGAGGGAAGCGCTGTGCCGCGCTTCCGGCTGCATGGGTACCATCATCTTGCTTGTTTCTCCCGTGAAACAGCTTCGCTGTGTTTTGGAGAGAAGGGCAAGACAGGCAGTGTAATTACTGGCACCGAGACTTTACATCTTATGTCTCAGGATAGGCAACACATAAATGAGTCGCCTGGGCTCGTTCCAGGGAAACTAGTTTATGTTCATGGGCGACGTCGACCACTTACCATCAGGTGGTACGTTTGCCAGTTTGCCTATCCAACTAACATAAAAAAAAAACCATATTCATGAGATAGTTTTTATAATAGTCCATGTGCATCCACTGGTCAATATAAACTTGGGACTCTTACTGTATCATAAAGATATTATTATCATTTGCTAAATCCTTCTACATAAATGTCAACTGCGAGCAGATTGTTGTATACCGTATTTTATTAGATTTTTTTTTAAGTATATCATTAATGAATACAATTTACTTATAGGTCACAAAGTTATCAATACACTGACAATGTTACTCATCACAGATGCTCTAGTCTGATAAATTGGGACGATTACGTCTTCACGTCGCTATCGTAGTTTCGACTGAGGTTGAGGTCACTGAGACAGGCCTGATAGAGCCAAATTAGTATCGTTTTGATCGTCTTTTCATATTTGAGGAGATTTATATATTATTGACTATTATTGAAACTCAGAACTAAATTTAAAAGAAAATTTCCTGACGATTTATACAAAATAAAATGTTTTTTTTTTATTTCTCGGATTAGCAGACGAGCCTCCTGATGGTAAGTGGTCAGCGTCGCCCATGACCGTAAACATGACCTGGAGCTAGCCCAGACAACGAATACATGTGTTGACCATCATCAGATGTAAGATGACGACCTCTGTGGCTCAGTGGTTGGCGCGTTGGCGTTAAAAGCCGGATGTAGCGGGTTCGAATCCCGCCAGGGAACAAAAAAAAGTTTTCTGTGGTCATGGATGTGTATTAAATATAAGTATCATATAGTAAAAAATCTTAAATATATGTAGGTATAGTATAAAAATATTAAATATATTTCCGTTGTCTGGTACACCCGTAACACAAGTTCTTCCAGAACTTACCACGGGACCAGATTGACGTGGTGTAAAAGGGTCCATAGATATTATTATTATTAAGATGGTAAGGTGCCAGTAATTAAACTGCCTATTCTGCCCTTCTTTTCGAAACAGACAAGCTTTTTCACGGTAGAAACGAACATGAATGGTATCCATTCAGACGGGAGCGCGTCCCCGCGGGTTAAATGTGTGTTAACCCTCAACATCCCCTGGAAGTAATAGTGTCTTAGACGAAACACTGATTTGTTTATTAAACTTACTAGCACTAATATAGACTTAAAATATTTGAACAATAAATTGAATGTACAATGTACGTACCGTAATTATTTAATAACCGAGTGTTTTTGATCACGATATGCACGCGCGGATGTGAATGCTTAAACGACCACGCGTTGGAACTGTTCTGAGATAAAGACCTCACTGATTATTTTATATTGACGACCACAAGTAGACTGCCGCTGGAGCGCAAGATACAGTGTCCGACATTGTATAGTTAGTCTAGAAACATTGCGTATGCGGTCATTTCTGATATCGATGTTGAAGTCGATGCGGAAGATCAGCGATTGCAGATGCGAACGCTGATGTCGTCTTGTCTGGTTCTAACATATCGTTACCACCGCCCCAATCATCAACATCAGCCGCTTTGTGTCTGAGCTAATATAATACAGTTGAAAATTTTGTTTGTTTATGTCAACGCGGCAGCATCCGTATTCTTTTGACCATTTCGAATGTTTTATTTGTGTGTGTGTGTTTGTTTATGTGTGTGTGTGTTTATGTGTGTGTGTGTGTTTATGTGTGTGTGTGTTTATGTGTGTGTGTGTTTGTGTGTGTGTGTTTGTTTTTTTATAGATATAGTTATCCATTAGTTTTCTTCGGACGACAATCGCACTGGCCTGTTGGTCTAGTGGTATTGACCACTTATAGACCAACAGGCCAGTGGGATTGTCACTATTGAGTGACCCTGACTGCTAAACCAGAAGGTCGTGGGTTCGATCGCCACCCAGGACAAATTTTTGTGTGATGAGCATGATCATTTGTTCTGTGTCTGGGTGTATTTTATCTATAGTATGTATGTATTTAGAAATATATAAGTATTTATCAGTTGTCTGGTTACTATAAGAACAGACTCTGCCTAGTTTGGGATCAGACGGCCGTGTGTGAGTTGTTCCAATATATTATTATTATTACATTGTTCGCCTACTCGTAGTCGGCTTATCTTTATCCAGAAGGATAATTAAGTCCTCCCGTGACCATGGTTGCTGTAAAGTATCCGAAACGTCGGACTTGTAAAAATCTTAATAAACCGCGATAAAATCCGTAAAAATTGTTTTATTATAATGAGTGAAATTCGCGTAAACATTAGAAAACAATATAGGATAATTAACTTTGATATAAAGATAATTGTAAGTATAGTACGTGGACATTTAACAGGGACATAACGCCAGCATCCGTTTGAGTCTCCCGAAGTACGTACAGGTTCAGAGTCGAGATTGATCCTGGACAACACATCCTCACTGACATACTCTCACATCGGACGTGACGGCATCATTATTTCTCGTGGTATGCTGGTAGTATGGACATCTTGTGGTAGTTTTCCTTTACATTACCTATTTATATATAATTTTATATCTCATAATACGTGTAGTGTTCCCCGTAAATAAACCCGCGAGTACTCGCTGCATATTAGTTACGCACAACAACGATTGGGACACAAGTCACAATTATGCGTCGTCCGTGAAACCCAAAATTCAAGGCTTTGAATGCAACTTCGTGGCCATCCTCTCTTGCCTACTCTATGAAATGGTGGTTTAATTTACTTTTGTTACACTTGATGACTGATAATATATTGCACACAAAAATATTCCTTTAAAATATTTTCCAATGGACTTAAAGCGTTTATATATATATATGGGCCATAGTGCCTGAAAATAAATGATTTATTATTATTATTATTATACCTTCTCTTTTCAGGAGAACGTAGGGACTTAATTAAATTTTATCAGATATATGAACATACGCTATATTCTCAGATTTCCAAGTGTGCGTGCGTGCGTCTAAAGACGCCGTGGACATTAAAGGGTTAACCACTTGGGTGAAGTGTTTGTATCAGATATGAGTTACTTAAATAACTTCTTCATTGTTTCACCGATTGATTCGTGTTTATACGCTATGATTGTGAAAATATGAAAGCATCGACAATAATATTTCTATTATTTGTATTCGAAAGTGAGGAGAGAACATTTACAAGATGCAAGCTGGCTTTAGAATTGAGCAACATCAAGTTGATTGAAAGAACGTTTTTAGGAAACTGTAAGTCTTATTTTCTTTTAAGTGAAAAATCCGTAACAATTTATAAAGTACACGCATTCTAAAAACTAGAGTATACTCTACGAACTCGAAACTTTTCTTAAAGAATCTACTTTATTAGTAAAACCTCCAATTATATTATTAAATTCTTTATAATATATTTTATGTTCTTTAAAGTGAAATTTTGACAACAATTTGTTTTAATAGCATAGAAGGGCAAACGAGCAGTAGCAGCCTTTTGGCGACTATCGACGCCTATACATACGCACAACCAGAGATTATGCAGATGCGTTGCCCTCCTTTTCCCTATCCCCCCCCCCCCCGATGGGCCACCGCAAACTCACAAACTACACGAAACGCGACACTGTCACTTGACGCCGGTGCTATGTAAGCGAGAGGTACCTATATAGTTATAGTATATCGTAAATGTGGTCAATGCCGGGACAAACGGCTAGAACATTGTAAAGATATTATGAAATTACATTTATTTTCCTGTACTTGAGATCCAAGTGACCTTATAATACCTTGTACATGACTACACATAACAGGTGATGATGCTGCGTGACTGGGGTCGAGGTTTAGGTAGAAGTGTATAGGACAGGATATTCCAGGTATATTTTTGTGGGACAATGTCAGTTTTTTCGAGATAAAAATACTAATATATGTAAGTATCAAATACCTTGGGTGAAGCAAATTGCGCCGAGGGAACTGCTCTTTGTATCCCTCTTATGAGAATAGGGCAGAAGAGTAGGAGGGGAAAAGGGGCGAGGATGGGGACCTCACCCTATTGCACTGTTCCGACGTTGGGAGCGGTTGTTCTGTGTGGTACGGGACAACCCCTCTGTAGAGGTGGCGTCGGTTCCTTGAGGGACTGACTAGACGTCGAGGTGCCCTGTTTGCTCAATAAATCCGGGGCACTCGGCGGTTTTTAGTGGGTAGGATTGCGTCCACTTAACATCCTTCGGGCGCAGCGAATCCCACATACCCGCCTGGGGAGGCCCCTCTCCCCAGCGGGATGCCTCGGAACATTCCCCGGCGTAAAAGAAAAAAAGGAGGTTGGAAAAAAAAATACGAGCAATTTTCATGGCAGTTATTTTACATCTTATAATGGTAGCAATGGCAAGGGTAAAAGATAAATTAATGTTCACTAAATATATATTTGTTTTAACAGGGGTTTGCCTCATTGAGAGGGTTAGTAAACGGAACACAAGTACTTTTGTGGTTTCACCAAGTGGAAGGAAATATTATGGATTGTATCAGGTGAGTACTAAAAGTTGATCGCAAGTGGGGTAATAGTTCTGTAGTAGAGACCAAGGGCCACCATTTGGATGATGGCGACTGGTCGGCATTCAACTGGTAGGGACGACGACCTCCGCCAGTGGCCACTGGCCACTCCCCGGTGTGCGGGTGGCGCGGGTGTAGTAGCGGCAGTTCATCGAAAGAGTATTATGTTCAGCAGTGGACTAAACAAAAGATGTTAAAGCCCATAGATAAATTGAGATTTTTTACCTGTCCTGTCCGGTACCTACCTAAATATACGACTATATGACGACGGTAAGATTAAGAATTATAATAAGGCGAATATACCTAAAACGTTTATATAGTCTAAGACCGTATAAAGACACACACACATAGGGTCTGGAAACAAACTACAGCCTAAAAAGAGAAATAGCCAGAATTAGCACTGTAGTCTTTAAAAGAAAATCTAGACAAAATTGAGGCTTATAAGGAACAATTAGCTTCTATTAGATTTATTCATTACGTTCGAAGCTGTGAACAGTCGCTAATCTATTTTAATTACTTCCTTTATTTTATAACAATACTATTGTACTATGTGTACTATTTAAGATTCCCAGCAAATGGTGCAGGGAAGGCAAAAAAGGGGGAGAGTGTAATATAGCTTGCGAATGTAAGTACCTACAAGAATTGTGTTCAATATTTTAGTAATAATTTCTAAAGCTCGTAAACACGTGGTTTCACTACGAATGTACACCCAATTGCAAATGTTTTATGTACTAAGGTCGTGTATCTATTAAGTGCGGTTGTCGCTCGAGATGTTCTCTCGTTTTAAGGCGCGGCTCCACCGCTGCGCACGGAGAGGGTACGCACATTTGTCAATTTTCACTTTGCAAGAAAATGTATGTAATATGTGATTGTTTCCACTACACCCCACGGACACACTACGCATTAATTGAAATTTTCTTGCAATTGACATTTTAACACACGTGCGTAGGTAGCCTTTGGGTGCTACTACTACCTATATACTACTTTCATCACACTCGTTTTACACACTACGTGTTTTAGTTATTATAGAATTTAGAAAGTTATTACGGGCTTTATATTATTGTTTGTTGCAGTAATACCATTAGTTTCAGTTATCGTTTTCTGAATAAGTAATTCTGAGAACTATTTCGCTGGAGGAGTGGTCGTAAAGTGTACAGATTATTATAAGCTATGTATCAAATACCAATAACAGGCTGGTTAATTGTGATCATCATATTGTTCTGGTTATTAGTTTTCTAAAACACATCCCGAGCTGATGGGGGTATTTTGTGAATCATACTGACCAGTTCTATCTGTTTGGAATATTTTCACTTATCAATACTTTTTACATATGACTTGGTTAAATCTATATGTAAATTTATTTCAGCGCTACTAGATGATGACATTAGGGACGACACCGCATGTGCCGTAGCCATTTTTCACAAAGAAGGATTTAAGTATTGGACTAAATGGACGACTGGATGTAAGAACAACAATCATATTACAAACGAAATTTACAAGTAAGTTTTTGAATAAATCAATCCAAGGTTCATATCATCTTCCAGAGGAACGCCCTACGAGTTAACCTAGATCCATCACGGTTGCCAGTAATCTTACACAATATCTCCGAAACGGCCTCATTCTTGTTTTTGCAAGGTTGAATAAGGGAAATCCTACGCACTTAGCTCACGCGATAGCCCCGTACATTTACATTTTCTTAATCCTTTCAAATATGTTGTGATGCTCTGTATTATAATGTGTATGCTATAATATTTGCATGCGCAGGAATAATATGAGAGTATAAATGCAATAGAAAAGAATTTTTGTGATATAGCATAAGAGGGCAAACGAGCCTTTTGGTGACTATCGACGCCCATCTCATACACATCCGAACAAATAGGTAGAGATAATGCAAATGCGTTGGCCTCCTTTTTCCTATCCATCCAGAATCCGGAAACTCACAAACCGCATGAAACGCGACAGCTTAGCTGTCACTTTACGCCGGAGTTATGTGAGCGAAAGGCATCTCCCCGGTCGTGCCGGCCCAATTCGGCTACACAGCAGCATGACACTACCTCTTACAGAATGGCACCACACAAAGGGATACGAAGACCCATAAACTATTTGAACCGATTTTGATTTCATTATTCAATTGAGTTTTTTAAATTTTCCTCTTGCACACTTAAAACCTGAACGCCTAATCAAATTAAAAGTATTATATTATAGTTCGTCAACTCGTATTGGCCGACCGCACGTACCTACATTATATATATAATCTTTATATATATAATTCTTCTGTGCGTGTCACTGAACTCCTCCTCAGCGGCTGGACCGATCTTGATGATTTTTTTTTGTGTGTGTTCAAGTGGATTCGAGAATGGTTTAGATTCACAATTCAAAATTATTTTGTACAGGACAACGTCTGTCGGGGCCACTAGTCTTTATATATATAATTCTTCTGTGCGTGTGTATGTCACTGAACTCCTCCTAAGCGGCTGGACCGATCTTGATGATTTTTTTTTGTGTGTGTTCAAGTGGATTCGAGAATGGTTTTGATTCACAATTCAAAATTATTTTGTACAGGACAACGTCTGTCGGGGCCACTAGTCTTTATATATATAATTCTTCTGTGCGTGTGTATGTCACTGAACTCCTCCTAAGCGGCTGGACCGATCTTGATGATTTTTTTTTGTGTGTGTTCAAGTGGATTCGAGAATGGTTTAGATTCACAATTCAAAATTATTTTGTACAGGACAACGTCTGTCGGGGCCACTAGTCTTTATATATATAATTCTTCTGTGCGTGTGTATGTCACTGAACTCCTCCTAAGCGGCTGGACCGATCTTGATGATTTTTTTTTGTGTGTGTTCAAGTGGATTCGAGAATGGTTTAGATTCACAATTCAAAATTATTTTGTACAGGACAACGTCTGTCGGGGCCACTAGTCTTTATATATATAATTCTTCTGTGCGTGTGTATGTCACTGAACTCCTCCTAAGCGGCTGGACCGATCTTGATGATTTTTTTTGTATGTGTTCAAGTGGATTCGAGAATGGTTTAGATTCACAATTCAAAATTATTTTGTACAGGACAACGTCTGTCGGGGCCACTAGTCTTTATATATATAATTCTTCTGTGCGTGTGTATGTCACTGAACTCCTCCTAAGCGGCTGGACCGATCTTGATGATTTTTTTTGTATGTGTTCAAGTGGATTCGAGAATGGTTTAGATTCGCAAAAAAATAATATTTTGTACAGGACAACGTCTGTCGGGGCCACTAGTAATATATATATAATATAAGGATTGCTTACACTAATTAACTTCTTATCTTATTTAATAATTGTAATACTTTACTTTCTTCATAATAGTAAGTTTCATTTTTTGTGTGACGGTTGATTGATTCGTGCCTACGAGAGGAAGTCCTAGACAGTTCATTTCCTTCCTGAGCCTGGAAGAAATCGCTCTAAAGCGATAAGGTCGCCAATTATTGTAGCTACGGTTCTTTCGTGTGTAATGTGTAAATTATGTAATGTATGTATGCAATACAAGTCAGGCAAGTGTATGAACAAAATGTATTTATTATTATTATTATTACTTTTATTACAGATGCCCCGATCTTGTTCCAAGAATAAGCCCAGAACGTGGTATTCCAAGCGAAAGGTTGAAGATTAAACGAAGCCACAAAAGAAGAAGAGGTATTCATCGATGAACAATAATTAAGAAAAACGATCAATTATTATTGCGAACAAAAAGAGACAAAAATAAATTATATTTTGTTTGCTTTTTGTTTTGTGCAGGAGTTCCCTGTGAGAGTAGTATTTAAGGGCCCCTTATCCCAAATTGTTGTTTCTAGATCGAGGTGTTTTCATAGAAGTCGTCATTTTAAAATAATAATAAAAAAATAGGGTATAGATACTAGATCTTTGATCTAGGGATTTTTTGGATAAAAATACAATATTTAACATTTTACATGATCAAAAAAAATTCTAAAGTAACGTCGATTTTAAAAGCAAATTGAGTAGTATGAGACTTCGGGTAACTCAATTTTAATGAAATTTTTACGTTTAAATTGCTAAACGGGGATGACGTGGAAATGATTGGATAGATCTTTATTATGTCACTTCAAAAATTTTTGAAAAATAAAAAACGATAAAAATAGCTCTCGCGCATCGCACCACGTCGCGCCAGTACCCAGCCGGGCGTCATCGAAGTAGGACCTGTGCCGCTTTTGCTCGCGACTACGTTGTTACCGCGCATTTTATATTATTACGTCTAAATAAATAAGACGACACAGTGTAAATAATATAGCTACTTAATACTTACTAACAATTGTTGTTCTTAGTTGTAATTAGTTTGCAATACAAAACCTTTAATTAGTGTAAATAAATAGATACTTGAGTTTGTGTAGTGCCTAGTTATTTAATTGAAATAGCGAATAAAAAAGTAAAATAAGGAAAAAGAATCTTAATACAGTTTTATCACAAACTAGCTGTTGCCCGCAGCTTCGCCCGCGTTAACTTAGATATACAACCATATACGCATTGATGATAATTATTTATCTATGGACGGGCGTAGGACTTTATTTTATAATATGTAGTGATTAATACCGTATTTTTGTGAATAGCTTTTACATTACCGCTTTATAATTGGCAATTTTTTAAAGTATTAAAATGGATATAGGTAGTATGTTATATTTAACTAATGTAGACATATTATGCCATCGCGGACTTTTCAGTATGCATATTTAGGATACACAATTCTACCATACATTGATACAATAATAATTAATTCGGAACCGGGCCCGGCTAAGGTGTATAATAATGTAGTACATTATTTTGATCAATCTGTTAGGGTTCATCCAGCGTTTGCAATGTAAGTGCAAAAAATGTGCTTATTTATGACATCACATCAGAAACTTCTAAAATTATGAGTGTACTATATTATGCATGTACCTATTACCTTCCTCTTGAATCATTCTATCTATTAAAAAAACCGCATCAAAATCCGTTGTGTAGTTTTAAAGATGTAAGCATACATACAGTCAGACGCGGGAAGCGACTTTGCTTTATAGTTTATACTATGTAGTGATGTCTTCTTCCAGAAATTGTTAACACTTGAAGAATTCAAATTGTCCGACAATAAAGAAAATGAGGAAACTTCATCACAAAATATTTCTGATTTGCAATCTTTTCCTAGCCCCCTACCCACAGGGCAGTGTCGTGAGGACTATGGCCTTGACCCTCTTCTCAGAGGAGACCCGTGTCTAACATTAATCGATGATGTATGGGTCGATGAAAATGAACCTGGACCTAGCATACGACAACTAAATTTTGTTGAATTTTAAAACAATTAATATAAAAGAATATGTTTGTCTACAATTTTTTAATCTCCTACAAGCATTCTTAGAATGATTGATTTTTTTATAGCTTAGGCCTTTGGGGGACAAACGAGCATTCGGAGCCTTAGATGACTACCGACTCCCATAATAATAATAATATCTAAGGACGCTTTTTGCACCACGTCAATCTGGTCGCGTGGTAAGTTCTCGAAGAACTTGTGTTACCAGTTGTGTGTTACCAGTACCTTGTGTGTTAGTACCAGACAATGGAAATATATTTAATATTTTATACTATATACATATTTAAGGTTTTTTATTTATAATACACATATTTAATACACATCCATGAACCAGGAACACAGAAAACTTTTTGCTCCCTGGCGGGATTCGAACCCGCAACCTCCGGCTTGAACGCTAACGCGCTAACCATTGATCCATCCACAGAGGTCGTCCTCGTAAACATCCACACAAGAGATAATGCAGATGCATTACCCTTCTTTACCCCATCCCCTGCAATGGGACACCGGAAACTCATACACCGCAAGAAACGCGACAGCATAGGTGTCACTTGATACCATTATCATGTGAACGAGAGGTACCCCTACGATCGTGCCGGCCCAATTCGGCGGCAAGCAGCATGGCACTACCTTTTAGACCTATGTAGCTAATTCATCCTTCCTAATCCTTACTAATATTATAAATGTGAAAGCATGGATGTTTGTTACGCTTTCACGCGAAAACTACTTAACCGATTATCATGAAACTTTGTACACATATTCTTGGAGGTATTAGAAGTAACATAGGATACTTTTTATTTAAAAAAAAACTAAAGAGAGGTGTCAAGGGACACCCGGATGGATCGAAGTTCCTTTCGATTAATTAGTGAAGAAATAAAACTATCTTATCCTGCGCAGACGAAGTCGCTGGCTCCAGCTAGTATTTCTATAAATCCAAAACTAGATAACTATAACAAAAACAAGATTTTGTTATGCATAATTATTAATTATCACATCTAAGAATAATTCGAGCATAGTCAATCTACTGCATATTCGTATACTGTGGCGTGCTTGCCGGCCGTGGTAGGTCACCGGAGTTCATATAAAGACATCTCGCGCGCAACGCAAGTGCAAACCGATTCAGTGCGTTAAATACCTATAGTTTTGGGAGAAGGGGCCCTTAAAACTATCCATTTTTTTAAGCACTAGTTAATTTTTCGTGATTATCCTTCCTAAGCAAGTACATACACTTAATGGCTATACCTTTTTTTTAATAAATAAATACTATCCAACAATCACACCACGTCAACCTAGCCCTGTGCTAAGTTCGTAAGACAAGTGAGTGTTGCAGGTATTAGGAAGGGAAATAAATTTAAACATTAATAAATACATGTCCACGACCCGGTGAAGACATTTGATGAATGTAGGTTCATCAAATAAATTATTTACACTTAGCGGGATTCGAATCCGCGAACGCTGCGTAAAGAGCAGTAGTCTGAACACGTCTTGACCAGCCGTTAGTTTTATATTGTTAGTATCAACACTGACTCTCAGTAACGTTCACAATCAGCTCATGAAACAGATACAAAGAGTATTGCCAATACTAGTTCCAGTGTGTACAACACCCCCATGGTTCAGGCCTTCTCATGGCGGTGGGGCTCAGTAACCTAGGGTGAGCGGTGCACCTTGGGCGAAGCTAATTGGGCCGAGGGGGCTCTTTGTACCCCTCTTATAAGAAGAGGGGACAGAAGAGCAGGGGGCAAGGGGTGAGGATGGGAACCTCACCCCATTGTACTGTCCCGACGTTGGGAGGGGTTGTTCTGTGGTGCGGGACAACCCCTTTGTGGAGGTGGCGTCGGTCCCTTGCAGGACTGACTAGCCGTCGAGGTGCCCTGTTTGTTTTCTAGATCCGGGGCACCTCACCAAAGGCGGCATTGGTGGCACTCGCCAGGTTTTAGTGGGTAGAGCTGCGTCCATTTACCAGCTGTCGGGCGCAGTGAGTCCCACATACCCACGTGGGGAGACCCACTCCCCCGCGGGATGCCTCAGAGCATTTCCCGGCGTTAAAGAAAAAAAAAAGTGTGTACAACACAAATGGGTGAAACCATCCTTCTTCGAGATTAGCCTTGCCTTGGCTTTGGTATAAAACCGAATGCAGCGTACATTCCGCGACTCACAGCTCAAAAATTGCGCTCGTTTGATCTCGCCCTAAGTGTTAAAAAAAAGTGTGTGTGTGTGTCAGCTCCGACGCACGATTGGACTTTACTCCTTACGAACGATAATTTTGATAATATATATCGAGTAGAAAAAAAGGATAAATAAACGCATCTGCTAAAATGATTAGAGAAACAAACATATATCTGTAATTATTCGGATTATTTATATTACTTCAATAAAGCGTATTACATAAAGTATGTTACAAAATAATAATAATAATAATAATAAAGAGGAGGCCCCGAGAATAAGATCAGGGAGGATCAGGGGCATCTCACTTAGTACATTTGGTTTTTTGTATGAGATTAGAAAGTCGTTATTTTGCGTGAGATTTTTTTTTTTTTTTTAATAATATTTTATGGCCTGGTTACGAGACCTTTAAGCCAAGTCAGATTTTAGGGCACAAACTTTTATCCTTTAATGTATCAATTACACTTCACTGATTTTATTTTATTTTATTACATATTTAAATTTTCACTACGGTATTTTTTATGTATTTATATAATGCACTATAACACTTTTTGTTTTTCAGCAAATCACACAAGTGGCGGCGGGAGGTATCACTAAATTCTATTATTTCGCTTGCCATTATTAGTCTTTGGAAAATAAACATTGGAGTTTGACACTTGAAGAAAATGTGGTCAATGTCGGCGATCCCGTTGTTACAGAAAGTACAAATATTATTATTTATTATCTTGAGTCTTGCTAGGTGTGAGGGAGCAGTGTTATGGCCAAATCTTAATCTGTTGATTGTGGTGATGTACTCACGGCTAGCTATATCCAACTCATCATACCAGGGTTTTCTCGGTAAATTCTCTTGAATACTTCCGTACCATTTTCCTTTATGTTTTTGATCCTCTTTCCAGAAATCTAGCCACAATTTTTTTATTGAGATATTAACATTGTAATAATAGTCGGTCATAGGAACATGCACCACATTTTTGACGTCAAGAGCATTGACCCCTTTATATGCAGTTTTGTCTGCTATTTCATTACCAGAAATACCTTTGTGTGAGGGAACCCACATAAAGGCAATTGTTATTCCTTTGTTATGCAAACGCCAGATAAAATCTTTAATAAAATAAAGAATATAATTAGTTTTAAAATGAAAATTTACATATTTAAGACTATTTAGTAGACTTAAAGAGTCTGTTATTATTAGAAAATATTTATAATTGCTTACGTAACTAATTGCTTTTATAGCTTCAAAAACTGCATATGCCTCTGCTGTAAAAATGGAACACTGTTTATTTAGAACAAAGCTTTGAGCAACATTTTTTTGGGGATCATATACTGCACTTCTCACATATTCATCACTTTTACTGCCATCTGTATAGATTGTATAATATTTTTTATTTTCTTCTAAGAATGATAAAAAGTCTGAATTGTTATCAATTGACTTGGATAAAATCATAATAGGATGTATAATACTATTGTATGAATGATTATAACATGGCCATTGAAAATGTTTTCTTATGTTCGAATAATGGGATTGTATTTTTAGATAAATTCGGGACAGAGTTGGAGATGTACCTTTCAGAAGATCCTTAGATGAAGTCAATGGACCTACAATATGGATTAGGTGAGGAATGATTTTATTTATAATTTGGAAATTATTTGATGAAAATAGTTTCAAGCAGTATCTTTCTGCAAGCATAAGTCGTCTCAATATCAATGGCATAATATTTGTTTCGACTTCCATGGCCCTTATGGGAGTTGAACACATTGCCCCTGATATGATCCTCAAAGCCCTGTTCTGTAAAACATCTAATTTTTGTGTATGAGTGCTATTTAAATAAGCTAAAGAACTATAGTCAAAATGACTTCTTACTATTGTTTTATATAATACTGACAGTATTTTAGGATCTGCACCCCATGCAATACCTGCTAGACATCTTAAAATATTAACACCGTTTAATGCATTTCTAGATATATATTTAATATGTTCTTCAAATGATAGTTTTTGGTCAATAATAATACCCAAGAATTTGTGTGAGGTTACTCTTTGTATAACGTCACCATTATAAGCAACATCAATTATTGGTGTGTCTTTTCCAAATATCATGACACTGCTTTTGGCAGCATTTATTTTCAAATTTAATCTGTGTTGATAATAGTTGCACAACTGCCCTAAACTGGTGTTAACATTTTCGATGGCTAATGTCAAATTTACATCTGAACTATACAACACTAAATCATCTGCGAACTGAAGTATATTTACATTTTTAGTATTTACATATTTACATATCTCACAAGTATACAAGTTATATAGCAAAGGCGACAGTGTTGCACCTTGTATAGTACCCTTTGACACAATTCTAGGTCCATTCAATATATTGTTGTGCCTAACATATAATATTCTGTTATTAAGGAAATCATAAATCCATTTACACAATTGTCCAGGTACACTTGCCTCACTCAGTACCTTCACCAGTATACCAGGATCCACACTATCAAATGCGCTTTGTACATCTAGAAATACGCAAACTGTGTGTAATTTATTGTTTTTTGCATTTTTCAGATCATATATGAGGGACATGAAACTGTCAGCACAGCTTTTTCCTCTACGGAAACCATATTGGATATGAGGTATAATACTCCTAGATTCTGCATACCAGTCAAGGCGAAACTTCACCATGTTTTCAAAAATCTTTCCAAGACATGATGATAGTGAAATTGGACGATAGGAACTAGCCTGTTCAGGTGATTTATTTGGTTTAAGTATAGGTATTACACATTGAGTTTTCCATGAAATTGGTATTAATTTTTTATGCCAGAGACTATTGAGAATATTTAAAAATAACTTTTGTATAGATTCAGGTAAATATTTTATTAATAAATATGGAAAATCATCTAAACCAGGACAAGTATTCCTCCTAGATTGTATACTCATTAAAAATTCATTCCATGAAAAAGGTTCCATTAAAAATCTTGATTGAGGATTTTCATTGTTAATATTAAAATAATTGTCTAATGAATCTAGGTCAACTAAATTAGTACAATCTGATAATTTGTCTAAAAGTGGTTGTACAAATTCATCCCTATATGACTTATTACCAGCTCTGATACCCTTAAATCTTTTAATGAGATTCCATATTTTACTAATAGGGGTAGTTCTATTGAAACTGTTACAAAAACTATTCCAACTGATTCTTTTTTGTTCCTTTATAGTTCGCTTTTTTAAAGCATCTAATCTTTTATAGTTTATGTAATTATGTATTGTTGGATCGTTTCTGTAAAGTTTCAGTGCTTCATAAGATTTAATGACTGCTTGTTCACAAATACTGTTCCACCAGGGAGCTGGTGGTCTATTCCTAATGTTAGTCCTTGTGAATCTAGGAACCACGATTTGTTTAAGTTTATCAAGCCGATTACAAAACTCATCATAAGATTTTATTGGGTTCTCTTCACTAACCATCATGTCATGAAATATTGAATTAGCTAATTGACTATATTTAGTCCAATCTGTTCTATTGTATAAAAATCTGTCAACATGTTTATTAATTGTGTATCTTTCAATGCATATCCTAATGCTTGTGATGGTTGGATAATGATAGCTACCCAAAGCATCATCATGCACTGACCATTCACAAAGTGGGGCCAAATGCGGACTAATAAAACTTACATCTATTGCTGAGGGATTGCGTGTGGGATAATTTACTGTAGTGAAGCTACCATTATTTAATATGTATAAATCGCATTCATCAATTATATCGTACAAGTTTTGGCCTCGACTTTTAGTAGACAGACATCCAAAAGCAATATGATGTGCATTGAAATCGCCACTTACAAATACAGGTTTTGGTAAATCTCTTATAATATTGCGCAATCTATTCATTCTTATGTGTCCACTGGATGGAGGACAGTACACACAGAGAATAGACAAAGTAGTATTCCCTGTACATACACTTATGGCTATTGTTTGTATATCTTCATAAAAAGTAGTATTTATAACATTATGTTTCAAATATGGCTTAATTAATATTCCAACACCATTACAAGTGTTTTTGGAATTTTTATTGTAAAAATTATAGCCAGAAATATGAAATGTTTGATGGTCTTTTAACCATGTCTCATTTAATAGACAAATATCAATATCTTTTTCGTTCAAGAATTTTGTAAGTAGAGGTTTTTTATGATTTGCACCTTGAACATTGAATTGCGCAATACTTAGAGAGGGTGTTTTATAAGATTGTGTATCCATTATGTTGACAGATTTTTAATTAATACATCTTTAATAAATGTTGTTGTAATTGGCTCATTATCAGTCTTATTACCTAATTGAACCAGTGTCTGTACTAGGGCCATAAGTACATCACTGTTACCAATTATTTGTGATTTAATATCACTAATATTTACAGTCTGTGGGACAGTCTTAATATTTACAGATTTATTTACAAGTTTCTGTACATTATTTACATTTTTCTGTGCATTATTTACAGGAATGGCTCGTGATGGCAGAGGAGGGAAGTCCATATTCTCTTTGGTAATAGCAACGCTTGCATATGTAATTTTGTTTTTCTTTTCTAGAATTTTCTTACTTTTAATAGGACATTGTTTAGATATAGCCAAATGAGGTCCACTGCAATTTATGCAGCAGATCTCTTCTGGTTTACTACATTCTTTAAAATAATGTTCACCTGAACAAATTGAGCAACGCTGTTTGCCATTACATGTTTTTGCGGAGTGGTTAAATTTGAAACATTTGTAACATTGTTGTAGAGGAGCGATATATTCGAAAACTCTGTATGAAAATAAATCATATTGTACATTCTCGGGTAAAGAGTTCGACAAAAATGTGATGCTAACAGTTTGTGTTGGTATCAGTTCATGACCAACTTTTCTCATGAATCTCCTAACTGCAATAATTTCATATGTAGATGTTAATTTTGTAAATAATTCCTTATTTGTTATATTTGCAGGTACAAATCGTATGATACCAGTTTTTTCAATTTGAGTTGTTGGAATATAAGCTTTCATTTCATGTCTGTCAAGAAAATTAATATTGTTTATAAAATTGTTGGCCGTATTATGCTGTTTAAAAATCACCACAATTTTATTGGCGTTAATACGCCTTATTGCCACCACACCTTTAACATTCGAAAATATATTGTTTAAATAAATCGGACTTTTATTTCCCAATTTTTCATTTATGTTTCTGCTTTCAATAAAAACCTTAAATTCTGTATTAATTGAATTTTCTGGGTACAGTCTTTTGTAGTTAGGCTTGCGATATGGTAAATAAGAGTCATTCTCACCACCTCCGCCGCCAGCACCAGGAACATCGCCAGAACCATCCCGGAGATTTTCGAGCCGTCGTGGTCTCTTTTTGGAGGAGGGCGGGTTATCCCCGTCCTCCTCGTTTCCGTCCATTTTTATTATTTATATATTATTTATAAAATATAATTTGTCTATTTTAATTATTATTTGTATGGAAAATATGTTCTAATAAATTTAAAATACAATTTTGAAAAAAATTGCAACCGCGCTTTTTCGAATTCCCGCCAAGAATCTTGCGTGAGATGGCGCTATTTTAGTTTTTTTTTTTATGTCTATGAAATTTTTCATGTTTTATGTTGAAGACTAGTTATTCTTATATAAAATATACGTGATTTATTTTTTAACAATTAAATACTACCTATTTAATATTTAATCGAAATTAAATTCTTTACTTGACAAGTTTGTACAATTAAACTTGAACCAAGTGTTCAATGGTCACACCAAATAATATATTTAGGAAGGCAACATTAATATTTTAAAGTTTCTGATTGGATAGATAACAAATTGAAGAGTTTTAATTTATTGTATTATTGTTAGAAATAAATTGCAAATTATAAATATGATTTTGAAAATATGAAAAAGAATATTTGAAAAGAATTAATATATTATATTAAAATTACTAGACTTTTCTGGGCTGAAATTTAAAATAATTTTAAAATCGCCGCGAATATTGGAACGTTATGACTTTTTTTAGTCTGTGTTTATATTTCTCAATTTTTGTAGTACATATTCCCTAGTTTGGGTTTTTAATTATTCAATCTTGAATGTGCTCTAGTTGTTTTATTTTCTTATCCACTCATGTTTTAAAAAACCATTGTGAGTTGTGACTGTGATAACGTAAGAAATTACATGAAGACAGTTTTCTATACGGAAATTAATACAATGCCAATTCCATAAAAATCAAATTTGTGATTTCATATGCAATTTGGTTAGTAATTTTTTCACGTACATTAGTGGTGCAAAGATATAAATAATATATTAAGTGTACGCAGAAAAGACACAGTGATAGTGATACAGTAAAAATTTACCTAGTCAATATTTTTATAATAGACGAAAAAATAAAATAATAATTAGTACCTACACATTGTTTTATTTAAAATCCTACATAATAACGTCACGTCAATTTTAACTATAGGGATACTTATTTGTCTTGCAAATCATTGCAACGGAATAAAGTATTATTCCCATTTTTTTTTCATCATTAGCTAAAATTGTTTAAATATCTTATAATATTGCATAAATAATGGTCGTGTGATTGACTTTTAGTGCTGTAATATCGTGTTAGATGGCGTTGGCGGCATTATTTTAAGATACGCTGTGTAATGTCATCTCATTCTTTTACACGTTCAATCATACAGATTTACATATTTGTCTCTTTCTACGTCACGCACTTTTGTGTTACTCCTCATAAAATTTCCGTACCGGGCCGTATAACTCAAATCGTTTCTTAAGGAGTAAACTCCAAAAATAAAGAAAATATAGTCAGGCAAGTGTATGAACTACAAGAGTTTTCTTTTTTACGATCGATTAAATAAAAATGTGATCAAGCCACAAGTTAAATGTAGCTGCTCTAACGTATTGGATAGAGGTTATCACAAATGTATCTTAAGGACTCAATTTATCTCTTATCAGTCTCTTGTATTATTCAACAGCGGCAGTCATTAAATGCCATTTTAAAATGAATGAATGCATTATTCATACATTTTATAATATAAAATATATCCTTACGTAACATACCTATAATATAGTTTGTTTGAACGCGCTTTTTTTCGGAACTATTTTAATTGAGAATTTTAGATTTGAAAAAAAAATGCATTTGATCTCAACTATTGAGGAATTTTAGGCTACTTATTCTAAGAGGTAAGTTATTTTTACGTCGTATCATGTGTGTGGTCAACATCGCCTATGAACCTAAATCAGTTTTAACAGGAACAGCTGACGATGGCACCGTTGCAGGCTGGCGTGGCACAGACCGCATCCGCGACGTGTTGATAGAAATTATCACAAAGTACAAAGAAGTACAAAGATGTATTATATAATAATAAATATTTTAACTGCGTCACAACCGCCGAGTGATTTGATAACAATTGTGTCATAAGATCAAGTTCACTAGAACACTAACGATATTATATAATTGTGTATTATTGTAATTTACATATTATATGTATTGTATTAGCACGTAGTAGTGTGTGTGACATTACCAAATGTCACACACACTACTACGTGCTAACGGTCGCGTGCGAATGGAATCTGTGCATGTGTGATAAGCTCTTATAGTAATAGTAAATATTATGATAATATATCGTTTATTTACATGAGTTATCAATATTATAATTATAAATGACTTATCAATAGTTATATTAAAAAAGATACACAAATACAACATTCAAATTAAAAAACTCTCAGATGCAAATGGACAGAAACTGCAAACGATTCCCATCCGGCTCTATTGGTACCACCACCTTGCATATCTTTATTATATAACTAGCTGTTGCCTGCAGCTTCGCCCGCTTATATTTACAGCCGTACCCGGATTGATGGTGATTATTTGTATAGCCCATGTCACTCAATCGTAGCATTGAAATTATTAAAGATTTTTTAAAATCGGTCGACTTGTATTTGAGTTAATTCGTAACAAAAAATCAAATCGTTCCTTTTCATAATATTAGTACAGTAGTATAATAGATATATCATCATCTGCCTCTATCCGTCCTGTACATAGGCCTTTTTTGGTGTCGCAGTGGAAATGATTTGCGCACTAACCCGAGGGATGGGTTGTCGACGGGTTTAATCGGATATTTTGTGGGACTCTCCTGCTACACGGCGCCGGTATTCCGCACTAAAACCACTGCGAGTTGCCTTCAGCCGCCTCCCGGATCTGACTAACACATGATACCTCCCACGACCAGTCGATTCTATCATGTTTATACAACTCCCTCGCAAATAATTCATTATTTTGGAACAATTTATTTGATATTCATAAAAAGTTTTTTTTTTTATGTTGGTTGGATAGGCAAACTGGCAAACGTACCACCTGATGGTAAGTGGTTGACGTCGCTCATGAACATAAACCTGGATAATACCTGGATCGAGCCCAAGCAACCCATTTATGTGTTGCCTATCCTGAGACATAAGATGTTAAGTCTCGGTGCCAGTAATTACACTGCCTGTCTTGCCCTTCTCTCTGAAACACAGCAAAGCTGTTTCACGGGAGAAACAAGCAAGATGGTGATACCCATGCAGCCGGGAGCGCAGCACAGCGCTCCCCTATTTTATAGTTAGCTGTTTTTAAAAGATACCGGTTTATAGTTAACTGTCCTTAAAAGATATTATATGCTGTTTCGGACTTTTTTTAGAACTTTTAAAAGGGTACATTTCCGTCTAATTATTACGAAACTTTGTCATTTGACGAACCATACCAAAATAGCATTTTTTACAATTTTTGTCTGTCTGTCTGTTTGTTCCGGCTAATCTTGGAAACGTCTGGGCCGATTTTGACGGGACTTTCACTGACAAATAGCTGATGTTATAAGAAGTAACTTAGGCTATAAAATAATCATCATCAATCCGCATGCGGCTGTAAATCTAAGTTAACGCAGGCGAAGCTGCGGGCAACAGCTAGTTAATAATAATTTTACTGTATTGAATAGTTTACGTAGCCTGGTCAATTTCCCCATCATGGTTCAAGCCTGAAGTTCTGAAGGAGTTGTTCTGTAGTGTGAGACTATCTCTCTTTGGACGTGTCGGTCTCTTGACTAACTGACTAGCTGACGAGGTGCCCTGTTTGCTCAATAGATCCGGGGCACCTCACCAAAGGCGACATTGGTGACATTGCCGGGTTTTAGTGGGTAGAGCTGCGTCCACCTTACCATCTTTCGGGCGCAGCGAGTCCCACATACCCGGCTAGGGAGTCTCCCCCTCCCCAGCGGAATACCTCAGAGCATTTCCCGGCGTAAAAGAAAAAAAAGCCTGGTCAATTTGGTGGTAGCGATCCGTAGCCCGGGGATTCTTACCACCCCCACCGTAACCTAAGCTGCTACCGTAACCAGGAATAGTGGGACGGCCGGAAACTAGGGGTAAGTTCTTGGGCCTGTAGATCATTGAGGGGAAATGCTCGTAATTGATGATGATGATGAATACTTTACTACAATATATTTAGCCACAGCAACGCGTGGCCGGGTCTGCTAGTTTCTTATATTTATATAGTCATATTATCTTAGAGGTCAGAAAGAAGTCAGGCAGCCAAATATTGCCGGCACCTGTCACCTTGTTCTTAAGAGTTATCGGGGACCACGCACCGGTATGAGGAAATTGTAACCTGGCAACAGCGTTTGTGGTGCGACAGGTGGTTTGCCAATCGCCTGCCAGTTTGGCTAAATAACATTTAATAACAAATTGAAATTGTTTTTATTTCAAAATAAATTGAAATTCTTACACTACAATGTGCAACATCTCCTGCAGTTGATTTTGGTAATCGACGACTTGTCTTAAGTAGATACTAATACTTGCCACTTATTTTATTTAATATGTGGCTTACACTTCTTAAATTAATCATCATATTCAAAAACTGTTTAAAATAACCAAAATAACGTAATATTTAAAATATTTTAACAGAATCATCGTATACATCACTCAAATTCATGTCATCGCTTCATTTTGACAATGACAACAAATTTTGTGTTTTAATTATGGTGCTTCTAAACGGGCAATAATTTCACTGCAATGAGTGGCTGCTACAGGATGGCCAGCAACCTCGGAACAATAACTCCAGCAACATTTCCGAATTCCGGCACTGCCCGCTAGACTATGCAACATACGACAATACATAATATATATTTTGATACGGTTCGTCCATATATCTCTTCGAGCATAATATAACTGGAATAGAGCGGTAATGTTATGTGTTTTGTATGAAAACTAATTCCGCCAAATTTGTGCTGCAACGCTGCACCGGTTCTGCCTGTGAAGGCCATTGATGGATGATTGGCCGATGGGACGTACATACAGAATATCACTGGTTGGTTGAATTGCTATTACGTCAGTGACAAATCACTGATCAGTTTCGGAATGTTGTGGCTCCCATTACTATGCTCGTTGATATAGCTACATATGTTTTGCATGGTCGATATGTTTCGAGCAGTTGCCGGACGGTCACTCGCCATTCGAAAATACTGAAACATTGCTCTGCCAGCTTTATTGTTGTTTCGTTTATCATTCGGTGTATTTTTGGGGTTTACTCCTTAAGAAACGATTTGAGTTATACGGCCCGATACGGAAATTTTATGGGGAGTAAAATCAAGTGTAACACAAAAGTTGAGGCGTTACGTAGAAAGAGACAAATATATAAATCTGTATGATTGAACGTGTAAAAGAATGAGATGGAATACATTACACAGCGTATCTTAAAATAATGCCGCCAACGCCATCTAACACGATATTACAGCACTAAAAGTCAATCACACGACCATTATTTATGCAATATTATAAGATATTTAAACAATTTTAGCTAATGATGAAAAAAAATGGGAATAATACTTTATTCCGTTGCAATGATTTGCAAGACAAATAAGTATCCCTATAGCTAAAATTGACGTGACGTTATTATGTAGGATTTTAAATAAAACAATGTGTAGGTACTAATTATTATTTTATTTTTTCGTCTATTATAAAAATATTGACTAGGTAAATTTTTACTGTATCACTATCACTGTGTCTTTTCTGCGTCCACTTAATATATTATTTATATCTTTGCACCACTAATGTACGTGAAAAAATTACTAACCAAATTGCATATGAAATCACAATTTTGATTTTTATGTAATTGGCATTGTATTAATTTCCGTATAGAAAACTGTCTTCATGTAATTTCTTACGTTATCACAGTCACAACTCACAATGGTTTTTTAAAACATGAGTGGATAAGAAAATAAAACAACTAGAGCACATTCAAGATTAAATAATTAAAAACCCAAACTAGGGAATATGTACTACAAAAATAGAGAAATATAAGCACAGACTAAATAAAGTCATTACGTTCCAATATTCGTGGCGATTTTAAAATTATTTTAAATTTCAGCCCAGAAAAGTCTAGTAATTTTAATATATATTTATTCTTTTCAAATATTCTTTTTCATATTTTCAAAATCATATTTATAATTTGCAATTTATTTCTAACAATAATACAATAAATTGAAACTCTTCAATTTGTTATCTATCCAATCAGAAACTTTAAAATATTAATGTTGCCTTCCTAAATATATTATTTGGTGTGACCATTGAACACTTGGTTCAAGTTTAATTGTACAAACTTGTCAAGTAAAGAATTTAATTTCGATTAATTATTAAATAGGTAGTATTTAATTGTTAAAAAATAAATCACGTATATTTTATATAAGAATAACTAGTCTTCAACATAAAACATGTAAAAATTTCATAGACATAAAAAAAACTAAAATAGCGCCATCTCACGCAAAATAACGACTTTCTAATCTCATACAAAAAACCAAATGTACTGAGTGAAATGCCCCTGATCCTCCCTGATCTTATTCTCGGGGCCTCCTCTTTGTTATTATTATTATTTTGTAACATACTTTATGTAATACGCTTTATTGAAGTAATATAAATAATCCGAATAATTACAGATATATGTTTGTTTCTCTTATCATTTTAGCAGATGCGTTTATTGATCCTTTTTTTCTACTCGATATATATTATCAAAATTATCGTTCGTAAGGAGTAAACTCCAATCGTGCGTCGGAGCTGACGCACACTTTTTTTTATAAGACGATGTCAAGTGTGCAGATTTGCAAATTTCAATTTTAATTACTGAAAATATGATAATTGAAACACTAAACCGGAAAATGTTACATTAATGACCTAGCGACCTTTGACCATTTATATTTTTTTTCTTTTGCGCCGAGAAATGCTCTTAGGCATTTCGCGGGGAGGCGGGAGTCCCCAGGCGGGTATGTAGGACTCGCTGTGCCCGAAAGATGGTAAGGCGGATGCAGCTCTACACACTAAAACCGGGCTAGGTCTGAAAACATGATAGACAGATAAAAATACGAAAATACAGACATACGGAGCTACTTTTCATTTATAACATTACTGTAGATCTCAATTAATTATAAGTGATTACAAAAATATTGGCAACTTACAAACCACCACCATCGAGAGCAAAAGAAAAATATTTTAAACGAGAGAATTTTTTCCAACTGTCACTTTATAAAGTAATTTTATTCGACAGATATGTTTTTGTGAAATTATTTACAGTTTCTTAGTTATTTAGGTTTTATATGTTTTTTTATTACACAGTACTATATGTTTAGACCGTAAATTGTAAAATCATGCCAGAGTGAGTATTTTATGGATATAGACTAGACTACCGACTAGCGGCGCTCTTGGGCCAGCCACGCCCCGGTCGAAGTAACTATACTGCCTTTGTAGACTCGATCGACAGTGTTAAATTATTAGCGGAAAAGCAATTAGCTGCTCCAGGCAGTAAGAGTGCCATGCTGCTTTGCAGTCGAATTGGGTTGGCACGACCGGCGTCAAGTGACAGCTATGCTGTCGCGTTTCATGCGGTTTGCGAGTTTTAGGTGGCCCATAGGGAGGATAGGGAAAAGGAGGGCAACGTACCTGCATAATCTCTGGTTGTGCGAATGTGTACGGGCGTCGATAGTCACCAAAAGGCTTCCGACTGCTCGTTTGCCATCCAATATGCTATAAAAAAGGTAGCCATGGTGAGAGGTGAGCGGCACGATGCATATCCGTCCCATTGGTAAAAATAGTACTTTTCCTAAAATAGTAACTCATCAATTGTTTGTAATAATGTTATCATTTACTCAGTGTTGCCCGAGGATACTTAGAAATATTGCCAGGTTACTCATTACATTCTCATATTATAATATATTCAACTCTCACAGTACGAGCCCTATACGTATAATGAATAATATAGCCCTATAATGAACCGATGACGTTATACGTCATCGGTTCATTCCGATAGCTAGTTTACAGTTTTGCATCATATTTTCTGTCTAGAATAATCACTGCGGCGCCACTTTCTGCTAACTACAGTTTGGCCATTTGCTTTGCTCGATATCTGTAGGTATTCAGATCGCTAGTAATTCCAGGTGTGTACCGTGCCCGGCGGCGGCTCCGTGCGCGCCGTCAGCCGGCGTCAAGTCCGGCCCGCGAGATGGAAAACTAATAGATGGTCTCCAAGATCCGTGTCCTTGTCGAACATGCTGCTGCGGAAAGCCCAAGATCGTGAAACCTGTAAGATTCACTATTAGCTCTTCTTATTTATTTGCTCTAAAATATTTCAGATTAAGGCTGTTGGGGAAAGATTCACTACAACCCATCTACCATGTTCTACTAGGAGATGAATAGCTTTTTATTTTTTTATTTTTGTATCTCAACTGGCGTTCTCAAAAATATATTAAAATAAATAAATTGTATGTATGATACTTTTATACAAGTTCTCTTTCTCTATTCATAAGATTACCTGCCATTACCATGTTCCTAGTAAAGCCAATTCAGTTTTAGACCCGATTGAAATGAATTTAAATATTATATAATATTTATAACTTCTTAATTCATGAATAACGTAACTTGTTAAAGTACTAGTTGATGCTAGTACTTGCTAGGTCACAAGTACTAGGAAGGTCATCTGCATACTAATGTCAAATACTCACAGTATGTCATCAGTTGCCCTTCTGAGATCTGTGAGTAGAAGAGGAATGCAAAGTCTTATACTTCTATATTCTATATTCTACTTTCACGGAATTAGACTAGTTTTATATTAAGAAAAACTTATTGAACTAAGCCAAAAATGTTTGTTTGTCTGCAATTAACATCGACATTACAAAGCCGATCTTTAAAATATTTTGACAATGTATGCAATTTGATTCAACTTGAAAGATGGAATAGCTTAAGTCACCCACGCACTTCACTTTTGGTAAGTCACGGGTTATATGTTTATTTATATTTTTACTTTTTAGTGCTATAAGCAACCCAAAATCCCCGACTCGTACGCGCCTCGCCGCTGCTACATGAAGCCGTCGGCCCCGGTGGAGTCCTGTACCACGTACAAGTTGTCCTACCTGCCAGTAGACGATTGTAAAAACCTAAGGGGGGAAGTGCGTAAACCTCCCCCGAATTTGGTGCCCAGCTGTGAACCCATGGAATCTTCTACCGTCCAAAAGGTATAGTTAAAAAGTATGTTTCATTAAAGGTTACAGTCAATTGTAAATTAAAACAATTGGAACGTTTAAGACCACAGGATGGAAATGAGTTGATACGTAAGACACAGGGAACGTGCCTGATGACGACTGCGGCCGAATATACGAACTTTTAATTTCAAATATTTTTCGTTTCTGTTGATAGTCTGGCGAGAGACAGAGATACAGGTTGATGAATTTTTTTCCAGTTATCCTACCTTCCCAATCCCGCGTGTCTGACCCAGCCCATCCGCCCATGTCACCACGACATGTGGGGTCAGGGTCCCATGCAGAATATCACCACCCAGCGCCACGACTACGTACCCAAGCCCTGCGTGCTGCGAGAGAGCTGCAAACCACCACCCAAGTTTCATTCCGTGGAAGAGCCGTTTGAGAGTAAATTATATAACTAATGCTAAAGGAGGTCGGGAGAGGAAACTGAGTTTGGGAAGGGGGTTGATCGACCTTCAAGTCTAAGCGAACGTGACAAAAGAGTCATGAGGCGATAAGTGAGTTTCACCGGTAGGAGGGATGCGCTGTGCCGCGCTCCCGGCTGCATGGATACCACCATCATGCTTGTTTCTTGTTTGTTTAGAGAGAAGGGCAAGACAGGCAGTGTAATTATTGACACCGAGACTTAACATCTTACGTCTCAGGATAGGTGACACATGTTGTTGCTACCTTTTTTTATGACGCTGGTTAATGCTTTGATTTCGCATGATCCAGGTTCACCTCGGGTAAAGCTCCTGTACCTATTTGGGGACTCGCACTCGAGAATGCACTACCCCACTAAACTAAGACGCTAGCAGGTGGCTAGCGCCTTCAACCGCTTTTTGAGGGTCCCGGATCTCCAGGCAAGGGGATCACCTCAGGGACATGCTGGCCCCGGCGAAGACCAGACTAAGCTCCCTCGTAAGGGGGGACTACCCGGCCGCCACTAAGCAGTTGTCGCCCGCGGGTGATTTGCTTGGACTGGTCCCATGTTAACTTGTTTATGTTAGCACTTACCATCATGTGGCTGTCCCAATGTTCACTTGCCTGTCCCAATAAAGTAATAAAAATGGTCGTCACAGGACGCCCGGTAGATGTGCATCATCAATGTTTATCTTAAATTTCATCTACATCTATAAAAATTAATAAAACTGAGGTGTCTGTTTGTAATTTCAAATTAACAGTTTAGCACGAAAGTATATACAGTACTTACATAAAAAAAATAGATTTATTTTGCTTGTCAGCTTGTATATCTGTCTGTCTGTCTGTTTGTTCCGGCTAATCCCTGATATGGCTGAACTGATTTCAACTGGACTTTCACTGGCGGATAGCTGATGTTACAAGGAGTAACTTAGGCTACGTTTATATTAGAAAAAATAGTTTCGCGAAAACAACAATACCGCTGTAAATCTAAGCTAGCGCGGGCGAAGCTGCGGGCCACAGCTTGTAAATAATAAAAATCTGTAACGTCCAATAAAATAGAGAATACAACGTCATGTCGTTTGCCAATACATTATATCTCCTTGTCTACGAAAAACTTTAAATAGTGTAATAAAAAATATTTTTTCAGATCGCACCGTGAATAAGCTATCCTATTTGCCCCCGGAAAGAATCGAGGTTGTGAAATCCTTCGCTCCGGAGCGGTGCTACGAGCGACCCGCGGCTAAAATGGAGAAGTGCACTACACACAAGCTGAGCTACCTGCCCAATCAAGTAATTACCTTATTTAATTATTACCTCTTTGGTTCATGATAATAACAAACCCAAAGAGGTTGTATAGCCTATTCCTACTATACAACCCCAACATGTCGAACTGCATGTACAGCCTCTTTAGTTCGTAATCATTCATGATTCATGATTATTTTCATTCTAATTCATGCTCTTCAGATATTATAAATTTATATACAATTAATAAAAAAGTCACCAAATTTTAATTCTGCGTAGATATAGTGGTTATTGATATTTGGTAAATTAAGGGATTGTGAGGTTTTTATAATGAACTTCTTTTATAACATAATAATTTTTATTGAAACTTTATTCACATGTGATGATTTGTGGGAAGTTCAAAGATTTTTTAAGAAACCACGTGTGCGGGGCTGGTACCTATATCATTTCTAATGTACACATGCATAAATTTAGGTGATGCCAAAAGAGCCTATCCCTTGGGCATGTAAGGGTCAGTATCAGAAGCCCTGTCAAAAGCTAGAAGGGAATACGACGTACACGATGAGGTAAAAAAATAGTAATTAAGAAGTAATTAATATTAACGTAGGGATTTCTTTTTTATGACTTTCTTTTTGTCCTTATTTAATTTGGCATAACAAATTAGTTTTTTGCCATATTAATACTTTCACATAATGGCACGGCTCCACCGCGGCGCACGGATTGGCTAAGCATGTTTGTCAAGTTTCGCTTTGCAAGAAAATGTATGTGATTGCTTCCACTGCAACATGCACATTTAAGTTTTAACATACGTAGTAGCCTCTGCGTGCGCCGCGGTGGAGCCGCGCGTTAATTGTTTCTTGGCATACTATTACAGTAGACATAAATATCATTTAGGCTAATGTTTTTGGTAGTAACCGACCGAAAGTTAGGTTTCGGCCAGTTTCGACCAGCAAGAAATTCAGTTTCGGTTTTGGCCAAAAAAATACATGAGCATATTGTCAAACTTTCAATACCATCAAAAATTTATATTCCTATCAGGTTTCTAGCTTAGCTCTTTATTCAACGTACAGTTTTTCTCTACTAGAAAAAATGACAACGCATAGATATAATGTAATGCTTCATGCGCTTCTTATCATGTTGATATGATATCATCGGCCTGTAACCGAACCCCGCTGGACTATAATAAATAATCTAATAATTGGTGATGATCGATCCTATATGCTTTAATTCCAAAGAATAACTGTTCATGCTTCATGAGAATGTTTTGACGTAGTTACTTGGACGCGAAGAGCGACTGCAGGAGACGAGCTATCATTCCTGACACCTGCCTGAACCCGGTCACAGCATCAAAGAGATTTGAAACGCAAACTATTTATAAAAACAGGTATAACACACGTCTACATTCTAAATTGTGAACATCTTTGTGGTTTAGGTAATGCTAGAGATAGGCCTCTAGGGTTGCGATGTATTTTTCTACCTACTGTGATAATTTTAAATGTTATACATAGTTATTTTTCTTACAAAATGTGTCTACTACCAGCTACTTGCCCGCGTGTGCTGACATTCCTACGCCAATAAAACCTCTGCCGAACCTCGTCGCGTCCACAGCCCAAATGGAAGGCGACACCGTTCACCGGGTAAATATTTATATTATTTTGCAGCAGAGGCGTAATTGTCGCCCCTTGAGTAGTTACAAGAAAACGTATCCCTGGGGTTATTAGGCTAGAGCCAGGTTAAAGGACACCCGATTACCGCATTAGGTACTTCCAGCAACCATGTCCTACCGTGGCCTTGGTTGGTATAATCTACGTGAATTGTCGGGAATAAAAATCTTTGTTTTTATTAAAATCTTTAATAAATACGTCCAAAGTAGTTTTATTATAAAACAAAGTAAATAACTTTTTCGTGTCTTTTCCAGCTATCCTACCTTCCCAATCCCGCGTGTCTGACCCAGCCCATCCGCCCATGTCACCACGACATGTGGGGCCAGGGTCCCATGCAGAACATCACCACCCAGCGCCACGACTACGTACCCAAGCCCTGCGCGCTGCGAGAGAGCTGCAAGCCGCCACCCAAGTTTCATTCCGTGGAAGAGCCGTTTGAGAGTTAGTACCGTTTTGGATGGAAAAAAGTTAATGTCGAATCAGCGAATTTCATATAGGACCCACTATAGATACCTCAGAATACATTTTCGATTTTACACAGTTCAAACTCGATTTCGAAGTCGATACGTCAACGTCAAAATAGTCAAGGGTGCCAAAAATCTACGAGATTGATATCAATATCAATTAGTTACATTAAATTCCTTTGTAATCGAGTCGAATCGTGCGCTGGTGTAGCGTACATGAGTAGGTACCGATTGACAAGTTCTCGATCCCAATCTTAAATTTCAAATAGAGTCGAGAGTAAGCCCGCTGAGCCTGAAGAACTTGCTCAACAACAACAAAGTTGACAGTCTTTTGTAGGCTGGAAAATTTATATCATTATTGATCACTTCTTGAGGCGCGTTGAGCACTTTTTGGGTGGACAATAATCATGGGACTCGCGACATCGTCTACTCGTCACCGAACGCTTGTAGCACCGATAGACAATCTGTAGCACTGTAATCTTCGCAGCGATTACGTAGCGGAGCGTAGCACACCTTGTTGCCAAGACTTGCGCAAAAGTCCGCATGCAGAATATAATATAATTATTATTACAAATTAAAAATATTAAATTTAAACGATCGTACTTGGTCTACGTGCACTCAATGAGCGATCCGAGAGGAAAGTGATACTGATTACTGATATATCACGACTCACAGCCATACGGCAGTACAGTGTCATGGCATAAAACGCGTAGCAATAAATCTGAAACTTGACCGTTTTTAAGTGTTTTTTTTTTTTATACTTTAAGGTATAACAATTATGTCCTCTCATTAGTTAATGTCTGCAACTGAGATATTCTGAATTCTGACTGGCTTTGATTAAGAGCTAACAATAATTTCAATTCAAATCGTCACATGAAACGTTGAAAGGCTAAGGTAAGGTGTGACTTTCAGATCGCACCGTCAACAGGATGTCGTACCTCAACCCTGGGCGGGTGCCGCCGCCGGACTCCTTCGCTCCCACGAGGTGCTATGAGAAGCCTGCTGGTATGTCTAAAAGTAGAATATTGTTACACGCGACAGTGGGTTTAGAATTATTCCATAGTTTCGCTCAAACTTAGACTTTGGAGTAGTGGCTGGTCTTAAAGCCTGTGTGGTACATTTCTCAGTCGATAAAATTTTGTAAGGTGAAAGTAGGTCATACTAATATCGTTACGTTTTTTTTATATTGCACATTAAGTTGGAATTTGGATTACTTACTAACGTAGTAAACTGTCTTAACCACTTAAAGTAAATATAGTGTGAACGATAGGTTCTTCACCCCGTATGGGAGCACCGTACAGGGGAACCGTGGCGTAATAGCTTCTCGCTTGGTTTCAAAGATGAGGAATAACTTACAAGAATCGATTGTGCTATCGTATAACCTATCTACAACCTCACATCGGCAGAACAAGAGACATCGCACTCCTAGAACAAGACGGCCATTATCAATAATCATGTTTCCCTTTCAGCGAAAATGGAAGGCTCCACAACTCATAAGATGTCCTACCAGCCGGTGTGCGCCCCTGCTCCGCAGCGACCGCCCTGGGCTTGCAAGGGACAGTACCAGAAACCTTGCCAAAAGGTATTTATTATTTACCTTATTTTTAACCGACTTCAAAAAAAAAGGAGGTTCTCAATTCGTCTGTATGTTTTTTTTTTGTATGTATGTGACACGATATCTCCGCCGTTTGTGAATGGATTTCGATGGTTATTTTTTTGTTTGAAAGCTGGTGTTTACAATTTGGTCCCATATTAATTTTATTAAGATCTGACAAGCCGTTTTTTAGTTATTCCCAATAATGCCTATTTGGTTGGTTTTGTTTACCTTGATGATATGATTTTTTTATTACGTGTCGATGTAACAATTGTATAGGATGCTTTGGTAGCACACCATAGTATGTCGCGGTCATCGTAATCATCATCATCATCACCATCACCATCATCATCATCATCATCATCATCATCATCCTTTATCCATCCACTGCTGAACATGCCTCCTTCAATGAACGCCAAGACGACGAATTTCGGAATCACTAAAAATTAAGAAATAAAAGCATTTTACAAAAAATTAAAACCGACTTCAAAAATACTAAACTAAAAAGTAATAAAATAACAGTTTCTTTAATGTTTGTGCTTACAACATATAATCAACTTAATCTTCTATTAATGTACAAACTTTGCGTTTACCACGTCATTATAGTTACTTTTGGAGTCGGTGTCGTATTTGTTGCTGTACTTTACCTACCTACTTACCTTGGCTGACACCGACTCCAAAAGTAACTATAATGACGTGGTAAACGCAAAGTTTGTACATTAGTAGAAGATTAAGTTGATTATACGTTGTAAGCACAAACATTAAAGAAACTGTTATTTTATTACTTTTTAGTTTAGTATTTTTGAAGTCGGTTTTAATTTTTTGTAAAATGCTTTTTTATACTCAGTATACAAGCCAGCATTAATGCAGCACAAAATTATATTGGTAAAGAAATCACACGTAAAAGCAAGATGTGTGCTTCTTAAATATACCAAAAAGCCAGACCTTTGGCCTCCTTATCATCATTTAAGATTTAGTGTATCCTTTAATTAAGAGGTAATGCCATGCTGTATTGCAGCCGACTTGGGCCGGCATAACCGGGGTGGTACCACTCGCTCACATAACACTGGCGTAAAGTGACAGCTACGCTGTGACGTTTCGTGAGGTTTGTGAGTTTCTGGTAGCCCATTGGAGGGATAGGGAAAAGAAGGGCAACATCTGCATAATCTCTGGTTGTGCAGATGTGTAGGTATGGGTGCTCGTTTGCCCTCCTTTGCTATAAAAAAGAAACTTAGTAGCTACTGTTTGGAGTTTTAGACTCTATAAAACGTCACTTTCAGCTGGATGGTACAACTGTATACCGCTCCTCGTTCCTGCCTCCGGGAGAAGATTGTACAGAATACATAGACCCGTGTGCGTATGGAGACTGCAAACGTAAGTTTTTCTGTTTTTTTTTTCATAATAACGATTTAGCACCTTTTTAACTTAAACAGAAAGATATACAATAGATTTAAGGAAAGGACCTAGAAAGACTTATTTCTATCTTAGTAGATCAATATAAAAAGTCCGTGAAACGTCGGGTTTGGAAAGAAGAAAAGAAAGGCCGATCCGTCGACGACTATCAATAAATAGATGTCGCTCGACGGTCTCTGGTCAAATCGCTGCTTGAGACTAGAATTGACGAACAGTGACCTCACACACGTTAAAATTTGCTAAAATATATGGCATTGTATGGTCACCGAGAAAGACGTCACATTGTAAAATTATATAAATGGAAGTACCTGATAGGTTTTGATTAGACAGAGACCGAGTGATCTTAAAAGGGTTGCGTTTTGTAATTGTGAGGAACGGAACCCTAAAAATCGAGTTCGTTTCTTTTGTAACATATTTTTCTTGGAGGAACGCCGAGTGTCCCCCGCCCCTATCGAAAGAAGGTATGTAAAACGCTATGCTGATAATTGTATTATTCATGTTTCATTGCAGCCTGCAGCTGTGCCTGCCCGGCAGAGTGTATCGCGACAGATCCGTGCGCCTGTAACTTCCCCAAAGCCGCTTGCTGTAGTTAGAAAAGTTGGCAAAACAGCTTTACCTGTAAACGAGGTACATCAAGTCTGAGGCTGCTCTTTTATGCTGTACTCTGTAGCCGCCGCCATCTTGGTTTGAATGTCTTGTCCGACACCTATTAGGTTCTTACATGTTATTTATATTGGTCGATACATATTCTTACTTGTGATAAGTTTTTAATATATATATTTATAACATTTTATTCGCCTTTGTTTTATTTGTCTTCTTTTACAAACCTTTGAATGGCATGTGTTCTGAGAATCTTAATATATACTACGCAGTCATCGGAGAACTATGAATTAATAATGTATATGAGTTTCACTTCAATAAAACACAATTAATTTTAAAAGAAATATATTTATCGTATGAATGTATCAAACTCACGTCTCAACGTCTCCGTACATCTAGGCAACCGTTAATCATCTGTACATTTAGGCAACCAAATATACAATCAGTATTAAAACCTAGCTAGCGATATCTCAAAGAATTCTACGTCGACCTGAAAAGCATCCTACTTGCAATTTACACTCGAATCCTTCTTATTACCCCACGACAGTCCTCTACGGGTGGGTAACTAAAATGTATTAAAAAGGACTCATTTATAATTAAAATTTTGAGATTTAATAAAATATAAAAGACCAATCGTATATGTGGATATTTATAAGAAGTGTGAGAGTGAAAGTAAGTTATATTAGAGCTATTTATGAGATGATGATGAGGGATACACACTACGGATACACACTACGGATATGGAGCTGTAATGGATGAGACGAAAACAATGTCTAAATAACGTAACTACACTAATTAGATGTACAACATCGAGGCACTGATGACTGGTATCATTACAATATCATAAGTTACGCACGACAGTCAAAGCAAAAGTGTATATCTGTCTCTCTCTAACGTACTTCTTATAGAAACAGACAGGATATAATCTGGAGAGATGAGAATAGCCACGGTGGAACATATTTGAAAAATTGTAGGATCTTAATATGTAGTAGGTATACGTCAGCAGGTTATTATGCGTACCACGAAATATGATACTTGATACAAGCGTGGTTTGACATGCGCAATAGTCGCATTTTGTTACCTGCCGCTCTCCTAACCCCGCGTCTCCCGCAAGTACAGACTAGTGCAATCAATAATTAGAAGTTACACACATGTAACACCACAAATTTACTAACTCAATAAGAGTGGTAATTAACTCACTAAGAGTATGTATTTTTCAGATAACAGAATAATTAAAAAAAAACAAATGTGATCGATAAATCACAAAAAATCCATACACAAATTATGGATAACTATTTCGTACACGACAGTATTTTTTTTTTTCGGAAGGGCTAGACTTTTCGGCCTAATGGCCTTTAAGCTCAATCGGTACAGAACACGACAGTACTTTCGCCACTCCCCACTACGGACGTTTGCCAAGTCTCATTTTTCGTGGTACGCGTAATACGGACTGCGAACAGATGCGTCAATAGACAATAAATGTGCGTAACACAGACCGTACACGTTGAAACATTTATAGGTATTAGGTATAGATATATACATATTGTGCTAAACGTTTTGCAAGCCGGTATACCGGGTGTTTTGTTTATTTGGAACGCTTGCGAAGATTAAACCCTAATAATATACTATTTATATACTATATAATGCATATAACCATTTATCTCAGAAACGTTTTTTAAAGAAAATTTTAGGACTTGTGTATTTTGCAAACCCGCAATGTATTAGTAAAAACTAAAACGATGAACGACTAAAGCGATAAATCGCGCTGATGACGTACGCGGTGAGGGAGTTCATTCACCTCGTGCATGCGGCGACCTCGTGTAACGCTATCAGCTGATTCAGTCCGCTAGCCGTTTATTTAAGTTAAGTTTATTACATTGCTGTTTTTTTTTCTTCAAAAAACCATTATTTTAAAGCATTATCATCAAATTCCTGTAACATTATGTTTACTAAACCGGATTATACAAAAAAAAAGGCAACCAAAAAAAAAAAAGCGTTTTTTTCACTTGTATCATGTCAGGCAATGCCAACACTATCATACCTCTTCGTTTTCGCAAGCGTTCCAAATACACCCGGTATTTGAAAGATGTGGACATAGCCAAGAAATCATAATTTATGTGATTATACTAATTACTATCACTTTTCCTCAGCAGAGCAGATCTTCATATAAATAGTCAAAAACAAAATAGTCTAGTACATTTTTTCACTTTCTCAATCTATTTTTTGTTCACAAATTAGATTGACAATTTGGACAATTTTGGACCAATAAGCGACCACACGTTATCATAAATGCTTGTATAAGCTTATATCAAATTTAAAGCAACATGGAACTACTTTTGATGTGAAACATCTATAGCTGCACGTAAAACCGATTTCTGGCGTGGCGACGCATGCCGTGGCGACGCGTCGCCACGCTATACGATATTACATATTATATGCATATTACTTTTACAAAATAATGTCGATGTTTCACATCTGCCAGGCGTCCCGTGACGGCTCACACGGTTTTTTTAGATTTAGATAGAAGAAATAAGATGCACTAACTATTTTTTGGATTGGCAATAATAAAAAGAAATGAAATATAGTACGCGGAATTTAACTTAACTAAGCTGAAGTTATCTATGAGTGACGTCGAAAAGTGCTGTCAAACTATCTTCAGCCCGGACAAGTAAAGTGCATGTCACAATCATTAGACTTACAATAGATGGAGTATAGTTCAAATTTAGTTAACAAATCGAGTTAGAATCGATAGCTGGCGTACGTTTACATATACAAATATCTTGCATTGGTCGACCTAATTGTACTAGATTGGGAGAAACATTAATGCATTACAAATTTACCTATATGCAAAATTCACCTCACAAAAATCAGCAAGGTATACTACAACTTCACAGCAGTAAATAATTTTGAAGTACTGTCATACAAACCAAGTACGTAACGATAATTATATCAGTTTTAAGTCTAAAGGTGAGACAAAATAAATAATTTACAATAAATTATCCAAGTTCAGTCGCAAGTTATATTAGAAATATGGGCCGTCACATGCGTAAAGGAGCCATTATAATATCCAATGACAAAGATATGCGAAATTTACAAAATTTCTTTCGTCGACATTTAAATTGAGAGACTATCCCCCAAAAACACAAACGAATCTCAAATTTAAGACGTACTTAAACTCGTGTTGTACCTCTTTTTTTTAATCTGACACGTCGTAGCATGAGTTTAAGTACGTCTTAAATTTGAGATTCGTTTGAGTATTTGGGGGTATAAATCTGATAATATGAGCATGAACCTCTAGTGGAACATTTCTTAAATTGTTTGTTGTGTCTTGTAATTTCAAATATATATAATGGCCGATATGGTCACATAACTTCCAAGGTACATAAATTACATATTATACCCTAATCTTCATCGTGGCGGCCTCATACAAACATATCAAACTAGAGTAACATAAGGAGTCACCACTAAATAAGAAGGATTCTCGGTTGTCGCCACGTCGACCTTCCCAGCGCGGTGGCGGTGGTCTACTTGAGGCGCTGCAGCAGCGTGGCGTTGAGGAGGTTGGCGGCGGCCAGCGTGGCGGCGTGGTCTCGAAGCTCGGCACCCGGGTACGGCGTCAGCAGCGCGAAGGGCCGCAGCTGGTACTGCGGCTCGGCGCGCGCCACGAACGAAACCAGGTCGCCCACCGTGTGGCCGTGGTTGAACCGCCCCGTCAGCCGGCTGCCGTCCGCCAGGCGAAACTGCGACGCAACATTACTTATGATAAACGAATCAAACACTTTTGGAGACTTAAGAATTAGCCAGAGGTGTTTGTTATCTATCGAGAGAAGTTCATTTTTCACTTAGTCCGGAGTAAGCTTGAAAAAAATTTTCCGTGGCGGATTATCTACTTGAAGAAAATTTTAAGTATAGTATAAGACCTGTACAGAATAATATCCAAATCTGCATAGTTCCCACTAACTATAATAATATTTGACATTGACACTGACAGCAGTTGTGACGGATATTTGACATTGGGCGTTTTTCCACTCACCGGCACGGCCACGGTAACGGCGACGGCGACGGCATGGCACCGTGCCGTTGCCGTGGAAGCAAAAATGTATGAAAACATATGGCTCGTTTTTCCACTCACCGGCGACGGCACGGCGACGGCAACGGCACGGCGTTGCCTTCCAACGGTACCGTGCCGTTGCCGTAGTTAGCAAGCTTCTAGTCTAGTGGTTAGTAACCCTGGCTGCTTATCCCGAAGGTCGTTGGTTTGATTCCCACTCAGGACAAATGTTTGTGTGATGAGCATGATCATTTGTTGTGTCCGGGTGTAATTTATCAATAATGCATGAGATCGGCCGTCTTGGTGTTCAGTGAGAGAGGACTATCACCAGCCATGGGTGCATCAATTCTGCTACTGATATATATAATATCATCATTATCATGTAATGTCGTGGCATGAGATCGGCCGTCTTGGTGTTCAGTGAGAGAGGCCTATCACCAGCCATGGGTGGATCAATTCTGATGCTGATTTATATAATATCATCATTATCATGTAATGTCGTGGCATGAGATCGGCCGTCTTGGTGTTCAGTGAGAGAGGCCTATCACCAGCCATGGGTGGATCAATTCTGATGCTGATTTATATAATATCATCATTATCATGTAATGTCGTGGCATGGGATCGGTCGTCTTGGCGTTCATTAAGGGAGACCTATGTTCAGCTGTGGACGGATAGAGGCCGATGATGATACATGTCATCATTATCATCATCATCATGTATAAATTATAATAAAATTATGATCTACGTGTCGTCTTGCTGAAGTCCGTGTCAGTACTGAACTACGAAAACGTGCGTAAACCGTCATCGACAACGGCACAGTGGAAAAACGAAGCCACGGCACCGGTGCCGGGCCGTGACCGTGCCACCGCCGTGCCGGTGAGTGGAAAAACGCCCATTGACAGGTGTAGATAGAGACAGGGGTAAGTACCTGTATTGTTAAACCCTGGTTTTACAGGTATAGAAGGCCCAGTAAGAGGGTTAAACCTCAACTGTCTGCTGTTTAAGGCTAGGTCATTCTTCACCCCTGTCTTCCTTCAGAAAATTAAGGTTAAGGGGGGTCGCCAAGCATTGCTGGGGGGGTCCTATTAAACCTACTAACCCATGTTTATGTTTGTCTTTTATTTCAGATATCTAACCCGTCACTTAAAATTGTTAAAAACTGGCAACAATTCCGACGTTTTTTCGGATTCATCTCTGAGTCTTTATTTTTGCTCTTACGACTGGCATACCACAAAGCCTTACACAAAGTAAAGTTTTCTGTCCAACTAAACAATAACGTAAACTGAGCTTTACTCAGATATTGGCAAATTCTTCAGGGAGCCAAAGTAAAAGAAGAAGTACCTGTACGGTGGTGAGCGGCTGCGAGTCGTCGAGCTGCAGCGCGGCCTGCGCGGCGCGGTGGTTGGCCTCCCGGTCGAGCGGCGCCGCGGCCACTGGCACTGTGGCGCCCACCGTCGCCGGTGTCGGGCTGCCAACAAATGAAACGAGCATGATCATTGAGTCATAAACATTCGCACTTCAGATGGCTTTCTTATTAACCTTCTTCTTTCCACAGCTGGACAGACCCGTTTCAATGAACCAACACGTCTAAGCCTCGTCGCTTGCATCGGACTTGAACCAGCCTTTGCATGGATATTGTGGTATAGTAGGAGCTCGATCGACCCTACGTGATCCCAAGTGTCTTATCTTTTTTTTATTAATAAAGAAAACAGCAAACCCGCCGCCAGTTTTCTGGTGATATTTGATCGCATCACCTCCAAGAATTGAGTAGGTACTTTTTTGGAAGATTTCATGAATCGCGCAAGTTTGGATTTTTCGACATTAAGGTTGAACTAGTCGGTGGCGCGAACTCTAACAAAATGATTGCTATCTCACCTGACATAGTGCGCGAACATGTGTGCTAGAATGAAATGCACAATGACACATTCCGAAAATGTCCTTTTAGCAAAACAGTTATTATAGAAAAACTAATAAGTGTATCTTTTCAAAATAAATTTATTTTATCCTTTGAATAACTAAACTATATCTGTACGGGCTTTATTTTTGAGCTTTCGTGCTCGGTATACTATTTATTTACGCCCAAAGTTGGGCTAAAATCAGTGTTGAAATACGAAAGTTTAGAAGCTTGTATTTTTTTAATGTATTTTTTTTTTTGGGTACATACACACATAGATAATGATGAGATCAATTTATTTTATACTTAGTTTTTCATGGTCAACGTCAAACATTGTAGTAATTACTGTTCTGCGTTTGTATGGAAAGATGAGCGACTTGTGTAACCTTAAGGTTATACAATGAGAATGGTTTATTAAACCACTATAAAATATGTAAAAAGTTGTCTCATTATATTAAGTGAATTGGCGTAAACAATCAGCAATGGAAGTGACTAAATTATAATAAACCTAATAAAATTCCAAAACATTTACAAAAATAAACATTACACCACAACAGAGAACATATTTTTTGATAAGCGTGACAGGTACTATTGCAAAGGTAACAAACCTGCCCAAAAGGTGGCCTTTGCCCGAGAAAGCCTGTTTCTTGAAGACCTGTTTAGGACACTCATCATGCCGGTGGTCTTCCAAACTTAGCCGGACCTCACCACCTCCATTAGACAGCTCTGGAGGTATCTCACTGTAATAAACAGTAACAATACATGTCAATATAAAATTTAAAAATCTTAAAAAGCCATAGTTTTCTAAGGTTGTAAGGTGGTTGTAAAGTATCCAAAACTTAGGCATGTTAATAATGTCATGAACAGTGGTGTAGCTACCGGAAGGCTAGATGGGGCAGTGCCCCGGGCAGCTCATGGGACCTTGGGAGCAACTTTTAGTTTGTTAGTTAGAACTTACGAACTAAAAAAAAATGTGAAAATTTCCGTGTTATTGTTTATGAATGAATGATTCCGTACACAAAGGGTGCTTCAACGGAACCCTATTAACGTGCCGCCTCTATCTGTCTGTCAAAGGACTGTTTTTGGAGTTAAACTTAAAATAATGCCGCCAACGCCATCTAACACGATATTACAGCACTAAAAGTCAATCACACGACCATTATTTATGCAATATTATAAGATATTTAAACAATTTTAGCTAATGATGAAAAAAAAAATGGGAATAATAATTTATTCCGTTGCAATGATTTGCAAGACAAATAAGTATCCCTATAGCTAAAATTGACGTGACGTTATTATGTAGGATTTTAAATAAAACAATGTGTAGGTACTAATTATTATTTTATTTTTTCGTCTATTATTAAAATATTGACTAGGTCAATTTTTACTGTATCACTATCACTGTGTCTTTTCTGCGTCCACTTAATATATTATTTATATCTTTGCACCACTAATGTACGTGAAATGAAAAATTACTAACCAAATTGCATATGAAATCACAATTTAGATTTTTATGTAATTGGCATTGTATTAATTTCCGTATAGAAAACTGTCTTTATGTAATTTCTTACGTTATCACAGTCACAACTCACAATGGTTTTTTAAAACATGAGTGGATAAGAAAATAAAACAACTAGAGCACATTCAAGATTGAATAATTAAAAACCCAAACTAGGGAATACTACAAAAATTGAGTAATGTAAGCACAGACTAAAAAAAGTCATTACGTTCCAATATTCGCGGCGATTTTAAAATTATTTTAAATTTCAGCCCAGAAAAGTCTAGTAATTTTAATATATATTTATTCTTTTCAAATATTCTTTTTCATATTTTCAAAATCATATTTATAATTTGCAATTTATTTCTAACAATAATACAATAAATTGACACTCTTCAATTTGTTATCTATCCAATCAGAAACTTTAAAATATTAATGTTGCCTTCCTAAATATATTATTTGGTGTGACCATTGAACACTTGGTTCAAGTACGTAAGTTGTACAAACTTGTCAAGTAAAGAATTTAATTTCGATTAAGTATTAAATAGGTACCTTTAATTGTTAAAAAATAAAAATAAAATAGTATATTTTATATATGAATAACTAGTCTTCATCATAAAACATGTAAAAACTTCATAGACATAAAAAAAACTAAAATAGCGCCATCTCACGCAAAATAACGACTTTATAATCTCATACAAAAAACCAAATGTACTTAGTGAAATGTCCCTGATCCTCCCTGATCTTATTTTCGGGGCCTCCTCTTTGTTATTATTATTATTTTGTAACATACTTTATGTAATACGTTTTATTGAAGTAATATAAATAATCCGAATAATTACAGATATATGTTTGTTTCTCTCCCTGCTCTTCTGTCCCCTCTTCTTATAAGAGGGGTACAAAAGAGCCCCCTCGGCCTAATTAGCTTCGCCCAAGGTGCACCGCTCACCCTAGGTTACTAAGCCCCACCACCACGACAAGGCCTGAACCATGGTGGGGATTTATTTTTAACCTAGTCTTAATTTGTTCATTAAAATAAGTCATTATTATTATTTATGTTAATTGGTTTTGAATTTTATTATTGATTCGACTGTATTACGACGAATCGGGATTTCGAAAAATCTGGAGTAGGTCGAATTCGGAACACGACAAATATGGAACAAAAAAAAAACGTTTAGTTGGGGTCCTCGTTTATTATTTACCCCAGGGTCTTTGGTTACTTAGCTACGGCACTGGTAATGAACCACTATAAAATCCGTAAAAGTTGTTTCATTATATTGAACCATCATGAGATATGACTAACGAGGAATGACTTATGGTCAAGACTTCTAACTAAATTATTTTTATTTTAATAAAAGCCAAAAAAACAGCAAGTTCAGGGTATGATTGATACACTAGCAGTTGTAATAGAAAAAAAATACCCTCTCCGTATACAGCTTAGGAACTCTGCATTCTCTGGTGGGTCTGTGTAAAGCCTTAGCGGTCCTCCGTCAACAGTGAACCCTTCTCTATATAACCGCAGGCGCACTGACCGAGGTTGAGTCTGGAATTATTATAAATTCTATTAGTGACAATTATTTTCTTTTCTATTAAGATATTTTCATTAGTTTTTGAAAATTTAATTGGGAAGATTAATTAATTGTATACTTATTAATTTTAACTTTAAAATTAATTAAATTAAATTAATTAATTTGTCATAAAATCCCTTCTGTAATTTCTATATGCAAGGACGCTCATTATAAAACAAAAAATGAATCTTATTTGTTTATTATTTGGTTTGTCATAAAAAATATATCTGTAAATAGTATAAACTAAAGTTGCTTATTATGTTGATCTTTATTGATGCGCAATCAATATTTTCTAGACTATTTTCAGAATGTACTGCATTGGCTACAGTTAAATAAAATTACCTGCTGTTGTGTATTCGAAGATGTATTTACTTGTTCATGATCATCAGCTGTTTGACCTGCAAAGCAATATTTACTTGGCTATTAATCATATTTGAATCCTTAAAATTATTCAGGATTCCAGGACCCATGTTCTTTAATATATATGAGAATGATTTAAGGATACACAGGTTGTAGGTCAGAAGCTACATTCAAAAAACCAAACAATACCTAATCTGTATCCTACTCCACCAAATACACCAGACCCCCCACGGCCACGACTTGTTGATGACTGTTCATCCTCAAACACTACTGCTCCTCTCCTGTTTAGCAAATGTGATTACCAAATTAATATAACAACAACTATTATTACAAAACCTAATCATAATACACAATTTTTAGAACTTTTGCTTTTTCTGTTAAGTTTGTCAAGAATGGGCTCCAAAATTATTGAAATATGGAAAATTTCTTCAGGAAATATCTATAGAGGTTTGAAAAATATGACAATAATTATAAATTAAGTGTGTAAAATCTATTTCATTTAGGCTATACCTAAAAAGATAAGTATTTTTTTATAAACTGTGTGTACTTCCTACTAGATAGGCAGGTTATTTGTAAGACAGGCATGGTGAAATAGGTAAATTCCAATTTTTCTATCAAATAAATTTCTATTTTTTAAACACTTTCCTATAAAAATATGAGGAGCATAAAAATATTTGAGATATTTAGCAAGACCTGTTTTAAATATTAGTTTTTGAACGTTACCATTTGTAAGAGATTAAAACTTACTCTTTCACACTCTTAAACATTTCAGTCACAATATCTTTCCTCCCTTTTCCAGGTCCTATAATCTGCTGTCCTGATCTTTCTGAGCCTCCTGCATAAAATGCTTGACCTGTAAGAGAACATCATGTAATGTTACTAAACAAAAAATAGCCGGTCTGTAAAGTTGGTTTACGGACAATAGTTTAATGTGACGTCATAACAAAACCCCAAAAATTGGTGCCAGCTCTCCTACTATCGCTCATTGTACGCATGCGGCCCACAAATTGGTGCCAGCTCTCCTACTATAAAGTGACAATGACGTGTCATTTCGTGCAC